>JAWDJE010000001.1:92213645-92813645 GCA_035047345.1 Bradypodion ventrale
CTCTCCTTGCCATTTCTATAGTTGTTGTTCCTCTTAACATTGCTGTGGGAGTAATAAATCATTAATGGAAATAAGGATTCACGTCTGATTTATTGTTTACCTACAGTTTTAAAACCAAAGATGTTAGCTTGATTTTGAAGCCCTGCACTTAATTTCTTCAGAATACAGCTGGATTATGTAGTGTATTGTCAAGCTAGAGAGATGAAAGAGATAGACATATTTTCCCCCATTGAGTAAAGTTCCAAGTTCACCCAGCCAAATTTTCATTAAATATGATGGAGACCAACATGTGTAGCCTCCAGTATGCCCATGATGCATTGTACAAGATGGACATTAGTCCTTAGACCTAGAGTGCCATAGACTTAATAGTTTTGTTGGTACAATGATAGCACCAATTTGTGCCACACCTTTACATCTAAGCAAAACCAACCTGGCTTTAACACTATGCCATGACCATTTGCCTGAAGAAGTGACCTTTGAGTTATGAAATCTTGCAATGTTTTCTTTTTTTAAGTGACCCTATAAAAGGTATCACCTCCGTTCTGCATTTGCTTGACTTTATGGATGGGTCACATGGCTGATTTTTGCTAATTGACCTTTCGGCATGTACACCACCAATTTTTTCCAGTAGCCATACGGTGTCTCCTTCTGGTAAATGAGAGTGAGGCAATAACTCAGCAGAAGATCCCAGGTTCAATCCTGGCATTATCAGATAGCAAAAATGTTCTACTTGCATCCTGAGGAGTTGCTGCCACTAAAATTTAGATAGTATTAGACTAGATTTCTTCCATTCTTGTATTGCGTACTTTGTTCCTGTGGCCTAGTGCCTGCTCAGTGGTAGGGATATAAATATGAGGCCCAGACTCCTATATATATATACGCAGCCGGGAATTTGAGGGTGGGCAAACTGCTAACTAATGTGGGCAAAGCCCACCCTGGCCACACCCTGGCTACGGCTCTGATTCCTGACTGCTAATCAATTCAATTCAATTCAATTTTATTTACAGTCCATGACCAGCATAACAAGAACACAAAGCATAAATGCCACATTGTTGTTGTTGTTGTTGTTCGACTTGTATGCCACCCCACTCGCAAAGCACCACATCCTAAGCTAGTCTGGACAAAGGTAATAAAAGGAAACTATACTACTAAAAACCTACTGAGAATTGACATATAACAGCAGGCCGCCTATCTAAAAGAACAATACTGTATTACTAAAATCCCTTAATAAATACTAAAATAAATACAAGGAAAGAAGAGGGATAGCCTCGTTACAAGGATACAATATGCTCTCTGCTGGAGTTGTAATTTACTAAAACTCAGTAAATTATAGCCAAACCATTAATGACAAGGGTGAAGAGGGAACATAATAAAATAGTATAGATCAGTTGCTCAGTGTGGGAGCAATCTCAATAACTATAAAGCC
Organism: Bradypodion ventrale; assembly: GCA_035047345.1. Classification (NCBI taxonomy): domain Eukaryota; kingdom Metazoa; phylum Chordata; class Lepidosauria; order Squamata; family Chamaeleonidae; genus Bradypodion; species Bradypodion ventrale. The sequence goes on from JAWDJE010000001.1 coordinate 92,215,072, forward strand.
ACACTAGATTTCCTAGTCAACAGCCGACGTATCCTGCGAGCCTTCATACAAAACCCCACCACTTTGCGCATGATGGCAATACTACTGCCCTGGAGTAGGAAGGAAACTTGTTGGGCAGGCAATTTTCCTGTGCATTGGCGCAGCACAGGGATTATTAATTCTGCATGGGTGTCCCTATAGAATAAGCAAAAAAGGAGATCATGCTCAATCGATTCAATATCCCCACCACCACATGGACATAATCAGTGGTGGGCATCAGCAGGTTCGCACCAGTTCGCCAGAACTGGCAGCAGAAATTCTGGCTGGCCCCACCCATTTAAGTTTTGAAATAAAGTAATCCTAATTTGGGTGCAACGTAGGGCTTCCCCCTGGCCACGCCCACCTTATCACACCCACAGTGTGGTAGTAAACATTTTTTGAACCCACCACTAGACATAATCATTCCGAATAGGGTATCCTATTATATCTGCCCTCAAGGACAGCTGAATGCATGCATCCACAGTGGGCCTGGGTGAATGCCAGCATATAATTTGGAAGGTCTAATTGCTGCAAATAGGCTGTGGGAACAACCTGGTACCTGATGGAATTGTTGCAATAAAAACCAGGAGACTTGGCCACATCTTCTTGTCAATCAGTGTCCCTTATTCTCTGTTTCATCAACTCCCTGGCTTGTTATGCTTTCATTGCAAGCAAGGTAGGTGGACACAAGCCCAGTGTAGCCAATTTATTAAGTATATTACATTCCCAGGAAGAGCGGAATGTGACTGCTAATCTGAACATGTGATTTGACACACTTGGGAATTCAATAAGCATGTCATGAATTCTCATTGTTCCTTTGATGAATTCAAGGTAGTGTCCATGGCTTTCCGTCTCCTTGTCTTATCTCCACAATGTGTGTAGATCAGCCTGTTGAAGATATTGACTGGCCTAAGGTGACTCCATGAGTTTCAGGTCTCAGACAGAAAACTGTCCCAATCCAGTTCTCTAGCTACTGCATCACACCATTTCCGAGTACATTTGAACAAGATGTTTGCACACCTGAACCTGTCTTAGACTGAATCAGATAATTCATTCATCTTGTCCAGGGGTCTGCAAACCTGGCTCTCCAGATGTTCTTGGACTTCAATTCCCAGAAGCCCTGATCAGCAGGAGTGCTGACTTGGGCTTCAGAAAATTGAAAATAACCCAAACAGCTAAACATCTATGCTATATAAGGAGCTAGAGGGTATAACCCCTTTGTGAAACACCAAAATTCTGCAAAAGATCTTAGATTCTGGACACTAGAAAGGATAGATGAGAGAGATCGTAAGATTTTATGGAAGAAAGAAATTGGATAAATTTTAAAACTGAAGATTTTGGATCTCTTAGATCCAGATGAGGAAACTGGATTTTCTTCCAACTCCTCTAAGTACTATTGGAAGTGCTAAGCTTACATTCAGGAAGAGTAGAGAGAGGATAGCCTCTGGTTTCCTAAATCATCCTTTACTTGCTCTGACTCATGCTGACCTTTTTTCAACCTTAAATTGCTATTCTTAGAGCCAGGGGTATCACTTCCTTCTTTCTTACACTTTTCTCTCATCCCTCCAAGATCTGGCTTTCATTTGTTCTCTGGAGATGAAAGGAATAGTTTTGGAGCATGAACAATTTAGATAGAATTAGGACTTCTATCAATTTTCCCATCGCAAATATACATAAGGTTATTTATTTATAAAGAGAAAAGTTCAGAAAAATATGTAACAGGGAAGCGTGTTCAGGAAATTACTTTGATTTTCCAAGGTTGGACCCACAAGTTAACTGCTATTTTCCAATTAGCTACTGCTATTTTCCAATTAGAGTAAGATCTGGAGTTTTTCCAGATAAAGTCTTCCACCAGTGTCACCTCCAGATAAGAATTCTCTTGAACTTAACTGGCATGCTCTGTTCCGCCTACATATATCTCTTGCAAAGAGAATAAAATTCATAGCCTTCCATAGAAGGGAGGAGGGCTGTGCAGGGCGGCGGGCCGCTCATAAGAATAACGCCGACGCCGGGACTTCTCCCCTTGACCAATCCAGCCTTGAGGGGAGGGAGGAACTGTTACCGGACTTTTCCCTCGGCTGTTTAGCCTGGAGGGAAGTGGTCAATTCTGAGTTTTTTGCAACATATTTTTTCTCTGTGTATAGCTTTGAAATGTATTGTTCTTGAAATGTTTCTTATATTGTGTTGATGTTACTTTGTAATTGTAATTTGTAATACTTTATTTCTTTGTCAGCCGCCCAGATTTGCATTTGTGAGTGGGATGGCATACAAGTCGAAATATAATAATAATAATAATAATAATAATAATAATAATAATAATAATAATAATAATAATAATAATAATAATAATAATAATAATAATAATAATAATAATAATAATAATAATAATAATCCAAACCAAAGCAATCATCTGTGTTAATCACCAGTTCAGTAGGTTTGGAGAGTTTTAGTAGAAATGTCTGCATATTGTTTCTTTAAGCAAGTACAGATTCTTTAATGATGTCTACCAGTAAGGGACTGCAGTGGCTCAAGTGGTTAAGACACTGACTGGAAGGCGAGTCGGCAGTTCAAGACCTGGTACTGCATGACGGAGTGAGCTCCCATCTCTGTCCCAGCTCCTGCCAACCTAGCAGTTCAAAAGCAAGAAATTGCAAGTAGATAAATAGGGACCACTTCGGTGGGCAGGTCAACAGCATTCCGTGCACTCTGGTGTTTGGTCATGCCTGCCACATGCCCATGGGAATGTCTGAAGACACAGACATCGCTGGCTCATTGGCTTTAAACAGAGATGAGCACTGAACCCTAGAGTTGGCTATAACTGGCTTTCAAGCAAGGGTGACCTTTACCTTATCAGTAATTGAATACACACACAGTTCCAGCAGTTAAAAGTATTTCAGTTGTAACTATGTTTATGCATACAAAACTTCAGAGTACATGTTCAGAAGAGAAAAAAAGTTTTAGATTTTCCATGTTCTAATTCAGTTACTCCTGCAATTGGCATATTAAAAGTTAGAGTTTCTTCAGAAAATAACATTTTGTATTGATGGTAAATATCTATCTCTGATTTGTACTAAATGTTGTCATGGGGTCTGCTACTCTTCCAAAATCGAGTTGCATTTCAATATTTAATTTGGGGCATTAGTAATACCATTGTTACACATTTCAATCAGTCTGAATTGTCCAGTTTAAAGGGTTTCCACAAAGATCTACATACAGGTATTTGCATTTCTGAATACTCATCAACTTTATTCTGCATAAAAAAAACTCCAAACAATCAAACAAAAAATTGAGCCATGCCAGCAGGAAAAAAGTACTCACCCCACAAACAGTAATGCTATAATTATAAGGTTTCTGTTATTGCATTTGTCATTTAATTTTAGCTTAAAACAGTGGGCAGGGAAATAAGGAAAAATACTGAGTACTCAAAGCTCCCATTAGCATTTCTGACCCCATTTAGACTACCTCTGGATTTTGTCCACTGGTGGTAGTTGCACATCACTGGTGAAGAACTCCTACGTGGAAATGAACTGGATCCATGTATTGGTTCCACCATTACCATCTCTCTCTCTTACAACACATTTAAGAATAATGTGGACAGCATTTGCCCCCAGTTTTCCATACCCAATGCCCTCCAGATGTTTGGACCACACTGGTGAGGATGGTGATATTTGCGCCCAGCACATCTGGACTAGCAACTAACCATTCTCTCCTTGAGGTATTGTTGCCTCTTTCATTCAGGTGTGCTTGCCTTTCTGTCATATGCCTTCTCACAAGTCATACAAAGCCCTGGGCATGGGAGCCCAAAGCATGTGGGAGAATGAGGGAGGTCTGCAGGTGAAACCTTACATCTCACTTGCAATGAACAGGATATTGGTCTAAAAAAGTAACTGAGGTGCAGCTACACAGAGGGAAATATATGAATTTTTCCTCTGCAAAGTTGCACATCAGAAGCCAAGTTTCTTTATGCTAACTCGCTTCAGCCAACCATGCAGGAGTTAGCATAAGAGAGGGGAGGAGACTACCTTTCAAAAACCTTGTTTGTAGGTTGTTAGGATTGCTCTGCTCTTCCTGTACCAATTTGCAGGAGGCTAGCTTAACAAGCTGGAAACAAGATTGATTGATAACATACTCCTCTCTCCACACTGATTTCTTGCTCCCTTTTTTAATCATCTAGCTACCCTAGTGCCAGGGCAGTGATGGCAAACCTTGGCAGTCCAGCTGTTCTTGAACTTCAATTCGTACACACAGTAAACTCATTTGTGTAGATTCACAGAGACTTGGGCTTCTGAGAATTGAAGTCCAGGAACAGCTGGAGTGCCAAGGTTCACCATCATGGTGCTAGGGCAACAAGCCTTTAAAAGGAAGAGGGAGGGGTAGAAAAGAGGAGAGGAGAGAAAAGCAGACCCAGGTACCAGATTTGGGGAGGAGATGTTTTTAAATATAAAATCAGATTAAAAGACAACAGGCAAATAAGATTTAAAAACTGTAAAACAACTACAGGTAGAATAGTTTATAAATAATAGTTTATTGATCACCCTTTCATTGCAATTTCTAACCTGTGCTCAAATGTTATTTTTTTGTGACTATGTACCATGACTTGTTTTTGTTGAATTTTGGTTGATTCCTGTGTTTATTGGTTTTATGAAGTTTTAAAGATATTTGTATTATACATTGCTTTATGTGCCTGGTAAGTGATATGGCTAGATATATACATTTATAAATATTATATTTTTCAGCTAGCTGCCTAATCTGGGACAAATCTTTCCCATTTACTTAAATAGGAGAAATAACTCTATGCGTGAAAAAGAATGCATAGGGATTTTGTGCATCTAACTCTGTACTGTATCTATAATAACTAGTACAGTGGAACTTCACTTAAAAAATGGCTCGATTAACACAAAAATTGTAAAGGAAATCCATAGAAAACAGTGGCACGGCTTATAGAATTTTTTTGGAACGGATTAATTGGTTGTCAATGCAGTCCTATGAGAAACTATTTCGTTAACATATTTTGGTTTTCAATGCATTCCTATGGAAAATAGCATGCAATGCATCCCTATGGAAAATGTAGTTTAAGTAATTTTCGCTTTAAGAAATGTCCCAGGGAACGCATTATGTTAAGCAAGGTTTTACTGTATAATAATGTAATTCTCTTCTCTCTCTTTGCCCTAATTTCCACCAAAACCTGAAGACAGGAGTTATTAGATGCAGTTTCTACCTCTTTCCTTAGTCTCATGTGCAAAATAAGTAATAAGAGACCTTAGCCAGCTTGTTATTCTTTGTTTAGTTGCATGTTGTCAGCTATGTCCTTAAAAAAACACACCAGACATATGCAGAATATTTGTGAAATGGAATTCAGCATGCCTTGTTGCTTTTCCTGGTGGTTTCTGTAATCAGCCGTCATGAACCAGACATAATGCCTCTGAAAAATTTGTCTCTGAATCCAAGTCAAAGTCTTCATCATGGACCATCAGAAAACAGTTAGCGCCCAAGCCCAGATATTTCACTCTTTCCAAATGCTTTGGGCGGAACATGTTATTTTTCTGTTAATGCAGAAATAGCTTGCAGGATCCGTGGCAATGCCTTTCTTTGAAAGTAACAATAATAACAATTTAAAAAATTAAAACTCCCAAACTGGCTGAATCCTTGCTGCTAATTTATTTGATAGCTCTTGCCTCCAGCTGAAACAGATGGGATCACCACAAATACAATGTTGTTATGAGCTGCCAGGAACTGGGGAAAACCTTTACTTTGTTACCATGAGACCAATTTTAATACCACTGTTTAAAGTAGAAAATCAATGCCTGACCCTTGAAATCTTTCTTTTTAATGCCAAACATTGCATCGAATGACTTTGATGCTTACAAATACATTAGGCTGCTATACAGACTCATGCGTTCCTTTACTCATATGAAATTATCGGTGCAACAGAATCCAAAATATTTTGACCACTTGGAATTGATGAGAGTACAGTATGAAGAAAAACCAACTCCTGCCTGGAAATCAGTTATTACATTACCACATTCCATTTTCCTTTGTCTTTTGGAATCACTCCCTGAAAAAGAAAAAACAGCTTTCTACTAGCTGATTCAAATGAATTAACAGACTCCTCTGGGCACCAGGATATGCTGTTGCCTTCATTTTCCCCAGAACATAGAAACATTATATTCTTTGGACTACAGAAAGCCCCAACTAGAACAGCCCATGGCCATGTTAGACAGAGATTCTGGTCTCCATTGTTCTTTCTTCTCCTTCTATTCCTCTTTCACCTCTCCTTATGCCAATTCCAGTCAGGGCCATAGCCAGGGGGTGACCAGGGTGGGTGTCACCCACCCTGAGTTAGTAGTTTGCCCACCCTCAAACTCCCGGCTGCTTTTATATATATGTGACATATATTTGTGACATTGTTGCCCATCCTGAAAAAATGTTCACCCACCCACATCTAGAATACTGGCTATGGCCCTGATTCCAGCAATCCTATCTCTTTTTGAACATCCATTAAATCTTTCCTCTCTGATTCCACAACCACTACTCTTTGCCGGACCCACTCCCCAATAAAGAGACGGACACAGTGCTGGGATTGAAACTGGGCCACTTTATTAATAATAATTCACTAATGCAAGCGGGCCGACATATCACTGGTAAGGAGCGATGGTTATAGCCAATTATATCGACCCCAACAGAAGCGCAAATGACCAAACCTCTGCTTCTGACGTGTGTCCGGTGAACTAGAAGGCTTTGCACGCTGTGTCTAGTATGGCATCCCCTTGTTCCTGAGCACACCCGATTGGCCACCCGATTATCCCTCTATCTAGACCTGCCTGTGGCCAACCGAGTGTGCTCCTGCCGGACTCGTAGGGGTCACCCAGTGCCTCCTTCCCAGTGCTAGCCACCAAACGTCCAAAAAGGACAAAAACTACCCCATAGCGCGCCCGACAGCGACAGTGTGGGATGGGCAAAAACGACAAGAACCAACAGGCCAATCGAGGTTCAAGCAAAAATTCCCATCCGGCCCCGAAGTGACCAAAACAATCACACTGTGACCTAGGGCGGGGGTGGAGGGCAAACGCTGTTTAGTGTATGAGAACCAAGACACAGGAAACAGCCACGGGCTGGATTAACTCAGGTTTATTGCATGGTGGTCAGAGGGAACATGAGGTAATGGCGGATGCATAGCTCTATATATACAGTAGTAAACATTTGAACGTGGCTCCACGATAGCCCATTGGCTATTGTCCGCGTGACGTCATTGCTGGTCACGCCCTTCTTGTCCAGGTGTAGGTAGTGGCGGGAAACTCCGCGCTGTGGCCTTTGATGAGTATGGACCAAGAGAGCTTGGACGCTCGCCGCTGCCCACTGGTGGTCATTAGCTCGCGTCCTCATACAGGGTTTATAGTGATACAGCTGAAGGCTATATTGTTACTGGTAGGACATGTTACATTGTTAAGATACATTGTTATCACATGAAGATGGTTACATTATTAGAACACAACACTCCTCCCCCCTAGGATGAGACGAAGTCTCTCAGCCAAGATGGCTTATTTCGAACACGCTGGGGTCTCGGTGCGGGCTGCCCTGCCCCGGGTTTGCTACCTTCTCTTTGTCCCCTGGCTTCCTGTCCTGTAATTGGAGAGGGAGACTTGTTAGTGACTTGCCGCGGCTCTGCGGCTTTGTTGGGAGGTGTGTGCTTTATTTGGGAAGAACCGGGGGCACTGGGGGCTAACGAAAAACCCCTCTTCTCGCTTGGATGGGTGGGGGAACACTCCCAAAAACCCCCCCGGCTCGCAAAATCAAATTCGGGGCTCGCAAAATCAAATTCGGGGGCAGCAGTCGCAAACTCCTCTCCCTCTTCCCCGGGTCCGGCTAGAGCTGGCGTATCAAAAGGATATGAGTCGGGACCGCTGCTCCCCCCCTTGTTTGGGACCGTTGCCCTTCGTTGTCTCCCCCTTGGGATAAACGGGTGGAGGAGAACCCTAACGCTGAGGCATCCTCCGTGCCGTCCGTGGATTGCTTCCTGGGAACCCGGCTCCGGAGCTGATCCGCATGCCGCCTCCAAAGTAGACCGGTGCTCGTTTCCACCCGATAGGACACTGGCCCCGTCTGTTCTACAACTCTCCCTGGTACCCAGGCTGGCCCTGCGCTGGCGTAGTTCCTGCAATGCACAGGATCGCCGGCGGCGAAACCTTTCGACACCGCTACCCCTACGTTCTTCCCTTTATCCTCGACCCTCGTCGGGTCTAATCTGGTCAGAAGCGTGGTCAGCTTCCTCCGCATCAGCAGCTCTGCCGGCGAGTATCCGGATGCTAAGGGGGTCACCCTATACGCTAATAAAAACTGACATACTTGGTGATTCAGGTCCCCCGAGCCCATGCGCCGCAGCGCATCCTTTGTTGTACGCACCAGCCGCTCCACTTGGCTATTCGTGGCCAGGTGAAACGGCGCGGATGTGACGTGCCGAATGGCGTTTGCCTCCGTGAATGCCCTGAACTCAGCGGACGTGAAACAACTAGCGTTATCGCTGACCAGAGTGTCGGGTAAACCGAACGTGGAAAAGACCCTCCTTAGATGGCTGATTGTAGTGGCGGAGGACGTGCTCTTTACCGGGATCACCTCCAGCCACTTGGAGTACGCATCCACTACCAGGAGAAAAATGGTTCCACGGAACGGGCCAGCGAAATCTATGTGCACTCTGGACCACGGGCCCCTTGCTGCGTCCCATTCCCTATGCGGGAGACGAGCCGCCTCCGGTCGGGATCCCTGGCATGCCTCACAAGTGCCGATCATGTGCTCTATGTCTGCGTCCAGCTGGGGCCACCAGAAGTAACTCCGGGCCAGCGCCTTGGAACGGACGATCCCCGGGTGGCTGACGTGCAACAGTTTGAGCACCCTCGGTCGCAGGGATGTAGGGACCACCACCCGTTGGCCCCACAAAAGGCACCCCCTCTCTAGGGACAACTCTATTTTTTTCCGAAAAAATGGGTCGAATTCCGTACCTGGGGAGGACGCCGGCCACCCCTTCTGTACCCATGAGCTTACTTTCTCCAGCGTCCTATCCTTGCCTGTCGCCCTGGCAATATCGGCTGGTACTATTGGGGGTGAATCTAAGACCTCTATTAACAATACCTGGTGGTCTCTCTCTACCCCTGCCTTTTGGTCGCCCGACAAGGGCAAAGGAGACCTTGAGAGCGCGTCTGCATGGCTGATCTCCTTTCCGGGCCAGTATTCCAACTCATGTTGGTATGCGTTGAGAAAGATAGCCCACCGCAGCATCCTCGGGGACAGGATCTGTGGCGTGGGCTTATTTGCAGTGAAAATTCCTAACAGGGGCTTGTGATCTGTCACGATCTTGAACGGGCGACCATACAGAAAATCGTGAATTTTTTTGGTTCCCGCTACTATCGCTAATGCCTCCCTGTCGGTCTGTGCGTAATTCCGCTCTGCTTGGGACAGGGACCTTGAGTAAAACGCTATCGGGGCCTCCCTTCCGTCGTCCAACACGTGGCAAAGCACCGCCCCCACCCCCACTGGGGATGCGTCACAGACTAAGACCACTGGCCGTTTGGGATCGAAATGAGTCAGGATTGCCTCGGATGTTAGGAGTTGCTTTAACTCTTTAAACGCCCTCTCTTGCTCGTCGCCCCACAGCCAAGTTTCCTCCTTTTTAAGCAACCGATGGAGCGGTTCGGCCACAGACGCCTTCCGTGGAAGGAAGGTATGGTAAAAATTGAGGAGCCCCAGGAATGACTGTAATTCGGTTTTGGATGTGGGGCGAGGAGCCTTCTTGATGGCGGCTACTTTGGATTTGGACGGCATAATTCCCTCGGGTGTGACCCGGAACCCTAAAAACTCAACCTCTGTTTCGAAAAAAACGCATTTGTCTTTCCTCAGTCGCAGCCCCGCTTTCTCGAACACAGTCAGTACTTTATCCAACCTCTTTGCCAGTTCGGCCTCACTCCCCCCTGTTATCAATACGTCATCAAAATAAGGCAACACCCCCTCCAGCCCCTTCAGGAGGCGTTCCACAAGCGACTGAAAAAGGCCGGGTGCCGAGTTCACGCCGAACTGTAAACGCGACACCTGGAACGCCCCTTTATGTGTAACTATTGTTTGTGCCGCTGCCGTGGCGGGAGTTACAGGGAGTTGCTGGTAGGCTTGTGCTAAATCGAGCTTAGCGAAACATTTTCCCCCATTCAGCCTGGCCAGAAGGTGGCTGACCACCGGCACCGGGTATGCATTAGGGCGGATCGCCTTGTTAATTGTACACTTATAATCAGCGCAAATGCGCACCTCCCCGTTAGCCTTTAGTGCTGTTACAATTGGAGTTTCCCACTCCGCGGAATCAACAGGAACAAGAATCCCCTGGCCCACCAGTTTGTCCAGTTCCGCCTCTATTTTGTCCTTTAGTGCGAACGGCACCCTGCGTGGTTTGAGTCTTATCGGGCGGACCTCCGGGTCTAGGTCGAAGGCTACAGGGGGTCCCTTGAACCTTCCCAGTCCTTTTTTAAAAACGTCGGGGTGCGCGTCGCACACGGCTTGTATTGGATCCGCACCCACGGCGTGCACCCCCCCTATGAACAAACCCAAAGGCTGAAACCACTGAGTCCCGAGGAGGCTACAACTTCCCCCTTTTAGAACAACTAGAGGGAGTTCCGCCGAATGTCTCTTAAAACGGACCCGAAATTTCCCGACCCCCAACACTGGAATGCTGTTCCCCTGTACGTCTCGTAGCGTGGACCTCAACATTTTAAGTTTGGGCCGCACTTGGGGGTCGATTTTCAAGAACTCTCTCTGGGGAATTATAGAATAGGCGGACCCCGAGTCAATTTCCATCCTAATAGGGGCCCCTTGTACTAGTACCTCAACGAAGTAATGGGGTTGTCCCGCGGCCACGCTGAACACGGGGGCGTCGTCCTCGCTGTCGTCCGAGATGCGGCCCACGCCGTCCTGCTTCCTCGTGGTCCGGGCGCCATCTTTGGACCTCGCTGGACGGTCCGGTCTGGCCGAGCGGTCTTGTGAATGCCTCCGGCCCTCTTTCCGCTTTCTGTACGCCTTGGCGATGTGTCCCCGACAGCCGCAGTTGTAACACTCGGTTTTTCTGAATGGGCACTTCGCGCGCTCATGGGCCGCTCCGCAGCCATCGCAGCGGCGCCCTCCTTTTCGGACCTTCTGGACCTCCTCGCCGTCGCTGCCTTCCGTGGACGACTTCGAGGTTCGTCGGGTTGCGTGCACCGACTGTCCGGACTTTCCGTGCACCGAATTCTCCGCTTTGCCGGCCCTAGGACGCCACTCACGCCACTGGTGCATTTCGTCCACCCCAGCATTCGTGGATTCCGTGGATTCCGCGGCCTCCACAACCTCTGCCAGCGTGGGTGGTGGCTCCTTGTTCATCAGACTGCGCTGCACTTCCTTGTCCTTCAGGCCACACAGAACTCCGTCCCTGAGGGCCATCTCTAGGTTGTCCCATCTGCAGGGGGCGGCGGCTATTCTCATGGCTGTTACGAAGGTCTCAACCGACTCGTCCGGCGCTTGGACTCGCCTCCAAAACGCGCTCCGAGCGGGAAACATTGCCCTCGAGGGTCGGAACCGCTCACTCAGCAGTTTCATGATGTCCTCGGTTTTGAAGTCACTCATCTTCTTCGGTGCAATGATGCTCACCAGCGTTCGCTTGGTTTCCATCCCAAGCATTCGGGTGAGGATGGCCCTCTTCCTTTCCTCGTCGTCTTTGACTTTGAGTTCCACCAGTGCCGCCTGGAAGTCCATCTCAAAGAGCTCCCAGTCTTGCGGTTTGGTAATGTTGAACCCGCTCTGTGCCCTGGCTCCTTGGGAATCCATATCCCATCCTCGTCGCCAATTTAGTGTATGAGAACCAAGACACAGGAAACAGCCACGGGCTGGATTAACTCAGGTTTATTGCATGGTGGTCAGAGGGAACATGCGGTAATGGCGGATGCATAGCTCTATATATACAGTAGTAAACATTTGAACGTGGCTCCACGATAGCCCATTGGCTATTGTCCGCGTGACGTCATTGCTGGTCACGCCCTTCTTGTCCAGGTGTAGGTAGTGGCGGGAAACTCCGCGCTGTGGCCTTTGATGAGTATGGACCAAGAGAGCTTGGACGCTCGCCGCTGCCCACTGGTGGTCATTAGCTCGCGTCCTCATACAGGGTTTATAGTGATACAGCTGAAGGCTATATTGTTACTGGTAGGACATGTTACATTGTTAAGATACATTGTTATCACATGAAGATGGTTACATTATTAGAACACAACACGCTGCCTGGCCAAGTCAGTGAAGAGGAGGAAGGGCGGTCCGAGCCTCTCCCTTAAGGGAAGACCCGGCCCCTGCCCCTTGCGGCCTTGTCCCGTCTCTCATGGGGCAGGGCCGGCAAAGCGTGCGGCAGTGAATCAGCACCACCACGCGTCCCTACTTTTTGCTCCTCTTCCCTCTCTTCCTCTACCACCATGAAAAAACCAGGCCCTTGTTTGATGTATGCAGATTGATATGCAGTAGGCAGTATTCAGTGAGCCAGACACATCTTTATTGCAAGGTATGCAATCTGAACATGAGGTAATGGCGGAGACGCAGCTCCTTTTATACGGTGAGATGCATTGTTATACATTTGAATCTGACTACACGGTTCCCCATTGGTTACTGTATTTGTGACGTCATGGTGACGTTCCGCCTTCTTTACCTGGTTTTACCTATGGCGGGAATGTTTCCCGCGGTAGGCTTGATTGGTTGATTACTACCATGTGGTCGTGAATCACTGCTATCTAGTGGCAGTTGAATCGCGTCCCCTTCAGCTGACTTGCATTGGGTTACATTGTTTCATTCAGGTTGTTACAATTACTCTTAATGGGCAAAGACCTTCAAGCAACTGATCTTAAAGACAAATACTTCCATACACAATCCTTTTAATCCTGTGTTGTGTATGCATGTCACTGTACTGTTAGAATGTAACCACTCCATTTACAATGTATCTCAGCTGTAAAGGAACGCGAGCAAGCAGCCCATAGAGGGCAGCTGCGAGCGTTCAGTCTCATATGGTTCACATTGCTCAATCACGGACAGCCGCGGGAAATCCTTCCCCGCATTCAGCAGCAGGAAAGAAGAACTACTGAAGAGAGGTGTGCCTGGGCGAGGCCACGCCGGTAGCGGCCAATGAGCTACCGTGCTACAAGATTCAAATGTAAAACCCTACTGTATATATAGAGATGTATCACCGCCATTACCTCATGCTTCACCCGGTCCTCATGCAATAAACCTGAGTTAAGCCAACCCTTCGGCTGTCCTGTTGTCCTTGGTCCCATACAGTAAATTGGCGACGAAGGTGGGATATGGCTGCCCACGGGACCAAGACATGCGCCGGCTACGAGATCAGGAAGCCGGGAGACTTGGAGCTGTTTGAGATAGACTTCAACGGAGTGCTGGTGGAGCTCGAAGTCTCAGATGAGGACAAGAAGAGGGCCATCTTCGTCCGCATGCTCGGACACGAGACAAAGAGGACCCTGGTCGACCTGATCGCGCCGAGGAGGGTGAGCGACTTCAAAGCCAAAGAGCTTCTGGCTGTGTTGCGTGCCCACCTCCGGCCTGCGATAGCGATGTTCCCCGCTCGGAGCGCGTTCTGGAGGCGAGTCCAAGCGCCCGGGGAATCGGTCGCCGAGTTCGCCGCGGCCCTGCGGCTGGCCGCCGGCCCCTGCAAGTGGGAGACCCCAGAAGTCACCCTCCGCGACTGCCTGCTCTGCGGCCTGAGGGACACCGAGACCCAGCGCGCGCTCATGAAACAGGAGCCGCCTCCCACGTGGCAACAGGTCCTCGACACGGCGCAGGCCTCGGAAGCCACGACGGCCGGCATGCAAGAGCTCCAGGACTGGCGACCAAAAACCGCCAAGGCAGAGAGCTCGGTGCGCGCGGCCCGGCAGGTTTCGAACTCGTCCACGGAGAGCGGCGATGACGAGGACGTCCGGAAGGTCCAGAAGGAGGGCCGGCGCTGCGACGGCTGCGGCGCCGCCCACGCCCACGCCAAATGCCCGTTCCGCAAGGCCGAGTGCCACAACTGCGGCCGGCGCGGGCACATCGCCAAGGTCTGCCGGAAGCGGCGCGAGGCCAAGAGGAGCTCCCCGGACAGCTCGGTGAGGCAGGACCGCACCACGAGGCCCAAGGACCACGGCACCCGGACCACGAGGAAGCGGGACGGCGTCGGACGCATCTCCGACGACAGCGAGGACGACGCTCCGGTTTTCAGCGTATCCACGGAGCACCCCCGATACTTCGTTGAGGTAGTAATACAAGGGGCCCCTGTTAGGATGGAGGTGGACTCGGGTTCTTCTTACTCTATCATCTACCAGGGAGAGTTCCTAAAGATAGCCCCCCACGTGCGGCCCCAGCTCAAAGCGTTGAGGGCCACGCTGAAGGACGTGCAAGGGAACCGCATCCCGGTGTTGGGGGTTGGGAGATTCCAGGTCCAGTTCAAAAAACACGCCGCAACGCTTCCCCTAGTCGTCCTCAAAGGAGGTAAATGCAGCCTCCTCGGGTCTCAATGGTTTCAGCCCCTGGGGTTGTTCATTGGGGGGGTGCACGCCGTGGGAGTACACGCCGCCGGGACTGACCCAATTCAGAGCGTGTGCGATGCGCACCCCGAGGTTTTCAAAAAGGGACTCGGAAAATTCAAGGGCCCCCCAGTGACTTTCGACCTGGACCCTGGAGTACGTCCAATCAGACTCAAGCCACGAAGAGTGCCTTTCGCACTAAAGGACAAAATAGAGGCGGAGTTGGACAAATTGGTGGGCCAGGGGTTTCTTGTTCCTGTTGATTCTGCGGAGTGGGAAACTCCAATTGTAACGGCGCTCAAGGCCAACGGGGAGGTCCGCATATGTGCTGATTACAAGTGCACCATCAATAAGGCGATCCGCCCCAATGCGTATCCGGTGCCGGTAGTCAGCCACTTGTTGGCCAGGTTGCACGGGGGGAGGTGCTTTGCTAAACTCGACCTGGCCCAAGCCTACCAGCAACTCCCAGTCACCCCCGCCGCAGCTGCTGCGCAGACCATAGTCACCCACAAAGGGGCGTTCCAGGTATCGCGCCTCCAATTCGGCGTGAATTCGGCGCCCGGGATTTTCCAGTCACTCGTGGAATGCCTCCTGAAGGGGCTAGAGGGGGTGTTACCCTACTTTGATGACGTATTGATTACAGGGGGGAGCCGGGCCGAATTGGCGGAAAGGTTGGGAAAGGTCCTGGAAAAATTCGAAAAGGCGGGGTTGCGGTTGCGAAAGGACAAATGCGTCTTCTTCGCAACCGAGGTCGAGTTCCTAGGGTTCCGCATTACTCCCGAGGGAATAAGGCCTTCCCAATCCAAGGTGGCCGCCATCAAAAAGGCCCCTCGCCCCACCTCCAAGCCCGAGCTGCAGTCGTTCCTTGGGCTGCTCAACTTCTACCACTCCTTCCTTCCTCGGAAGGCAGCCGTGGCGGAACCGCTACACAAATTGTTAAAAAAGGACGAGGCATGGAAGTGGGGCGACGACCATGAGAAGGCCTTCAATGACCTGAAGCGACTCCTGGCATCAGATGCTGTACTGACCCACTTCAATCCCAAACGCCCAGTGGTCCTGATATGCGATGCATCCCCGGTGGGGGTGGGGGCGGTGTTATGCCACGTCCTGGAGAACGGGAGGGAGGCCCCGCCCCGATAGCGTTCTACTCTAGGTCCTTGTCCCAAGCGGAGAGAAACTACGCCCAGACAGACAGGGAAGCACTAGCGATAATTGCGGGGACCAAGAAATTTCATGATTTTGTGTATGGCCGTCCCTTCACCATAGTGATTGACCATAAGCCCCTGCTAGGCATTTTCACCGCAGATAAGCCCACACCCCAAATCCTGTCCCCGAGAATGCTCAGGTGGGCCATTTTTCTCAACGCGTATCAGCACGCGTTGGTGTACCAGCCCGGGAAGGAGATCAGCCATGCAGATGCCCTGTCGAGGTCCCCCATTCCCCGGGATTGCTGCCACGTGGGCGAGGAAGAGAGGGACCACCAGGTCTTAATGATAGAGGTCCTAGACTCCCCTCCAGTAGTACCGGCCGACATCGCCAAAGCGACCGGTAAGGACAAAACGTTAGCTACAGTTTGCTCCTGGGTACAGAAAGGGTGGCCCATGTCTTCCCCAGCAGCGGAATTCGACACGTTTTTCAAAAAGAAATTAGAATTGTCCCTAGAGAGGGGTTGCCTTTTGTGGGGACAGCGGGTAGTGATCCCCACGTCCCTCCGGCCGAGGGTGCTTAAACTGCTGCACGTCAGCCACCCCGGAATCGTCCGCTCTAAGGCACTAGCCCGCAGTTACTTTTGGTGGCCCCAGCTAGATGCCGACATCGAGCACATGGTCGGCACTTGCGAAGCGTGCCAAAGCTCCAGGCCAGAAGAGGCTCGTTTGCCACATAGGGAGTGGGACACAGCAAGGGGGCCCTGGTCCCGGGTACACGTAGACTTTGCAGGCCCGTTCAGGGGAACACTTTTCCTCCTTGTGGTGGACGCGTTCTCCAAGTGGCTGGAGGTCATTCCAGTCTCGAGCACCTCCTCGGCCACAACAGTTAAACAGTTACGGAGGGTCTTTTCCACGTTCGGTTTACCCGACACCCTCGTCAGCGATAACGCTAGCTGTTTCACGTCCGCCGAGTTCAGGGCATTCATGGATCTCAACGCCATTCGGCACATCACCTCCGCCCCTTTCCACCCGGCCACCAACGGCCAAGTAGAGCGCCTCGTGCGTACCACTAAGGACGCGCTGCGGCGCATGGGCCCCGGAGACCTTGACTTACAACTATGCCAATTCCTGCTACGGTACAGGGTCACCCCACTAGCGTCAGGGTACTCCCCCGCGGAGTTGCTAATGCGCAGGAAGCTGGCCACGGTAATCTCCAGGCTAGACCCCACCAGAGTAGAAGACAAAGGGCGAAATGTAGAGATGGATTCCTCAAAGAGTTTCAGCGTAGGCGCCCCCGTGCATTGCAGGAACTACGCCAGCGCGGGACCAGCCTGGGTGCCCGGCATTGTGATAGAACAAACCGGCCCCGTCTCATACCACGTAGAGACCAATACAGGCCTCCTGTGGAGGCGGCACGCGGATCAACTCAGGTGTAGGGTCCCCGGAAAGCAGGACGAAGACGAGAGCAGCAACGAATCAGCGTTAGGGTACTCCCCCACCCGCGTAACCCAAGGGGGAGAAAAAGGGGGACATGGGTCCCCACCAAGGGGGGAGGAAAGGGAATCGATCCTCAGAAATCTTTTGCGGGAGTTTGCGGCGGAAAGGAAGGGCCCCGATCCCACACACATCCCCCGGGAGCGTCCCCAAAATACAGATTTCCCAAGAAGTTTAGACCTTGATTTACAGTACCAGGGGGAGTTAGCGGAGTGGTCCCCCACCCGTCCTAACGAAAAGAGGGGTTTCAGTTCAGCCCCTGGTACTTCCAGCCCCAGTAGCCCCTGTGAGTTAGAGTGCAACATAGCGCCAATGTCCCGGAGACCGACACCCCCAAGACAGGAGGCGACGGCGAGTCCATCTGCCACAGTCTCAAGGTCCCCCGAGCGGGGGACAGAAGGTAGCAGAACCACAAGGGCATCCTCATCGGTCCCGCGGTTCACGATAGGAGGGTCCCCGGGGTCCGAGGGAAACAGGCAGGGGTTCACTTCTCAGCTGTTCATCCCATTCCCATCCCCCAGCGCAAGGCATGCACAAACGCCCCACAGAGCCACTAATGAATCCCCGTTTTCCGTTGCAGGACAAGCACCCCCGGAGTCAGGGATCACAGGCTCTCCTGTACTAGGGCAGGCGCAAGCACGCCCCAAGCGCATGTGCGGCAAGCCACATTGGTTGCGGGACTTCGTCCCATCCTAGGGGGGAGGGATGTTGTGTATGCATGTCACTGTACTGTTAGAATGTAACCACTCCATTTACAATGTATCTCATCTGTAAAGGAACGCGAGCAAGCAGCCCATAGAGGGCAGCTGCGAGCGTTCAGTCTCACATGGTTCACATTGCTCAATCACGGACAGCCGCGGGAAATCCTTCCCCGCATTCAGCAGCAGGAAAGAAGAACTACTGAAGAGAGGCGTGCCTGGGCGAGGCCACGCCGGTAGCGGCCAATGAGCTACCGTGCTACAAGATTCAAATGTAAAACCCTACTGTATATATAGAGATGTATCACCGCCATTACCTCATGCTTCACCCGGTCCTCATGCAATAAACCTGAGTTAAGCCAACCCTTCGGCTGTCCTGTTGTCCTTGGTCCCATACAGTAAATCCTGGGAGAGCTAAACGTCTCAGTCTGGAACTCATCTGCAGGAGGCAATCGGCCACTTCCTCCTCTGGAGTCACCACATTCTCCTTCTTCAAGTGCTATATCCAATTCCAAATATTGTATTGGCTATCATCATGCTGATCCAGTTCCATGAGTCATTTTCTGGCCCTGAACCCTTTCTGGTCACCTCCACAAAGGAATATTGTAAAGGGTACACAAACATAACCCAAAAAATCCAGATGTTTGTTGACTTGTTTTGTAATTAATCTTTAAGCACTGTTTCATGTGTCTTGTCACTATACCATAATCGTGGATGGCAACCAGGTTACCTAGCATGTGCATTGACTCCCATTCCACCCTAAATCCCAGCTGCTGTAAAAACCCTGTATGAAGAACCAAGTAAGGGTACTCTCAATACCTTGAGCAATCTGGGATGCTGAATTCACAGAATGAAATATTAGATTCATGCCTCTGTACACTTCAGTGAATTAAAGCAAAGGCATGAACTTGCCAAGATACAGAGGGGGCTCAATACATAGTTTAAGTTTAACACAAAGTCAATCCCCATCACATGCTGAAAAAGTAATATTTATCCTATGCACAGATCTCTTTCAGTGAGTCATACGGTGTTGAATTTCAGCGCCTACGCAAAACCAGAAATGTGTCAGAGCATCTATCTGTGTGCTTGTTTGCCATTGACACTTTCAACACCTTGTTAGGAAAGTCAAAAGCTTGCACTTTTGAAAACATATGATTGACCTTTTGCTTCAAATTTATTTCATGAAATCCATACTGCACACTCTAATAAAATAAAGTGGTTATTGAGGCAAAAGCAAAACCCTGCTAGTAAAATAATAATAATAACAACATAAGGGCATAATATTCTCTCTCTGGTAGTGAAGTTCAAAGACCCAAAGGTGATGTGGACAAGTCAAGGGAGGACTGCTATTTAATAACTGGAGAATTAGAGATTCCAATACAAATGTGGTTCAAATGCTAGTTGCTTCTAAAATATACTGGAAGGAACAGTAGGTATGAAAAGAAATCAGAGTGACAAAATGGGTGGTTTTAACACTCTGTAAATGAGGAGTGTTGCTCCATAAATCATTTTAACCAGTGATGTTAAGGCCAACCCAAGTCATCATCATTAACCTTGGAATAAACCTAGCTTTCTTTTCAGAAAGACCCCCTATAAGTATGAGTTTTGGGGATTTTTTCTCTATAACCTTCATTTACTTCACAATACTCATTTCCCCCAGAGTCAGCGTAGTGTGGTAAATATCACAAGTTTGGGTTCAAATCCTGCTTGATCATGAAAATAGCAATGGTAGGAAGTGGCAATGGTAAAACTGCTCTTTGAACATTTCACATGTCTCAATAGCTCGATTAGGATTGCCATAAATTGGGAGCAACTTGATAGCACATAACAATATTTATCTTTCTACTACTGTGCCAATAGTGTTCCAACATGTTTATTATAATCAGCATACTCTTTAGTTAAGATTTTAGGCTATAGTTTGCCTATATGTGGTTTGCTACAAGTACAATTTGGGCTTTGTACTTATTGTATAGTTATACAGAGGGTACAAAATGTATACACATTTTAAGAGTTGTTATCTATGTCTTACTTTTCAAAGTTGAATTGAATTATGGTAGCAATGTGTAGCATGACAACATTCACTTAAAAGAATTAATGCTAGTGTCATCATGTGACAGGCAGGACAGTCAAAGAAAATGGTGGAATAACGGTTATCGTTCAAGGAGCGCAAGACCATTTTGAAGTGATATTTGAAACTCAGGAATGCTGTGGAAGTACAATGACAATGGAGGCATAAGTATGCAACAGGACCTCCAATGTGCCTAACAATTGCATACATTCATGATAAGTTTGAGATGCACGATACTATGTGTAATGTACACAAGGGAAGATCTGGGACACGTTGCTCAATGTTACTCAAGCAGTAGTTTGCAGTAATCAGAAGTGTCTGGATGCTGATGTTAATCACTTTGAGCAACTCCTGTAATTACAGAAGTCAAATGGGACTTTTTCTTATCTTTTGTTATCAGTATATTTTGAGTATTACAATTTTAATACAGTTTTCCTTTCTTAAAATGTGTATAGTACATTTTGGCACCCTCTGTATTTGTTATTGAATGTTTATTAGCACTGGCTTTTGTAATATTGTGAGATTCCCCAGAGTAGTGTGTTTGCACTAATTTTAGCAGCTTAACTACTGTACTTAACTCAGTAGCTTAACTGCTGAGCCATAAGGGCTCTGATATATCACTGCCCTGCTACTGCATATTGCAAAATTTCTCGTGATATATTCTCATCTGTCAACAAACTGCTTCAATGCAACAGCCCACAATTAGAAGACAAAAATGCTTTGCCACAGCAGAAATGTCTCTCACCATTTTGAGTATGCATAATACGTTTGGTGACTAGTCATCACAACTTAAGTTTGGAATTCCTTTGAAGTCTGATTTTGTAAATTTAAAACAATGCCTCAGTGACTTCTCTCCAACACCAACATGCTTTCAGCTCTTATTATGGGCTATTTATATATCTGGTTTCCCTCTCAGTCTTAAATTGGCTTTAGAGTAGTGTCAAATCATACATGCTACTTTCCTATTCCACTTTCCACTACTTTCAAAGGGAAATTCACAGGGGGGTGCGGTGGGCAGATTTTGCCCCTCAAATCCCTAAATTGATTCAAAAAATATCTTCTCACAAACAGAATAAACTTCCAGAAGTGAGTGCCTCAGAAAGAATCATATTTGCCCTGAGATATTTTCCTTATCTCTCTCTCTCTCTCTCTTCATTAGACTGGACACTGGCCCATTAATTAAACTGTCCACAGACATATTGTCTCGGTCTTTTCATTTTATTTTCCACTTTAATCAAGTGAGAGATGGCAGCCTGAAGATAAATATGTTTATAGACAGGACTTGGGCTGATGTTTCAAATTCCTTTCAGCTGTGAACAATGACATGACTTCACACATTGGCCACACTGTAAAGAAGGGAAAATAAGGTTTGCCAGAAATGCTGCACTGAACAATGCATACTCAGCAACTGATTCCAGTGAATATGGAAGATTTACATTATCCACAGTGGGAGTACCTATTCAACAGGCATCTCTATTCATTTTCTTCGGAAAGCTCAGAGGAGCTTGTTTTTTTGGCAAACCAATGACTGGCCGGACCAAAAGCTGCTTTTTCTCCAGACAAAGAACCCTCTCCAGCTGTTGTTTAAGCTCCTGTGAAAACTACAAAGCACTTGCAAAAGAGAGGCAGAGACAGTTGGCACTCAAGAGGGCATCGCTGTAAAAAGCACCAAGAGTTTGTTAAGAGGAACTCTCAGAGCTCATAACTCTAGCTGGCTATGCTGCTGCTTGGAAAGAAATGGCTCTTTTCAGCAATTAGGAGTTGGTTATTGTTATGTACTGAATAGAATGTGACAAGTACCCTTTAACTGATTGTATCCGGCAATTGTATCCATTGTAACTACTCAGAGACACATTGTATCAAGCTGTTAAGGATAATACTGCTCGTGCCAGTAGCAGCATCCAGCTCATATGATACAGATTCCCCTGAATACCTGAAGGGCGGGAAACCTTCCCGCCACACCACACCTGGTGAAGATGGGCGTGACGATCCATGACGTCACACGGACAGTAACCAATGAACTATCACCCGGATTATTCAAAATGTACAGTGTGCTATAAATAGAGCTGTTTGGTCCACCATTACCTCATGTTCACTCTGACTACCGTGCAATAAAGTTGTGTTTTAGCCCTTACTGCGGCTCCTTCTTTGTCTTCCGTGCAAGACACCAAAGTTATGTAGATTATTTAAAAGGGACTGCGGTGGTGTTGTGTATTGAGGCTCATTTGAAAGAAGCGCAGGAGCACTCTTGCAAAGGGAAAATGGCAGTTTCCTGCCATTCTAGCAAAATGCCCAAAGTGGCACGAAACCCCTGCAAAAGGGAGTGCTGGTTAAACTAAACCAAGCCCTGTGATTGGTTACACTTTTGGATCATGTTCTCCATTGCTTAATTAAAGTTATCCCTGGTTATGATTGGTTAGTTATGTCCATCCAGCGGGTCGCTACTTTGTATCAAGGAGCCACCACCGGAGAGACACTATATAAGCCCCACGGGTACTCCAGGGTGGGGCCGGACCGGATCTATACTTCCCACATACCAGCCGGATAGCACTATGCCCTGGGTTCCTCCACTGCTGTGCTTCACGGTAGCACGTATATTGCCCTAGGTGGGGCAAGAGTCCGGAGGGACTGAATACGCTGGGATTGTATAGCCATCTTAGAATCCGGGAAAGCCTTGTAAGCTCATCTCTATTTGACTGTTAATAAAACCTGTTGCTGTTTGTTACATCGTTGTCTTGGACTGGTGCTTATAAGGGCCGGATTCAACAGGTGGCTTACTGGTTAAGATACTGAACCTCATGACCAGAAGTTCGGCAGGTCAGCAGGTTGAGACCCAAGTGCTGCACGACAGAGTGAGCTTCCAACTTTGGTGGGAAGGTAAACAGCATTCCATGAACTAGTTATGCCTGCCACATGTCCATGGAAACATCTGCAGAGACAGACAGCACTGGCTCTTTGACTTTGCTGCCTCCCCCTGTGACCCATTCCATCGGCCAGGCGAAGAGAGGTGCAGCTGCGGACTCTTTCATTTTGCCCGGCCCACACCTGGCCGGAGGCTTGAAAGGACGTCCGCAGCCATGGGCCATGGACTTTTCTGCCTCCCCCTGTGGCCCATTCCATCAGCTGGGTGAAGAGAGGCACAGCTGCAGACTCTGTCATTTTGCCCCACCCCCACCTGGCTGGAGGCTTGAAAGGACGGCCACAGCCGTGGGCCATGGACATCATTTTGAATCCAATATTGTATTGTATAATTTTACTGTATTTTGTATTGCATTGTGACATTTTATTGTGCTGTTATTTGGTTGTATTGTGGATTTGATATGTTGTGAGCCGCCCTGAGTCAGCGTATGCTGAGTGGGTGGCATACAAATAAAAATCTATCTATCTATCTATCTATCTATCTATCTATCTATCTATCTATCTATCTATCTATCTATCTATCTATCTATCTATCTATCTGTCATCAACAAAGATGAGTGCTGAACCCTAGAGTTGGGTAGGACTGGCTTTTGAGCAAGGGCGACCTTTACTTTTACTTACTTAAGTAGATTACAGGACGTAGCAACAATAGAAAATTTCTACGTTGAATTAAAAAAAAACTGGTAACAACCAGAGATATCATTCATTTCAGAAAAGATTACAGATAAATATACTGTATAATGGCCTGGTAAAAATAATTGGTAAATCATGATGCATTCTGATGGTGTGACTTTGTTCATTTATTTTCTGTTATGTGGTACTTTACTGAAAACATACTAATAAAATATTGCTGTTTCTTCGCAATTGTCTTATTTGAATGGTCAAGAGAACAAACATAACCCAAGCACACACTTAACTGGAGTTAATGAATCTGGTTTCTGTTCAGTAGTCAGCCTTGTAAAGCAGCAGAGACATTAAGTGTAGGTAAGATTAAGCAGCATTCCACTTTAATTTTTAATTTAATAGTCATATTTATATATGCCGCCCACTCAGGCAGAAGGATATACAATTTAGAAGCAAGCTTCAGATCTTGGCTTGAGAGGAAGTTGCAATAGGGGTGTTGTGTATGCATGCAGTTCAGCTGCTCACCATTAGCGCAGCTGATGGAGCTCATGTGGCCCCAATTTACCCAATGAGTAACTAGCGCGGGAAACCTTCCCACCACAGGTGAACTATGTCAGGTATGCAGTACGTCAGAAAGATGTCACTGATACTGCAACCAATAGGTGCCTTCGGGCAAGATTCAAATGTATTATGTACCATATATAAGGTGGCAAGGCTCCACCATTGTCTCATGTACAGATTGACCATGTTACAATAAAGTAGTGTTTAGCCCATCTGCCGGCTCGTGTGCAATCAATCTGCCTACATCAAATTGGTGACGAAGATGGGATAATTGTGTCCCACAGGGTCACCCTCTCTCATACCTGTCAACCTTCCCAGATTGGCCGGGATTTCCTGGTTTTCGGCACCGATTTGCACCATTTCCCGCCCCGCGCTGCTGAAACCCCGGAATTTGGCAGCGGGGGAAAGGAGGTACTGTGCAGCCCTTCTGCAAAGGTCGCTTTCTACACTTGTGTAGAACCCTTCTACGCATGCGTAGAAGGGGGCTACACAAGCGTAAAACCCTTCTACGCATGCGTAGAAGGTGACCTGTGCAGAAGGACTGCACAGTACCTCCTTTCCCCCGCTGCCAAATTCCGGGGTTTCAGCAGCGCGGTTGATAGGTATGCCCTCTCTCCGTTCGATACCTCACAGCCGGAGTCATGGGACCTCTATGAGGAACAGTTTCTGTACACAATGGACGCAAAGAAGATCAAGGGTGAAGCGCAAAGGCGAGCCTGCCTACTGGCTCAGTGTGGGTTGCCATCCCTGGAACTGGCAAGGAACCTCCTGATGGCGAGGGTACTCAAGACGATACCACTGGCCGAAATCCTTGCTGCCCTGTGGGCACATTTCCGCCCAAAGGTGTCCATGTTCCCAGCAAGATTGGCGTTTAGCCAGCGAGACCAACAGCCTGGAAAAACTGTGGCAGAGTACGTAGCCGCGCTGAGGCTGGTGGCCGTTCCATGCTGGTAGGGAGCCTTACTGGTTGAGGCATTGCGAGACCATCTCCTACTCAGCTTGTGGGATGAAGAGGCACAGCGGAAACTGTTAGCCCGAGATGAGGACATCACGTTCGAGCTGGTCTTGCGGGCCGCACAAGCTGCTGAGGCGGTAAAGGACGGAGTACGGGCATGCAGGACGAGGTCCGCAGCCCTGGGAAGCTCGGCGTCTGCGGTGCAAGCACACAGCTGTTTGTCACACCATGCACAAGAGTCGAGAGCCGCGGCCACAGCCGCCACGTCCTCTTCAGGATCCAGTGAGAGCGAGAGCGAACCAGAGGTCCAAAAAGTGAGAAAAAGGCCATCCCAAAAGAGAGACGCCACCAAAGCAAGCCGACGCTGCGAGGGGTGTGGGGGCTCACACGACCGGAAGAAATGCCCCTTCAAGAAAGCAGAGTGCCACAGCTGCGGACGTTTGGGACACATAGCGATGGTGTGCAGACAATGCAGAAGCCGAGACCCTGACCAGACCAGCCACTACGGCCGAAAGGACAAGGCTGTCCAGAAAATGCATGCGGGGGACACCGTGGTGAGACATGTGAATTTGTGCTGATTACAAGTGTACTATCAATAAGGCAATTTGCCCCAATGCCTACCCGGTGCCGGTAGTTAGCCACTTGCTGGCCAAGTTACACGGGGGTAAATGCTTTGCGAAGTTGGACCTAGCACAGGCTTACCAACAGTTAATGGTTACACCTGCGGCCGCGGCTGCCCAGACGATAGTTAGGCACAAGGGTGCATTTAAGGTGATGCACCTCCAGTTCGGCATGAACTCAGCCCCCAGGATATTTCAGGCACTTGTGGAACGCCTCCTTAAGGGTCTCCCCGGGGTCTTGCCATATTTTGACGACGTATTGATAATAGCTGGGGATGAGTCAGAGTTAGGCCAGAGGTTAGACCAGGTTAGACCAGGTACTATCTGTGTTTGAGAGGGCTGGGTTACGCCTGAGAAGGGACAAATGTGTATTCTACGCAAACAAGGTTGAGTTTCTGGGGTTTCAAATCACCCCTGATGGGGTAAAACCATCGAAATCCAAAGTTGCGGCAGTACAGGACGCCCCCAGACCAGCCACCAAACCAGAGCTACAGTTGTTCTTAGGGCTCCTGAACCTCTACCACTCCTTCCTCCCATGGAAGGCATCTGTGGCGGAGCTGCTGCACCACTTACTGAAGAAGGATGCAGTCTGGCAGTGGGGGGAGGGTCAAGAGTGGGCGTTCAATGAGTTAAAGCAGCTCCTCTCTTCTGAGGCGATATTAACTCATTCCGACCCCAGAAAGCCCATAGTACTTGTGTGTGATGCCTCACCAGTGGGGGTCGGGGCTGTCCTCTGCCACATGCTCAAGAACGGGAGGGAGGCACCGATGCAAAGAAGACTCACAACATTGTTTGACTGCTTGGATCCTTCCCGGGTGGAGGATAGAGGCAAGAATGTGGCGGTAGATCAGAGGAAAGTGTTCGGGGCAGGTGATCCAGTGTACTGCAGAAATTATGTGAGATCAGGGCCAGCGTGGGTACCTGGGGAAGTGGTGGAACAAACCAGGCCCGTAGCGTACCAATTAAAGACAGGGTCGGGGTTGCTGTGGTGGAGACACGCCGATCAGCTTAGGAGAAGAGTCACGTAAGCCACGGGGAAAAGTGGGTATTTTGACAAGTCCATCAGCCAGAGGGGCTCGCCTCTCTGGCACAAGGAGGAGAGCCTTCTCCGTGTCTGCACCGGCCCTCTGGAACCTCCTGCCAACAGAGCTACGTCTTCGGACGGAGCTGCTGCCTTTCAGAAGGGATCTTAAAACCTGGCTGGCAGGTCAAGTGTGGGGTGCGGGTGGAAGGGTAACCACCATGGGGTGGTTGGTGTAGAGGAACCCTTCCCCATGGTGCCTTTTCGATCCTGCAGCCCTTGCTTTTTAGGGGGTGGGTAGTCTTAACTTTTTTACTGTTTTAACTGTTTTTAGGATTATTATTGTATTTGTGAATTGTATGTAAACTCCTTGGGTTGCCCTGGGGTTACTTTTTATGTTGTTAGCCGCCCAGAGTCGGCCTTGTGTTGAGTGGGCGGGATATAAATTGAATAAATAAATAAATAAATAAATAAAAATAAATAAATAAAGTCGGTGTTAGGGTTGCCCCCCACCCGCGTAACCCAAGGGGGGAATACAGGACTCAGCTTAACAGGCCGCATAGACCCATAGGAGACCATCTCCCAACCTGGAGATGAACAACCCCCATTTGATTTTTTGTTACAGGATGGGGGGAGTTTTCGTGAGTGTTCCCCCACTCGTCCCAGTGAGCAGCGGGGTTTTAAGTTGTCCCAGAGGTTTCCCCATCCTCCCCTACACAGAGATACCCCATCCCTGCCCTTGCCGGGATTCAATGGGACACTGCAGTTTTCCCGGGGGAGGGGGGGGGAGTTCAGGCACAACAGCTGATTCCGGCAGCACCGCTGAATCGACCGGCCGACCGCAGCACACCCGCCGGCCCCACAATGGTTGAGGGACTTCGTCCCATCCTAGGGGGGAGGGATGTTGTGTATGCATGCAGTTCAGCTGCTCGCCATTAGCGCAACTGATGGAGCTCACGTGGCCCCAATTTACCCAATGAGTAACTAGCACGGGAAACCTTCCCGCCACAGGTGAACTGTGTCAGGAATGCAGTATGTCAGAAAGTCGTCACCAATACTGCAACTAATAGGCGCCTTCGGGTCAGATTCAAATGTATTATGTACCATACATAAGGTGGCAAGGTGCCTCATGTACAGATTGACCATGTTACAATAAAGTAGTGTTTAGCCCATCTGCCGGCTCGTGTGCAATCAATCTGCCTACATCAAAAGGGATGTGCCATTTGTGTGTGTGGGGGGTGGGGTGGGGGTGGGGGGGTGGGGGGTGGTGTTGGACTCCAGCTCCCAAAATACTCTGGAAATTCCCCAGACATAATTCTAGGAATCCCAGCCTACAAACCGTTAGAGATGGTGACCTTCATTTTGCTTACCAGGACAAAGTTGAGGTCTTTTTATAGGCATTCGTTTCCTACTGCAGTGATTCCTGGGAACGGCTGTTCTTCAGAAGGCACCCTGAACAGAGGCACCATGGCATAAAGGGCAATAAGATTATCACACTTGGGAAGCATTGGGGCAACTTCTTCCCAGGAAGTACTCTAGTGATGGAAACCTGGTGGTTAAGAAGTTTAAGTTGGATAGTGGAACCAACCCTAGCTCCTTGGTTGATTGGCAGAGTTGGGTGCATTTGTTCCCTCCCTCTTTTGCTGTATCCCTTTTCCTTACTTTAATCAAGTGATTTCTGAGCAGTTCTAGAACTTTGGACACTATGGAGACCATGACTGAGGAGGGATTCCCTGCTGCACTCACCTTAAGTGGAGAGGGCAGTGCTTATGACATGGTAGTTTGCTTTTCCTAGAGCAGTTATGGTGAACCTTTTAGAGACTGAGTGCTTCAGGAGCATGTGATGTCTCCAGCATACCTCCAGTGATGTCACATAGGTGCGTGCACAGGCCCCCTGTAGGTCCACAATCCCCTGAAGGTCTACACACACCCCTGTGGGTTTGTGCAACCCCCTCCCCTCCCCACAGGTGCACCTCCTCCTCCTCCTCTGCCTCCTAGGAGGGGTGGGTGGGGTGTCTCATCGCCTCACTTCATCCTGGCCACCACCTCCAATGTGAGATTTTGGCCTCCCCTTTTGCCTCCCCATTGGCGGAGAGAGTGGGGTGGATAGGGAAGTGGCACCGGTGGCATATGGCTTGCCTGCAACGGCACGCATGCCATAGATTCGCCTACACTGCTCTAGAGCAGAGCTGGCAAACATATGGCATGAGTCTCAGAGGCATACCTGTCAACCTTCCCGATTTGGCCGGGATTACCCCATAAATTAACGTCGATTGACGTCATAACCCGGCCCCCGCTGCCAAAACCCTGTAATTTGGCAGTGG
Source organism: Bradypodion ventrale (assembly GCA_035047345.1). Taxonomy (NCBI): domain Eukaryota; kingdom Metazoa; phylum Chordata; class Lepidosauria; order Squamata; family Chamaeleonidae; genus Bradypodion; species Bradypodion ventrale. Next base: position 92,244,074 of record JAWDJE010000001.1, read on the forward strand.
GGGAAATGCTTTCCGTGCATGCGCAGAAGGGTTTTACCCCTTCCACGCATGCGCAAAAGTGCTACATCGCTTGCGTAAGGGCTGTGCAAGCGGCGTAGCGCTTCTGCACATGCGTGGAAGGGGTAAAACCTTTCCATGCATGCGTGGAACACGACCTGCGCACAAGCGATGTGCGCAGGTCCAGTTTTTCTGGAGCTGCGGGTTGACAGGTATGCCCAGAGGTGGCACTTGGAGCCCTTTCTGTGAGCACCTGTGCAGTCACCCCAGTACAGAGTTCACCCCACTCCTCTGCCCAGCAGCACAATGGGAGCGCTTCCTTCTTTCCCCAGCACAGAGTTCACCCTGCCCCTCTGTCCAGCAGCCCAATGGGAGTGTTTCTTCCATCCCCCCTCCCACTGCCATGTTGGCACTTTGAGATAAATAAGTGGGTTTTGGGTTACAGTTTGGGCGCTTTGTCTCGAAAAGGTTCACCACTACTGCTCTGGTGTATTGAAGGATGGGCATTAATCTAGAGAAGAATTTAACTCAGAAAAATTCCCTCTTGCTTTGTATCAAACTCTAAATTCTAGGCCACCTATGTAAATACTGTGTCTGTAACACAGCTAATTTAATGGACATACTGAAATACCATATGGACATGAAAATTGGGACAACCATAAAAGTTTCCTCAGAGAGCCTTCAGAAAAGAGGTTGCTTAGCTGCTGTTCATTTCCTCCTTGGCCTGGAAGTGTTTAAGAACACCACATTCTCCTCACGAGACTTTGTTACTGCTTTGCTGGGCCAATAGATTCTCAGAAGGACTATAAACACTGAACAACCAATATAACATTTTATGATCCTCCTCCCTCCCTCATATTAATTTCCTGTTTCAAGCCAGGATAGGAAGCTACCTGGGTTCCAAAAATCTTTTCAGCAAAGCTTTGCCTACAAGTGACCATGAACTCAAATCAAGCCACTTGCTGTCAAAAGGGAATTGGAACAAAATAAATGAAAACTGCTAGTGGCACTTCTGGCTTAAGAGTGGAGGAGGTTCAAAGTAAAATTTTTGCTGCATTTTTAAGCTTAGCATGTAAATTGCCCCCCCCCCCCCCAGCTTTTTTAAATATATATACAGGCTTGCATTCTGCAAGATGTTAAGCACTAACATTACCTGTTGCTGATGTGAGCAACTTACTAGAGTGACTCCCAATGTTATCTAGGCAGTATACAACTTTGTGCTATAACAACAGAAGGGAAAGGGACTGAATAAAGCTGTTGGGAGTGATATCAGGAGATCTAGGGAAATGTGTTGTCAGAAGATATATGATACCAAAGCTCATTATATCAGAATCACTGGCAACTGTACAGATTGTGGATGAGTGAATGGATGCAGTGGAAAATGCCTGAGAGCTCATCATATTTTGCTGATAACAGAAAAACCCTGCAGATCATGAGGATAGCAAAAGAATCACTCAGAATGTCACTCTGTCATCAGGTCTGCAAGTAAAAAATGCAGATGAATATGAAGTCAGTGGAATTAGATTTAAGTTTCTAGCCCAGTATACTTCAAAGCCCGAAATGCAATTTTTGAAAGGAACGTCTCTCTATTCCCATTATTTTGTAGTAATCATTGCTGTGGTCACTTTAGCAGAAGCAGTTGTTTCAATGCACACTCCTATTATAAATGTGTTGATCTTATCAGTCTTTCCTTCCTCAAATGCGGAGAAATGCTCTGTGGTTTCTTTGAGTAATCAGTTCTGCTATTTATACAGAAATTCAAAAGACAAATTAAAACAACACGTTCCTTGTCACAACTGATATGAAAATAGCATAAAGCTTGAAAATTTCCACTTTATCACCCACCCATATAACTATCTGCAAGCTTTGGTGTTTTTAACACTAGAAGTCACTCACACAGGTTTCATTGACCACTAGCACAACCTAGCCAGTGTTAGGTACATTTAAATCCCACTGATGCCAGTGTGAGACTTTTAACCACAACTCTAGATCTCCTATTGAAAACAAATGGCACTTTAAAATGCATGAATTTGGTTGAATTATACCTCATGACTGTCATTTTGAACTATTTAATTTGTTAGATCTATTAATGTTGTTATGGAAAGTGAGGCATTTAGAACTGTGTTTCATAAACTGTTGAACTGGTGGCAAAAAGAAAATATCATAGTACAGTAGATTAAGATCTAAAATAAATTAATGGGCAGTGTTTTCCTTGGTGCAGACTGAACAGACATGACCTCATGCCACTGACTGGCATTGCAAACCAGACAATTCCAAAATTATGAAACATGTTAACAAGCACATTCCAAAAATGAAGGCCATTCTTTAATTGGCACAGCCTAGTTCAAAATGACAAGAGCCCCCGTAGCTCTTCATGTTTGAGCGAAAATGGCCTCATTTAGGTTATTTCACAGTCTTTTCATCCACAGAGATTTCAGACTAAGTCAGTTCTGTATATTAACCCCATTTTACTCAGAGCAGTATGTTTCTGAATGGGCTTATGCATGTTGTGTCTTTTAAAACATCTTCCCACACACATGTTGGTATTGTGTTCATTTCAATGAACTATCTGTCTTTCATAGATGAAATTTCATCCTGGGAAAATATTAGGCATATACAAGCCTTATTGAAATCCTCTGGAACATAAGCACATATGTAAGAGCTTCCAGTCCCATTGATGTCAATGCAACATAACCATATCTGGTGATGACTCTCATTGTGCTAGTCTGTGCTAACCAGGTTCTTTGTATACCCGCCTATGATTTTAAAATAAGAATTGCCAATTCTCAGTTTCCAGTTAAAAGGGGACAGAAAAAACTATGCTTGAAAGAGAGCAGGACATACAAGTGGCAGATTTATATGATATGATATTCTTCCATGTCTAGGCCAGATGCAAAACTGCCAAAATGGAGGCACCTTTTGGTGAGTTTATTTTGCACTTCTCTTCGTCTGACCTAGTGGGAGAAAGATCAACAGGCATAAGCTTGCTGTTACCAGGATACGCCTGACTGTCATTCAAAAATACCAATATCTTTGATGAGGATCTTTTTGTGTACCTCTCATACCTGTCAACCTTCCCGGATTGGCCGGGATTTCCCATTTTTCAGCACCGTTTTTCGCCATTTCCCACCTGGAGCTGCCGAAACCCCGGAATTTGGCAGTGGGGGGAAAGGTGTTACTGCACATCCCTTCTGCACAGCTCGCTTCTATGCATGTGTAGAAGGCTTTTATGCATGCGTAGAACCCTTCTATGCATGCGTAGAAGGCTTCTGTGCAGAAGGGGATCGTAGAAGCCTTCTAAGCATGTGTAAAAGCCTTCTACACATGCGTAGAAGCGAGCTGCGCAGAATGGCTCTTTGCAAATCACTTTTACACATGTGTAGAAGGCTTTTACGCATACGTAAAAAGCGACCTGCACAGAACCATTCTGCGCAGGTCTCGGATTTTCCAGAGCCACTGTTGACAGGTATGGTACCTCTATAATATGATATGATATGATATGATATGATATGATATGATATGATATGATATGATATGATATGATTGGGGGGCTTGCAGAAGCCGCCACCACCACTGCTGCTGGAGGACCCTCTGCCTCTCTCTGGGCCCACGCCACCAGCTCAGGGATGGGAGGCAGGTGCTGTTGAGGACGTTGAGCCCGGGGTTCCAGTGTCAGAGACATTGAGCCGGGTTCCGTCAGAAACGACGAGCCGGGCTCTGTCATGTGTTATGTGCTATTATGTGCTATGTGTATATTTTTTCTATTGTGTATATTGTTTCTATAGTTTTGTTGTAATCTGCCTTGGGTCACCCTGGGGTAAGGAAGGCGGTATACAAATATAGCAAATAATAAATAAATAAATATGATATGATATGATATGATGTCTTTCTCCCAAATAGGACCCAAGTGAACTTGCAAAAATTAAAACTATACAATTCTATAAGGTTTAAAATACTATAACAAAAACTATATTAAAACAATTAAACATTAATCAAGATTAAAAATGAGATAAAAACAATTTTTAAAAACAATTTAAAAACATTTAAAAACCTCCAAGTGTAATAAATAGACCATTGCTGAAACACCCACTTACTGCTTAAAAGCCTGCCTGGAATGGAAAATCTTTGCCCGCTGAAGGAAGAACAAAAGGGAGGATGCTCAGGGGTAGAATTGAGAGAAGGGCCTCCCCAGAAGGTCTTAAAAGCCAAATAGTTTATATGATGATAGGTAAAGGTAAAAGGTCTTGCTTGCTCAAAAGCCTGTTGTGTCTGACTCTAGGAGGCAGTGCTCCCCTCCATTTACAGCCAAAGAGTCAGCACTGTCTGCAGATATTTCTGTGGTTATGTGCAGGCATGACTAGATGCCAGAGTGCATGGAACACTGTTACCTTTTTTTGCTTTTTGTAGACCTATTTATCTACAGTACTTGCAATTTCTTGCTTTGAAACTACTAAGGAGTTGGGAGAGATGATGGGAGCTCACGCCATCATGCAGCACCAGGGTCTCAAATTGCTGTCCTGCCAACCTTCCAGTTTCAAGCTCAGCTTCTTAATCACTAAGCCAGATCCTTGAAATAATCAGGACCTAAACTAAGTAGGGCTTAATAGGTAATAACTTGCACTTTGCATTGGGTCCAGAAACAGATTGGCAAAAAGTGAAGCTGTTGTAAAATGAGGGAGTTGTCTGCTTCTTGCAACCATACCTAATCAACAGCCTGGCAGCAGCATTTTGCTGAAATTTCAAATCACTCTTCAAAGACATCCCTACACAGAATGTGTTAAAGTAATTCAGATGAGATGTATCTGAAGTATGTGTCACTGTGGCCAGATTGCCCATCTAAAAGAATGCGCACAGCTGGTACATCAGCTTTAACTGTGCAAAGCCATTCTGGCCACCACTGAGACCTGTAGATCCAAACTCAGGATTGAACCCAGGAGCAAACCCAAGAAACCAGACCTTTCAGGGGGAGTGGAACCCTGTCTAGTACAGGCTGAATCCCCATGTCCTAGTTTGCCTTTTAAGTGACCTGGCACATCTCTGTCTTGTCTGGTCTAAGTTTTAATTTGTTAGTCCTCATCAGGTCCATTCCTGACAAGAGGCAATGGTCTAGGTATAGAACAGCTTCTAGGTATAGAATCAAATGGGAAGTGGAGGGATACTACAGCAGAAACTTCCCTGGCCCACACACTAACCTGTTCTGGCGAAAGATACAAGACAAACAACTACACATGAATCATGTGGCTCACCTGCAAGCCTATGAATTACTGTGGGATTTTTTCCCCCATTTAAAGATACAAATGGCTCTCTTGGAAGCCTCCAGGAAGCACAGTTTGCCTGGCAAAAAAGTAGCATTCCTGGACATTTTTAAAAAGTGAAGGATTAAACAGAGAAGTTGAGTTTTCTTCACTTTTGGTTTTGCCAAGAGGAGGAGTTCATTCCTCAGAAGGTTGCAAGGAGCAAAATTGGCTTCTCGACTCCATGAAGTGCTCCCCACTACTATCTAGAAGATACAATAGCAGGTGCGTTAAGAACTTATTCTTGTTTACTCCTAAAGAAAGATAGGCCAAATCTTAGAGTGTGTAGAGCTGGAGGGGGAGGAGACAATTTTGAGTGTTTGTCCTGTAGTGGTTGTAAGGTTTGAGTCCCATCTCTAGCCATTCCTTGCTGTCATCAGACTCAACAGATCCATGCAAAGGCATTTGAATACGAATTGCTCCAAACAACATGATAAGACTAAATACATGCACTCTCCGATTCTCTCCATTCAATGCTCCCTTTTGGTACTGTGTAATTGAGCTAATTTGGCCAATAAGAATGAGGCACAGGGTGGAGCATCAGCACTGCAACTCACAAGATCTCTTGTTGCATAATGCCTTGTGGCAATGGTGCAAAGTCTGGGAAAACATTCCCCGCTTCTGTGACGTCACCAGGCCTGCCTCTCATTTCTGGTGTCTCAAGGACTGGAGTGCTGCTGACCTGGCAATCATAATAATGGATAAAATGCTAGCTTTGGATTAGGGGAGCTGGGGGAGTGGAGATCATAGACTGTACACTATGTATGCTGCAATATTCTGTTTAGATTTATTGGAAGTGTCTAATCCACTGTTGTCTGACAGGAAGTCTTATTGCCTCCATTTTTATCTTGGTCCTTTAAAGTACAGATACCAAGGGCCGAAATGGAAGCCTTAAGTAGGAAAGCATATACAGTGGAACCTCATACAACAATCAGTCCGTATAGCTACGGAATCGCATAACAATTAGGTTTTGGGGGGAAATGGCATCCTGCATAACAAATTTCCCTATGGAAAAAATCGTACAACAATTTTTCAATGGGAAAAACCACTTAGCAAAAAAATCGTTGTACAGTATGATGCATCCCATAGGGGAAATCACAATACACTATTATACTTCCACTTTTCAGCAGAGGATAGAAGGAACTGTAATTTAGCAGCAGAGTACAGTGGTACCTCATACAACGATTTTAATCCATTCCATGGGGCTCGTTGTACGAAACAATTGCTATACGATCGTATAGCATGCATGCATCGTATAGCAATTGTTTCGTAGAACAACGAGCCCCATGGAATGGATTAAAATCGTATGAGGTACCACTGTACTCTGCTGCTAAATTACAGTTCCTTCTATCCTCTGCTGAAAAGTGGAAATAAAATACACCCATCAGTCAGCTAATACTGCCTCATTTAATATGATGCTCATCTAGAGGCCACTGCATTCTCATGCTTCTCTTAAAGCAGATATAAATGTACGTTTCAGCCTAAAGACCTCAGCTGTTACATGTTTCCAGCTCCTTGTATGAGAGCCTCACAGAAATCTCAGATTTAGGCAGTATAGGAGACTATCATTGCTCTATCTAGCCCAATATCACCAGCTCTGACTGGCAGCACCTCCAGGATTTCAGTCAGGATTCTTTCCTCATCCTCCTTGGAAATCTTTGGTATTTCCTGGATTCCATCCATTCACATGTTTGTCACTTCTGACCTACTTGGCTTCCAAAATCGAGTAAGATTTGGTGTTTTCAGGGTGGCATGGTGAACAGAGAGATGGACCAGGGGTCAGGAGACCTGGGTTCAAATTTCTTGTTGGCCATGGAAACTCATTGAGAGTTGGTATTTATACAATTACTCTGACTTATCTTGTAAACCTGATTAGGGTTCCGATAAGTCGGAAACGAGTTGACAAAACATAGCAGATCAATGCTGCTGTATAATTGGAGTAGTGAGAGTAATTTATCAAAGCACTTACACACAGAAGGAAAAAAGAGGAGGGAAAAGAGGAAAAAACAGGGGGGAAATGATGCAGCCAGTTTGATTATTTTGTTCTTCAAATATTTTCTTCTTGATGTTTCCATTGATGTTTACTGCATTCAAATCCAAACTTCTGACTAAGTTTCCAATGAATAATTTTTGCAAATAATCAGTCTGTGAAATCTTGCTGCATCCGCTGATAAGATGATCTACTGTTTCATCCTTTTCATTGCAAAGGTGGTATTTGTTATAGTTGGATATGTGTTGTATTCTAACCTTCATGCAATTTGTTGGCAAAGCTTGTTCTTGAGCTGCCAAGATAAGTCCTTCAGTTTCCTTCATCAACACTCCTGCTCTTAACCGCCCCAATATCAGCTTTGGATTAGCCTTTCCTTCTATCTTTTTCAAGTATTGATCATGTGTAGGCTTATCTCTCAGTTTGCAGCTCATCTTTCAATCCTTTCTTTTGTACAATCAGCTTTCTTCACTGTTTTCAAAAGTCCTCCTTTGTTCACTTCCTGAAGCATAGGCTCTTCACTTTTCTTAATGTAATCATTCAAACTATGCTTTTCTTCCTTTACTGTCTGTTTCACCTGAAGGAATCCTCTGTCACTCTCAGCTCCTGGTAAGTACAAACGATCAACATCACATTTTGGGTGCAGGTCATGATGCATGGTCATTGTTGTTGTTCAGTCGCACAGTCGATTCCGACCCTTTGCGACCCTATGGACCATTGATCTCCAGGTACCCCTGTCCTCCACCATCCTCCTCAGCCCGCTCAGCTCGGTGCCCGCTGCGTCCACAATGCCATCCAGCCATCTCATCCTTGGCCGTCCTCTTTTTCTTTTCTCCTCCACCTTTCCCAGCATCAAGGCTTTCTCAAGTGAATCCTCTCTTCTCATTTGGTGTCTAAAGTACTTCAGCTTCATCTTTACTATTTGACCTTCTAAGGAGCAGTCAGGACTGATTTCTTTCAAGATTGACTTATTTGTTCTCCTCGCTGTCCAGGGTACTCTCAAAACTCTCCTCCAACACCACATCTCAAAGGCGTCTATTCTTCTGTGCTCAGCCTTCCTAATAATCCAGCTCTCACATCCATACATTACCACCGGGAATACCATTGCTTTGACTATACGGATTTTTGTTTGCAAGATGATGTCTCTTCTTTTCACTATGCTCCCCAGGTTTCTCATGGCTTGTCTCCCTAGAATCAGTCGCCTCTTTATTTCATGGCTGCAGTCACCATCTGCAGTGATCCTAGATCCCAAGAAAGTAAAATCCGTCACTGCTTCTACTTCTTCCCCGTCTACTTTCCATGTGTTGATCGGGCCTGTTGCCATTATCTTGGTTTTCTTGATGTTAAGTCTCAGGCCAGCTTTTGCACTCTCTTCTTTCAACCTAATCAGTAGCTTCTTTAAATCCTCCTCACTTTTTGCCATTAGGGTGGTATCGTCTGCATATCTCAAATTGTTGATGTTTCTCCCAGCAATTTTTATCCCATATTGTGATTCCTCCATCCCTGCATTGCGCATTATGTGCTCTGTGTATAGGTTGAAAAGGTTGGGTGATAAAATGCAGCCTTGTCTTACTCCTTTTCCTATTCCAAACCATTCTGTCATTCCGTGTTCTGTCCTAACTCTTGCTTCTTGACTCTTGTACAGATTTCTCATGAGGCATATGAGGTGTTCTGGTATTCCCATTTCTTTAAGTACTTGCCACATTTTATTGTGGTCCACGCAGTCAAAGGCCTTGGTGTAGTCAATAAAGCAGAGGTATACTTGTTTCTGATATTCTTTTGTTTTCTCCATGATCCACCGTATATTACCAATGTGGTCTCTAGTCCCCCTGCCTCTTTTGAAACCTGCCTGCACCTCTGGAAATTCTCTCTCCACGTGCTGCTGAAGTCTATCCTGTATTATCTTGAGCATCACCTTGCTAGCGTGTGGGATGAGCGCAATTGTTCGATAATTTGAACACTCTTTGGCACTACCCTTCTTTGGGATTGGAACGTATACTGATCTTTTCCAGTCCTGTGGCCACTCTTGATTTCCAGATCTGCTGGCATATCGAATGCAGTAATTTGATTCCGTCATCTTTTAGAGCTTTGAAAAATTCAACTGGGATACCGTCATCTCCACTAGCTTTGTTGTTTGCAGTGCTTTTTAGGGCCTTTCTGACTTCACTCTCTAGGATGTCTGGCTCAAGTTCAATGTTCTCATCATTGTGATTATCAGTGGTGTTGAGGTCCTTTTTGTAAAGTTCCTCTGTGTATTCTTTCCATCTTTTCTTAATCTCTTCTGCATCAGCTAACTCCTTGCCGTCTTTGTCCATTATCATGGTCATTTTTGCTTTGAATGTATCCTTGATTTCCCCAATTTTTTTGAAAAGATCTCTAGTCCGGCCTCTTGTGTTGCTTTCCTCTATTTCTTTGCACTGTTCATTTAAATAGATTTCCTTGTCTCTCCTTGCTTTTCTTTGAAATTATGTGTTCAAGTGACTGTATTTTTTCTTTTCTCCTTTGCCTCTTGCATTCCTTCTTTCCTCTGCTATTTTAAGAGTCTCATCAGACAACCGCTTTGCTTTCTTATGCTTCTTTTCTTTTGGTATGGTTTTCCTTGCTGCCTCCTGCATGATGTCCTGCACATCTGTCCATAATTCTTCTGGCACTCTATCAATTCCAAACCATTAAATCTGTTCCTCACCTCCACCGTGTATTCCTTAGGGATGTTGTCTAGGTCATATCTGTCTGGCCTGATTGTTTTCCCTATTTTCTTTAGTCTAAGTCTGAATTTTGCTATTAGTAGGTTGTGATCTGAGCCACAGTCTGCTCCAGGTCTTGTTTTTGCTGACTGTATGGAGGTTCTCCATCTTTGGCTGCAGAGTATGAAATCAATCTGGTTTCGATGTTGGCCATCTGGTGATGTCCATGTGTAAAGTCGCCTCTTGTGTTGCTGGAAGAGGGTGTTTGCTATGACCAGTGTGTTATCTTGACAGAACTCTATCAATCTTAGCCCTGCTTCATTCTGCGTTCCAAGACCAAACTTGCCTGTTATTCCATTTACTTTTTGATTTCCTACTTTGGCATTCCAATCTCCCAAGATAATGTGGACATCATTTCTTGGTGTCTGTTCTATGAGGTCTTATAGGTCCTCATAAAACTGGTCCACTGTGGCTTCATCTGCGCCTTTGGTTGGTGCGTATATTTGGATTACAGTAATATTAAAAGGTTTGCCTTGTATTCTGACTGACATCATTCTATCATTTTTGAGATTGTATCCCATTACTGCTTTTCTCACTCTTTTGTTGACAATTATGGCTACTCCATTTTTTCTGAAGTTTTTTTCTGAAGTTTTGGTCATTAGCTTCCTTGTTTTTCTGTCTAGGTTGTCCAATTCCATTTGGGTCCAATCAATTATTCCAGTTGAATATCATATAACAAGCTCTGCCGGGGTAGTTGAAGGTAAAGATGCTTCAGCACAAAGGACAGAGTCTGCCAAGCCTTTGGATTTGCTCATTTCCTCAGTTGTTTCACTAAGCAATGAGTTGCAGTGCATTATATCTGAAGTTTCCATTATTTTGGTTCAAGAGGTTAAGACACTGAACTCAATGACCGGAAGCTCAGAGTTTGATTCCCGAGTACTGCACGATGGAGTGAGCTCCCGTCTCTGTCCCAGCTCTTGCCAACCAAGCAGTTTGAAAGCAAGAAATTGCAAGTAGATAAATAGGGACCACTTTGGTGGGAAGGTAAACAGTGTTCTGGTGTTGAGGCATGCCTGCCACATGTCCACGGAAACATCTGCAGACGCAGACAATACTGGCTCTTTGGCTATAAACAGAGATGAGCACTGAACCCTAGAGTCAGATATGGCTGGAGCAAGGGCGACCTTTACCTTTATAGAAATAAAGCCTACTCACTTTGTTACAGTACAGGATGCACAGTTCATAAACTATAGGCTAGTAGCTAATTGATTGCTTTACTCCTAGTTACTGGATACAGTGTTTCAAAACAATCAAATACAGAAAATAAGGTTATAAGTGAATGCCAACAGAATATGGGCGTAAAATTCTGATGGCTCAGCTCTTCAGTAACATTTTTCTTATGGCATTTCCTTTTCTGCAAGTTCAGAGGTTGATGGCTTATGGGAGAGGGTGTGAAATATGAGAATTGCCAGTTTAGCAGCATCCTTTTATCTCAGATTTCAGTAGGTAAGAATGAGTTGAGATGGTTGCCCTGACATTTAAGCTACAGTATCTGTTATGCAACACCTCCTCCTCTAATAGGAGCTTCCTATTAGAAGAGGCACCAGCGACATGGTAACCCTGGCCTGCTGGCTAATTTAACAGAACACACTCTCTCTCTTTTAAGCTTTTTCAAGCTCTTTTAATCTTTTAAATATTGTTGTCAGTAGTTTTTAAATGGGTTTTTATTGCTTTTAAAACTGCTGTTGGTTTTATTTTATTTTCTGTGAGCCGCCCAGAGTCTTCGGAGTTGGGCGGCAATACAAATTAGAAATAAATAAATAAATAAATAGTCCATCACTGGATCTGCTTCTCTGCTTAGCGACTTGGATTAGTAGAATGATTTCCTGAGACTTCATCTCATGCTCTGACACCTGCCAACCCTATGGAAGACACCAATAGCCTGTAAAAAAACAACAACCAGAGTCAGAGAGGGTACACAGAAACAGCCTCCTTGAAGACTGTGGTACATTTGAACCACAATTGGGTGTATTCTGGTAATAGCAACGTTGTGTTGCTGGCTAATCGTTCTCACACTAGGTCAGGTGAAGGAAACTGCAGAATGAACTCACCAAAATGATGGCTTCATTTTGCCAGTTTTATATCTGGCCTAGACACAGAAGAAGAAGAAGAACAACAACCATGGTCAGAGGTGAGTCATGGACAGAAATGACTCTGAGCATGGCTGACATTGTTTCCCTGCCTTTCCCACAGCATTGAATTCCTTTCTTTGCTCTTCTACATGACTGGGTTTTACTGTATAGTAAAACCCCTACTTACGAACAAAGTCAATTCTGTAGGAAGCCATAGGAAATCGTGTAAATCGGGACATGGTTTTAGCACAAAATCATTATGTAAGTTGAATTTTATGTAACTCGAGGCATTTGTAAGTCGGGGCTTTACTGTACTCAACACCACTCATTTTAATGTACACTAGTAAATAAGCTAAAATAAGATGAGAAATACACCTCCCTTTTTTCCTTTTGGAATCACAACAGTTAATTTTGTTCAATGTTTGGACAGCTAGAATATATTCAAAATACTTAAAGCCAGCTTATTTTGTATTATTATGTATGAAGGTTTTTAAGAAACACTTTCACACACACCGCACATAACAACTTAAGCTCCATGCAGTATTTAAGGAAGCCCCAACAGTGAACTTTATTAGAGCTCTCAGGAAAAATAAAAATGAAACCAAAGAAGCTATTTGCCAAACACATGTTATATATTACCCATATTTCTTCATTTTTATCATTGTTTTATTGTTAAGAAGTCATAGTCTGAAGCTGGAAATAAAACTTATGATATCTGGGCTCCAAGACAAAGGAATTATTGTATGTCTGAGACATATATATATATAGTTTTTGGTCTTAATATACTTACTTTACTTAGCTTTGTACCTTAAGTGCCTCTGTCATGAGCAAATCCCTCAAAGGCTAGGGATGAGTAAGGCAAATAGTGCTACTCTTTTTGTGACCTGGGGCAAGCGTGGAAGAGACAGATAAAGTTCAGCTGAGATGAGAACAAAAAGTAGCGAATGACTGCTGCAGGTTGCTGCTAGCAGTTTATGCTGGCTCTCAGCCACTGCGTTGCTTCTCACCGAGTGCCCTAGGTTTTAATGAAATGAAGTCAAAACTGATAGTTCAACTTACTCTCAGTAGTGCAAATGTTACCAAATTCTCAGCTTCTCTGTCCAGCAAGGAAATTGTTCTTCAGGCTTCTCACATGAGGTTCATCTCAGGGCTCTAATTCTCATCAGCTGGACATGATCCATCCTTGCAAGTATCAATATAATAAATGCAATATAAATTTACAGCTATAAATACAACAAATAAAAAACAAAACTGAGGAAACATCCTAATTAGTAAAAACTCCAGGATTTCTGTCTGTTTTGCCGGGTTACAGATTAATTCAAAGATTGATGGTGCATTGCTGAAGCTTGCATTATCTTGCTGGAAGGAAGTCTTTTATTTTGCAGCAATTCCTGAATCATTGTATTCTGGTGTGTGCACACATGCCTTGGGGTACATTGTGTTAGTGACAGTGTGCACTGTAACAGTGGCAGGGGGAGACACCAATGTTAGCAGGTAGGAGTGTGGGAAAAGGAAAGTGGTGACAACATGATTGGGGGGAAGAGACAGCCAAAATATTTGTAGCTCCTTTTCCAAGACACATTATAATGTGAGTTACTTTTCCCTTTGCTAAACAGATATTGGTATTGAGTATTCTAGTGCAACCCCAGCATGCAGTGAATACTAACACACTAACCATTGAGACAGGAAAAACTACCCTGACCTAAAGGAAGCTGTTTGCATTGTTTGTCTCTAAATAGCCAATTAGAAAGGTTCCTGTCTTCTGACCTCAGGGATCACATAGCCCTGTCTGCATGACTTAAGGGCTCTGTTTGTTCGGATCTTTCTCTCTCTTGCTTTCTGCCTTTGGAAGATGAAGACATCTTTTTTTAAAAGCACCTCTGTCTTCCCAGCCACATGGGCTCAGGGGGAGAGGCGGAGAAGTCCTCAACCTGCCCTGGCTGCTTCTTCCCCCAGCCATTGGTGTGGGCACAGGGGGAGGGGCCAGAATATTACGTCAATATATTACGCCAGAATGGTCTGACATGCCACAATATTTGGGGCACCCTGGGAAAAGCAAATATCAAGTACTGACTCAGTTACACTGTGTCAAAGAAACTGGCAAAAGAGTCTACCTTTCTCTCTCCCTCAGTATAAATGAGAGAGTCTTTAAAAGTCTTTCGTGCACCTAAGGACCTGCTTACTTCCATTTCCTCATACTGTGGGTTACGAACATCAGAGGGACATAAATGAGAAGCTGATGAAGTATTCCCCTCAGGCAAGAATGGGTGGGCAATGTTTTGCAGAGGATGCTTACCCCGCCAACACAACTGCCTCCATTGCAAAAAGAGATTGGTGGCTTCCTCTGAGAATATCTTTGCAGGTGATACCAACATTTTCTGGCAAGTGCAGCAAGATTCTTTGGGTCTACATATGTACCAGGTCACCTTCACATACTATAAAGCCATGGAGAGAGAAAGAGCATCTCCTTTTAGAAGAGAAGTTAGAAGTGGACCTTCTTACTGTGGGGGCAAATTTCCTTATTGGAATGTTAGCGGCAACATCTTGGTGGTGGGGGAAAAGTGGAAAGCAAGAAACACTAATTAAGCTGTGTAAGTTCATGGGCTCTATATTAAGTGATTCAGTGACAGGTCATCTCCAGAAGGGTGGAGGCGGGAATGTGGAGAAAATGCTGAATTCCAGAAGAAAGAGACAGTAGAGACGGGAACATAGCAGGAGGATACACAACAATCGAGGGATGAAGGTACACATTAAAGTCTGGCAGGAGGCTCACACAGAGGTTAAAATGAAGGCAGAATAAGTCATAATAGGAACAACCTATCATTCGAAGACAGGGATGGGCCACATGTAGTATCAAAGAACCCTAATATTGCTCCCAGGACACATTGCCCCCAATACTCCCTGAAAATTTGATTTCAAATGGCTCAAAATTTTCCCTGGTGCTCTCTATGGAAATTGTACAGAGGACCAGCTGGCAACTCCAAGTCCTTATTTTATTATTGTTGTTTTTTCAATAGTCAGTAAAAATGGACATTGTGGCGGTCACAGGAGCCCCGGGCTCCATCGAGGATGTTGAGCCCTGGGTTCTGTTGAGGACGTTGAGCCCCGGGCTCCGTTGAGGACGTTGAGCGGCAAGAGCTTTGTGTTTTATTGTGTATGTTATTGTGTTGATGTGTATTGATATGTTTGTGAGCCGCCCAGACTTGCACTTCGTGAGTGGAGCGGCATATAAGTTGATAAATAAATAAATAAATAAATAAATAAATAAATAGAAATTGTCTACCCTTGGTGATTTTTCAGTCTCAGGCATTACAGGAATGAGCTCTTGCATCCCTTGAGTGCATGTTCAAGGCAACTGGTAGTGCACTTGTTTGAAACCAAGAGGGCAATTGGCCCTGTTTGCAATCTGAAAGCCGTCATAGTGGTGGTACTGAGCAATGGCTCAGTTTTCAAACCTAACACTCCCTCCTCCTTAATAATTAAAAAAATAAAGCATCCTTGGGGATACAGATCATATTGAGAGCTAGAGGAGATATTGCCAGAGGCTGGATTTGGTCTCCAGACCTCCATATTCCTATCCTTGCTCTCTTTTGAATTACTTAGCTAGGACACCAGCAATGTTTGTAAGGATAGCTCAGGACAGAGTCACAAAGCTCTTATTGTTAGATGTCACCAGCTTTATTATAGAGTTTGGTCATGTGTAAATGGGAGGAGGAATCTGTACATGAGTTTTCATTTCCAACACTCCACCTACCGTCTAGAGAATACATTGGCCCTCATTTTACATAACTTGGCTGCTTCTCCTGCCACGGAGCACAGATGTGGTTTCAAATGTATTTGTGAACAATTTTTAGCTCCTCCCTCCATTATTCCAAATAAAATTATTAAAACCAGGGCCAGTTCAGGACAATTTGGTGCCAGAAGCGGAGCAGTGAATGCAGTTCACCCATTCACTCAAAATGCAGCCACATTATTTTGGCACAAGAGGCATCAAAATCCCTGAAGCCTCTCTCTGGATCCTTAGAAGTATAAATACAAAACAATTTGTTGCATCAGGCAGCTACCACCCTCTGATCATGGTAGGACTTGTTCTGATGACATTGATGTTATTATTACAGTCCTCCAGTGCCAGATCAAAATGATTATTATAATTATTTTGAGAGCTAAATCAAGAGCTATTTGGGGTTTTGAAATAGGTGAAGGAAAAGTGTAAATCGCAGCCATATGGCCCTAGGAACATGATACAAAAATATTTTTAAACTGTGAAAACAGGGTGTTCGGGCCCAATGGCAAATAGGAATAATGTAATAAAAAGGAAGAGAGGTGTCATTCGGTGTAATCCAAAAGAGACCTAAGGACAGAGTTAGAACATTAGCTAAATTGCACATGCTAAAGCGGTGGTTCCCAATGTGGGGCCCATGCCCCACAGGGGGACTTCAATTCCCAGAAGCCTAAGTCAGTACATTGGCGGATCACTGCTTTGGGGATTGACTTAGGCTTCTGGGAACTGAAGTCCAAAAACCAAAGGTTGGGAAACACTAGAGCAGTGATGGCCAACCTTGGCAGAAGTTCAATTCAGGTATTCCCACATAATTTTAATGCACATGTTTAAATCTGATAGTGCTTCTGAAAAAAATACTCTCCGAATATATATTAAATAGTGTCGGGGGTAACACACAGCCTTGTCACACACCTCTGCAAATTTGAACCTGCTCTTTCAGCTGCTCTTCAACTCTGACTTGAGCTTTCTGATTCCAATAAAGGTTGGTGATGATTCTGATACAGTAAAGCCCCAGGTATGGATGCCTCGGGTAACAGAAAACTCGACTTACGGATGGAAATTCTGAGGAAATCATGTCCCGATTTACATTAAAAAAAACTCATGTTGTGGAACAGGTTTCCTCATGGGATGGTTTAAAATGGTGTCCCCATGCCATTTTAGAGTCTCTGGATGGTGTGAAGAGTCCTCTTTTCGGGAGGAGTTTGAGCGGTGGTTTTGGTGAGAAAGGTAGCGGCGGGCAAGGGGAACTCCCCTCGCTTCTTTAGCAAGAGAGCCCAGGATGTGGGCTCCCCCAGCAGCTGGACAAACCGCTCCTGTTCATCACCCCCCGCCCCCTGGACAGGGAGGCGCATCTGACTCCAACCCTCAGGAAGAAGCACCAGAAAAGGTAGGTTGCTGAACTTCGTCTTTTGCATTTTCTTCTTGTGTGCTTTGACTTTTTTATTGGTCGGTCTTCTTCGATAGATCTCCCCAGCTGGTAAGCGGCTGGGGGGGAGAGGAGGAGGTGTTCTTAGAGGATTACCCTTTCTCTCCCGCACCTCAATCAATCTCTAAGAACCCCCCTCTTCTCCACCCCAGCCGCTCACCAGCTGGGGAGATCGATTGAGGTACGGAAGAGAATCATGTCTGGTATTTTTTAAAAAAATCTTGGGGATTTTAAATTTTTTTTAGGAGGGTTGGGAACGTTTTTTAAAATTTCCAATGCATTCCTATGGAAAATGGTGCTTTGGGTTACAGAAAAACTGTTTTACGGAAAGCTTTCTGGAACGGACTAAATTCCGTAACCCGGGGTTTTACTGTATCTTTATCATCTATACCTATTTTCTTCAGTACTGTGAACATCTTCTCATGCTGGCATCTGTCAAAGGCTTTTGCATAATCTATAAAACATTCACGCACATCACATCTCATGTCTCTACATCAGGGGTGGGCCGGACCATGCCCCATCAGACAGCTGAGTGGGCCAGAGGCATAGTTCCTCTCACTGCTTCTGCCACTTCCAGTTGCGGCGGTGGCAGCAGCAGGTGCATTAATGGTGTGATTTTGTTGTTTTTGCTGCTTCTGCCACTTCCTGTGGCAGCGGGAGTGAGGGTGGTGTGTTTTTGGCAATTCTGGCATGTTTTTGGTGCTCCCATTGGCGGTCACAGGGTCCCCACCATGGGCTGGATTAATTTGCACTGCAGGCTGTATTTGGCCCATGGACTGTAGGTTGGCCACCCCTGCTCTACATCTTTGTATAAGGGCCTGCATTGTAAACAGTGCCTCTCTGGTACCCATAGAATTCCAGAAGCCAAATTGTGTTTCACCTGTGCCTTCTTTGCACTTCTTATAAATTCTACTATGGATGATTTTCATATCGTTGCCGTTGACTGCAACTCGTATTTGAGAATGCATTTTTCCCCTGAAGCAGGAAAAATGTCACTGGTGTGAATTTGTTTAAGGTGGATCTCATCTTTCCATAACCCAAAGCATAGGAATGCAAACCCATAGGAATGCATTGGAAATTTAAAAAAAACATTTTTTCCCTCTGCTGTTCAGCCTGGAGGGAAATGGACAAGTCTGAGTTTTTGCAATGTATTCTTTCTTTCTTTTTCTTTTTTCCCTATGTATTGCTTTGCAAATGTGTATTGCTTTTGAAATATGTATTGTTCTTGAAATGTTTTTTTTATATTGTGTTGATATGATACTTTGTAACTGTAATTTGTAATACTCTATTTCTTTGTCGGCCACCCAGAGTCGCATTATGAGTGGGGCAGCATACAAGTCGAAATATTATGATAATATATAATAATAATGAAGTGACCCACACACTATGATCTTGGAGCCATCACCCACAGCACACATGAAGTGTGACATGCAGGATTCATACCTGTCAAGTATCCTGGATTGGCCGGGATTTCCTGTATTTTGGCGCCGATTTTTGTCCTTTCCCACCCGGAGCTGCCGCTATCCTGGATCTTGGCAGCGGGGGGAAAGGAGTTACTGTGCACCCCTTCTGCGCAGATCCTATCTACACATGCATAGAATGTATGCGTAGAAGGGTTCTGTGCAGAAGGGGATGCGTAGAACCCTTCTACGCATGCATAGAACCGACCAGTGCAGAATGGTTTTGCGCAGGTCTGTTGTACGCATGAGCAAAAGCCTTCTATGCATGCGTAAAATGGACTTGCGCAGAACCGTTCTGTGCATGTCCATTGTTCGCATGCGGAAATGGCTTTTACGCATGCATAAAATGGACATGCGCAGAACTGTTCTGTGCAGGTCCCGTATTGTCCGGAGCTGCGCTTGACAGGTATGGCAGGATTTAACACTGGGACTGCAATGGACTGCCGCAGCCTTGAGGATATGGACAAGGTGCACCTTCACAGCCAGTCCATCTGGTATGGTCTCTTCCACTTCCATGACTTGTAACCTTTTACAATGGCTACGGGTGGATGAGTCCCTTTAGTGGAGGAAATGCCACTGGAAACCATCATATTGGGCCCAACAGCAAAATGAGCGGAGGAGGAACTCTGATTTTCATATACCTGTATATTTCTGGTCAAAAAAATAACTCAGAGATCAGGGTGAAGAAAACCCCATTCGTCTTTCATTTTCATGTTGCACCAGGGGATTGGGGGGGGGGTCCCCAAGAAGTCAGGGTACTGCAAAGACAACCTAGAGCTCTGCACAGGACTTGTGGGACATACTTTATTCACCTCCTACTTAAATGAATAACCAGTGGAAAAGACTGAAAGGTTGTCGACACCCGCTGAACTGTCAGCCTGGACCTCAATCTAATAAGACCACATTTTTGGACTAAAGCAAAGAGGCATATATCAACCTTTTACGTGGCTGAAGGAAGCTTATATTCTAAGCAAAATGTAAATGTCTTGTTGTACTGCATGTGCATTTGTTAAAAATGAAAATCACCACCACTGTGGGGAGATCAAGACTGAGACTAGATAGCAATGGTTTAATTCTCCACACCTCACCACAATCACAACAAAAACACACTCTTTAGCAGCCCAAGAGTAGAAAGCTTTCACAGATGCCAATGAGGATTTTTCTTCCACACCCAAGGTGGTCCTGATCATGTTTACAATATCCCATCTCTCTTTATGGCAGGTATTTCTTTTCTTTTTTAGTATACATAATAAATGCAGCAATCCACTAAGCTTGCATTTAATTTGAAGTACAGTTAAGTGCATCCTCCTGTCCTACAAATACAGAATAGAGTTGCTGTTTAAGTCAGCTTTCATTTCAGTGAGTACTAGGTTTTTCTGTTCAGTATTTCAGTTGAACAAATTAATGACTTTACCTGTGATTCTATCTACTTTGAGGAGTATCGAACACAGGTTTAATTCATACATTGTTACCTTGCTTGGCATTCATTTTGGACTATTAAACATAGCAGTATGTGTAGCAAATAATTCACCATCACTACAAAATCACTTGCTAGGAGCCTGGTGCTGAATTCTTCTATTTTATACAAACAACAACATCATTACAGTTCAACAATACTCACAAAAAGAGAAGCCTGGTTCTTACATAGTTACTGTATTGTGCATAATATATTTTTCACAGAATATTTTTAGAAGACGTGTTAATTAATAGCACCTTTTACATATCATATCACTCCACAGACATATTTGCCAAAATCCACAAGAAAACCTCAGTTCTAAGAAGTACTTCTGCAAGCATACAGTACAGGTTGCCATTGGTTGCTTTTAAAAATTGAATTTACACAGAGACCTGGTATTTGGTTCAGCAATGTGCAAACCTACAGGAGAAGTCTTGAGTAATATTGTTCAGTTTTCACAAGTGTTAACAAGGCATGATTGCGTAGCAACATTCTGGAGAAGAACATTTCAGAAGGCAGTGGAAGGCAATAGAAAATTCCATTAATAGTGTGGAAAGTGGTTAACATTCCATAATGCAAGCACAGCATGCTTAAGTCGTTCCTTGTGAGATATATCACAATTCCAATTTTTGTGGCTAGCTGAATATATCAGGCTTCATTGAACACAGATTGCAGTTACATCTCCCTGTCTTTTAAAAGGCAAGGAGACAAAGGCAGCGTACCCGAACTGAATTCTGTATGTGGTCTTGAGCAGATTAATCAGGAAGCACAATAGACTTAGACTGACAAAAACTTATACAATATTGAGCTTTAACAAAGTCTATCAAGTCTTCGGAAATTTCTTCCTTGTCAGTGTTTTTTTTCTTTTCCTTGTAACACCAAACTGCTCAAGGTCCTCCGGCAACAGCCATTCAAAAGGCACTGTTCGGCGCACTGTGCTTAAAAGTGGAAGAAAGGTTGCACTACCATTACCATTTCCCTGGAATTGGTACACCGCACTCATACCAGCCTGCATAGTAATAAGGTGTCATATATCCAATGCGTCCAAAAGATACAGGTTCTTGTCGATAGTGGCGATAATAACCTGTAAGGAGACAAAACATCCATGTTAGCACGCCAGCAGTGGCAAAAGAATCATCTCATTATCACAAAGGAAACAGAGTTTTTGAAAAGGAGTCAGGAACTAACCCTCAAATACCATAGATGGCTTCACTAGGCTGCTATTGTATTACTGCATATGGCACAAAATGTAGCCCTTTCAATATAGTGGTATCAAAATATACTTTAACTGCAGTTTCTTCTGGCCTATGATGTATGGAAGAAGTCCAAAGAGAATGTTAGCCACCCTTCCCAAGAAACTCCATGGGTTAGCCTACCTGGTTTGGGCACTGGAAGCATTTAATCTAATTAAAAGCTTCCTATCTCTTTACTTCAGGTTCCAAAGCTCCTTATGGCTCCATTTTGCCCCAAGGAAGCCTTTGAGAATCTTGTAATGAGACAGGTGGGTGGGGCCTTTAATTTCTGCCAGATCACTGTCACTAGAATTGGGACTGCCAGCAGCAATCCAGCAGTTTCTTATTAACTACTATATTAGGTTTCCTTAGATCAAAAGGGAGTCCTAGAAAACCTTGAAACCTAAAAAGAGGGGGATAAGGAGCTTTTCATTACTTTAAAATAATGTTCTGGCACCTGAGCTAGATAATGCCACATTAAGTTATATCAACAGGATATTGCCCATAGAGATATAAGAAACCAGAAACACATTGCACAAACTCCAGATGATTACAAGTACAATATTGAGCTATCAGAGAATGGTTATTGGTAAAAGTGTTGGAATTTTCCAGGAAGGGCCATATTAATATCTGTGATTTTCTATGAAGTTCTCTGAACAACCATGGGGAAATTGCTGACTTTTCCCAAGGAGTTATTATAAGGACAAAATCCATGCCTGTAACCATTTAACTCAAAGGAGCAAAGGTGGAACACAAATGTGAATACAGTAAAACCCCTACTTATGAAAAAAAAAGTCCGTTCCGTAGGCTTTTGCTTAAATTGATTTTTTATGTAACTTGAAGCAAACCCATAGGAAAAATTATTTTTGTATGTAACTCAAAACAAACCCATAGGAAAAAGAATCTTTATGTAACTCGAAGCAAACCCATAGGAAATCGTGAAAATCGGGACATGGTTTTAGCACAAAATCATTATGTAAGTCGAATTTTATGTAACTCAAGGCATTTGTAAGTTTGGGTTTTACTGTAATATTAAGATATGATGTAGTGTAGCTTTCTACTACTCATGCTTGCAGCTTAATACGAACCTTTTTGTAGCAAACTGCAAAACTATTTTAATGGTATAATTTATATTTAATGAAAACAAGAGGAACTTTTAATATAATACACAATAAGCTCTTGCCAGGTAAATGTTTAGAAGACTACATTGTCAACACTTGTATCCTAAAAATAATCTTGGTGCTGCAGTTCTTTACAACTCTGGTTCCTTCTTCCCTGCACTAATGGGATGGAGCAAAGGGGCAGAAGGACAGCAAAAGGAAAACTGAATTATCAGCCCCAGCAATCAAAACAGAAGCCAACTCCCCATAAGGAAAAACTGTCTGTGGAAAGAATTTGACTGCTTAAAGCATTAGTAGATTCCCAACATTCTTATTCATGTATTTGGCACCCTATCTGAAATGCTGAATATTGTGTCAATTCCAAAATTTCCTTGTGCTTCATATTTATTTTCCTTAAAGTTGTCCATGAACATCTGGATAAACCACCCTTTGCTTAGATAACAAAACACAATATGATCCGGTGATTTTGGTGACTGAATTTTTCATTTTTTCCCATAAAAATCTCAAAGCCTATAAAAACATCCCCACTGACAGTCTACATTTAAAAAAAACATTGAAGGCAAGTTAATAATTTACAAGATGGAGTAAATTTAATGCATTTGGTTCCTTTGCTTGTGATCCGAAGGCACAACTTGAGAAATGTTAGAGTGAGAGCCTAGATCCATGATGGTGAACCTTGTCACTCCAGGTGTTCTTGAACGTCATTTACCAGAAGCCCAAGTCAGCACTGCTGCTGATCAGGGCTTCTGAGAATTGAAGTTCAAGAACATTTGGAGTGCCAAGGTTCACCATCACTGGCCTAAATGTAAGATGCTTACTTTCTGATTCACAACAGGTGTGCAATGTCTACACAATGAATATTCCTTGCTCCCTGAGTTTTTCCCTCCATGGTTTACCTTGAATAGGTGGCAGGGCTTCTACATATGTCTGTGGTCCTGTTCTTCCATCCAGGTGTGAATCCACAAACTGGCAGTGATCTTCACCTCTTCCCCAGCTATCTCCTATGCTGTAAAATGTATCTATAAAAGTTACATAAGTGGTTAGAACTAACAACTGCTCCAGTGCAGAGAAAAGGCATTCTACCTCTCCCCCGCCCCCTTGCAAAGGAGGTTTGTTCATGGCTGCTCTTAAGGGATGATGAAACCCCTTCATGAAAAGAGGCAGTTTCAGAAGAGGCAGAGGGACTAGAGACCACATCGCCAACATACGCTGGATCATGGAGAAAACAAAGGAATACCAGAAACAAGTTTACTTTTGTTTTATTGACTACACTAAGGCATTTGACTGTGTGGACCACAACAAGATGTGGCAAGTAATTAAAGAGATGGGAATACCAGAGCACCTCATATGCCTCCTGAGAAATCTGTACATGAACCAAGAAGCAACAGTTAGGACAGAACATGGAATAACAGAGTGGTTTGGAATAGGAAAAGGAGTAAGACAAGGCTGCATTTTGTCACCATGCTTATTCAACCTATACACAGAGCACATAATGCGCAGTGCAGGGATGGAGGAATCACAATATGGGATTAAAATCGCTGGGAGAAACATCAATAATCTGAGATATGCAGACGATACCACCCTAATGGCAGAAAGTGAGGAAGACCTAAAGAATCTCTTGATTGGGCTGAAGGAGGAGAGTGCAAAAGCTGGCTTGAGACTCAATATCAAGAAAACCAAGATAATGGCAACAGGCCCCATCAGTTCCTGGAAAATAGATGGGGAAGAAGTAGAAGCAGTGACAGATTTTACTTTCTTAGGATCAAAGATCACTGCAGATGGGGATTGCAGCCATGAAATAAAAAGGCGACTGATTCTTGGGAGACAAGCGATGAGAAACCTGGGGAACATAGTGAAAAGCAGAGACATTACATTGCAAACAAAAATTAGAATAGTCAAAGCAATGGTTTTCCCAGTACTAATGTATGGATGTGAGAGCTGGACAATTAGGAAGGATGAACGCAGAAGAATAGATGCCTTTGAAATGTGGTGTTGGAGGAGGGTTTTGAGAGTCCCCTGGACAGCGAGGAGAACAAATAGGTCAATCTTAGAAGAAATTAACCCTGACTGCTCATTGGAAGGTCAAATAGTAAAGATGAAGCTAAAATACTTTGGACATCAAATGAGAAGGGAGGATTCACTTGAGAAGGCATTGATGTTGGGAAAGGTGGAGGGCAAAAGAAGAAGGGGGAGGCCAAGGATGAGATGGCTAGATGGTATTATAGACACAATGGGCACAGAGCTGGGAGGGCTGAGGGGGATGGTAGAGGACAGAGGTGCCTGGAGGAAAATGGTCCATGGGGTCGCAAAGGGTTGGAGTCGACTGTGCGACTGAACAACAACAAAGAGCTTTGCTATGAGTTCTCATTAAAAAATAAAAAAATACATCTCAATTTGCATTTTAAGGGAATTCTTACAGTTGTGTGGTGGGTGTTTGCTTGATAGTAGTAGCAGTAACACCCCCCTCTTAATAAAGAACAAACCTATCTTGAGACATTTGTAGTATCAACAAAACAATATATTTTTCAAAAGAAATCTGTAATCAGACTTATATTAGGACAATCAACAAATCCTCTATCTATGAAACATAAGAGTGCTGTTTTGGGTGTGTGTGTGTTAAAATGCTCCCTCTCATTTTGCCTTTATACTATAAAATTGTGTGTGTTGTATCAGGGACTGTGTGTGTGACACTACAATACCTGTGAAGCAGGACACTAAAATGGAAACTGCCAATTAACCGGCTGAGGACAGGACGAAAGTGCTATTAGAGCCCACCCTGAAGACCCACTAATGTCTATATTAGATAAAAGTTAATTCTATGGAGGTCAGCAGTAGCAGGCTTTCGAAGTAGGGAATTGTCAGTAAAATATGACCCAAAGACATTTGCTTCGAAATAGCAATAAATTAGCAGTTAATTGTTTGTTAAATGAGGCTTCAAGGCAAAATGAAACTGCTCTACTGAAAAGGCAGCAGGAAAAAGGAAGGAACATATAAGGAACTTCCTCAGGAAAAGAAGGAGACATTTTCCTTCTTTGGCAACCTTTTTTCTAGAAATTTGTTTGATGCAGAAACACACTTGAAGGTTTTAGGTGAGAGGGGGAAGGTCGGAGACCGTCACTTCTTCAAGCCTATATAAGGAGAATTTCCACAGATGGGGACTTGGTGTTGGCTGACCTCTGGCCAGTCAATTGCCTGAATTTCTATCAACCAGCATTCATATAATCTGGACCCAGTCATTCACTCAGGAGAAGGACCCCACCATGTCAAGGAAAGGGCATGATTTGCTATTTGTAATATAATATTGTGTTAACCAAGTAAGCTAGCTAAAGGCAGGAACTGCGGTGTCCTGATTTACTTAACAGTTTTGTAAATGAAACCTTGTTTAGACATGTTTAGCCATTTATATTTGCACATATTCATAGTTACTCATGTTCAATAAATGTTTAAAAAGGAACATTATCATGTTCATAGCCTCTCAATAATCATTGTAAAAGGAGTGTACACCTCAATATACCTTAAAACAGCTCATGCAGAGATACTGGAACACAAAATCTTCTTGAGAATTTTGGATTTTTTGGCAAAGAACCTAGAATCAGGATATCAAAGGTAGACAAGTATCTACTGTGCCTTATGCATAGGAGGTGCTCTTCTCATCTGGGGTCCAATTTGACCACGATAGGAATCCAAATCAGACAGACTCATGCTAATTGGGTAGAAATGTATACAAGTTCTTCTTGTACACAAATATGAAAGGGAGTTAAAGTTTGAAAATTTATTTCAAAAATCTATGTTCTCATTTGAACAACAAAGGATTTCAGAAAGTCTCCTGTTTAAACCATTTGCCTTCGGCCCATGGGTCATGATGAACAATTCCATCTAATAAAAAGGGCCAATAAAAGCTCTGACATACGTATTATTAATTTAGAAATGATGGGTGAAAGTCTCAAGAATGAGCTTGTTTATTATTTCTATAGATTTCTGAAATAATAAAAGTATTATGGTAAAAGAATTTACTGGCACTGTATGAAAGTGAGTGAGTGGTCCCTGCCAACATTCCCAAGCTCCGTGAAACAGATTTGCATGTCTGCTATTGGCTGAGAGTCACGATGTGGTAGATCTCATGTCTTTTGGATGCACTCATTCTGTTTATGTGCTAATAGTTGCTTTCAAAACCTAAGAGACTGTATAGTAATGGAAATACATAGAATATAAACGTTATAGCCACCAATACATAGTCCAGGATGACAGCCATGTCCCTCCACAGACAAAGTGACAGTCAATTTACTCTGCAAACTTTACCTGCAGTTCTAGTACATTGTGATTTTAATTCACTAAAAAATTTAAGAGTTGATTTAAAAGAACAAGATAAGCGTAATTCAAGCTAATAGACCAGTTAAAAATATTGAATGGCAATGACTTCAAAGTTACTTTTTGATTACCCAATTCACTAAATTTGTTGAGAGGACTCACAAAAAGTTATTTCATTTACCTTGAAATGCACAAAAAAGATAAACAAAAGAATCACACCTCAAAGAGTCCAACTCAAGCAGGAGAAAGAAACCCATCTGTCACTACATTCACATGTGCACCATTCAATAACTATTCCTTTCTAGAGGCTGTTGGACTACAATTCCCAGGATCCTTAAATACTGGCTATGCTGCCTAGGGACTGGTGGGAACTGCAGTCTAATATCTGGAAAGGCAGAGTTGCCAATCCCCATGACATAATGAGCTGCCCTGTCCTAACTCTGTTCTTTGCCAAAAATCCTAACTTCTAGATGGTTTTTCTCCATATAAGAACACTAGCATAGGTTGCCCGGCGTTGCCGGACTGTTATAAACTGTGATCAGTTTTTTGGGTTTTTTTGTGGATTAAAAAAAGAACAAAGGATGATATAATTGTTTTAAATTGTTTTATTTAACCAAATAACATTTTAGTATGTCACTGTTTTTTTTGTTAATAGTTGTACCGTAGGTAACATTTCTAAAAATGTGAAAGTACATGTTTTTACATTCAATGTTTTTAAACTGTGTTTAGATGTTTTGGGTTTTTATTTGAGTTAAAACTCCACAGAGGATGCTATAAATCTTTTTATTTTATTTATTTAACATATGTTTGTTATTTGTGTTAACTTTTGAGTTATTATGTTTTTGACTTGTTTTTACTCTTGTGGCCTCTAGGTGGGGTTTTTTTGTTTTTGACTTGTTTTTAATATTCCGCCTTGCAGATGGGGCTGTTAGTGGTTTTGTTTTTGTTTCACATGTTTTTTCTCTCCTGGCCTCTAGGTGGGGCTTCTTCCGGTAAGTAGTCTTTGTTTCTTAATTTCTGTTCCGATCTCATGGAGGGAGGACGTGCTGGTGAGTTCTCTGTTTTTCTTTCTTCTGGGGTTTTTCTTTGTTTTGTTTTTGTGGTGGTGGGCTGGGAGGTGTTTCTGTTTGTTCTTTTGTGGGTTGGTTGGGTTTTAGGTTTGTTTAATTGGTTTGTTTATTTCTGGTTTGTTTAATTTTTGTGATTTCGTTGTTGTTTATTTGTGTAATTTGTGGTAGTTGTATTGTTAGAGTTAGGTATTCTTGTGTTGTAGTTAGGTGTTTTGTCTGTGCTTTTCTGGAATTGTGAATGTTTTTGTTTGTGGATTTTGTTGTTTCTTTTTTTGTGTATTAATGGGTTTTTTAAATTATTGATTTATTTGTGTTTTATGAATTTTTATTAATTTTGGTGTTTGTTGTTGGTGTGTACTTTTGCATGAAGAACGGGCTGCTTGTCGGTTCCTCTTTTCCCCATTGCTGCTTCGAATGTTGGTTTCGATGCAGCAATGGGGAAAAGGAGGAGCCGGCAGTCAGCTTGCTCTTCCCCCAGGAAGGTTTGTTAGGTAGGTCAGGGGAAAAGGAGGCAGGGAAGAGATACCTGACTGACGATGGTTCTCTCCTCTCTGTCTCCTTTTTCTCCTGGCTTACCTAACCGAAGATCAGCAGGCAGCGATCCGTAAGGCATGCATACCTGCCAACCATCCCGATTTGGCCGGGATTACCCCGTAATTCGGCGCCGATCTGCGCCATTTCCTGATCCACGCTGCCAAAAACCCGTAATTTGGCAGCGGGGGAAAGGAGGCACTGCACAGCCCATCTGCGCAGGTCACGTTGCACGCATACATGGAAGGGCTCTACACTTCTGTAGCTCCCTTCCACGCATGCGCAGAAGGCTACACCGCTTGCATAGAAGGCTACGCAAGTGCCATAGCCCTCCATGCGCATGAATACAACACAACCTGTGCAGGTTGCGTTGCACGCATGCGTGGAAGGGTTCTACACTTCCGTAGCTCCCGTCCACGTATGTGCAGAAGGCTACACCGCGGTTGACAGGTATGAAGGGGTGGTGCTCTTCCTTGTAGATAGTTGGCTGCTGCTTTTGTATTACCTCCGTCAGAAGTAAAAACGCAGCAGCCAGTCATTCGCCAGGGAGGTTGCTTCCCCTGACAAACTGCTGCCTGCTGCTGTTGTTTTTTTTCCACCCCGGCTCAGCTTTCCTTGAGGCCGTCGGTGGTCTTGCCATGTCTTCGGTGGGGTAGCGTAGAGGAGAGGGAGTCCCTCTTCTCCCCATTGCTCCAGGAAAGAAGGCCGGTGGGTGTCTCATGGTGGATTTTTGTGGCTTTATGTTTTGCGAGGCTGTGAGGCACTGCATCTGCCTGCTGCGTTTTTTAATTTTATTTTTCGCACGCCGGCTTTCTCAGCGATCTGCACGCTCACAGCGCGTAGGATGCTGGGACTTTGAATTTTGCGTTTTTGGTTTGTGTTTGTGCGGTGGTTTTTTCTGTGGCTCAATTTTAATTGGCAGTGCTGCATTTCCCAACATTCTTTTTGCTTGCGCCTCTCAGCTTGATTGACTGTGACGTGGTGCGGCGCAGAGAACATTGGGAAGTTAAGTTTTTTCCTTTTTTCGCATTTGTGGGGCTCTTGCCCCACTGGCGCCTTTGGCAACCCTGCAGTAACCTCCGGGCCAGTTTCAGGTGAATGCAGGAGGCTCGGTATGGGATAGGATGGGCAGGTGCAGAAATATATAGCAAGTTCCAATGGTTACCCCTTGGATTTATAGGTATAGATAAGAACAGCCTTGCTGGAACAGGCCACAGCCCATCCAGTCCAGCATTCTGTCTCACATAGTGGCTCACCATTTGCTTCAGTGTATTCCCAAGCAGATGCCTTCACCTGCTTAGGATTCCCTGGAAATGGCATTGAGAGATATCCTGCCTATCTCTCCAACCCAGAGGTTGTCCTTAAGTATCCATAATTATAGCTATTGATACCCTTGTCTTCCATGAACTTGTCTAATCCTTTCTTAAAGCTGTCAAGACTGACAGCTGTCACCACTTCTTCTGGCAGGGAGTTCCATAGACCAGCGATCCTCTGGGTGAAAAAGTACTTTCTCTTATTTGTTTGAGAACTACTACCCAAAAGTTTCATGGAGTGCCCCCTAGTTTTAGTGTTGTGCGATAAGGAAAACAGTTTTTCCTTATCTACTTTGTCCACACCGTGCATGATTTTATAAACTTCAATCAGGCCACCTCTTAGACGCCATCAGATGGTAAGGAAGGTGTTCCAGTCCCCTAATCATTCTGTTTGCCCTCCTCTGCACTTTTTCCAGCTCCATAATATCCTTCTGGAGGTATGGCAACCAGAACTGTACACAGTATTCTAGATGGGGCCTCACCATAGATTTATAAAGAGGCAAAATGATACTTGCTGACTTATTTTCTATACCCTTCCTAATGACCCCTAGCATTGAGTTTGCTTTTTTCACTGCTGAGGCACACTGGGTTGACACCTTCATTGAGCTGTCCACCAGGACATCAAGGTCCCTTTCCTGGTTTGTCGCAGAGAGTTCAGAACCCATCTGTTTATAAATGTAAATTTTTTTTTGCCCCTACATGCATCACTCTGCACTTACTAGTGTTGAAGCTCATTTGCCACTGTTTTGCCCACTCCCCCAGTGTCAAGAGATCCCTCTGGAGCTCCTCACTATCTCTCACAGTTTTCACTACCCTGCATAATTTAGTGCCGTCAGCAAATTTGGCTACCTTGCTATTTACTCCTACTTATAGATCATTTATGAAGAGGTTGAAAAGCAGGGGTCCCAGTACTGAACCTTGGGGGACCCCTCCCTTCCCTCCACTTGGAGAAGTGTCCATTTAGTGCTACCCTCTGTTTCCTGTCCCTTAGCCAGTTTCTGATCCAGGACAAGACCTGTCCCTTTATTCCATGACTGGCAAGTTTATTCAAGAGCCTTTGGTGCGGAATCTTGTCAAAAGCCTTCTGAAAGACACTCTCAAAAAATTCCAACAGATTAGTGAGGCATGATTTGCCCTTGCAAAAGCCACATTGTCTCTCCTTTAGCAGTGCCTTCTTTTCTATGTGCCTATTAATTCTATCTTTTAGGATGGCTTCCATCACTTTACCTGGGAATTATCATCACTCCATAATTGTGATGATTTATCTTTGTGGTTAAGATGCTGAACTTCACAATCAGATCATCGGCAGTTCAGCAGTTTGAGACCTGAGTACTGCATGACGGAGTGAGCTTCCATCTTTGTCCTAGCTCAGGCCAACTTAGCAGTTCAAAAGCAAGAAATTGCAAATAGTTATATAGGTACCACTTTGGTGGGAAGATAAACAGCATTCTGTGCACTCCGGTGTCTAGTCATGCCTGCCACATGTCCACAGAAACGTCTGCAGATGCAGATTATGCTGGCTCTTTGGCTATAAATAGGGATGAACACTGAACCCTAGAGTTGGATACGACTGGCTTTCGAGCAAGGGCAACCTTTACATCTACCTATAGTCTTAGAACAACATTTCCCAGAATTTCCCAGGCAATGTTTAAAACTGCAACTCTACCCATTTCCATTTCCCTCTAAAATGAGTTCATATCATGAGCTGAGCCACAACTTCCACCTCAATTCTGCAGCTTGACTTACAAACCTATGGCAGTGGGGCACATTTTCTCTAATAGCTGCAGAAAGGAGGAATTCTTTACATATTCGGTGATGCAAATGGGCTCATATGGAACAAATAGCAGTAGGCCATCACAAGAACACCAGCTCTCAAGTTACATGATGTGATAAAACAGTTTCATTCAGAGTGAGACATTACAGTCCCCTGGCCTGTCAAGAAGAAATCTACCACTCCTCTATTTGCACATCTTTAACAAGGAAGAAGGAAAGTTGTAGCTACCATTTACTACTAGGAAGTCCCTTGTATACCAAAATACAGAGCATTTTCCTGCCCCTTAAAAAAGAATAGCTAATATCTTTTGTCTCCTCTTTCTATGTCATGAATATTGGTGAATCAATTTCAATTATGGACATTTTATTGAAGTTTTGTCATATAACTCCTGTAATTTAGTGCAGTCATTACATGTCACATTGTGCATGATTTATGATGCTCCTATGAAGCTGGCTAGCTAGACCAATAGGTTGGAGCACCTGCCTGCAGAACCAAAGGTTGGTAGCTCAATTTCCTACTGTGACTCTTGCCTGGCAGCATATGCAGCCTTGGATAAGATGTATGGTCCAGAGACCCACCAGAAGGAAGTACAGTAATACCTCATACAAAGTACGCTTCATACAACATCGAATTCATACAACATCACCTAATTTTTTGAAAAAAGTTATCTCATACAAACTCGCTCGACTTTGTATGAGGCATTGGGTTTTTCCCAGGTTGCATTGTGCCTGGGCAGTATAAAAGGCAGGACACATGCGTGCATTGCTCTTGTGGATTTTGCACGAGGCGAAGAGTGTTTAGGAGTGGTTTTGAGCGTGATTTTGGATTTTTTTGAATTTTTTCCATCAGAATTTTTAGACGCATTCCTGGGATTTTTGCAGCATTCTTCAGGTTCTTGGAAATCAGGGTTGTTTGACATGTTTTTGTAATGTATTTAGCCTTTAGACAATGATTTCTTAAAGTTCTGTCAGTTTTCTGTCTGTTTCCTTAACTTTGCCCTGAAGTCTGTGCTGTTACAGTACAATGTATCTCTATGGAAACGACGTTGTACGAGGCATCGCAGCAAGGATTTGGACATTGTATGAGGCATCGCAGCTAGGATTTTGCATGCCTCATACAAAGTCCAAATCCGTATAAAGTCCAAACTCGTGGAACCAAGTTTGGACGTTGTATGATGTATCACTGTACTTGGAAATCACATTTGAGTACTGTATGCATAGAAGACCCTGGGAAATGTTGTCCTACCTCAGAACAGCACATATTAAAGAATCCTGCTCAGATTTTTTAAACTAAAGGTCATAGCTACTTTTAAAAAAATCAGTATCTTAATAGCATGGAGGAAAAGAACATTGCTTCCAAAATACAGTATATACCTTGGATGAGATTAAGAAAAAATAGAATAGGGTTAGGGCAAGCATGAGGTTAAGAATAAGCAAATTAATCTAAACCACATCAATTTAGGCATCTTTTTCTCTCCCAGCACATGACTTAGATTCAAGTATGCTATGCTATACACACACACACACACACACACACACACACAGTACAGGTATAACTGGCCCTTGGTACTTAGCAGATTGATGCTGTATCAAACCAAGCCGCAATGAAATAACCCAAATACATACCTCTTAGGTCGTCACTGAGGTAAATCTTGTATCTCAATGAGTTGCAAAGGACAACACCTACAAATTTCCGGTACCATGTCCGTTTCACATACTGCTTGCCACCGCATTCAGAGTATGTTGGATCATATTTAAAAGAAAAGGGGATCCAGATTGGTTCACCACCTAAAAAAGAGCGGGGAACAAAATCTAGGTTTGCTTGTTTGTTTAGGATCACAGTTTAAGTCATAATTGAAGCAAATCTGTCAAAATCTTGTAACAAAGTAAAAATGTTGTAAGTGGTATATAATGATGCATTCACTGCTCTCACAATATAATTTTTTCCTGAATACATTGTAAAGGTTAACAAATTATAGAAGGATTATTGACTTCACTACGCATAGGGACTGCAGTGGCTCAAGTGGCTAAGACACTGACTGGAAGGTGGGAGGTCAGCAGTTCAATTCCTGAGTACTGCAGGTCGGAATGTGCTCCTGTCTTTGTCCCAGCTCCTGCCAACCTAGCAGTTCGAAAGCAAGAAATTGCAAGTAGGTGAATATGGACCACTTAGGTGAGAAGGTAAACAGTGTTCCATGCACTCTGGTGTCTAGTCATGCCTGCCACATGACCACAGAAACGTCTGCAGAAGCAGACAGGCTCTTTGGATTTGAAACAGAGATGAGCACTGAACCCTATAGTCAGATATGACTGGCTTTCAAGCAAGGGAAACCTTTACCTTTACCTTTAGGCATTACAATATGTTAATATAACATTTTAAAATGACATTAAAAATAAGAGCTTTTAAAGTTTCATTTGAATTTAAATTCTGTGATTCTCTACAAAATTCACAAACAAGGCTTGAATTAGATTGATTAGAAAAACAAAAGAAAAAGAAACAAATAAAGCAGACCTTTTTGAATTGCAGTTCTTAAAAATATTTGATTGCTTTACTAATGGCTGTGATACTAAAAAGCCACTATCTATCAACTATTCAGTCCACAATGAAATTAAACTGAAGTACTTTAGCATTGCAAATTTTTTTAAAGACGCAAAAGTGGTGAGGCAGCAAATAATCTTGGTTCCATGGTTAAGAAATTTTCTTCAGTGGGTGTTCAGCATCCATCACAAGTTTGGCAACCCAAAACCTCCCTTCCTAAAAGGAAGGCTGTGGGAAATGATTATTATTGACTTTGAAATCAATTATCCTAGTTCCAAATTCCATCTGGTATGGTGTACAAATGTAAATGCCAGTGGGCTGACCTGACCATTTCAATTATGACAACAGTTTTGTAAACACAAAAGAATGTACACAGGAATCGCTCCCTTTGACTCAATTGAATGGGGCAATCCATTTGGGTGGCAGACTTGTGGTTGCACCAGCAAAGTAAGTCATTTGCCAAACAATAGGTACTAAATGCTTTTAAATCTAAGCATCAGAGCTTACAAGGCTGTCCAATGATTGGTTTTTACAATTACATACAAGAGCAGTCTTCCCTATAAGTTACAAAAAGATCAAACAGTAATATCTGTTTTACTTCTAAAGCTACTTTGTCACTCTACTCAGATGTGAGACAAGAGTAGATTACACTGTGAAACCTGCTGCTCCAATTCTTTCTCAGTACCTTTCTTTGTGTGTTGCCTCTGTTACACTATAAGCAACAGTGCCCATGGCATGGGAACTATCTTTTTGAAAAGGGAAGAGGCAAAGCAATGTTTTGTTTTTTCTTTGAGCAATTCTTTTGAACCCCACCCCCCAAAGGAAGCAAGACACAGTCCTTCAAAAATACATAAATTCATGAATCCCACACAGGAATAGCTCCATTGAACTTTGCTGAAATGGGCTTCGGGATGACTGACTTCAACTTAATGGGACTTCTTTTGTATAAAAAGGTTCTCACATATGCTATTCTCTCCAGCATTTCAGCCGGTGCAAATAAAACAATGAAGTGTTCAGGGAAAGACAACTACTGAGTGAGTCTGAATCAGACCACTCAGCATTCCCATGCTATTCATCAGCATAGTGTTTCCTCATGAACAAGTTTCAGTGAAACTGACCATATTTTATCACAACTGCTTCTGTGAAGGATATCATATGGTTTCCATTACATACTACAGCTTGTTTGAGAGTTATTTGGCATTTTCAGCACCTTTTCAATATAAAACATGAAACCCTGAAGCAAATTATCATTCCAAATCATCATTTTAAGGCACAACAGAACAGAACAGAACAGAACAGAAGAGAACAGGACAGGACAGGACAGGACAGGACATAATATAATATAATATAATATAATATAATATAATATAATATAATATAATATAATATAATATAATATAATATAATATAATATAATATCTAGGGCAGCAGTTCCCAACCTAAAGCCCATGGTACCATTTCATGTGGCCTCCCATGCCTTCAAGGGTATTCAAGAAACAAAATGGCCACCCTTTGAAGCTATTGGGACAAAATGGCCACCCCTACCGTGCAGGCAGGGCAAAATGGCTGTCCAGCCCTCTAAGCTGACTGAGAGAGTGTGACCCAGCCCCTGGCTTGAAAAGGTTGGGAACCCCTGATCTAGGGCCTGCTACAAATGTATACCAAGTAGATATCAAAACGCCTTAAACTGTATGTAGATTTTAATGTTTTAAATCAACCTTGTAAATAAGATCATAAATGATAACCAAGCTACAAAATGTTTGCTAGCTTGATGAAAGCTACAGAGGAGGGATGAAGAACTCTGGCCCTTCATTAGCAGTTCTCTATATTTCCATGCAGAGTACAGGAGCTCTCAAAAAAAAAAAAAAACCAACCTGCTTCTCTCTGAGCTTGGGAATTTTTTCTTTTTTCTTTTTATGCACTACAGTTCCCAGAATCATCTAATCATGCTCACACACTTCCATTGGATTCTTTTCCATCTCTACTTATAGCAACGTTTGAAAAATCTCTAAAGAAAACACTCAGCACAGCCAATGCTCTGTTTATTAACTGAGTGAAATTCTATAAAGATGACATCTAATATTATTTATAGGCTGAATACCTGGAAGATTTGTGATTTCATTAAGGTAGACTAGGGATACCCAAACGTTTTGGGCTGCGGGCTGATCACATGGTTCAGCAGACAGGTTGCATGGTTTACAGGGCCGGTCACATGGTTCCTCCCACTGGAAGCGGAAGTAAAGTGCACCTTGCAATCTGTTTTGCAACAGATATGTTTTGCAACAGGATGAGATAATTTTTTTAGGCTGCTATTTTCTCTGCTTAAACCAGGGGTGTCCAAACTATGGCCTGTGGGCCAGATCCAGCCCCTGACACTAATTCATCTGGCCTGTGCTGCCCTCATTGCTCCCAGAAGTGGAAGTAAAATGCCCCCATATGGGCACATTTAACTTCAACTTCCAGGAGCGACGAGGGCATTGGGGGCTGGATGAATTGGTGTCAGAGGCTGGATCCAGCCTGCGGGCCATAGTTTGTTCACCCCTGAGGTAAACAGTCCCTTTACTGATGCAGATCACAACTCTTCCATACAAGCTCCTATGGTCATTTCACATCTGGCAACTTTCCCCCTGGTGATTATATTCCCTGCACCTAACTAGGCAAGTCATCAAATTACAGATACCTGTACAAGTTTTGACTCTAGGACTGTGCTCAAAATGCTGGTACAGCCAACAAGAACTTGTACTCTGCTACCACAGACTTTAGGAGCTCAGGGTCTCCTCAATCCAATGGTGAACTGTCAGACAAGTGGAATCTTTAAGATATGGAGTTCATATTTTCACAATGTAGTGAAAACCAGATGTATACCAAAGTCTAGAAAAGAAATGAGGAAAGTTTGGCTCACCTACAGCTCCCAATATTCCTGTACCATCGGCCCTTATGGCTGGATTTTATGGAGGCAAAACTCCAAAACATCTGGAGGGCTAAAGGTTTCTTACCCTCACTGTGAATTGTTATAATTCTGTACCTCATCTCCAGAATCTGCAAATGACATATAGCTATATAACAGGGGTTCTCAACCTTACTGTGCCATGGGCTGGACAACTCCCCCTCAGACAGCTGAGTGGGCTGGACACATAGTTCCCCCTACTGTAAAGGCACATTTGCACATGTGTGGGCGCTTCCACTGTCATCACCATAGGCCAGATGGAATGGCATCGGGGCTTGGGGCCGGCCCACAGGCCGTAGGTTGCAAACCCCTGCTATACAAGGTAAAATGACAGTTCACCAGAGCTTATTTTCAATCATTTTCACTTTCTTTGTCAGTTACATGAAATCTATGAACCTCAGTTTTGCATTAATCTGACCAAAATATTGAAAATTCAGTAAGACTTACCTGGTGGTCTGACAATAAGTAGAGGATTATCTGTAAGGAGGAAACGCATAACATGTGAGTGGGTTTTCTGAATATGCTTGCCCCCCTAAGGCCAAACTGAAATTAGAAACGACACATCAAAAATGTTGGCAGGTAGAATATGTATGTTTTGATTCCTGATTATTGTCAAAGTAACCACATCCACAGGATTCCATTTAAAAATCTTCTTTTTCATTGTCATGCTATATTCCTTTCAAAGCCTTTACATTATTCTACTTTTTATAAACCATGTTTTGATTTCTGGGAACGAAATTTGCATGCTTGCCGTTGTAATAAGTAATCCCAAAACAAAAATAGGTTTCTGAAATTTAAGTGTAGATCTAGGGGAGAGGAAAAAAACAGGACAAGAAAAAGAAAATGGTGTGTGCTTTCCAATAGTACAGAATGGTGAAGGTACTACGAAGCCAACTTCGGCTGAGCAGTAGCTTGGCGCCAAATGAAATTGCAAGCCAGCCAAGAGTTGGAAAGTATGACAAGCAATGGCCCAAAATTAAGCACAATAGGATTCTGTCCAACTGTCTGAACAGGGAATAATGCTGAGAAATAGCCTGGCATCATTTGGAGTGCTGCAAATTGAAGGGAGTCTAAAATGAAAAGAAACTGACAGATACAGAGCAGAATAGCAATCTAGAAAGTAATGTAAAATGAGGGAAAGAAGATGGCTTCCAAAGCAGCAATTCGGAAAATCCCATTTTCATAACAATTACATTTTTAGTGAGAAAGGTGCTAAACATGATATATTGCTTTTTGTTATGGTTGGTTTAATAATAACAGTTGAGAATTCACTCTTATTTATTTATTTATTTATTTATTTATTTATTTATTTATTTCTATACTGCCTTTCTCGCCCTGGAGCGACTCAAGGCAGTTTACATGTCATAAGATATACACAGGGCCCTAACGGCTCCTCTTCTGCCCACCCAGGCCTTGGGTGGGCAAGAGTCCCGGGGATGGGGGGCGGCACAGATATAAAAGCTGCCTCTTTCCCCCCAATGGCTCCTCTTCTGCCCACCCAGGCCTTGTGCGTAGGTGAGTTTTAATGGGGTTTTATATGTTTTTAATGGGGTTTTATGTGTTTTAATGGGGTTTTTATGTGTTTTTAATGGTTTGATTGGCTATTTCTGTATGCCACCCAGAGTTGTTGTCGAATTGGGCAGTGATAGAAGTATAAAAAATAAATAAATAGGACTAACTGGGAAGTAAAGTTCACTTTGAAAACACACACATTCTCTATTAAGAAAATCTGCACCGGGGCTCTTGGCCTAGTAGACAAATCTGCATCTGCTAACTAAATGAATTCTAGTCCATTAATCACAGCATTAGATTAATATATGGAGGGGAAACCAATATTTCTGAAGCAAGAATAATGCATTTGGGAACATTCAGTTGTTAGTAAATTTAGAATACATTAATTAATAGGATTTGCAGATGCATTGCGTCAACCATGGTATCCTTCTGGAACGGCTCCGAGGATTGGGGATCCAGGGCACTGTGTTGTCCTGGTTTTCCTCATTCCTGAAGGGCCGTACCCAGTCGGTGTGGTTGGAGAGTGAGACGTCCAGCCCTAGGCCACTCCAATATGAGGTGCCTCAGGGCTCGGTGCTGTCTCTTCTCCTATTTAATATCTACATAAAACCGCTGGGTGAGATCATCCATTGCCACGGGGCCCGGTACCATCAGTACACGGATGACATCCAAGTGTACATCTCATCTTGTGGTGATCCCAGTGATGCTGTCAAAGTCCTGTCTGAGTGCCTGGCGCCTGTTAGGGTCTGGATGGGGGACAACGGATGACAACTGAACCCTGGCAAGACTGAGTGGCTATGGATTAGGGGCCCGGTGTTATCTTGGGAGCTACCATCATTGGTTTTGGATGGGGCTAGTCTGCCCCAGACAGATCCGGTGCGCAACTTGGGGGTCCTCCTGGACTCACGCCTGCTACTTGAAGATCAGGTGGTGGCCATGGCCAGGAGGGCTTTTGCCCAACTTCGGGTGATTCGCCAGTTGCGCCCGCTCCTAGACCGGGACTCCTTACTCATGGTCACTCATGCTCTGGTCACCTCTAAACTAGATTATTGCAATGCGCTCTACATGGGGCTGCCCTTGACAACCATCTGGAGACTGCAGTTGGTCCAGAATGCGGCTGCTCGGGTGGTGATGGGGTGTGGGCGTTATGTTCGCGCCTCACCACTGCTTCGGGAGCTGCACTGGGTTCCAATTTGCCTCCGGGTGTAATTCAAGGTGCTGGTCATTACCATTAAAGCCCTACATGGTAGTGGGCCAGGATGCCTAAGAGACCGCATCGCCCCAAGAACATCTGTCCATCCAACCAGAGCGGACTGGAGGGGCTCTCTGCTTGTACCATCTAGAGGGGCCCATCTCTCTAGCACAAGAAGGAGGGCCTTCTCTGTGTCTGCTCCAGCCCTATGGAACCTCCTGCCAGTGGAACTAAGGCTGCAGACAGAATTGCTGCCCTTCAGGAAAGATCTGAAAACATGGCTGGCGGGGTAGGTGTGGAGTCCTGAAGATGTTGTGACCCCCACCTGCTGGTTGGTTTAATATCAAAGTAATCTTCCACTTTTTAATGTGTGGGGGTTTTAGCGGGGTAATTTGTTTTAATGGGGTTGTTCTTGTTTTAAGGGTTTTAAGATTGTATGCCGCCCAGAGTCTCTGTGAGTTGGGCGGCTATATAAACATGAATATAAATAAATAAAAAACAAATTCTATTAATTTAACAGTTGTGATGGTGGCTTAATGTTTAAGACCCTGAGCATGATGACCAGAAGGTCGGCAGGTCGGCAGTATGCTAGTACTGCATGGAAAAGTGAGCTCCTGTTGTCTGTGTCCCAGCTCTTGCCTACCTAGCAGTTTGAAAGCAAGAAATTGCAAGTAGATAAATAGGTACTGCTTCAGTGGGAAAGGTAACAGTGTTCCATGCTCTTCGGCATCTACTCACGCTTGCCACATGACCACAGAAACATCTGACCTGCTGACCTTCCTGTCATTATGTCGAGCATCTTGACCACTAAGCCACCCTTGAGGTATGAGTATCCCTAACTAATTTACAACATTCCTATACTGGTCAGGGTATAGATTCAGTACAGTTTCCATTTAAAACTAAAACTATTACAGAGGACTGTTGCTTTTGGTTCTGAAGTTTTATCTTCAAAAACACATTGTGATATATAAATATGAGCATGAATTACAATGTAGGAAATTTAGAGTCAGATTAAGGGCATTAATGGAAAGGTTTAACAAGAAGAACTATTATAAAACTTAAACCTACAGCAGTAAAGATGAGAAATTATCCTGAGTTAGTTAAAGGATCAAAATACTGTATTTTGTTACTTTGTTTAGCCAACTGACCCTATGATCAACCAAACAATAAATAAAATGGAAAAGTTACATTTTTAGCCAGCCACATTTTAAAATCTTGTAAAAGCCTTTAATCACTGCAAGCAATATCAGCATTATGAAATAGGAACAAGAACTGTTTCCCATCTTCCTTCCAGACACAATTGCTTCCAAGCACGTACTAGTCTGTTTACAGTTTTTTTTAAAAAAACTAATTTAAAGTGTCTTGCCAAAGTAGCAAAAGCAAACCCAATTCTATCTTTTTCTTTTTTTAAATTTAACCTACTTTATTCTCCATTTCTCAGGGTATCAAAAATCAAACATCAGATAGCTCTGAAGACTGTTGGCCTGCTTGCTGTTTATAACAATCAGTTAAGAGTTGGCTTCCTTTGTTAGAAATAGTGGCTATCACTGCTGTCGGCTGAGAATAGGAATCTTGTCATTTTGTTTCTGTTATATCAGTGCTTAGTTACTGTTTCCCTCATTTCATGAAACCTCTGACTCAGTGGTGGCGAACCTACGGCACGTGTGCCAGTGGGGGCACTCAGAGACCTCTTTGTGGGGAGGCATGCTGTCACCCCAGTACAAAGTTTGCTCCACCCTTCTGCCCTGCAGCCCAATAAGAGTGCTTCCTCCCTCTCCCCAGCACACAGGTCACCCCACCCCTCTGTGGAGCGGACAGCAGCCTGTTGAGTTTGGGCACTTGGTCTTTAAAAAGTTCACCATCATTGCTCTGACTGATCCTTCCAAACATGTATGTTCAAAATGCTGGGCAACAGGCAGTTTGAAAATGTTTCCCTTTTTCTCTTACAAATAGTCCCTTGCTTCTGTGTGACTCCAATAACCCACTTTTTACCCTTTTTATTGCATTAAAAATATATTACTTCTACATCTACTTTGTACCTTATCTCTGTTTTACCCCCTTCTCTAATATATTACTTTTTGTTATTTCCAGTCTTCATGAGCTTTGTTCATATTTAGGGATATTAGAATCCAATTTCAAGTTTAAAATAATATTTCCAAGTACTGTACCTGATTCTGTGACATAAGACATTGATGAGCTCACAGGTCCATAACCATAGGGATTCTTTGCTTGGATTTTAAAATAATACCTAAAGGGATAGGAAGAAAAGAGAATGAGAAAGAAGAGAGATCAATAAAAACCACATTAAATATACCATATCAGCCAATAATAATAAAACAAGGAAAATGTTTAGAAGGCAGGAATTCTACAGGATTACAATTTTATTGAATGTATAAATTACACCAAACATTTTAGCTCAACTCTGTTATTTTAAAACTGTTTCACTCAGTTCTGCAGCAATGAAGAAACCAGGACAATCTGGGTGAGCACGATGAAATCACTGGAATATCAAGCTATGTAGCTATGTTGAAGATAATCAATATCAGTGTACCAAACTGATGCACATTTTTAATCACTCAATATCATCCCAAGCACTGTTTTTCATATAGATTAGTTGACCTTACACTGGCATATGACATTGTCCACCATCAACTGCTGCTCAAAAAGCTCCTTACTAAAGATCATGGACTAACAGAATGGTTGCCATTCCACTTCAAAAAACAGATTCTTCGTTGAATTTCCAGAAAGGCACGCTTGGAGTACAAAAAGTAACATTTCCATACTTTTCTTAGATCTGATCTAAAACAGATCATAGAAAAGTAAGAAGAATTTGCCTGTGTAGTGGTGCATTGCAATACTCATGCTACAGACTGCTTCTGTGTGCTAAACAGTAACAGAGAAGCTAAGAGTTCTAGTTTAAATAAATTGCCAGATGCATCAATTTAATTAGCTGAAGACATACTCAACAACCATTGTGGTGGAGTAGATGGGGGGGCAGGGGGGGCGGGGAAACTATGACTCAAGAGGTTGAAATCCCCACTCACCCCTTACTGGAAGGCTGGTAATGATATAACCATTACTTAAACAATTTGCATACCTTGAAAATCCTCTAAAGGTCTCCATAAGTGAGATGCAACTTAAGGGCACATAATACACACACAAAGATGTATCCAAAGACAGTGGAAGAAACTTAACATAAATATGAATTATCTTGCCATTACGCTGACATCAGATGCAAACAGAAATATAATTTACAAACATCTCTGCAGATGAACAATATTTTCACTGTAAGTAATTGCCTTTGTATTACCCCCTCTGCTGTTTCATGTTAGCTCTCGAAACAGCGGTGGGGGTAATACAAAGGAGCCAGCCAGCGATTCAGCAGGGAGAGTGCCTCTCCTGATGGATTGCTGGCTGCCACGTTTACATTTTCCCCTCAGGCGGAACGGAAGGGGCGGCAGGCGACTGTTCCCTCAGCCTGGGCTCTGTCTGCCTTAGTAAGGCAGGGCCCTGGGCTGAGCTGTTTTGAGCACATGTCAGCCGTTGTTGTTTTTTATGCACTTGCCAGCTGTCCTGCCTCTTCCGTGCTCGCATCCTCCTGCCTGATTGGCTGAGGGGTGGCACGGCGCGGAGGACACTGGGAAGTGTAGTTCAGGTTTGTGGGGTGTTGACCCCACCCTCGGTTCCCGGACCCGCACACCAATGGTGTCAAGGTCAAAAGGTAAGTGTGGCTGGCTCATTACTGGTTAGGCTGGATGTGTGCGGACACGCATGGCCCAACCCATTCTTATAGGTGTAGATAGCTGAACTCCTGTTATAGTGTAATAATAGTACTTATGGAAGAATTAACTAATTGATCTACTCTGTTGAGACTTACTATATTAAGCAACAGGATTTCAGCCATTGCATTAGTACTTGTATTGTGGAACATTGATCCAAGCTTAAATACCAAATGACCAACAAGGTATCTTGACAACTCTTTCCATGGTTAGGCAGATATTTTAGTTATTTTTATATTCTTGTTTTCAGTTTAATATTTCCTATTCAAGCATAATCAATAGTGTTGCATAAATACTAACTCTGTCCTAGTCTATCACTTCTTCCACTACACCACAAATTATAAGGGCATATTACAGTCTTGTTATTTTGTTCCCCGTCTAAAAGTGAGTCTCGCCAGAACAGCATCCCCTAAAACCAAATGATCTTCTTAAGCAACTGGCTCAGACAAGTAAAATGCCACCAGAATTTTGATTATTTCCCTTGGAAATATTCCTTGCAATGTCTAACTGACTTAAGGGCAAGGTTGCACAGAAAATCAAAGATAACTACTGCTCCAAGCGTTAAGAGCCTCAAGCTATAACTAGGGCTGGTGGCAGACAACTGGGTTTGCAACCTGCTTATGATGTGTGCTGCAAAAGGCATATTAATGAGACACCCCCACATATGGCTTCCATGAGTATGCATGTAAACACATTCTGTGGGTAAAAATGGTCCTATCTGCTATGGCTCTATCCTTCAACTATATATAAAAACTATATATATATATAAAAATAGTGTATCTTGCCTAATGTTATTTCCCCAAAGAAAATGAATAACTTGTCATAACAGAACATTCCAGTTAGCTGTTACTAGGCCAAAGGAAATATGCCAGAAATTCCGCAGAGGTTTGCTTGAGTTAAATGTGCCGGCTCTTGACTATAAGGTAACTTTGGGAAACCTTGAAAGGGTCACTTGGGTGGTCCTATCTCTCAGATGAGGATCTTCCC
The DNA here is from genome assembly GCA_035047345.1 of Bradypodion ventrale. Lineage (NCBI taxonomy): Eukaryota > Metazoa > Chordata > Lepidosauria > Squamata > Chamaeleonidae > Bradypodion > Bradypodion ventrale. The sequence continues at coordinate 92,288,595 of JAWDJE010000001.1, forward strand.
TTCTTATCTACCTATGGCCATGTTCCTTTTCTATTCAGCTGTATTTCCTCTTCTCTTTCTATCACCTTAATCCTCAAAAACCTGCCTGGATCTGTACTGAGCATGCTGTGAACGTTCTTCTCTTCAGAAGTTCGGAAAATAAGGAACTGTCTTATTCTGATGCAGATTATTGGCCCATCCTACTTAATACTGTCTAGAATGGCTGGCAAGAGTTCTCTACAGTTTCAGAAAGTAATATTTTCCAGTACTGTACTAATGAATGATGCCAAGTACTGAATCAAGGACATTCTACATGTAAAAACAGTATTCTTTCATTCAACTAGGCCACAGAGGTGACAATTGGAGATACAGCACCCCAACCCTCTATATTTTGCAAAGGTGATCATTTGGTTCCTACTGCTCTTAGCCTTTATACCAAGTGACAGCAGTTTCACACTCCCAAACTTTAGTGGGTAATGGTCAGAATCCTACTGACAATTAATGCTTGCATGTAGGAAATAATTTAAGACTGAAATCTTGTTACTTAATATATAACGCTGAACTACAGGTAGAGTAGACCCACTAATGAGGGGATCTTGTGAGTCAACTCTTCCATAGGTTCCACTGATTCAAATTGTTCTACTGTAGCTGCAACTTAGTACACTGAGAAATACGATTTCAGCCATTGTCTTAACAACATTTCAATTTGCTAATTTGGTGCTAGTTGTGTTCCTGTGCATGTAACCAGGATCTCAAGCAGAAGCTAGTTAGTACTGTAAGTGGGGATTTGCCACCAAGATTTATTTACACAAATTCCCTTATGCAAATATAAATTGACAACAGATTTCTGGCTTATAATCTTGAATATTTCATTATTTATTACTTCTAAACATGCTGTGGCTGGTTACTGATTCTATTAACTGACTTCAAGTACTGTACATTGGAACCCCGAGTTATGAAATTAATTGATCCTTGGGGTTTTTCATATCACAAAAATTTCATATCTCAAAATACAGTTTCCCATAGGAATGTATTGAAAACCAAATACTGTCATCCATTCCAGAGATCATAAAAAGTCAAAAATGTATTTTTCTATTCCAAATTATTTGTAAAGTGCACTTTGGAATTCTTTGCCACATTTCCCCACTTTATAAAGGGATATGAACAAATAAAAGATGTCCCCCTTTTTTCTGACCCCTGGAAGGGATTAATTTTCAGCACTTCTGACAACAGACTCTAGTGGCCAGCTCTGGTAACTCATCCCCGACAATCAGCTGTTTGCTTCCCCTGTCACCTGGAAGTGCCGAAAACTCCACATTTTAGCTGCTGAAACACACCAAAAACACGATGAAAAATTCCAGAAACAGAGTGGAAATGTTCTCAATACCCTCCTGCTGCCATGGGTAGTGGCGAGGCTGCCCAAGCAGAAAATAATGGCACAATTCAACCCACCATGTCAAAAAAAACTGTTCATATGGCAAGAAAAAACACATTAGTCGAAGCGTCATTTTCTCGGGATTTCCTTTTGTATGGCAAGTTTTTCGTTACTCGAGGCGTTCGTAACTCAGGGTTCCACTGTACTGTTAATTGCACTTATAGCCCCCGGCTCCCCCGAAAGACAGGATAAAGATTGTTCAAACAAAAAGAGTAGAACAATTGTGTGCTATGATTTACATGAAAAATGGACCACACCCCTTCAGACAGCTGAGGAGACTGGACTGGTGGTTTCCCTGCCATAAACGCTGCCATAAAAAACATCCACGGCTGTCATAAATGCATTTATGATGGCCGCAGACTCATTTACAACTCTCATAAACATGTTTATGATGGCCGTAAATGAGTCCATGGCCAATTCGGGTGGCAGTGGTGCCTGGGCCAGATTATTTGGCACCACGGGCCATAGGTTGAGAACCCCTGGTATAGTGCATAGTTTTACTTTGCTTTGCTTCTCACAAATCTTAAAATATTTAGTTCATGGGATATGTCTATACCAATTTGAAATTAAAGAAGAGGAATAATAAAGTTTTTTTTCATGTTTAACATTTACTGTTATCATATTCTGACCTTCATCTGTGTATTCAATCCAAGGTCTTTAGCACGCTAAGAAAAAAAGATCCACATTTGGCACAAATAGCATTTTGGAATATGCTATTAAATTTCTCTCTCCCTCTGTGTACTGTAAATGTATGATAATATTTCTCAGTGAGCAATCTCAAACCAAGTAGTAACTTCCAACGCAACTGATTGGAGATGACTGGTTTAGATGACAACTTTCACTTATACCAGTAAGGTACGCAGAAAGAGCCTCCTTGAAGATTGTGGTATTTCTGAACCACATTCGGGAGTACTCTAGTAACGGCAACCTTGTGTTGCTGGCTAATCTTTCTCACATTAGGTCAGGCAAGGAACTGCAGAATGATGGCATCAAAAGGTGGCTTCACATCTGGCCTAGACACGGAAGAAGAAGACTTGTAGCAGTAGCAAACAAAAAAGACATGGAGGAAAGGATTGTTCAATTTTTTAAAAAACCCAAACAGTGTCATTTGAGTTATTTCCCTATTAATATTCTGCACATAATGGGAATTACAGTGCACATAATGGGAATTACATATTTCTCTTCCTATCTTCTATACATCTTGCCAACATTTAACTTTTCAGATTGTTGTTTTCTGCAAGAAGCTCTGAATGCAATTATGGATCATGTGAGGTATAAGCAAGGGGGAGAAAGAAAAACAAGATTTCCTTAGCTTTTCTCTCTTCTGAATACTGATTGTGGCAGATGAAAACCACATAAAAGTTTGGCATTTCAAAGAGTTATGTTTTTCTTTCTTTCCTTTATTTCACTGACACAGTCCTTCACAATGTGGAGATATTTTAGTGGTTTAACTGTAGGCTCTCATTTTGTCATGTGGCTGAAGAGGTTTGCCACAGCTTAAGGGGCACAGGCTCAGGTTCAAAGCAACCAGTTACATCTCCTTAGCATCAGGATAGGATCCATCATACTTTACTTATTTCTCTATTCCATTTGTAGGGTGTCTTGCTTCCAAGAAACTCAGAGGGCTATATACTGTTTATTTCATACTATCTTCATTATCATCTCATGAAGTTTAAGACAAAAAAGTGTCCAAAATTGCTAGCATCATCTTCATGATACTTCATACTTCATAAGTCTCATTTGGGTGATGAGGCAACTCTGTGCACTTTCTCAATTCAAAATAATCAGGATGGAAGGTCAAATGGAGTAAGGCAAGAGGATACTCTCTGCATGAAGTTCAACAGTTCTTACAGCCTGTCCACCCTTCTCATTGCAGCTGAACTCCCAGTGGTAGAAAGCTGAGCCAAGGGTGGCCCTCTACAGGTAGATGTTGATGGACACCATAGCCACCATAGGAAATGGTGAAGAATTCCAACAATATCTGAGGACCAGTCTTGGTTCACTCTTGGACCACAGGGAGGTTAATTGCAAGGATGTGGAAGGACAGACTGGAAGAACAAATATATCTTCACAATTTTTAAATGGAATAGAAGAGAGGCAGAGAGCACTGCAGGTCCAGAGGGTCTATGAGAAAGCTGTCTGCCAGCTCCACAGTTGCCTGACTTTCATGCATGACAGCACAAAATTAAGTGGGGCTAAACAAACACTCAGATTTACTTAATATTAAGAGAGCATTCCAAATGACTTGCACACTAGAAGTCTTTTGGGCTGCCAGGAGATCAACCCAGAAATCTTAACTTCCAAGTCCTATGACTTGCCTACAAGTCTTCACTTCAAAACAGGAGTCTGAATGACCAATAAAACTTTCTTTTTAATACAGAAAGGGCAAACAAATAGCAATCCCATGCTGCTTTCTAGGCGCTCATCCAAGCTATTATTTATTTATCCCTGCTTTAATTCGTTGCTTGAGGGAGGAACTAGATGTTACATGAGACATGTACTGACCTGCCAACACCATCTCTATTCCCCTCCTTAATAACCTATAGTATAGCACCACATATGTTAATGATATCATTGCATACTCCACTGTCCTGTTGTGTCTCACATAATTGGCAGCTGGTGGGGAGGCAAATAACATACAAGATGTTGACAACTCATCAGACATTTTGTGAATCTAAAGGTTTCAGGGGAAGAAAGGGGGTGGGGAGGATACTCAATAGTAGTGAGGTGCATCACTTAGACTAGGGGGTCCCAACCTAAGGCCTGTGGGCCAGATCTGGCCTGTGGTGCCATTTCATGTGCCCCCCACCCCTCCAAGGGCATTTAAGAAACAAAATGGCCGCCCCTTTGAAGCTGTTGGGACAAAATTGCCACCCCCACCATGCAGGCAGGGCAAAATGGCTGTCCGGCCCATGAAGCTGACTGAGAGAGCATGACCCAGGACCTGTCTTGAAAAGGTTGGGAACCACTGACTTAGACCATTTGAGTCAGACACTCAAAACCCAAATTCAAGCCTCCACCTGGCTATGAAACTCTTGTGAGGCATTTTCTCAGCAAAAGATCTCAAACCCATCCTTAACAATGATATTTCACTCTTCCAAGATCTTGGTGGAAGATCTTTACTTGCTTACACACACACACACACACACACACACACACACACACAGTCTCAAGAAGCTATTGACACACAACAGACTACACAACAGTGAAACAGAGATGGGGATTAAGCCCTTTTGCAATAATAATAATAATAGGTTTTATTTGTACCCCACTTCCTTCAGCCTGAAGGTGACTCAAAGCGGCAAAACAACAATAGCATAACAACAATAGCATAGCAATAAAATAGGTACACAAATACAAAATAGCAGTACAGTAATCAACAATATACAAAATACAATTACACAGTGGCAACATTTCGAAGTGTGGCAACATCTCACAATTCCAATCCCAGACAAGTTCAGAGATAGTGGCCATGAAAGTCCTGCTACTACTGTGGCCTCTTTTGCCTGATCATTCCCACCCTGGCGTTGATGGGGCCAGGACGAGCGGCGGTGGGAGCATCCAATTCCGAAGGCTGTGGCAGGCTTTTATCCCCTCCGGGTGGGCAAGACCCAGAGAGGGGGCTGGGAGCAAGACTCCACCGCCCAAATAGCCACAGCTGATGCCGTCCTCCTCACCCTCCGGTGTTGACGGAGCCAGGGAGAGCGGCAGCGGGAGCATCCCAGTCGGGAGGTTGTGGCAGGCTATTATCTCCTCCGGATAAAACCCAAATGGCAGCTATGTCCCTACATTTATTCTGGCAACACCATTACAGGACCCAGAAATGGACAGTTTCAAGTCATTTCAATTTACCTGGATATTCTGCATGAGTTGTAAAAGTTGTCATTCTAGAACAGAATAAATAGACAACAAGGACCCAGAGAAGGAAAGCAAAGATAATATATAATCTCTGCTGTCCTTCTCTGGGTGTATATATATACACTAACCATTCACAGAACCAGAAATGAATCTGAATATCAGTCAGGCCATTACCAGGTGTAAAAATCCACACTGATTTTCAACTGTATCTATTATAGCAGCCAACCATTTGTTGAATATATTAATGCAATCCTACAATGCAGTAGGTTAATGTGTGCATAACTAGTCAATCAGAAGAGTTATCTGGTTTCCCACCAGTAGGGTCACCTGAACTGTATTAGTCTGCTTGCTATTCAGGTTTTATTCAGTTGCAATCATTGTGTTACTATTCTGTTCTCTTTCTCACTCTCCAATTTGCCTTACAAACAAAGTGTGTTTGTTTATCTACCAAAGCAACTGCTTACTCTTCTATCCAAAGCTAATGCAACTGTAAGTAAAGAACTGTTATTTTTATACTTCAAAACATGTGCAGAGTTTTAATTGCTGAGGTAGAATGGAAGTCTAATATTTGGAGAACTTGCTAATTATAATGATTTGTTTTTGTTCAACTTGCCCCACCTACTGCTGTGTATCTGCATGTAAATTTAAAAAACTTAACACTATTGTGTACCTCTGCAACCCACCTGATCATGGGGCAATACATAAATTAATGCCATGAAGTCTCATTCTTATGTCTGACAAAGTGGACTTGATCCATGAAAGTTAACATTAAAAAATAGTATTTAGTAAATTATACAGTAAAGTATAGATTTCCCCACTGAAATCAATACAAGCTAAGCCATGACCAATCCATTTTACTGATTTCAGTAAGGCCTGTTCTCAAACCACATTACATGGCATCCAACATTATGATGTCAGAGCTCTAAAAAAACAATCTTATCCGACTCCTCCTTCATGAGGCAGTCCCCAAAGCACCCCAAAACCTTTCTCGATTGTTCAGGGATGCCTCCTAATAGAAATGGTTGTGGTTTAGCAGAGGGGCACATCATGATCTTGAGAGGCTGTAGCTCAATTTCAAGGTCTCTAACAGATCTTTAATACATAACGTCACTCCTTATCTCTCAGACATTCTTCTGGGAGGAGGAACGAGTCCCCAAGACTGGAATTTCCCAGAACAGTTGCAGCTGCATTGGCCGGTTGCTGGGACACCTGCAAGATAAGGGACTACCCCATAATTCCAAAGGTGGGAGGGAAAGTCTAGTTTCCCAGCTGCACAGCCACCTGCAAGATAAAGGGGGAAAGTCCCTAATTCCAAAGGTGGGAGGGAAGGTGCTTATTCTGATATAAAAGGAGCAGCCTTCTAATCCCAATTTGGTCCTCTGACTGGAGGCATCCCTTGCTTCATCAGCTGGACTAAAAATTCCCCCTGGGAGGACGCATATCTGAGATGCACCTACCAGGGCTACTCCAAGTGAACCCCTCTAACAAACTATTACTGTGTACTTTGTCTTTGTTCTTTTTCAGATACAGTGGTACCTCATACAACAATTTTTAATCCGTTCCATGGGGCTCGTTGTTGTACAAAACAATTGCTATACGATGCATGCATTGTATAGCGATTTCCCTTATGTACAATGCTTTTTTTGCTAAGTAGTTTTTCCCCTTGAAAAATTGTTGTACGATTTTTTTCCATACGGAAAATTGTTATGCGGGATGCTATTTTCCCCCAAAACCTAAGTGTTATATGATTTCATTGCTATACGGGACGATTGTTGTATGAGGTTCCAATGTATTATGCTTTGCCTTAATGGAACGTTTAATGGAAAATAAAAACTCTTTCTGCGTCAATACCAATGGAGTGATGTTTGTTTATCAGGCATTACCCAAGTACCCAGCTCTCTGCTTCAGCATGCTACCAAACCTGAAATAACCGCATACTCCCTGTAAGCGACAGGTGGAGTTCATTGGGCTGACACGGGTTCTGGATGGACAGGTGACAATTGGCTGTTTTTGGGAATGTGCGGATAAAGAAAAGAAAGGTCACAGCCAACTGATCGCGACCAACCTCCCAAGCCAAGGAAATTCTGTCAGGCCTGTGTTAGGGCAATCCCCAAAATTAGCAATAGCACAGCAGAGCTCACATACCTTCACCACCAAATGATAAACACTTGCAAATTTCTACCCTAATTTTGGGTGTGCCATTTAAACTTGTGAACAGGGACTTCTCTTGGATTGTCTCTATCGCTAAGCAAGGCAAACAGCTGGATTCTCATTTGCACTGTTGATGCAACTGTGCCAAAACAAAGGGCTTATTTCATATTACCCTTTAAAAAGTAAACATTTTTGTGGTAAAACTCAGCTTTGTTTACCTTGGTGATATAATGTAAACCACATGCCACACTATAGACCAGTGGGATGCAGGGATATAGTATCTTATGACTACTATTTATAAAATAATAAGGATGGTTTATGAACCAGATTTATTTTGAAAAGTACAAAGGAATAAAAAAAAGTTACTAAAGAGATAAACTATAAGGACAATGTTTCAAGCTTCCAGTTTCTTTAGCATATAGCAATAAGGCTTTATTTTAATTCTTTTCAATTTTCAACCAGTCTGCTCATTTTTCTGGCAATCACACGATGTAACCACAATCTAACCCCAAAGAGCCCCTACCCGCACCTTTCTGAACCATTGTTGGGGGTTTCTACTATTTTTGGGCTCTAGTTTAGTACTTTTCCTGCAAGAGCAAATACTAGGAACAGACAAAATCAAGCCTTATAGCTGTCAAATGCTCTTCCAGGTGTAGTTTAGCTCTCACTGCTCCTGAATTCAAGTTCCTCAATAATTTGCACATAAATGCTGACACGTGGTTTTAGTCTGGCTAAATTTTATGGGTTATGTTTGCCCATGACTGGAAGATCCCGTCTCTGTCCCAGCTCCTGCCAACCTAGCAGTTCAAAAGCAAGATATTGCAAGTAGATAAATAGGTGCCACTTTGGTGGGAAGGTAAACAGCGTTCCATGCAGGAAATCATTATTTATTGACAGTGTGTGGTCTGCCACATGTCCACAGAAACACGCCCACAGAAAAGTGCCAGGAAGTCATTATTTATTGACAGTGTGTGGTCTGTCAGATGTCCACGGAAATCTCTGCATATGCAGACAGCGCTGGCTCTTTGGCTATAAACAAAGATGAGCACTGAACCCAATAATTGGGTATTACTGGTTTTCGAACAAGGGCAACCTTTACCTTTATCTATATTTGCCGACTCCTGCCAACCTAGCAGTTCAAAAGCAAGAAATTGCAAGTAAATAAATAGGGACCACTTCGGTGGGAAGGTAACAGTGTTCCATTGTTGCCGCCCTGAGTGGTGCATTGCACTAGGAGGGTGGGGTAGAAATCAATTAACAACAACAACAACAGAAATTTTGGCAGTGGTGAGGCGCTATTTAAAAGTCATGAGATCTGCAATTATTTTAGCCTGAGAATTCAGAGAGAACACAATACTGGCTGAAGATTTAAGTGACATTATGACACCAAAGAGAAAGAATCTTTCCCTCCTGTATCTTTCCCTACATTATGGGAGCTCATCAGTTTGCAAAGAATTGCTTGATAAAAGTATTATTGGACCCAGCTGGTATAAAAAAAAAGGATAACAGGATTTCAATGGAAGCTAACCAGCAGGTTAGCACAGGAGACACAATTTCACCATTTTAAAAATCTCTGTTATTTCTTTAACTTGACAATTAAAAATGAATTAGTTTGGCAAAACCTAGAGTTCTATGTAGGATTATTAAAGGGCAGAAGATGCATTAAAGATGCATTAAAGCCCTGGACCCAACAGCTCTGTGGGTGAGACTGCCTTGTAAACAAGGGGTTGTGGTGTTTCTCACCAAAGTAAATCGGCAAGCATGTTTGAAGAGAGTCCCTCTCAGACCATCTCAAATTAATTAATTAATTAATTTTATATACTGCTCATCTGGGATATTCTTCCACTCTGCGCAGTGTACAACAGTTAATTATTAGTTTTACAGGTAACTATAAATTTTTATAATCAATTTATTTATAACATGTCTTCTGAAATTAACTACAAGTGCTACAAAAGAGCTGCCGCTGCCGAGCCGCCGCAACACCGTTGGCTCCCTCCCCTGACTCGCCCTGGTCAGGGGGGGTGGGAGCATGCTGCAGCTGCCTTGGGTTCCCGTCATGGGGTTATGAAAGAGCTGCCGCCACTGAGCCACCACAACACCATCGGCTCCCTCCCCTGACTCGCCCTGGTCAGGGGGGGTGGGAGCATGCCGCAGCTGCCTTAGGTTCCCGCCACAGGGCTATGAAAGAGCCACCACCACTGAGCCACCGCAATACCGTCCTCTCCCTCCCTTGACTCGCCCTGGTCAGGGGGGTGGGAGCATGCTGCAGCTGCCCTGGGTTCCCACTGCAGGGCTACAAAAGAGCTGCCACCGCTGAGCCACCGGAACACCGTCGGCTCCCTCCCCTGACTCGCCCTGGTCAGGGGTGGGGTGGGTGAGAGCATGCTGCAGCTGCCGTGGGTTCCCGCTGCAGGGCTACAAAAGAGTCACCGCTGCCGAGCCGCCGCAACACCTTCGGCTCCCTCCCCTGACTTGCCCTGGTCAGGGGGGGTGGGAGCATGCTGCAGCTGCCTTGGGTTCCTGCCGCGGGACTACAAAAGAGCTGCCACCACCAAGCCACCACAACAATGTTGGCTCCGTCCCCTGACTTGCCCTGGTCAGGGGGGGTGGGAGCATGCCGCAGCTGCCCTGGGTTCCCGCCGCAGGGCTACAAAAGAGCCGCCGCTGCCGAGCCGCTGCAACACCGTCGGCTCCCTCCCTTGACTCGCCCTGGTCGGGGGGATGGGAGCATGACGCAGCTGCCTTGGGTTCCCGCCGCAGGGCTACAAAGGAGCCGCCACAGCTGAGCTGCCGCAACATCGTTGGCTCCCTCCCCTGACTCACCCTGGTCAGGAGGGGTGGGAGCACAGCTGTTGCCGGAGCACAGCTGCCATGTGGCGGGACATCCTCTCTGTTCAACTGGGACGTTTTGAGCCACTGAACTCCGCCGTGGACGGCTGAGCTTTTGGGGCTCTGTCTTGGACTTGTAGCAGCCGAGAGTACTATTTGGTATTTAAATGCTCATTTGTATTGTGTTAGGATCTGTATTAGACCTTGTAATTTTGTATCTTTAATATTGTAGAATTTGCCATATAGTGGAGAGTTCTATTGTAATTGTAACTCATTTGTAATTGTGGAGATTTCTATTGTAACTGTTTGTATTATGATTCTTTACTTACATTGTACTTTGTTATTGGTTACTGTGAATGTTGTAAACCGCTTTGAGTCTCCCACTGGGGTGAGAAAAGCGAAATAGAAATTTAAATAAAATAAAATAAAATAAATAAATAAATATACATTCCTTAACATTTTAGTACCTTGTATTTGGCTTCAGGTTTTCGATGGGTAAATTAGTGCTTCCTGCAGTCTTGGTTGACCATCTGTTTCTGATGAAGTCATCATAAGATGCACTATAAACTAAATATCCTATTAAGAAAAGGAGACAATATAATAAGCATGAGATAATAAACTAAACCTATCATCTCTAATATCACCATGAGAATCATCACCGAAACAACATACAACTGTAATGTCGGAGACTGCCATGTGAGATCCCTGTTGAAGGTAGTAGGTTTCTTTTTTGTTCTCCTTCTTCTGGCAGGCAAGGCCCTGACCCTAATGTTAATGGAGGAGATTTTAATTGGATGACTGCTCATTTCTTTTATTGCTGGCCAAATCCTACTAAAGAGTTATACTTGTGTAAGAGAAATAGTTCTAGAACTGTGGTTGGTTTAGTGGTTAAGATGCTGAACTTGACAACTGGGAAGGTCGGCAGGTGAGCAGTTCAAGACCCAAGTGCTGCACGACAGAGTGAGCTCCCATCTCTGTCCCAGATCATGCCAACCTAGCAGTTCGAAAGCAATAAATAAATTGCAAGTAGATAAATAGGTACCCACTTTGGTGGGAAATTAACAGTGTTCCATGTGCTCTGGTGTCTAATCATGCCTGCCACGTGACCACAGAAACATATGCAGACACAGACAGTACTTGCTCTTTGGCTGTAAATGGAGGTAAGCACTGCACCCTAGAGTTGGATATGATTGGCTTATGAGCAAGGAAGAGCTTTACCTTTAAGGGAAATAGTATAAATTGAGATGACAAATTGCTGCTCCATAACAAGTTCCTGGTAGCACTCCTGGGTGCATGCCATGCTATTCAGGAATGCAACAAGGGCCTTGTCAGTGAGCAGCACTTTTCTGCCAAGTCTTATGTGTTTTCCTTTACATAAGCATGCATCGGCAATAGCATTCTGGCCATTGTGTTTTTAATTATGTTTGGTTTTCATTTGGTTTAATATTTTAATTAAGATTTCTCAATGTACAGGGTGCTATGCTTATGCTTATTCAATTTATACCCCACCCTATTCAGCACATGGCTGACTCAGGGTGGCCCGTACATCTCTACCCATCCTCTTCGTGGGCATGTGCCCTGCCCCTCTGCCCAGCAGTCCAATGGGAGTGCTTCCTCCGTCCTCCCAGCACAGAGTTCGCCCCACCTCTCTGCCCTGCAGCCCAATGGGAGCGCTTCCTCCCTCCTCCAGCAGAGCCCTACTCTCCTTGTGGCTGGGTAGGGACGTACAGGCTACCCTGTAGATGATAAATAGAATACATAAATGAAACTGTTCGGAACAGGGACATCCATTGGATTGGGGTATTTCAACTGGAAGTTAATTCCTATCTTTCCCAGATAATTGAGAGAAAGTGCTGAAGGCTAAGGGTGCCTCAGATGTCATCTTACAAGGCTACAGTTTCTGGCTAGCTAGTAACCCCTGAATTCCACATCAGTATCGTGGCAGTCTTTTGATAGACATGTTTCTTCTTTTAATATAATTCTATATATTTTCCACAACAAAGCATATCCCCACCTCCACCCCCAAATCTAATGTAATACACACTGAACCAATATAAATAAATAATAAATCAAATGTCTAGTTTATATTCAATAGCCCCATGAGCAGAGGGACTTCTTTTCTTCTTAGTATAGTTCTGAGTGGCTCATCTAAAATGAGTGCACAAGACACTGTTACCTTTCTCACCGAAACAGTACCTATTTATCTACTTGCAATTTCTTGCTTTTGAACTGCTAGGGGACACAACATAATTTGGGATGCTAAAAAAAAGTGCAGTGTCACAGCAATTTAAAAATGGATAAGTAGACAAATCCCCTCTCATAAAAAAAAGCTGAAAAGTTTTTACAAAAGCAAGGATGAGAATTACATTGGCCAGTATCTTATTGTGCATTAATCATATTGAATGTAGGTTGTGGAAGTGGCCAATTTCTGCTGTACTGGTGGCACCACCTTTTATTTATAGGATACCAGCCATTACATTATATACCTGCAAATTGGGCAAGTAAAATTGCACTTGTTGTCAAGATGAATTAGGCTCTTCAAGTGGGGGTAAAACAAAAAGAAAATTAGAGATGTTGGAGTTGTTTTTGCTGTCTGTTACTTTTGGTGTTAGAAGTTCATCTTATAGTGGTACCTCGGATAAAGTCCGATTCGGATAAAGTTGTGGTTTTCATGCACACGTGATGCATCACATAAAGCCCAAAACCGCTTCAAAATGTACGTTATCCAAGGTATTTGGTATAGGAACATCGGATAACATCCATTTTTTTTTACATTATCTGATGCATCGCCCATTTGAATTGGATAAAGTCCAAAATCAAATATTGTCCAAATGTGTGGAACGGAGTTTGGACGTTATCCAAGGTTCTACTGTATTCTTAAATTTGTGCTGTTGTTATTATTCTTTTGTTATTACTACTTTTATTACTAGATTCTGCTCCTAGCCAACGTGTCAAAGCTCTTCTCAGAGAGGTGAAAGTATCCATCCAGTGTTGTTTTCCCTTATTACTAAAGTGTGCCTTGAATTATGTTGGGTCACACTGAAACACTCTACCACAAGCACCATCTGTAAATAGGTAAGCAAATTTGGGTGTTGAATTGCTTCACACTACAAGAGAGGTTTCTTTCCTTTCTGCTTTGTTCTGTGCTGACAGCTAAGCTGATGTCAGGGGAATTCTAGTTGTACATTCCCCCATAGGAAGGGGGCTTGTTTCAGAAAATAAACAGATGAGGCTGACAGATCTGGAAGGAAGCAATTTGCAAAAAAAAAAAAAAAAAAGTAAGAAAAGAAGAGAAGTGGGAAGTTTGTGTCTGTACTCTGCAAATCTGGGGTTCCCAACTTATGGACTGTGGGCTAGCCTTGGGCTGCGGTCAGGGCCGCCATCAGGGCAGTACTACCAGTACTGCTGTATAGGGCCTGAAGCTGACAGGGGCCCTGCCACTGCTGGCCATAACTATGTGTATGTGTGTATTGGGGGGGCAATAGGATTGCTCAGTATGGGGCCCAGAAATTTCTGATGGCGGCCCTGGCTGCAGCACCATTCCATCCAGCCTCTGCTGCTGCCACACCTGCCGCACTGGAAAGTGGAAGTGGACACATTTATGTCAGCTGTAAAACACGATCGTGCATGCATAAGCATGCCTGTGGCTGTCATAAACGTGGAAGGGACTGCATTTATGACAGCCATAAATGTGCCCACTTCTGTTCCTGGGGGCATGGTCAAGCCCGTGGCATAATAAAGGTTGGGAATCCCAGCTGTAGATTTATTAAATTAATTGAATCAGTGAGTGGGGAAACACCTTCTAAATGGAAGCCAATTGAACATGTGGATCAGCTCTCATCCTTCGATTATTTGGGGGGAAAACCTGATCTCTTTAGTCTTATAAATACAGCAGTTTAATGTATACTAAAAGGATACTCCAAAAATTCAAAGCCTCTCTGCTTCATAGGTCCAATGTTACTACTTGTTATACAATTAAAACAGATTGATCTAAAGTAAGATTGGATTACCGGACTGATAATGTCTACCTGCTTCAACATCTCAAAGAGAGTTACCAGGTGCATTGGCAAGGTGCCAGCTAATGAAAAGATAACATAATCCAGATGCAATACTGAATGAAAACAGCACCTAGGACTGGTTAATCTCGATTTATCGCATTAAAATTCCATTGTGAGTTGTGAATGTTGCTATTTGATGTGAGCAAGTAAAGCACATACAGATCTGATAATTCCCGTATGTGTTGAAAACTTGAATTTGTATGTGTTTATCTGGGAATTTTCGCTGAGTGTTGTTTGATCCTTTCTTGGAGAAACAAAAATATGGGGAGCAGTACTGTTGAAAAAATGTTATAATGTTGTGTGTGTTTTTGCAGGCTGATATCACTATTCCGCTATCTGAATACAGCCTGAGTCTTTTCATGCCAGCAATGTTGACAATCCCTGGGCTTCTAGTGTTTGATTAATGGATATTTTCCCCTGTCTTCCTCCCTTAATTTGAAAGCCATAATGGCACTCAGACGAAATTGATAAGGTTAGTCAATTTCAACAAAAGTGACATGAAGTGGCTAAATGGGAAACCTCCCTAGCTGCCGACGTTGTACATGGCAGGATCAATACAGCAAGCCATTTTACCCTGCAAGGAACAAAAGAACTAACAGGTCTATGCTCTTCTTAGATGATTTTCCCCCCAAAGAAAAGACAATATCTGATTTGATCCTATGCAGAGATTAAGCTGCTTCATGCTCTGATGAATAATATACTCTGTCCCCTCTCTCCTTGTTTCTACTCAGAAATGACATAAAAGCAACCAAAATGGTGGAAACAGTGGCAGCGTTCTGAAATGAAGGAAGCAGTAATTTTTGCTAAGTGTCATTTCTCATACATTGTCTGCAGATCTTTCTCAAGGATACGCTTCTCCTCACCACCCTGTCCCCACTTCACTCAGCCACCACTCTCTGGTTTATTGCTCCTTTGTCTTTACTGTTACAGTGGTGTTAATGTCACCCAAACTCTGGCCACAGACACACCCCTCTCCTCCCTCCATAGCACATCTGACCAATCTGCATGGAAACACACCACCACCACCACCACCATTGAACCATATTGGGATAAAAAAAGTTGAAGCCTTCCAGTGACACATGGAAAAAAACCACGTTGTTTATTTTGCATTTCAAGGCAAAGGTTATACCACCCTGATGCTGTCCATCTTTTAGGCACTTTTCAAACATGTCTTTCAAATTTTTCAATGATACTTTTATAAGTGCAATAAAAGTAAAGGTCACACTTGCTTAAAAGCCAGTTGTACCCAACTCCAGGAGGTGGGGCTCATCTTCATTTACAACCAGAGCCAGTGATGTCTGCATCTGCAGATATTTCCGTGTCATGTAGCAGGCATGACTGGACACAAGAGCTCATGGAATGTGGTTACCTTCCCACCAAAGTGGTACCTGTTTATCTCCTTGCAATTTCTTGCTTTCAAACCGCTAGGTTGGCAGGATGGGAGCTCACTCCATGTGCAGCACTCAGGTCTTGAACTGCTGATTTGCCGACCTTCCAGTCATCAAGTTCAGCATCTTAACCACTAACCCACAATAGTCACCATATAAGTACAACAGGAAACAGTAAAAAAAAAGAGAAGAACACGGAATTGCTCCTGAGAGAAGAACACGGAATTGCTCCTGGACCAAAGACTTCCACCTAGATTATAGTGTATAAATCTTTTTGTACAGTATGATGTACAAATCTAATGTAAAAATTATTGTAATCTGCTTTGTGGAATCTATTGACATAGCCTCTCTAAATTGAATGAATGAATGATTTAATACAGTAAAAGATCAATATCCAAATATACAGATATACCAAAACACAAAATATTTCATTCGCATTCATGCAAGACAAATACATAATACAATAAAACACCAACTTACGTAACCGCAAGTTATGTAAAATTTGACTTACATAACGATTTAGCGCTAAAAGCATGTCCCGATTTACATAAATGTCCCAATTTACGTAACATGATTTCCTATGGGTTTGCTTCAATTTATGTAAAACATTCATTTTTCCTATGGGTTTGCTTCAATTTACATTATAATTCATTTTCCTATGGGTTTGCTTTGATTTATGTAAAAAACTGTACAGTAATACCTCATACAAAGTCCACTTCGTACAACATCGAATTCATACAACATCGTCTGATTCCTTGAAAAAAGTTGCCTCATACAAAGTCGCTGCGACTTTGGATGAAGCATTGGGGTTTTTCCCCAGGATGGTTTGTCCCCTAAAACCAGGGTTGTTTGATATATTTTTGTAATGTATTTAGCCTTTAGACAATGATTTCTTAAAGTTCTGTCAGTTTCCTATCTGTTTCCTTGACTTTGTCCTGAAGTCTGTACTGTTACAGTACAATGTATCTCTATGGAAATGACGTTGTATGAAGCATCGCGGCAAGGATTTGGACGTTGTATGAGGCATCACAGCTAGGATTTTGCATGCCTCATACAAAGTCCAAATCTGTATAAAGTCCAAACTTGTGGAACCAAGTTTGGACGTTGTATGAGGTATCACTGTATTACACAAAAATCCTACGGAATTGACTTTTTACATAAATCAGGGTTTTACTGTAGTTTAAAAAATCATAATGGAGATAATAAGCACTGCTGATTAACAACCTCTTTGAAAATTCCCTCCATTGGTTAAAACGAGTCATCAAGTTGTTAAAAGCATCCTTTCAAAGATTTTAACAGCAGCGGCGAGAAAATTCAACATATCAAATAAAAAAACCTTTGCTATGCTCTGACAAAAATATCAGAATATAATGTGTCTCTGAGTGACCAGGGGAGTACCTTTAAATAAGGTTCTATAAAACTCCTCCATATAGCAAGATAAAAAGGGCAAAGAATGCCCTCCAAATTAAGAATTAACAACTAAATCATGTGTTTTCTTCTGTTCAGTTAACAACCACTAATTACCAAGGCAACATTAAACACCCGTAGTCTGTATTAGCATACCTGTGACCAGATCCCCCTGTAAAGGCTTAGCCCAGTCCAGAATCACAAAGGAATGGCAGCCTTCCACAGCTACAATAGTGATATTGTGAGGGACGTTCGGAGGACGCATTTCTTTGTTCTTTAGAACATTGGGTATAATTTCATCCAGGCTTTCTACTTGGAAGTGGTCTAACGCCTCTGTTAATGAGCATGGAGCTCCTGGGTCTTTGTTTAGATAAGTCACATAAGGAGCTGGAAGAAAACACAGAAAGGGAGCATTCATTCTAAAAGTATATGTTAAAAAGTCCTGACATTCAATTACTATAACTGAAACGGCAAAGCAAGATAAAGTATACATTTGCTTTTTAAACACAGCTGATTAGACATTAATTTCCTGGAATTAGAATCTGTGTATTTTCCTGCAATATGCTAACATTTTCAAGTCTGCAAACCTTTGCCATCTGGAAAGCTTCTAGGCTGGTCTTACAATTCACATAAACATAGAGCTTTGGAAACCAGCAGAATGACAAACATTCATTGCAACTTCGCTATAGGATGAGGAAAGCGCTAGATGAGAGAACAAGCAATTGGCACATAACTTGTGTATGTTTCTAAGCTCAAAACCAATGTCTGATGCACTAGCGTTGTTAAGCTAAGGCTCAGCAACTAGTAGCTCATGGCCTAAATCTGGCCTTTTCAGATTCAGAAGACCCACCACACCCAGTGGCAAACCAAAAGCGAGATAGGTACATAGAGTTGATATGATACTTTCACCATTCTTATTTTGTAAACAGCAGTGAAAGAATCACCAGGGCTGGCCTAATATTTTGGTGCCTGAGGTAGAACAGCTGATACCACATACATGCTCCCCTGCCAGAAAAAAAAAGCTGACCAAATTACTTTTGACCTAAGACAAGGGTTCTCAATGTTTTCAGGTCGCAGGCCTGACCATGCTGATCGGGCCGGTTACATGGTTCCTCCCACCCATAAATGGAAGTAAAACATGTGCAGAACCCATTTACAGCAGTGTTCTGCGCATGTGTGGGCATGTTTTACTTCCACTTCTGGGGGTGGTGTTTGCCAGATGAATTAGCATTAGGGGTCATGTCTGGCCCATGGGCCATAAGTTGTAAATGCCTGACCTAAGAGATACAAATTCATACCAGTAACTCTTCCCATTCCTGGCAGTAAAAATACTGTAATGAATATTCAAATAGCTAACAATTTGCTGCCCAGTGGTGTGCTGGTCCACAGGGATACAGGGACTCATCCTGGTGCACCCCAACAACTGGTGCCCCCCAGAGTCAAGCAGAGATAATGGGAATGTATAGGATTTCTCACCCACCCACCCCAATAGGCACCCCCATCACTTCCTGTCCACCACCACCCCAAGACTCCCAGCACACCCCTGTTGCTGCCGATTTGTTACAACCAAATTCCTTTGTGAGCCATCACTGCCTCACTCTGCCTTATGGTAAGGCTACTCTGAGGAGGATAACCACCATCCATGAATACAGTAAAATTAAAGCCTGCTGATCAAATATTAAGGGCATTTGATGTCACAAGCCCTACTTTGAGAGGGTTTTCTTTTCAGAAGGAGGTGTGGCTATGAAAAGAATAAAGCCTCCAGTGAGACAGATGGTGATCAATAGCTGGCTGGAGGATGACCTTATGAAATAAGTCACTGACTTGTTTGGACCCAGGAGCTACCAGCCACTAGCTATCAATCTGTTCTTGTGAGTTGCCTTGGTGATTCCAAGAAAATAATACCAGGGCAGTTTCTTTTTCAACAGGAAGCCAACCTAGCAGTTCTAAAACAAGAAATTGCAATTAGATAAACAGGTCCCACTTCGGTGGGAAGGTAACAGCATCTAGTCATGCCACATGACCACAGAAACATTTGCAAATGCAGACAGTGCTGGCTCTTTGTCTGTAAACAGAGATGCGCACTGCACCCTAGAGTCAGATATGACTCGCTTTCAAACCAGGACATCCTTTGCCTAAGCCATGAAGCCTTCCAGTCTCCAGGTAAACCACATTTAGTTGTCTGTATGTGTAGGATGTATGATGGAATTTGTCAACAGGAGAATTCTGGGAGCTGAAGTCCAAATATCATTTGTTTCATCATTTTTAACAAATATATACAATTTTATATGGGGAAGATCATGAATTGCAAAGATGAGTATGGTTTTACTTTACTGTAATTATTATACTTGTTTATTCATGTACACTACTCAGAATGACAATTTATTTCAGTTGGGTGGTATAGAAATATAATCCATCGCAGGGTTCCCAACCTGTAGGCCCCCAAGCAAGCAATAACAAAATGTTTGCTGAGGGGGAGTTGCTTCAGTTATGCTTCACTGCAATATTCAAAAATAATTTTCTTGGGAATTTTCATAGAGGCAAGGACAACCGTCACATCAATATTAGGTTAGAATTAATAGAATTATATTCTGAAAAATCTGTTTTAATGTTTTTTTACCCAATTAAAATGCTTTTTTATTCATGTAGTGACCTAAAAGTTTACTTGGCTACTCAAAAAAGGGATCGCAACTTGAAAAATGTTGGGAAACGCTGGTGTAGATGGTACTTCCTGAAGAAATTTTATGCCTAAGAAGCATTGCAGCAAGAAATGAGGCCTGGAACGCTATACAGTTTTGGATGACTTTGTCTGGTTACAGGTGAGTAAAATACAGATATCTACAGGAATAAGTCTCTGGGCTGAAACTCTCAGTATACTGCCTGGAGAATTTGTGAGGAGTTTCACAGCACGACCGCTGTGGCTCATTGGCACACCATGGTCATAAATCGTGGGTGATCGTTCTCCTTACCTCATCTGTTTTTACGCCGTAACTTAGAGGCCCCAGTTTGGGCCTCTGACTCAAGGCTTTTGGCCCTCCCCACTATGCCCAGGGATGGCACGCAGTCATTCAGCTAGCACGCAGCTTTCTTCCAATTAGCAAGGTGAGCACGAGGCAGACATGCTGATATTTAGCCAATTAAGTAACTTTATGTTATCGCAGGTAACCAATAAGAATAGATTGCATACTCTTCTCTGGAATGTCTTTGTCTGTTATTCCTAATAAACTCCGACCGGGCGATCTTGCCCTATTGCCTCTTCATGAATCAAGCCTCCGCTGTCTCCTTGATCCCAAAACACAACATCTGGTGACCCGCGACGTGATTGCTAGATCCCAACTCCCCGACTCACCGGCTGGAATAGCCCCCTGGTGCACCACAGCCTTTTTAGGCTCCCTCAGCTTTCGAGCTCCCGATTGTGAGTATGGGGGGGGGGGACTTTCTTTAGGGCAAAAGACCCATGCAAAAGAATTGCAGAGAATCATCAAGGAGAGCGGATGTCCAGACATCACACTTAGTAGTCTAGAAGACTTCACTAAGGAAGTCAAATGCCAATGTCCTTGGTACCCAGAAATTGGATCACTCAAACGGGATGATGGGCAAAGAGCAGAAACAAAAGAAGTGCAAGATTTTACTCCAAAAATATTTTGTTGTCCCAGAGGCTTACTGTACCATTGCCACAGCTTTTGCCCCCAGCCAAGGGAGGGAGTCTGACTGCCCCTCCATCATATGAGAAACAACAGCATGAGCCCCCTGATGGAGATGGGGGTGGAAATGGAGATGGGACATTATATCCTGCCTTGCAGCAATCAAGCACTTTTAGCCCTACAAAAGACCTGTTCTCTGCTGCTTTAACTGCAGCTGTGCTGGATATGGAACCTGTTGCTGTATATCCAGTGAACAGAGAGGCTCTTGCAAATGGGACTGCTGCAATACTGCCTGCCAAGTCTAAAAAACAACTAGTGCCAGCTGATTGGGAACAAATGGTGGGGACCTCATCACAGATTGAAGCTATTAATGCATGCAAAGTGGCAGGAAGCAAGGAGTGTGATTCAAAGAGCAGCACAAGAGACCTCAGCTCACCCCTGAAGCAACCCTCATCACAAAAGCAGGAGAAGCTGAGTAGTAAACTTGATTCCTCACGTGTGGGCAGGAAGTGGAAGGATGGCCCAGAGGAGGAATGCAGAAAACCCAAGCCCAAAAAGGGGTCTTCTCACAAATACAAACTAACAGATGCAGTTTGTCATAAAGTTGAGATTCAGATGCTGCAGATGAAAGAAGTCCAGAGGAAAAGGGGTGTGGATCCTTCCTCTATGGACAGCAGGCTGTTGCAAAAATACAAGGAGGGAGAAGACATACTCCAGTTTTTGGCTGATTTTGAACTGCCCACACCTCAAGCAAAGAGATCCAGAGTGGGCTGTTCCAAGTTTCAAGCATCAGGATTGCAGGGAAAGCAAATGGGAATTCCCTGTACTGTTCATCTGCATGAAGGAATGTGTGTTTGCCTGAAAAGCTGAAAGGGGGGGGGGGGGGTGTTGTCTGGTTGTCTTGTGAATTCAGTGAGAATTAATTTATGGCCTAATTTCATCCTTGCCATGCCAAGAACTGTGCTGGAGAGAAGATAGTGTTTAAGAAGAAAGCTTCAATCAACATTTGGTCTTTTAATTTGGACATTTTAATTGGACTAAAAAGTTTGTGTGGACTCTAAAGAAGAATTGGCCTTGTTTGCATTATAAAACCTGAAAGCTTTTTTAAAAATTGTCTACCTGCTCATGCTATGAGTGTGAAATGCTCTAATGATATTTGTACTGTATTTGATTTACCATGCTATGCTGGTTTTAAGTTATTGAATGCCTCTTTCACTTACACCTAGTGAGAGAAGAAATATAATGCCTTACTCATGTAATTGGGGAGTGAGAAATGCTTTCTAGAATGCAACAGAAACCTCCTTCATGTAAGGAAGAAGAGAAATGTTCATGTTTTGTTCATGCTTAAATGTTTTGCTTATTCTCTTGGGGAAAGACCTGTCTTTGCTTATGTTATATTTTGCCTTATGTAACTGCATATCTCAAGGTACCTCCAGAAGTACATGGAAGAGTTTTCAGTACCCTACACATGTAAATGGGTTTGTGATGCCCTGTCTCTCTATACTCCTATTGTAGCTGTTAGTAATGCTAGTAAATGTGCCAGGGTTGTGAACTGTACTCAACATAAGTCAAAGCCTCGCTGTTTCCAGCCCGGTCGCGGTCTTAATTGCACCGGGAGAGAAACAGAGGACCTTCATTTTAACTTTCAGCACATTCTGTTGCCTTCTGGGTGGTTCTGGACCTGTGGGTCACGAACTTGGAACTATATTCCTGCTAACCTCTCTAAAACCACTTGTTGCCTTAGCCGTATGATTGTTGCTTTGCCCAACCGCACCACGCTGGTCCGTCAGCGTCCCGCCCACAAACGCATCACCCGGGGTACTGCCGCTGAGCAGTTACCCTCTGATTGCGATAGCACTGTTAAGGTGCTTTCCCAGGCCGAGTACACATCCTTAGCCATCACTCTTGTTGGCGTGCCTGGCCTGGCAGCCGGGAATGCAAGGCAGCTTGGGAAGCTTGCTTGTGCATTTGTAAAAGCCATTAATCACACTTCCCAAGCTATTAGCCTCCTGAACAGGGAGCAATTTCAGCTTTGCAACGCCATTTTAGATAACCGTGCCACGATCGATTATTTGCTGATGTTGCATCATCAAGGTTGTGAGTCTGTGCATAATATGTGTTGCTTTAACTTATCCGATAATTCTAATAAGGTACAAAACCAATTGGATTCCTTAACCAAAATTGTTTCTGATATTAAGCAAAACCCTCTGCCTTCGTGGTGGAGCACTCTTTGGTCCTGGCTTCCCAACGGAGCTTGGGTACGGATCATCCTGCAGTATGGTTTAATTATTCTTGCCATTCTGATAACTGCCTGTTGCCTTATTCAATGCATACCTTCATTGCTAGCCACCTGCCTGCAAGGATTTCGCTTCCGGCCTCGTGCACGCAAGGACCAAATTTATTATGCTTATAAGCTTCTTAAAAACAGAAGGGGGAAGATGTGAGGAGTTTCACAGCACGATCGCTGTGGCTCATTGGCACACCATGGTCATAAATCGTGGGTGATCGTTCTCCTTACCTCATCTGTTTTTACGCCGTAACTTAGAGGCCCCAGTTTGGGCCTCTGACTCAAGGCTTTTGGCCCTCCCCACTATGCCCAGGGATGGCACGCAGTCATTCAGCTAGCACACAGCTTTCTTCCAATTAGCAAGGTGAGCACGAGGCAGACATGCTGATATTTAGCCAATTAAGTAACTTTATGTTATCGCAGGTAACCAATAAGAATAGATTGCATACTCTTCTCTGGAATGTCTTTGTCTGTTATTCCTAATAAACTCCGACCGGGCGATCTTGCCCTATTGCCTCTTCATGAATCAAGCCTCCGCTGTCTCCTTGATCCCAAAACACAACAAGAATTATGGGAGGTGAAATCACAAACAAACATGAAAGTTGTATCCCTAATATTCACCCTGAACAGATTAGCACAGATGAACTTTGGCACAGCTGTTTGGCTATAGCATTTCTACTTAACAGAACTAAAGACATTCATTCAAACTGAGCAGATGAATTAATGAGCAAATTTATTATCATAAAGGTCACACTCTGAAAGAGATGTTACTGCTAGTCACTGGAAATGTTTATTCAGTTACAGTTTACAGATTTTGTTAGAAGGGTAGATTTTTTCCTCTCCTTCTGAACATCATTAAGTGTTTATATGAACAATAGTTTTAGTTTATCTTGCTAAATTTCATCCCTCCAGCGAGTTATTTTCTAGCATATGTCATATATTTATCTTTAGACACTCCAAGCACTTTCTATTCCTAAACAACTGAGAGGAGAGGAAGGCCATTCAACAGCTTGACAGCAGAACGTTCTTGACTGGCATAAAAGCACTTTACTTGATTTTTTTAAAAATTGGATGGTTACCAAGGCCAAATGACATCTAAAGTGTTGGTGTTGGAAATTTTACATCACTGCCTACCCGCCCCCCACACTCACGTTTACTTCAATCAACACTGCCAGGAAGAACTATCTGTCATCAGCCTGGGCAAAAGCAGTTCCTCACTTGTTCCAGTGAGTTTCTGGAAACAGCACATCAGAGACAACACCTTCTCCTGTTCAGATTGTTTGAAAACTGCCACAGTGCATAGCATTCATAGGTGGACAGTGAAAAAATACAACTCACAGCTGGGTATTAATGTACAGCCCTTCTGTGAGGTTTTTCCAAGAGGATGAGGGGAAAGATTTGCTGGGACTCCTTGCTCATGGTCACTTACGTTCTGGTGACCTCCAGACTAGATTATTGCAATGCGCTCTACATGGGGCTGTCCTTGATGACCATTTGGAGGCTACAGCTGGTCCAGAATGCAGCAGCCCGGGTGGTGATTGGGGTGTGGGCATTATGCCCATGACTCACCACTGCTTCAGGAGCTGCACTGATTGCCAGTTTGTCTCCGGGTGCAATTCAAGTTGCTATTTTTGACCTTTAAAGCCCTATATGGTAGTGGGCCAGGATACCTAAGAGACCGCATCACCCTAAGGACATCTGTCCGTCCAATCAGAGCGGACCGGAGGGGCTCTCTAATTGTTCCATCAGCCAGAGGGGCTCGCCTCTCTGGCACAAGAAGGAGGGCCTTATCCTTGTCCGCACCGGCCTTGTGGAACCTCCTGCCAACAGAGTTAATCTCCGGACGGAATTGCTGCCTCCCAGAAAGAACTCAAAACCTGGCTGGCGGGCCAAGTGTGTTGTGCAGGTGGAAAGGTAACCTCCATTGGGTGGCTGGTATAGAAGATAATTCCTTTCCCCGTGGTTCCTTCAGTCCCTGCACTCTTTTTTAGGGGGTGGGTAGTTTTAATTAATTTTTAACATGTTTTTAATTGTGATTGTGAACTGCCCTGAGTCAGCCTCAGCCGAGCGGGCGGTGTAGAAATCTAACAATTAAATTAAAAATTCAGAAACATGCTTCTTCTGCTTCTCTACCCACAATAATCAGGGTATTGTCTGAAGACAATACTTCCAAGCCATCATCCCCAGACCTTTTCTTTTTTGCCATGCTGGTTATTTGTTGTCCTGTTCTTTCCTCATTCAATACCCGTTCCATGTCTTTTGTCAACTCCGCTCATTGAAACCTTGAGGGCCAGTATCTTGATTCTCTCCCTGTGCTGATTCCCTCTCAGTCCTCTGATTTGCCTTTCAGCTTTCTTCCCCTTTTTTGTTCTATGTCTGCTACTAGACTGACTTTTTCTCCTTTGCTCCTCTATTTGTGTTCATCTGCCTTCTTCTTCTACTCTCTTTATCTGTTTGTCAAAATCTTCCATAGGGTGGATGACATTCATCCATAGGGTGGATGGCATTCATTTTCATTTTGGCCTTTGAAAAGTGTGCCTTCAGTGACAAACAATATCTGATTCTAAATACTGTATTTTCTGGCGTATAAGACTACTTTTTAACCTCGAAAAATCTGTGTCAAAGTCGGGGGTCGTCTTATAGGACAGGTACTTAACTGCAGTTTGTTTCCTCTTGCTTCATATGTCCGGCGCATATGGTGGGGGGTGCCGCGGCCGAGTCCCTGCTCTGTGCGGGGAGTATGAAGCAAGGGGAAGCAAGCTGCACACATCTTCCTGTACCTCGAGGAGGAGAACATGAGCGTGGATTGGCTCTCCACCAGAACCTGCCCATTCGACTCGGAGGGCTGTGCGTCTTCGGGTTGAGTGTGGGTTAATTTTTATTTGGTGTGCATTGGAAGAGAGGTAGTCTTATACGGCAAGTATATTCCAAACTCTATATTTTAACTGGAAAAGTTGGGGGTCGTCTTATACGCCCAGTCGTTATACGCCGGAAAATACGGTACTTTTCTCAGCTTCATTCTGCTAGTGTATTACACATTAAAACGTGGAAAGTGCTGCCAAATTGCTCTTATATGATTTAACTATAGGCATGGCCATCTTTCAGGATAGATGGTAGCCCTCAAAAAACTGCCCAATTATCTTCCAGAAAGATTTTAGGTTTTATATAAAAGTCACCTCCCTAGGAACAAAGTATACATGATGTTAAACAATTTGAAACCTTCCTTGAAAGCTGGTGTTTGCTTTGGGGCAGAATCTCTGGTTATACCACAACACAGGTTAAAATGTTCTTATACACATAAAAGTGGTAACTTTACTAAACAGTTCTATCTGTCTGATACCATCATTCTTCTTCCTCTTCTGCCGTATATGAATCTGAATATTGGCGATCCTCATAGCGATCACCCATGAAGACTGTCTTGAGAATATAATGCTGTGGCCTTTTATCTGCCTTCCGCATCGCAGCATGACCACCATACAACTGATCCAGTTCCGCGAGTCACTTTCTGGTCCTGAGTCCTTTTGTCATGCAAAGTCCTCCTCAGCCCCAGGCCAGTATTGATGAAGCTGCTGCCTTACATCGAAATGGATTCATCACAACTGTCATAGACTAACTTTATTCAAAAGAAACCTGAGATTTGTGCTTTGATGAGATACTTGGAAAATGTGGTTCAAAGGAGCTCTCTAGAAGAGAATTCTGAATGTGCCAATATATACGTGCCAGGAGTCCTTGAGACAGAGACGTGATAATTGGTGTAAAAGTGATAACTGTATAATACACAGACCCCTCTACTTTAGCTTTCTGTATTATGATTCCGCCCTGCATGCACAAATGATACAGTTAGTTTGGATTAAATTTGATTTCCCAGATTTTTATTTAAAACACGATAGAAGAATCATTTCATATGATGGGAACCCTACAAATCACTTTTTTAAAATATGAAAACCTGCTACTGTCACCGCTAGAATCTATTATTTCTATGCTTCTCCAGTTATTTGTGGGGTTGTACATCTTTCTTTTCCACACAGTGAAACTTTTAAAGCACATATAAGATTTGTACCTACCATTGCTGGAAAATGTTTATCATTTTTCTTCATTACCTAAACTAAAAATCAATTGATAATGATAAATAATTACATGCATGCCATTCAGTCAATTCTGACCTATGGCAATCCTTTCCAGGGGTTTCTAGGTAAAGAAAGCCCAGAAATGGCTTACCATGTTTCTGGGATAACCTTAGGCCTGTATCTTTAGCCTAGGGCTACACATACTGAATCATCTCCTAGGAAGCAGCCAGATACCCAAACCACTCAGCTATCACGTCAGATATACACTTGATAGCTAGCCCTAAAAACCAAACTGTGCACTGTTTTATAAAGCAGGAAACTGGATTTTTGCAATTATACCAAAATACAAATTATCATGATTAAATATCTGTGGGTCTCTGTCTTCAATCTCTCTCATTTTTTGAACAAATTGGTTACTATCAAATGAAACCTCTAAATGAATTCAGTATATTACTTTTCTTCCCCTCTTTTGCAATTGTGGGAAATTCTGGAGCAGAGATCACTTAATGTCACTTGCCTATATGAAGCTAAATCAGCTTCAATATGAAAGAGAATGTCTTTCAACCCAGCTAGACACCTTATGGTCAGTTATGGCTTTCCCTTAAAAGAAGCTTGAATCGTAATTCACTGTGCAGGAGTAGTATTAATCAGATGAGAATGACAGTTAAAAAGAGGCTATACACTAAGTACTTATGTCACTGAAAATGGTTAATACTGGGAATCATAACATAGTCTCTGTAATGTAAGCATAACAATTTGCCTAAGTGCTACTTCAGTTCAACCATTACATTTTAAGGTTTCCACAAATGCTTTTTAAAAACTTTTTAAAAAGGGAAATAGGAATAAAACAGATGTTTGGAAACATGTTACTATGGCGCAGAACAAAGAAAACCAACAGGCAAAAGCCATCAGGTAGACACATGAAATATTTTCTCATGGTTTACTGGAATATAATAACAAACAACAAATAATTGTCACAATTTGTGAGGAGGGGAAAACCAAACAAACTTGACTTCCACTTTTGCCATATTCAGTCAATACTTGATCAGTCTATTCATTAGCTTAATATGCCAATATTTGCTTAATAATTTCTCAGATGAGTGTTATTAAGACTACAACTTCCAACTGTTATGTATCAAATTCAGGCTTCTTGCCATTTAACATGTGAAATAATCATCATAGGGAAATGCAGTGATTTTAGTTGCTGAAGGGGTTTGGGGTCGTCTCAATAATTTGGCTACTACACCTCAGGGGAACAGTGGGTCCCTTTTAATTTCAGATGTTCATTCTTCTCTAGACATATTGCCAAATGCTTAGTAACAATGGAAGGGGAACCAGTGCCACCTGACATCCCATAATTCATATAAATCTTACTAAATGTATTTCCCACTGTATGTTCATCTATCTGTTATTTTTTGTCTGTTTTCTTGATGCTACCCTGTTAAGTTCTGAGGATTAATATGGCTACCAGGAGTCATGAAGCACATGTCCCACAGGGGGACTTAAATTTTCAAAAGCCTAAGTAGTACATTGGCTGATCAGTGCTTTGGGGAATTGACTTAGGCTTTTGGGAATTGAAGTCTAAAAGCCAAAGTTGGGAAATACTGATCTAAGTTACTTCTGCTACTGTAACAGTCATACTGTAACAGAAGTCTAATTTAGTCATTATGAAACATGCCTTCATTTACTACAATATACACTATGTGAGTCTGCCATTGGAAAGTGTCTACAATCTCTAGTGCAGGAATTCTCAGCCTACGGCCCGTGGGCTGAATGCGGCCTACAGCACCATTTCTTGTGGCCCACCACCACCTCCACCATGCCCAGAAGTGCCATGTGGTGGAGGCAGGGCAAAATGGCCATCTGGTCCCCAAAGCTGTCTGAGGGAGCATGACCCGGCCACCAGCTTTAAAAGGTTGAGAACTCCTGATCTAATGGGTTGAAACTGCTGCAGCTTGACTCTTGGCTGGAGTCAGTTATAGTGAGACTACTATATTTTGCTTCACTATCTATTTCTCAGTTTCCTGGCACAATTTACAATTGCTCAGCCAGTTTTCAGCAATATCTTGTGCATGGGTGCTCAATGGTTAAGAAGCTCGCCTTGTTAGCTGGAAGGCTGGCAAGTCTGCAGTTTGAGACCCGGTTACTGCATGACGGATTGAGCACCCGTCTCTGTCCCAGCTCTTGGGAACATGAAAGGAGCCTCATTTGGGCATTCCCTGAGTGGAGTTTCTCGCAAAAATTCTTTCAACCCAGAATAATTTCTGACATGAAATTATTATTATTATGGGGGAAATAAGTTTTTATCTTATTTTTCCCCAGTCACAATTTCCACAAAACCTGTACCTTTACCATTATTACCAATAATTTAAAAATCCATTCACACGTACTCTGACCCTAACAAGGTAAGAAGCATATTATTAAATATACAATGCTGATTTTTACAGTACTGTGCAAAAGTCTTAGGCCACCGCCAGCTGTTTCTGGGGGAAATTCGATGAATTATTATTATTATTTTGTGTGTGTGTGGGGGGGGGGGAGTGTGTGTGCGGGGATGGGACATAACACATCCCATGCAACCTAGACTTGCCAAAATTGGAAAGAATCTTCTGTTGACTCTCCTCTTAACCCCTACAAGTTTGGTGAAGTTTGGAGTTGGGGTGTCTGAGTTATGGCCCCACAAATCAGCTGATGGTGGCCTAAGATCTTTGCACAGTACTGTAAAAATCAATTGATGTGAAATGTTTTTCTTGTGAGCATTATGAATATCATAGACCACTGTATGGGAGTGCTAATGCAAGTGAATCCTAAACTCATTCTATAGAAGCAAAAATTACTAAACCGAGGCTGTTATACTTCAGGCACATCATGAAAATACAAGTTTCAGTTGAGCAGAAATAATGCTGTGCAAAGATGGCAGCAATAGGAAAGGAGGAGGCCAAACAAGAGAATAATCCAGAGACCTGCATTTCTAATATTTAAGCTGAGCTGCTGACAACAGGACCTTTTTGGAGGTCACTAATTGAAAGGGTCACCATCAGTAGGAAGCAACGGGCTGTGGTGGCTCAATGGGTAAGAAGCTCACCTTGTTAGCTGGAAGACTGGCAAGTCGGCAGTTTGAGACCCAGATACTGCATGACAGATTGAGTGCCCGTCTCTGTCCCAGCCCTTGGGAACATGAAAGGAGCCTCATTCGAGCATCCCCTGAGTGGAGTTCCTTCCGCAAAAATCCTTTCAACCCAGAATTTATTAGTAGGAAGCAACTTGACAGCACATAAAGACATATTTAGTACCACATACTGCTAAGCCTCTAAATTATATAATTTAATCACCGCTACTTTGTAGCAGCAAGTTTTGACTCACCAGTAAACCGCTTTTTCCCTGCAGCATCATATTCTGACAGAGGATCTGTGCCTGCAACACTGAACTCTGGAAATGTAGTTTCAGGCAGTTCCTTTAACGTGGTTGCAATAGTAGTGGTGGTAGGAGGAGGCAAAGTGGTATCAGAAAACTCATAATCTAAAAAGGAGAAAACCATGAGCACCAAAGCTTAGCAATAAGTACATTGAACCAGTGTGCTTTAAAATATACAGGTTCAGGTCAAAAGCATATGTTGGAAATAACTTGTCATTAGAATTGAAAACACAAAGTTGCAGACAGTGATCAAGGCAGGATTTTTATGTTTGTGCAAAATCAGAATTCAAACGAATTCTGTGCTTGTCTTGAAGACCAGTCATCAAAGCAGGCTAATTTGCTTATTCCCGCGGGCGAGAGAATGCCTGCTCTAACAATCAGATGCTGTCATTAGTTAACAAAATTTCTCTTCCAGTCACAGGTTAACTTTAACATCTGTTTCTGACATCATTCTAATGTCATTCAGCGAGTGAACAGATTCTGGCACAGCATGATCCATCTGTTCTCAAGTACCATTACTAGAAATAAACTACCAACATGTCAGATCAGAAAGTCTGATGCTTGAACACCTTTACCTTCACTAGGCCAAATCAGTCACCACATCCACTTACCCCCTTCTACATGATTGGAGAAGATACATGATGAAACACATGGGTCTGACCATGTTAAGATGTTGTTTAAAACAAAATAAGCCATCCTGATATTCTCCAAGATGCTTTGAGCTATAATGAACATAAACCTGATCTAGCAAGAGCAAAGTTCAGGAGATCAAATCAGTCCATCCTAAAGGAAATCAATCCTGACTGTTTCTTGGAAGGACAAATACTGAAGCTGCAGCTCAAATACTTTGGCCACCAAATGAGAAGAGAGGATTCCCTGGAGAAGGTCCTGATGCTGGGAAAGATCGAGGACAAAAGCAGAAGGGAATGGCAGAGGATGAGATGGCTAGATGGCATTGTTGACACAGTTGGGTATAGATCTGGGCAGGCTAAAGAGGATGGCAGGTAACAGAGGAGCCTGGCATGTTGTGGTCCATGGGGTCACAAATGGTCGGACTTGACTGTGCAACTGAACAACAACAATAGTCAGGAACAATGTGGATTTGTCACTACAGATTCTACCTGGACCCTGATTCCACAAAGAACAATAGAACAAGCTACATTGAGCTAGGTATAAAATCTTGAATGCCAGCACAATCTTGAGGATTCATTTCTGAAAGACAGCAGAAAAGAAAGTGACAACACATATTAAAGAGAGACTTTTACTGTCTATCCCTACCTTCATCATATATGACATACGATTCTGTAGTTCCTGCCACATCTTCATCAAGCCCTGAGAATGTATCTATAGAAGAAAGATGACAGTTGGAGAATGAAACCTTTGCCCTGGAACTTTATTAACAAGCATTAAAGGTGCAGTCTAAAGCAAACTGCATATAAGGTAATGGTAGCAAAAGCCAGCCTGTAAATTACAATCAGTCATAGAGATAGATTGGTAAATTAACTAGTGCAAAAGTTTAGCAAATCAGTTACATTTTTCTGGCTGCAAAATGTTGATGTAATTACCTTTCAAAAGTTAAATACATTTATTTTTACAGTGTACGTTAAATGTTTACAAATTCTGAATTATGGCTTATCCAGCTTTCTTTCTTTTTTTACCAACAGAGCAACTGTCCAGGACACTATACAGAAAACTAATTTCTTTAAAATTGAATCTTTAGCACAGGGATGCTCAAACTATGGCCCCGGGGCCAGATCCAGCCCCTGACACCAATTCATCTAGCTTGCAAAGCCCTCGTTGCTACCGGAAGCAGAAGTAAAAGGCGCCTGTACGGGCATGTTTTAGTTCCGCTTCCAGGAGCGTCGAGGGTTTTGTGGGCTGGATCTGGCCCCCAGGCCGTAGTTCGGGTACCCCTTGTATATACTTAAAGTATCTATTTCCATCATATTAACATGCCATTTTAATTTAACTCTCTCTTTCAATAAAAAGAGACCCTGAAATGTCCTGTCTTATTCCAGCTCAGGCAGCATCACATGTCCGGTGATGCTTATTTTCAGACATTAAAGTCACTCCCAGATCCCCATAGGCTTCCTCAGAAATGGGGGAGAATTGAAATTTTTAAATTGATGATAAAAAAACCTGTAACTGATGACATTATCAGCTTCCCATGAATCTGCACCAGAGGTATATCGACCATTGTTTAGAAACAGAATAAGCCACAGTATTAAAACACTCTTAAATAAACTATCTATCTAATTAAAATTTCATAGAATTAACAAATCAACATAAATAAAGGTCAGATGTGCACATACTTTAGAAAGTCTCACATCTAAGCATATAACTTATCTATCAAGTAGTTTATCTAATGCTTATTTTATCATGACTTAAACAATAAGGAGAAATTGGAAGTCTAACAGGTATGTTTTTACTATGAGATATACATTCATTTACATGTGTAATCATATCAGAAAGCACATTTAATATAATACACACACACAAACTCCCACATGCAGACTCAGAGGTAATTTTCTATCAGTCTTCTCTATTTTGTAACCTTATGACCTTCCAATTTCGTTTGAGAAAAGAATGAACTTTAATTGGCACACACAACAATGTAAAGTGAAAACCACGTGTATAGAGCAGATTGAAATCTAGAAATAAAAGAACAGAATAGTGTCTCTAACTCCTCTTTGTAAGTGAGAACGGTGAATTTGGAACTATTTTATCTCAACAGAAATTTAGAGGTAGATAATTTTTGAAGTCTCCCAGCTCGTGAAATTCCTATCCTTATATTAGACATAGATAAAGGTTGTACAGAGACTCCATATCTGAGCCCTGGTGGCACAGTGGTTAAACTGCTGAACTGATGTACTGAAACCAAAAGGTTGTGAGTTTGGTCCTGGCCAGGGATCAAGATTGACTCAGCCTTCTATCATTCCAAGGTTGGTAAAATGAGTACCCAGCATGTTGGGGGCAAAATGCTAAATAACTTGTGAACCACCCAGAGCACTAAACACTATGGCAGAGATTCTCAACCTTTGGTTCATGGGCCGGATGCGGCCCATGGCATAATTTCATGTAGCCTCCCATGGCCTCCACCACACCAAGAAGTGCCATGTGACGGAGGAAGGGGGAAATGGCCGTCTGGCCCCTGAAGCTGTCTGAGGGAGCGTGACCTGGGCCTCGGCTTTAAAAAGGTTGAGAACTCCTGCACTATGGTATATAAATGTGATTGCTTTGTTATCTGGGGTGTGATCTAGATTTTGACAAAGGTGAGCTAAAGAGGTCACCTGAAGACAGCTACCATCCTTACTAAGGGTGAAGAAGGGGGAAAGAGGAGGCAAGTTCCTTCTCTTCTACTCCATATTTCCAACTGCTGCAGTGGTGGCAATGACCTATCCTCCAGACACTCACCCCAGAGATCTCCTGGGAACAATGCTCATCATTGTCTCAGATTCATCCTGGAGGGAGAAATGGCAACCAGTCGGAAGACTTGCCTTTGCTAGCATTAAGACCCCAAGTACAAATATGAATACTTCCCATACATTAACTCTTTGTTCAGGCACACAGAATGAAAGCGCGGTGCCAAAATGGCCGCCGCGCTCTTTGCAGGCCCCAACCCCACCCGGACTCAGACATCCGGGTGAGTTAGGGGGCGTGGCCACCCCTCTATAAAAGGGGTGGCCACGAGGCAGCCAAGCTGCCATTTTAGAATAGCGACGGAGAGGAGAAGTTTTCTCCATTGCTGTTTTTTCTCCGTAGTCTTTGGCTATTGAGCTCTTGCATTTAGTTTCCCGGCTGGGAAAGGAGGATTGAAGCACGCGGAGCCCCTGGATTGCTTGGCTACCGCGGTGCTTAAGAGCTTGGAGTTCGATCCTGGATAGGGATCCTGCCTTTCTTCTCCTAGGGAGACATGGCTCCCAAGCGGAAGGCCCCAGCGCTAAAGCCGCGGCCGAGGGGAAGAACTTTTACCGGCCCTGTGCCGGATGGGGGCCAGCCTTTAGGTCGGAGGACCAGGGCTGCGCCCCCACGGCAGGGCAATGTGCCAGCCTTGCCCACTGGTACCAGTGGGGCTGGTCAGGTTGACACTTGGCAGCCTGGCTCCAGCTTGGTAGCTGGTCAGCCACAGGCCGGCCCCTCCGGGGCTTCGGCCCTGGGCCCACCTTTACCGGGCATGGGACAGGGCGGCCTGGGGGGCCCTGGTAGTGGTGTCCAACCCACTGCCCCTCCGGCCCCTCATGGGCCGGAGTTTTGGGCATGGCCCTATTCTGGCCCTGGCTCTCCTTTTGGGTTACCTTTTCCTCAACTGCCTAGTGGGCCGTCCGGCCCACCCGGCCCGCCTTATGCTGGGGGCTCTGGGGCAGTGGATGCTCTGTTAGCACGGTTAGCAGTGCTGGAAGCATCCTTGGGCATTGCACAGCCTCCTTCGGAGGGGCGCGCTACTCTTTCCATTGGGGCCCCGGCTACCTTGCCGGCCGCAACGCTTCAGCGGGCGGCCAGCCGGGTCGAGCTGCTTGAGACAGTCTGGCTGGCCCCAGCGGGAGTCTCGCAGCTCCCCATTCGTACGGATGTCCAGACTGGGAGCAGTCAGGGTTGGTCCCAGAGCTCGATTCCGGTCGCGAGCTCTGACGCCCGCCATGGGCCGGAACCCCCAGTGGGGGCGGCTCACGGGGGTGCACCTAGTGAGTATCAGGTTCAATTTAGTGCACCAACACCACAGCCCACTTCCAGTGGTGGGGTTCAGTGGCCCTGGCCTCGTCAGGTTGAGGCTAGTGGGCATCAGTTACCATCCTATCCCACTGCCCCATGGTTTCAAAATTGTCCCTCGTTAAGGGCGGGGGTGTCCGCCCCTGGGGCAGTGCCGAGCATCGCAGGGGCTATCCAGGTCCCGCTGCATATGCCCTCTATACAGAATGTGCCGACAGCGGCTTTGCCGACGGCTGGTTATTCCTTGCCCCTGAGTGATCATTTGTCACAGGTCACGAGGGATAAGATTTGGCGAGGGGAGTACGTGGATATATTCTCCCTACTGAACCGTGAGCCCACTAAGGAAGAGAGAGAGGGACAGGACGATAGAGACAAAGAGCTGTCCCGTCGTCGTAAGCCACCGCGCACTTGGGCCAACTGGTTGCCGGCATATCTTATTTATATGGCGGTATACCTTAGGGCCCGGCCTGATCTGGCCATTCCTATGGTCCAATACTTGGACAATATTTACAGGGTGATGGTTGATTTCCCTGGCCCATCGTGGTTGGCTTACGATGAGAAATTTAGAATGAGGGTGGCCCTACACCCAGAGATGAGGTGGGATGAGCCCTGCCAGACATTGTGGCTCTTGTACTTGACCCCCACGCATCCGGCACCTGGGGATAGGTACCATTGTGGCCATGCTGTGCAGCGAGCTGCTCCAACACAGGCTCTCCGCCAGCCAGCGGGGCAGGGGGTTCCAGCCTGCTTGCTGTGTTGGAGCTTCTCAGCTAATGGCGTGTGCAATAAGCGACAGTGTCGGTACAAACATGAGTGTCCCTCTTGCGCTGGCCCCCACGCCGCCTCCGCGTGCCCGCGGGCTGGTGGGTCACGGGGCAGAGGTAGAGGTGGACAGGGGGCGGGCAGGGCTTCCTCTGACGGAGCTAGCCAGTCAAAAGGCCCCCTCCCCAGTTAATGTGTATATGCTGGAGCGATGGCTTTCAACTTATCCAAGAAGGGAGGACGCGAAGTACCTTCTGGAGGGTTTCCAGTGGGGCTTTCGTATTCCGTTCGAAGGGGTTCGGGGACCCCAAGATTCCCCCAATTTAATTTCCCTGAAGGGTAAGGAGGGGGTAGCTGCCCTGAGTATTGCCAAAGAAGTGGAGGCTGGGAGGGTAGCGGGCCCCTTTTCCGAACCGCCTTTCCCTAACCTGAAGGTCTCCCCTCTGGGGCTAGTACCTAAAAAGACCCCGGGTGAATTTCGTTTAATCCACCATCTATCGTACCCGGCGGGTTCTTCTGTCAATGATGCTATTCCTGATGACCTTTGTTCGGTCAGGTATACGTCGTTTGACCAGGCCCTAAGGATGGTGCGCTCTTGTGGTCCCGGTACCCTCTTGGCAAAATGTGACATTAAATCGGCATTCCGATTGCTGCCAGTGCACCCTGGGGACTTTGAGCTATTGGGTTTTAGGTTCCAAGGGAAGTTCTATGTAGATAAAGCCATGCCTTTTGGCTGCTCTATTTCATGTTCGGCATTCGAACGTTTTAGCACTTTTCTTCAGTGGGCCTTTTTCTGCAGGTCCGGGTCTCGGTCTGTAGCCCATTACCTCGATGACTTTTTGTTCGGGGGTGAACGGGGCTCGGACACGTGCACGCATCTCCTCACTACATTTCAGATGCTAATGCGGGAACTGGGTGTCCCCTTAGCGCCCGAAAAGACCGAGGGCCCATCTACTACGCTCACATTTCTAGGTATTGAAATCGACACGGTCGCACAGGCATCCCGGTTACCCATGGATAAGGTCACCCGGATCTCCGCGATGATTTTGGCATTGATGGCCAAATGTAAAGTGTCACTTCGTGAGCTGCAGGTACTTCATGGACATTTTAATTTTGCTTGCAGGGTGGTGACACCTGGCAGAGCATTTGCCCGGCGCCTATGTGACGCCATGTCTGGCCTGTTAAAGCGCCACCATAGGGTCCGACTGACCAGGGGCATGCGGGCTGACCTTTTGGTTTGGCTCACATTCCTACGGGAATTTAACGGGGTCTCTTTCTGGAGATCAGACCTTTTGGTTTCCCCTAGATTCCAAGTACAGTCGGATGCCTCCGGCTCCCTGGGATATGGGATTTGTTTTGAGGGGAGGTGGGCTTATGGCCAATGGCCTCCTGCATGGCTTGGCACGGATCACCTCCGCGATCTTACCTTCCTTTAGTTCCTTCCTATCCTGGGAGCTTTGATGCTATGGGGCGAGGAGTGGGCCAACTCAGTGGTCCATTTTTGGTGTGACAATGCGGCAGTGGTGCACATTGTCAACGCTCAGATGTCTAAATCGCCTAGGGTTATGGCGTTGATTCGCCAATTTGTGTTACGAAGCCTATGCCTAAATGTGCTGTTTAAGGCCAGACATGTCCCAGGCATTAATAATGATATTGCTGATGCTTTATCCCGCCTGCAGATCCCCCGGTTCCGTGCCTTGTCTCCGGAAGCAGAGGAATTCCCCTCGCCACTCCCGGCCGAGATTTGGACATTTGGTGAGGAGAGGTGAACCGGGCGATCAGCATGTCTTTGGCACCTCGCACG
Organism: Bradypodion ventrale; assembly: GCA_035047345.1. Lineage (NCBI taxonomy): Eukaryota > Metazoa > Chordata > Lepidosauria > Squamata > Chamaeleonidae > Bradypodion > Bradypodion ventrale. Next base: position 92,326,385 of record JAWDJE010000001.1, read on the forward strand.
CGTAAGGCGTATCAACATGCTTTTGTACAATTCAGAACCTTTTGTGTGCAACTACAGTTACCCGAAGTGTGGCCCATTCCAGTTGAACAGGTTTTACAATTTATGGTTTATCTACACAGTCAGGGTTTGGCTCCTCGTACTATAGCATCCAGGCTGTCGGCACTGGCATTTATGGCCAAAGTGAGGGGTTTTGCTGACTGCGTGAATGATTTCCGCATACGTCATGTTTTGGAGGGGTGGACACGGGAACGTGGCCGCCGCCCGGACACTCGCCACCCAATTTCACCAGAGGTACTGACCCACCTTGCACGAGGCTGGCATAACTTGTGTTATGATAGGTATGAGGTGGCTCTTTTTCATGCGGCTACCACGGTGGCCTTCTTTGGAGCGCTCCGCATCAGTGAGTTGGTACTACTGTCTAAGGCGGATGCGACTCGTAGGGCACTGGAACTCGACAATGTCTATGTCACTAATGAGTGGGCTCAGTTGAGGATACGGTCCTCAAAAGTTGATCAGCACAGCGTAGGCAGTGGAGTTAGACTGCTACGATGTTCCATTGCAGACATCTGTCCGGTTGGTGCCCTATATGAGTTTTTGGCAGTGTGTGGTGCGCACCCTGGCCCGTTTTTCTGCCACCAGGATGGGTCTCCCCTTACTAAATTCCAATTTTGGAAGGTGACCGGTATGGCACTAACCAGTGTTGGCCTCCCCGGGGCTTGTTACGGCACCCATTCATTTAGGATAGGTACTGCACCACTGCGGCTGCATTTGGGTACTCTGAGGCTGATATACGCCGGATGGGGAGATGGGGATCCATGCGTTTTGCATTGTATGTTCGCCCACTTCAGGCATGAGTACCAGTTAAGTCATTATTCTCTTTTCCTCTTTTACAGACCCTGTGTGTCCCCGCACACCGGTGGCAGTATGGCTGGTGGGCCACAGTTACGTGCACTGGGCAGCGCAGTATGCTGCGGCGACAGAGTGGGGACCCCAGCTTGGACTACGTGCAACCGCACGTATACGTTGGTACGGTAAGCGCGGAATGAGATGGCGGGAACTGTTGCCATTCCTGTTTTCCATCAGGGATGCTGAACCATCTGATGTCCTTGTACTGCACCTCGGGGGCAATGACCTTGCCCAGGTCACTGGCCTTTCCTTAAAATTCACGATCTGCAGTGACCTTGCTTATTTGCATTATGTGTGGCCATCCACAAGGCTGCTATGGTCGGACATCGTGCCACGTCATGCTTACAGGGGAGGTATTGACCTCCGTGCCCTTGACTGTGCTCGCCGCTCGGTGAACAGGGCGGTTGCCCGGTTCTTGTCAGACAAGGGTTTGGGGATGGTCATCCGGCACCCCATGATTAGTTTGCAAAATTACGATCTCTATGCAGGGGATGGGGTCCACCTGTCGGCTAGAGGTATGAACCTCCTTCTGGAAGATTTGCAAGCAGGCCTGGTGACCGAGCTGACGGTCTAGGGGGGGGGGGCGGTGAGTCTTCATCGACGCCTCCCCGTGTGGCGGGTAGCACTGGTAAGGTAAAGATTTATGACCCATAGGTATCCGGCAGGTTCGCAATTGACTGGCCAACACTTAGACAGGTACAGGTGTAATAGCTTTGGCCGGTCAACGACGAACCAGGCAAGGGGTGATGGCAGGAGCTTTACAGCACGCATCACCTCGTGATTTGACGAATACACGTCATAGGGTGGGGTCAGTAGATAGTTTATTGACTCCGGTCAACAATTTGTTTGTGTCAACAAACAAATTGATACAAATAGTTACATTGTAGCCAATTATCATTGGCATTTTGGGAGGAACCTTACCAGTGTTACTGCGGCCTGCTTGCCTTAAGAATTACAATTGGATGAATATACCAATTGAAAGTTATAATTCGGACTAGGGCATTATTCAATAAAAGTGGCCCAATGCCTTTATCCATATACCGGTGTCTGAGTCTTTCTTTGGGGGGTGCGCCTGCAATGAAAGCGCGGTGCCAAAATGGCCGCCGCGCTCTTTGCAGGCCCCCCGCCCACCCGGACTTAGACATCCGGGTGAGTTAGGGGGCGTGGCCACCCCTCTATAAAAGGGGTGGCCATGAGGCAGCCGAGCTGCCATTTTAGAATAGCGACGGAGAGGAGAAGTTTTTCCCTCCACTCCCTCCCTAGTGAACAGTGTGATATTTTGGTCACTTCGGGGCCGGGTGGGAATTTTTGGCCTGAACCTACAATTGGCCCTTGGGTTCTGGCTTTTTTGCCCATCCCACACTGTTGCTAGTGTTTGAGCAAAGGGGTTCCTTGACTTTGGTCACTTTGGGCGGGTAGCACTGGTAAGGTAAAGATTTATGACCCATAGGTATCCGGCAGGTTCGCAATTGACTGGCCAACACTTTAGACAGGTACAGGTGTAATAGCTTTGGCCAGTCAATGACGAACCAGGCAAGGGGTGATGGCAGGAGCTTTACAGCATACATCACCTCGTGATTTGACGGATACACGTCATAGGGTGGGGTCAGTAGATAGTTTATTGACTCCGGTCAACAATTTGTTTGTGTCAACAAACAAATCGATACAAATAGTTACATTGTAGCCAATTATCATTGGCATTTTGGGAGGAACCTTACCAGTGTTACTGCGGCCTGCTTGCCTTAAGAATTACAATTGGATGAATACACCAATTTAAAGTTATAATTCGGACTAGGGCATTATTCAATAATGGTGGCCCAATGCCTTTATCCATATACCGGTCGGTGTCTGAGTCTTTCTTTGGGGGGTGCGCCTGCAAAGAGCCTCCTTGAAGACTGTGGTACTTTTGAACTACAATTGGGCGTATCCTGGGCAACGGCAACTTTGTTGTGCCAGCTAAGCTTTTTCACACTAGGTCAGGCGAAAGGAACTCTGGAATGAATTTACCAAAGGTGGCTTCATTTTGGTAGTTTAACATCTGACCATGGAAGAAGAACTTATTGCTCGATTTACATAATTACAAAAAAGAAGACAGTGCTTTCTACCTAGAAACCCTGGGAAGGTCACTGTATGTCAGAGTTATTATTAAGCTTAGTTACTGCCAAAAAAGAACATTAAGCTAAAATAAGCTGACACTTGTGGTTCTAGCCCTTTGGCTCCTCAATACTGGAATCTGGCTTCTAAAGACAATACTGAAATCAAATGTGGTCTTCAAAATGTTTGTCACCTTTGCTATTAGCAGATTAATGGCACAACAGATTTTTTTTAATACTTGACTACAGCAACTAGTAAACATATCATGCACTTTTCTATCTAATGTTACAACGATGCAGATTTCAAAACCTTATAGATTCTATTGATAGCAGCTCTTCAGAAAATTTACCATGTTTCTCTAATGTTAGAAATATGTTAACTTCAAGTTAAATGGATAAATATATCTATTTATTAAAATTTAAACTTAAACATTTAATTGTTAATCCAAATCATTGTAAAGCTAACAGTGAGGATCACACTGGATCAAGCTCAATTTTCAGTAGCAAATGAGCAGATGTAAAGAATAACAGCTTGAACAATGCAAGCGCGGCGCCAAAATGGCCGCCGCGCCCTTTGCGGGCTCCCCCCCCACAGGACAGAGAATCCGGGTAGTTAGGGGCGTGGCCAACTCCCTTATAAAAGGGGTGGCCACGAGGCAGCCGAGCTGCCATTTTACCTCAGCGACGGAGCGGAGAAGTCTTTTCCCCTGTGTCTCCGTCGCTCTTGAGCCTACCGGGAAGCCTTTTGGGTAGCGATTCTGCCTTGCCGGCTTCCCTTTGCTTCGGTGGAAAGGCCTTCGAAGAAGAAGGCAGCTCCGAGTGCAGCTCGCGCGGTTAGGAGGCGCAACCCAGGTCGGAGGACCGCGGTGCTGCCTCCTCAGCTGCCGCTTTTGCTCGCCCCTGCCGGGACCGGCGGAATGGGGTCTATTGCCCCTTCGCCCGGAGTGGGCAACCAGAGTGCGGGCGCGGAAGGGGTTCCGGCCCGCGGCCCGCGAGCAGTGGACACCGCTCCTCCACCTGCTTTCGGGTCCTGGGTACAGGGGCCTGTACCCACGCATGGACCAGGCGGGCCAGCCGGCCCTTCGCCCCAGGTTAACGTGGAAGTCAGGCGGGGGCCCCCCCTCCTTTGGGGTTCCTTTTGAGGCGCTGTCTGCAGGAGGACAACAGCCGACAGGGAGGGTTGAGCTGCTGCAGGCGCGTGGCGCGGTTTCGGCCACTGCCTCGCAGCTCCCCAGCCAGCGGCCAGGTGCATGTTCTCCGGGGATGAGCTCTACGTCGGTCGTGAGCTCCGACGCCCCCAGTGGGCCGGAACCCCCGGTGGGGGCGGCCCGCGGGGGTGCAGCATGTGAGTATACGGTGTAAGCGAGTACATCCACACACATTCCCAATATGGGGGGGGCTTTCAAATCGCTTTGGCCTCGCGCGGGTGGTGCGGCGGTGCACCCGCTGACGCCTCACCCGGCGATGACAGCTAACACCCAGGGCCCCGTGGTGGGGGGTGTTCCCTACCATTAGGGGAATGTTTTGGGTGGCCGGGTTGGTCCAAGCCCCTATTCCATACCGATGAGTGACCACTTGGCACAGGCCGCCAGAGAGTAAATTTGGCGGGGGGAGTACGTGGATATCTTCTCATTCCTAAACAGTGTGCCCACCAAGGAGAGAGGGAGGGGCAGAATGAGAAGGATAGTGGCAGGCACGTTGTCGCAAGCCACCAAGTATGTGGGCCAAATGGTCGCCGGCCTGCATCGTATGCATGGCGGTGTACCTTAGGGCATGGCCGGATTTGGCAATTCCGATGGTCCAGTATTTGGACAACGCCTACCGGGCGATGATTTACTTTCCGGGCCCAGCGTGGTTGGCTTGTGACGAGGGATGCCGCAGGCGGATTTCCCCGCACCCCGAGATTAGGCAGGATGAGCCAGGCCAGAGGCTGTGGCTTTTGTACGTGACGCCCACGCGCCCTGCACCCGGGGAGATATACCATTGTGGGCATGCGGTTCAGCGGGCGGCCCCAGCACAGGTCACCTGCCAGGGGGCGGGGCGGGGGGTTCCAGCCCGCCGGCTGTGCTGGACTTTTTGTCCAATGGCTCCTCTAAGGGGAAGACTTGCAAATACAGACAGGAGTGTCCCACCTGTGTTGGGCCCCATGCGGCCTCTGCCTGTCCCAGGCCTAGAAGGATGCGGGGCAGAGGGTGGGGCAGACAGGGGGCTAGCAAGACTGCCGCAGATGGATCTAGTTCAACGAAGGGCTCCCTCCCCATTTAGGGTGGACATGTTGGAGCATTGGCTCACATGGTGCCTGAAGGGTGAGGATGTGGGTATTCTTCAGGGTTCTAGACAGGGGTTCCGGATCCCTTTCAGGGGTAATAGGTCCCCTCAGGATGCCCCCAATCTTTTATCCCTTAAGGGGAGGGAGGAGGTGGCTGCTGCCAGCTTTGACGCAAGGGTCTATGCGGGCAGGGTCGTTGGCATTGTCCCGCACCCCCGTCCTGGGGAGCATATTGTTCAATGATGCCATGCCTTTTGGCTATTCCTTTGGGGCTCGGTATTCGAGCGTTTCACCATTTTCCTAGATTGCGCTTTTGTCCGCAGGTCAGGGTCCCGGTCTGTAGCCCATTCCCTGGACGGTTTTGTTCGGGGCTGAACGGGGCTGGGACACGTACCCACGTCTCCTCATCACATTTCAGACGCTAATGGAGGAACTTGGTGTCCCTTTAGCGCCCGAAAAGACCGAGGGCCCATCTCCACAGCTAGTATTCCTGGGGTGGAGAGTAACACGATAGCGCAGGATTCTAGGTTGCAGCAGGATAAGGTGTCAAGGCTAGTGACCCTTGTCTCGGTCTTGCTGGCCGGGCGCATGGCATCACTGAGGTAACTTCTGGTGCTACATGGTCACCCAGTTTCGCTGGCAGGGTCGTCGCACCGGGCAGGGCATTTGCTCTGCGCTGGTGCGACGCCATGGCGGGATTATCCAGGCCTCATCACAGGCTCAGATTTACCCAGGGTATCGGGGCAGACGTGCTTGTCTGGCCATAGATCCAGAGGTAGTTCAACGGGGTGTCATTTTGGGGTCTGATTTCCTGGCTCCCCCCTGCTTTCAGATGCGGTCCGATGCCCCATGATTCCTGGGTTTCTGGGATGTACTTCTATTGGAAGTGGGCCTATGGTGGGTGGCCACCATCCTGGGCAGGCAAAGGGTTGCCTGCATGGTCTCACGTATCTGGAATGTTTCCCTATCCTGGGTGCTTTGATGCTATGGGGCAAGAGGTGGGCCAACTCGGTTGTGCAACTTGGGCATGGCAACGCGGCTGTTCCGCATCGTCACTGCACAGGATTCCAAATCGCCCGGGGTTATGGAGCTAGTTAGTTGGTTTGTGTTATGCAACCTGTGCCTCAACGTTCCCTTCAGGGCCAGGCATGTCCCAAGGGTTGATAATGACATTGCCGCTGCTTTGTCCCGCCTGCAGATCTCCCGGTTCCGTGCCTCGGCCCCCGGATGCGGAGGAATTTCCCTCGCCACTCCCGGATGTGAGATGGACCGTTGGCAAGGAGAGGTGAACCGGGCGATTGGCCTGTCACTAGCGCCATGCATGAGTAAGGCGTATCACCACGCATTTAGTTCCTTTAGAGTATTATGTACCCGATTCTGACTGCCAGGAACCTGGCCTTTTCCAGTAGCCCATGTTCTGCGGTTCACGATTTACCTGTATCCCCAGGGCCTTGCACCACGCACCATAGCATCTCAGCTGTCGGGTTGGCTTTTCTGGCCAAGGTGGGAGGTTGTGTGGACAGCACCAATGACTTCCGGGTGAGACATGTTGGGAGGGGTGGGTGCGCGTGCCCGGGCGTTTCCCGGGCGACCGCCACCCCATTTACCCAGAGGGTTTTTGACCCAGTTGGCCCGGGGCTGGCCTGGCCTCTGTTTTGATAGATGAGGCAGCCCACTTCATGCGGCTACAACGGCAGCCTTTTTTGGAGTCCTCCGCGTCGGCGAGCTTGAGATGCTGAGTAAGGCGGATGCAAGAGTTTCCCAGGGTTTTTACCCAAGTGGCCCGGGGCTGGCCTGGCCTCAGTTTTAAGAAAGGAGGCAGCCCATTTTATGCGGCTACAACGGTGGCCTTTTTGGAGCCCTCCGCGTCGGCGAGCTTGAGATGCTGAGTAAGGCGGATGCAAGATTTTCCCAGGGTTTTTACCCAATTGGCCCGGGGCTGGCCTGGCCTCTGTTTTGGAAATGAGGCAGCCCACTTCATGCGGCTACAACGGTGGCCTTTTTGGAGCGCTCCGCGACAGCGAGCTTGAGATGCTGTATAAGGCGGATGCAGGTGTAGGGCACTGGAACTCGAAGATGTCTATGTTGCCAAAGACTGGGCCCAGTTGAGGATACGCTCCTCTAAAACAGATCAGCATGGCGTAGGCAGTGGTGTAAGACTGCTACGGTGTTCTTTGGCAGACATCTGTCCGGTTGGTGCCCTACAGGAATTCCTGGCACTGCGTGGCAGGCACCACGGCCCGTTTTTCTGCCACCAAGATGGGTCTCCCCTTCCTAATTTCAGTTTTGGAAGGTGACAGCCAGAGCCCTCACCAGGGTGGGCCTACCAGGTGCCCGTTATGGCACACATTCATTCCGTATGGGTGCAGCCGCTACAGCAGCTGCTTTTGGGTACTCTGGGGCTGTCATACGCAGCATGGGGAGGTGGGGCTCGCAATGTTTTCAGTTTTATGTGCGCCCCCTCCTGCCATGAGTACCAATCCAGTCACCTTACCGCCTTTTTTCTCAATTTTCTTGCAGACCCTGGGTGTCGTTTTACACCGGTGACAGTATGGCTAGTGGGCCACAGCTATGTGCACAGGGCAGCGCGTTACGCTGCGGCGACAGAGTGGACCCCGACTGGGACTGGGTGAACACGCCAGTCTCGCATGGCATGGTAAGCCTGGGATGTTATGGCGGGGGCTGCGGCCTTTCCCTTTTCTGGCCTGAGTGCTGACCCGCCTGACATTCTCATCATATACCTTGGGGGCAATGATTTGTGCCAGGTCACCGGCTTATCGCTCAAGCATGCGATTTGCGAGGACCTCGCCTACTTGCATTATGTCTGGCCTGCCACAACCCTAGTTTGGTGGACATTATCCCGCGCCTTTCTATAGAGGGGGCGTTCACCTCCTGGCCCTTGACCGCGCTAGGCGCGCGGTCAACGGGGAGGTGGCGCGGTTTCTTGCTGACAGGGCTTGGGGACGGGTCAGTCATCGCCCCGATATCAGTCTACAAAATTATGACTTGTACGCAGGGGATGGGGTCCATCTGTCGCGAGGAGGTATGGACCTCCTGTTAGGTGATTGGCGAGCAGGCCTGTTGACCGAGCTGACGGTCTGGGTGGGGGCGTCAGGTCTTCTTTGAAGCCCCTCCGTGTGGCGGGTAGCACTGGTAAGGTAAACAGTATGACCCACAAGTATCCGGCAGGTTCGCAATTGACTGGACAACACTAGACAGGAATAAATTAGTTAAACGTTGTCCGGTCAACGACGAATCAGGCGATGGGGTGATGACGATTGCTAACCAGCATGCATCACCCCTGTGATTTCACGGATACGCGTCAGAGGGTGGGGTCATGAGTTAGTTATTGACTACGGTCAACAATTTGTTTGTTGTCAACAAACAAATGGATACAAATTGATACATTGTAACCAATTGCCGTTGGCAATTTTGGGGTGGTACCTTACCAGTGTTACTTCGGCCTGCTTGCCTTAGGAATTATGATTGGTCGTTTTACCAATACAAATTTATAATTCGGACTAGGGCATTGAATCAATAAATGTGGCCCTTTGCTGTTATCCACTTTCAATGTTGTCTGTGTCCGTTATTGGGGGGGTGCGCCTGCAATGCAAGCGCGGCGCCAAAATGGCCGCCGCGCCCTTTGCGGGCTCCCCCCCCACAGGACAGAGAATCCGGGTAGTTAGGGGCGTGGCCAACTCCCTTATAAAAGGGGTGGCCACGAGGCAGCCGAGCTGCCATTTTACCTCAGCGACGGAGCGGAGAAGTCTTTTCCCCTCCACCCCCTCCCTAGTTAACAGTGTGATATTTTGGTCGCTTCGGGGCCGGGTGGGAATTTTTGGCTGGGACCCATATTGGCTTCCGGGTCCTGGCTTTTTTGCCCATCCCACACTGTTGCTATGGTTTGATATAGGGGTCTTTCTGTGTTCCTAATGTTGACTTTGGTCACATTGGCGGGTAGCACTGGTAAGGTAAACAGTATGACCCACAAGTATCCGGCAGGTTCGCAATTGACTGGACAACACTAGACAGGAATAAATTAGTTAAACGTTGTCCGGTCAACGACGAATCAGGCGATGGGGTGATGACGATTGCTAACCAGCATGCATCACCCCTGTGATTTCACGGATACGCGTCAGAGGGTGGGGTCATGAGTTAGTTATTGACTACGGTCAACAATTTGTTTGTTGTCAACAAACAAATGGATACAAATTGATACATTGTAACCAATTGCCGTTGGCAATTTTGGGGTGGTACCTTACCAGTGTTACTTCGGCCTGCTTGCCTTAGGAATTATGATTGGTCGTTTTACCAATACAAATTTATAATTCGGACTAGGGCATTGAATCAATAAATGTGGCCCTTTGCTGTTATCCACTTTCAATGTTGTCTGTGTCCGTTATTGGGGGGGTGCGCCTGCAATAGCAGCGTGTCGAAGCACAATCCATGTCATTTTATCTCTAGCTCTGCTCTGGGTATAAATGCTGTAAATAAATAAAATAAAATAAATAAATTATACTTTCAAACTTTAAAAACAGAGCTTGAGTAACATGACTAATAGTTTCCATGCCAAAGGAGGAAAAGAAATAGAAAAACGGTTCATTCTTCTGCAAATTCATTGCCAGCATATCATCAGAGCACACTATTAACTGTATCACTTTCATTGGAGGCATGTCTATTTACTGTGTATCCATGCACCCAGAAGGTTTACAGATCTGTTCAACATAAATCCAATGAATTCTGACAGCACCTGCATGCAGCTAATTCACAAAACTCTATCAACCTACTTCAAAAATAAGTAGTTCAGTCCAAGAAATTATGGAAGCTCAGTCTGCTCCTTTAATACTTGCAAACTTATTACTGTCCCTTATTACAGACCTATATTTTCCAGTAATGTGATAGCAGCAGTTATAAAAGTGGCTTTTAATGACATTGTTGACTATAGTTCTCCAAAGAAACTAAGTTGTCTGGAGTTTCAGTGCCACATAAGCTTTGGCTTCTCCTGGATTTTGTCTGTAAAACAAAACTGAATCTGGTGAATTCATCTTTATAAACGCTAAGGAAGAAATTAGACCAAAGGGTTAGCGGAACCCACGAGGACATTCTTTTTCCACACCACAATTCTTTGAGTCCATTTGGAAACAGCTAATAGATCAGATTCCTAAGAAAAAACAGTGTGTTTGACTGAATGTGCCACTGTGTTTTTCTGCTAGGAGAGAACATTCTGGAACATTCTGAGCAGGCATAAATGTAATGCATTTGATAGCAATGTATATCAACTAAGGCATTTGCTGCTTTCAAAGTCACATAGTGATTGCCCGGCAGGTATTACATTTTGTACCATTCCTTCTATTTCACTGGTTGTTCTTTTTTCTTCTTCCAGGCAGCCCAAGTTCAGAAAAACTTGAATATTTATTCTTTGGACCAATGTTCATCGTAGGATTACAATAGCGGTGGTGTTTCAGTGACCAAACAGCAGAAATAGCGAAGGCAGCTTTTTTTAAAAAAAAAATTCCCACATTTCCATCTAAATTATGGCCAGCGGAGCCACAGCTGTTTTTATGCAGTGCATTGAGTCTCTCCATGGAGTTGCTTGGCTCCCTGAGTGATATTGTGTGAAGGGCAATGCTAGGGCCAGACCAGCTGGAAATGAAAGAAAGCAAAAGAAGATTGGATTTCAAAATATTATTTAGACAGATATTTTAAGCACATGCGTATCCTAGATAGGAATTCTTTAAATGAATATTTATTGACTTCAATTCAGTAATAGCGCTATTTATTGAAATACAGTATTTATTCTTTCTTTTGCATACACACGCATACACAGAGAGTGTAGAAAAAATTAACCCCCAACAGTGAAATACAAATGAAAGAACTCACTGATATTAAAAGTCACATGAATGCTTTAGAGTACTAATAGCGAATCTTGGCACTCCAGGTGTTCTTAGACTTCAATTTCCAGAAGCCCAATGCTATCTCTCCTTTTCATCGTCTGCAGTGGATGCGGTCTGATGTCTTGACGAATGCCTGGACTCGATAATGGTATGGACTAAAGCTAACAGGCTGAAACTGGACCCAGACAAGATGGAGGTTTTGGTGTTTGAGAGGCCATCTGCCCAACTGGGAGGCCTGGTCCCTACCCTGGATGGAACTACTCTTGCTCCTAGGGAACAGGTACGCAATCTGGGGGTCATTATGGACCCACTGCTCTCATTTGAACAACAGATAGCGGTGGTGTCCAAAGCTGCTTTTTTCCCAGCTCCAGCAGATTGCGCAGTTACACTCCTACTTGGAAAGATGGTTTCTCATAACACTGACCCATTCATTGGTAATCTGACAGACTCACTACGTGGGCTGCCCTTGTGTCTGATATGGAGATTACAACAGGTCCAGAATGCAGCAGCTAGGCTGGTGACAGGTTTAAAGAATTTGATTGTATTTCCCCAGCCTTGGCAGGCCTGCACTGGTTACCTGTTGCCTACCATATCAGATGCAACATGTTAATGGCATCATACAAGACAGTGGTGGGCTCCCAAAAAAAATTACTACCACATTGTGGGTGTGGTATGGTGGGTGTGGCCAGGGACAAAGCTTTGCGTTGCACCCGAATTAGGACTACTTTATTTCAAAACTTGGATGGGTGGGGCCAGCCAGAATTTCTGCTACTGGTTCTGGTGAACTGGTGCAAACCTTCTGATACAAGGCCCTACATGGTTTGGGACCTTGGTATCTATTGGAGTGTCTCTCCCTCAGAACAACTCTCTGCATCACAGTTAGCGCAGCTCCAGGTGCCAACACCGAGGATGGCTCGAAAATCTTTAACTAGAAATAGAGCCTTCACTGGCTATCTTTTAAAAAAAAATTAAACGCTCTTCTTCAAGGAGGCCTTTCAGTGAGTTAAACCCTTATTGCTAAATTAGCCAGTTAGGTTCAGCCCCGATGCCCTCAGATGCCAATTATTTCATTTCATTTCATTTCATTTTATGATGTATTTATCGGTGATGAGTTTTAATTTGTTGTGGGTATTGCTGTTATTGGTTTTCTGCTTGTTCACCACACAGAGTGGGATAACACCCAGATGGGCAGAGTAGAAATGCAACCAACCAACCAATCAGCACTCCTACTGATCAGAGCTTCTGGGAATTGAAGTTTAAGAACACCTGGAGTGCCAAGGTTTACCATCACTGGTCTTGAGCTAACATGGCACACAGTATCAGAGCCACAGGAGGAAGAAAGCAAATTTGACATTTCATTAATGGTTATTATGCTTCAGCTGGGCTATGATTTACTCATCAAACACTTTCAGTATTCCTAGAAGACTAGCTCTAAAATCTGTATATCATAAATATCCTATACGCACTTGGAAAACACTGTCCGTAACTACCAATTAAGTATTGTAATGTATTTCTAGGAAAGTGGGCTTCTCCTTTGGTATATGTACATACATGTGTTCATACTTTTGAAAACACAAAATTACAAACGGTGAAGATCATGAGAACACTCTGTGATTAGCTATTTACAATTTTACCTTTCATGCAGCCGTAGTTGGCTCTAGGTAGAATATTCTTCCCATGGTAATTTCACTAATCATTTCCATCTTCTTCTGACCTTTGTTCATAGTTTTTGGTCTTGAAGGGCCTCAAATCATGTACAGTACTGCTATATAAAAGCAGTGCTGGTAACAAAACTGCTAATAATGTCTGAGATCCAGATACACTCATGGCAAATAACTATATACAACCTGTTTCCTGGGGATTGATTAGGAATTCCACCCACTTCTGTGTCACATTACACAGTACAGTAATACCTCATACAACGTCCGCTTCATACAACGTCGGATCCATACAACGTCGCCCAATTCTTGGAAAAAAGGTGCCTCATAAAACGTCGCCGGACATTGTATGAGGTATTAGGGTTTTTGCAGTTTTGTTGTTGTTCAATCGCACAGTCGATTCCGATCCTTTGCGACCCTATAGAACATCGTCCTCCAGGGATCTCTGTCCTCCGGGATGCCAGAGGAGCAGCCGACAAGCCTCGCCGCGACTCTCTCAGGCCCCTGCCATCGGCCCAGGATGGGAGTCAGCTGTGGCTACCGACCCGCCTCCCTCCGGCTCTGCCTTGACCGGAGGGATAAGAGGACGCCGGAGGAGCAGCCGACAAGCCTTGCTGTGACTCTCCTGGGCCCCTGCCATTGGCCCGGGATGGGAGTCAGCTGCGGCCACCGGCCCCGCCTCCTTCCGGCCCTGCCTCACCTCATCTCCACCGATGCTGGGGCTTAGAGGCCCCACGGAGCTCGACCGGCAGCCAGCTGGAGGAGGTGGGGAAGAAAGAACTTGCCAGAGAGGCGAGCCCCAAGTGCAGAGAGTTCTTTCTTTCCCCGCTTCCTCTGGCCGGCTGCTGGTCAAACTCTGTGGGGCCTCCCAGGCCCGGCGTCGGTGGGGTCCATTGGAGGCGGGGAGCCACTTTGGGGGCTGCGGAGAGGCGAGCCCCAAGTGCGGCGAGTTCTTTCTTTCCCCACCTCCTCCAGCCGGCTGCCGGTCGAACTCTGTGGGGCCTCCCAGCCCCGGCGTCGGTGGGGTCCGTTGGAGGCAGGAAAAGAAAGAACTCGCTGCACTTGGGGCTCGCCTCTCCACAGCCCCAAAAGTGGCTCCCTGCCTCCAATGGACCCCACTGACACCGGGGCTGGGAGGCCACACGGAATTCGACCGGCAGCTGGCCGGAGGAGGCGGGGAAGAAAGAACTCCCCGCACCTGGGGCTCGCCTCTCTGTGGCCCCAAAAGTGGCTCCCCGCCTCCAGAGATGGGAGCCTGGTGCGTCCATTGCCTACCGCTGCCTCCGCCCCCTCTGAGCCCTGCTTGGCTAGAGGGGGGAAAAAACCGACACGGACGCTGCACCGGAGGTAGAGAATTGCGGTATTATTATTATTATTATTATTATTATTATTATTATTATTATTATTATTATTATTATTATTATTATTATTATTATTATTATTATTATTATTTGTTGCCCTGCTCTGGCGATGATCCTGAGGACATGGAGTTGGGCTCCGACATGGTTGTTGAGCCCGCTCCTTGCTAAATCCTGTTTAAGTTGTTGAGCCGAAGGCCCCTCTTAAAGTTCTGTCAGTTTCCTGTGTTTCTTTGACTTTGTCCTGCAGTTTGTGCAATGTATCTCTATGGGAACGACGTTATACAAAGCATCGGTGGCGATAATTTGGATGTTGTATGAGGCATCGTGGCTAGGATTTTGCATGCCTCATACAAAGTCAGAATTCATACAACGTCCTAACTTGTGGAACCAAGTTTGGACGTTGTATGAGGTATTACTGTACAGTGAAACCTTGGTTAACAAATTTAATGTGTTCTCTGGGACCTTCTGTAGTATAGAAAATTTGTAAAGTGAATTTCCCATAGGAATGCATTGAAAACCTAAATTTGTTAACTGAAATGTGGTTTCCCATAGGAATGCATTGAAAACCAATTAATCCATTCTGGGGGGGGGGGGGGGGATTGTTAACCAAGCCACTATTTTTTATGAATTTCCTTTTGTTATGCGATTTTTGTGCTAATCGAGCCATTTGTTAAGTGATGTTCAAAAAACAGTATGTAATGCAGCACAGTTCTGAAAATATTGAGTGAAAAATCACTAAAATACAGGTCGCCTTCCCCCCGGTATCTCGGGGGGGGGGGGGATATGTTCCAAGACCTGTGGATACCTGAAACCATGGATGACTATGTATCCTATGTCATATAATCCTTTATAATTAGGCCTAAGCAACATATATTAAGTGCCTAGTTGTAGTTTATAGAAAGCATTTTGCTTAAAGGTTGAGAATCCAGTATTTTCTAACAGTTGGCACAAGCCTACACACTGTACTTGGCACAGTAACCTGAAAGAATTTAATTAGTAAAACTTTTCACCTTAGACTCACAGTTAGGAGGGGGAAGAGAGAAGCTATGTATATGTGACCTGATCCACTAGAATGGGAGGGGGAGTTCAATGTACACTTGCCCTAGGACATCTATGCATTGAGATGTACCATATTTGGCCCAGTCTGGCACACAAATGCCAATAATCCATATCATTATCCATAAGATAATGACGAACATAGTCTGGCTCAGAATCTTATAAAATACACAAGCAGCTGACAGCCCATAGCTGGGGAGGAGAAAGCTGAGGAGAAGCCTCATCAAGATGTGTTTCTTCAAAGCAAATAGGAAATTGAGAGTGGAAGGTGAGATAAGAAATTTAACAAGCTCTAAACAAAGAGACTATTCCTTTAATCGCCAAAGACTTGGAAACCAGAAGTCCTGAGAAGAATTGTAGCGGGCCAGCCTTCATCCTTAGAGGGGGAAAGGAGACAAAGAAGGCACAGGGCCACCACCTGGCACCCAATTATCTCAGAAGGACATACACACTCACCTCCTATTCTTCCCATTGCAGCAAGGTGATAGGGAAGATGGCACTTACTTACAGGAGTAAAAGGAAACTGATTTCATTTATAGAGCCACCCTTTAACCAGCTAACAGAGAAGCAGGACAGCCACTTCTCTCACCCAATAATCTACTACAGGCCAGGGCAGAAGCTACCAAAGCAAGGCCAATGCACTGGGCATTTTGAAAGCTCCACCATTCCCCTAACTGATGAGACCCGGGATGGCTAGCAGAAAATTAATGAAGGGTAAATCAGGTTAGAGTGCCAGCACATGGTCACACCATGTGGGACGGTGGTGGAGCGGTGCCGATATCCTATATTTTAGATTGCAGACAGTTGCCTCTCGTGACTAGCTCTGGTAATGCACCACAGAAATTTATATATATTATATATTTCAGGATTTTTATTGAATATTTTAAACCTGTGGATAACTGAAACTGGGGCTAGTGAATCCACAGATATGGGGGACAACCTGTATACAATGAAACCTCGGTTAACAAATGGCTTGGTTAACATAAAAATTGCGTAACAAAAGGAAATCCATAGAAAATAGTGGCTTGGTATACATAATTTTTTGGGGAACAGATTAATTGGTTTTCAATGCATTCCTATGGGAAACCACATTTTGGTTAATGTATTTTTGGTTTTAATGCATTCCTATGGGAAATTCAGTTAAAGTAATTTTTACTGTAAGAAACGTCCCAGAGAACGTATTAATTATATTAACCAAGGTATCACTGTATATATTTTCAAGGTGCATTACCAGAGATGAAGGAATGGATTGTATCCAGGGGAATAATTTCCTAAGTGAACCTGAAAGATAATTTGAAGCACACTCTGCTTTCATAATTCAGGTATGTGGGCTATAACATGAGGTTCACTGCTTTCCATTGTTTCAGATATCTGTGAAGATCTTGTAACATATCCCCCATGGATAAGGAGAGTGATCTGTACACATAACTAATTATTGGACCACAGCTAACAGCATTAATAAGCAACAACTATTCTATTCAGAGTTTAAAGACTATAATCAAATATGGATTACTCACCTAGCACATTTCTGGAAACAGGAAAGCCGAAACTAGCTTTGTTCAGTTTTCCTTGTTGAAACTCTGGTGCATCTTCCAAATTATTGTCTAGCTCATTTTGTCCATCCTCTCCTCTGCTGAACAAAGGTTTCCTGATCCCACGCTTGTTACTTAATACTAAATCTGTTCACTTGAAATGTTAATAAATAATGCCAGAAAGTATTTCATCATCCAACTAAATGTAGGTAGCCTTTTCATGATGTAGTATCCATTGGTGAAGATGTTGATATTAGAAATGACAGAACATAAATGACAACAAGACAGTACACATTTAATTCCACAACAGTTGATGCAAAAGACATAACAGCCAGGCAACACAGAAGTTAAACAACTAACCTGAATGAGTCTGAGCAAACAACCAATTATAAAATGATAATTTACCATATGCTGTCTGGATAGCTCAATAATTTGGGTATCTAGCTATGGAGCCAGAGATTTGGAGTTTCATTCCCCATTGTAACTCCTGGGAGAAAAGTCAGCTTATGTAGTCACAGGCAAGCTGCATGGTCCCAGGGTATCCCCACAAGAAGGGAATGGTAAACCACTTGTATGTATTTTTTACCTGGAAAACTCTGGAAATCCTTTTGCTTGCTGGGGTGGGGGGATAGGAGTTCATTATTATCGTGGGGGGAAGGGGAAGAGACTCTCCCCTGAATCTTACCTTTTTTGAACTGCAACTAGAAGTACACAACACTGATGTTTAGTTAGCATAAAAGATAGTACCTTCAGAATTACATTCAGGATGACCATTGCTACCTAATACAATATTTCCCTCTTCATCATACTCTGGATAGCTGCCGGGGGGACAGGTAGGCAACGGTTTCTCTGTTGGTGGTTCAGTAGTTGTTGGTTCAGGAGTGGTAGTAGTAGTAGTAGTAGCAGTAGTGGTTGTTGTAGTTGTTATCGTTGTAGAAGGAGTTGTTGTCCTTTTAATCATTTCAAGGCCTATCAGTGGCTTCCCTCCAAGACTTATGATAGGCTTATCTTGTGCATTCGCTACAGGCTTGCTAAATCTTCCATGTCCAAACAAAGGCAAACCTTCTGGGCTCACAACTGGAGCACCATTGGAATCTGAAATCAAATGAAACAAGTTGTAATTTTATTTCAAATGCAGTTCCTACCATAACGTTTTCCTCCAGGAAGCAGAGAGACAGTTACTAGACAAAGGGGACGTATCATGAAGATGCTTCTATATATGAACTTCTACAGTTTAAAGCCTAGTAAATTTGCAGAGATTATCAACACTTTTAATATATAATTGAAGTTCTCAAATAATAATTCTTAACTACTCTGTTTCCCAAGCCTATGAAGTATGTATATTATTGCTCTTTCAATAATATTCTTACCCATCACCTCAAAAGTCATCAGAAATAGTTAGAATCATTGGATATCACTTTTTTTGGGATGGAGGAAACTGCTTGACAATTCTTTTGAATATAAGGCACACTGGCTGAAATCCTGGTGCTTACTGTAATAAGTCTCTCTATAGTAGTCCCACTGATTCAGAGGGAATTTGGTGAATCAACTCTTCTACAAGTTTCATTGATTCAAAATGTCCTACTGTGATACAACTGATTATGCTAAGCAATAGGGATTTCAGTCACTGTTTTTAGTCAGGAGCCATACAGTAAGTAAATGTTCAAAATACAGATTTAAACCATGGAAATCCAAACTAAAGATGTCTGAAAAGTTTGTTCTGCTTTTAAAAAGAAAATAAAGATCAACATTTGCAGATTTCTTTCAAAATAGAATGAGGGAAAAACTTGACATTTTAACAGTTCAAAATTAGAAGATAGCCATATTTGCATCCATCCATACAGCTTTCACTGCTTAGTCTTAACCATATGGATTGGAAACCATCCACATTTGTTTTGCTAAATTAGGATTACCAGGAGTGTATTATGAAGGACTCCTCACCTTTAACAGGTATATGACAGGCAGGTATAACAAGACCACATGCATATTGAAAATGGGTACTTAATGAATTTGGCTGGTACAGATAGGTGATAATTTCATTTGGTTTCTTTTTGACAGAAACTTAGGAACAAAAAAAATCAATTAACCAATTGAATCATTTTGCCAGAAGAACTCCACATCTGGCCCATGTTCAGATTTCTATTAATATGCTTCTAATAATAATGAAATATCTTCTGGGCAATTTACCAAAAATATGATAGACCATAAAATATAAAAGTAAAAAACACAAACATACCAACAATAGTACGGCCGTCTCCTCCTAATTTTACTCTCAGAGGTTTTCCTTCTGAATTTTGGAGGTACCTTCCTTCAATATTTAATACCAGTCCTCGGTCAAGATCTACAATCTAAAAGCAACATGTAGATTGAAAGGCTCTCCAACATGAAAGAATAGGAAATTAAATCTTACTAGAATTTACTATTGTCAAATAATGTCACCATACCCACTTTGTTCCTTGTGGACCATTTATCACTTTCTGTCCATGTCGTTTTCCATTATTATCAGGAGATATTTTATTATTTTGTTCAGGTTTACTTGTCAGATTGGGTCGACCACCATTACCTGAAATACACACAAGACAAACATATGGTATTCCTTGCTTTGTCTATTTAGTGACATTGCAATTCTCAAGATAAATGAATCCAAAAATGTTTAACATAAAACAATGAATATTTGACATCAGTTAACATACATACAATTACCAAACATGCATTGCTTAAACTGATCTGGTCAAGTGAGAATACTTCTGGAGAAACTCCAAAAGGGCACCTTTTTAATATTTCATACTTTGAAAATCCTATGGTGAGAGAATCAAAAAAGGAAACAAGAGATAGTGTTGGAACATGAGATTCCTAAATCAAAAGGCGACTAGTCAGCTACCAAAGAAGAGCAAAGTGAATTAAAATGAATAAACATGTCATTTTTAGTCAAGGAATTAAAAATTGTATTACTCTAGAAATTGCAAAATTAGGGGAAGTTATGTGGCTCCAACTTTCTGTAGGATAAACTGTTAGGAACTATAATGCAAAGCCTGACCAAATAATATCAATAGAGTTTTTTTAGAAACCTATCAACATGAGCACCTATCAAGTTTTTGCTCCAACTACAGATGTTAAAGAAGAAATTGAAAAAAATTGTGCAAGTGCCCAGAACAAAATTGATCACATACCAAAACAGGATGCATAGATAATATGTATATTATCCTTTTTGTATGTAAAGTAGGAAACAAAGCAGAACCAAACATTGTTGGAGATTTTGGCCTAGAAGGAGGAGGCCTAAAAGCTATTAAATACAAACACAGTCTTCAGGCAATTCTTCAGGCAACTGAGCAAATGACTGCACACATAAACATAAGCAGATAGCCAATGCAGAAATCAAATAGCTGATATAACTGAAACTAATAGATGGCAAAGATTTATTCTTTCTGCCAAAACAAGACAAGAAATGGACTGTGCTATTGATCATTAATTGTCAATGTCAAAAAATAGACTAAATTTAAAGAACAACACTAGAAGAACCACAGCATCAACATATAATTTAAATAACATTCCTGATTATTTTGAAGCCCATATAAAGAACAGATTTGCATTAGTAAATACAACTGACAGTGAACTAGATGATCTGTGGACTGAAATCAGAGATATTATCAGAGAATGCAAAAAGTCTACTATATCAAAGGGAAAGAGAAGCCTAAACAAGTAAAGTAAAGTAAAGATGAAGCTGAAGTATTTTGTACATCAAATGAGAAGAGAGGATTCACTTGAGAAGGCCTTGATGCTGGGGAAGGTGGAGGGCAAAAGAAGAAGGGGACAGCGAAAGATGAGATGGCTAGATGGTATTGTAGATACAATGGGCATGGGGCTGTGCGGACTAAGGAGGATGGTGGAGGCCAGGGGTGCCTGGAGAGCGATGGTCCATGGGGTCGCAAAGATGTCGGAATCGACTGTGCGACTGAACAACAACAAGGTTAACTTTGAAGAATCCTGGATGTAAAGCCTGTGATTTTATAAAGCAAAGTGAAAGAACTCTCAAAGTAAATGGAAGAAATAAATCACCAGCAACAGATTAGATATCAATAGAAATAGTCCAAATTAAAAAGATTTAATCTATCAAAATCCTAACAATAACATGCTAGCTGAAAGGAAACCAAAACAATGACCCATGAATGGAAACATTCAATGTACAGTCCAGTCCCACAAAAAGGTGATACCAAAGAACATAATAACCCTATGCAAATAAAGATGTCATAATAAATACTTTTACACAATATGAAATGAGAAATGCACAGTGTTCAACCTGGATATAATAAGGAAACCATGGCTTTGGGTTTGCAAAAGCTGAGTAGAGCTGTTAAAGATAGGACTTTTGGAGGTCACTAATTCATAGGGTTGATATATGTTGGAGGTGATGTGATGGCACAAAGCAACAATAGATTGTTCACCTACAACATTTATGTAGAACATTCTTATCTAATAGTGAATCTCATCACTGGAATTCATTTATTTTTTATTTATTTTTATTTTAAAATTCTATACATTAGGGCTAAAATCTTGTTGCATAGCTTAAGTCACACTACAGTAAGTCCATTAAATCAGTGGGGATTTGTTAAATCAGATCCTTTGTAAATTCCATTGATTCAAATGAGGCTATTTTAGTTGCAACTTACTTTATTATAGTTAGCCATAATTAGAGTATGCCTGTTTAAATTAATGGAGCTTATGGAGAAGTTGACGCACGAGATCCCTATTGATTCAATGGGCTTACTCTAGCAGAATTTACTAAACAATAGGTTTTGGCCAATGAATCAAGTGGTTATTCTGTGAGAACTAGCAAACTGCTAACAGGAAAGCAAGAGGGAGAAATGATGCAAGGAATAAAAGAGATTCACCAGTTCATTCTAAGTGAATTAGTAGAACTGATGGAAAATTCTAGAACAAAGCAATATCCACTGATGGAAAGCTTATGGCACAACATCTCCAACATGTTATTACAAAACATTTTCTTCATATCAGTTATGTTGGAAATACAGTAACAGCCAGATAAGAAACACTAGTAAAACTACTAACTGCACGTTACCTTGTCTGCGAGGAAGCCTAGGTTGCTGTCGCTGAGAAAGATTGAATAATCTGGAGTTTTGCACTCGCTGATTAGAGACCAATGAGGGGGAGGTTAAAGACCTTGTTGGAGAAGCAGAATGAAGCTGAGAAGACCTGGAAGTTAATAAAGGCTTGCCCAATGGAGCAGTATTTGATGTTTTGGAAGAAGTGTACTTCTCCTCCTTATCTTCTGCCTCCTCCTCCTCCTTGTATTTTTCCTCATCAACAAATGTTTCTTTGTGAGACAAAACAGTGCTTGGTGATGTATTCTTTTCCCTAGCTACGTTGTTATATAAGTTTTTACTGTCTCCTGAAATTGAGGAAGACACGGGAGGCATTCTGGAAACAGCGGGATAACGGGATAATGAAGGATGGGTTTGTCTATGAGATGTTGAAGATGGTTTTGAAAACAAACCAGTTTCTCTATTGTGTTGATGGTCTTTTACTGTGTCTTCTGGAAAAATAGATTCTGGCTCAATATGTCTGGACTGATGGGAAGATGAAGGCAATTTATATATATCAAACATATCTTCACTAGAAGTGCGTTGTCTTGGTGACAAAGTTAACCTTCTGGAGGAAGTTAAAGGCTCATGTTGAGTTGGAGATTTTCTACCAAATTTATGAGTACGAGAATCAGAATGCTTTGGGAAAGCACTGGGACTTTCTCCATACAATGCTGGAGATGCCCTCCTAGGTATAGGAGCTTCTTTGTCCGGGACTGGATAAGAGTTCTTCTGCTCCTTCTCACTTGGCTCTTTGTAATAGTTTTCCTCTAAATTGCCTTCATCTTCATCCTCCATGTCTTCATTACTTTGGAGAGGTATCATTAATGTAGGTTGGGTTCTTGAATTTAAAAAGGGCTTGGAATGTGAGTAATTGCTGGTTTTACGAGACAAAGCATGAGAACCTCCCATTAATGTCATTTTAGACAAAGGTGAAGACTGTTTAGAAGCAGGAGACCGCAGAGGTGGTGATTTTTCCACAGATGTCCTTGACACTGAGCGAGTAGGTGGGGATGTCTCTCTAGACCTTGAACTCTGACTGTTAGTTAATTGATGCCTGCTCTGTGAGGGAAACTGGCCAGACGAGTGCTGGATTTTATGTAATGATTTTGTATTTGTGGCATCCTTTTCTTCACCGTGGGTTTCTTCCTGTGTGTTTGTGGGTTTAGAATTTTCAATGGTCATATCTCTGTGATGGCTCTTAGATCCAACCTGTGGACTCGTCCTTCTGGAATACTCCACTGATGATTTAGGAAAAGATGGCGAATAATTATGGGACACAGTTGATGGAAGTGGAGTTTCATCTTCATCCTGCAGATTTTTACCATTATTATTGTCAGAATCAGATCTGTCAGTTGTCAGATGAGAACTGGAGTGTGGATGAACCTTAGAAGACTCCATGGCAGAGGAGTCTTTAGAAGACTGCACCCTCCTATCACGTGTATTACTTGCTCTGTTTGCAAAATGATTTGTAATTACAGCTGATCGATATTTCAATATATCAAATCGTTCAGATGCAGTCTGGCCTACAGATGCCCTAGAACTGGATCTTGACAATGACAAATCATGCTTGTTCACTTTGCCTTCTTCTTTTTTATTGTTTCCATTATCATTATCATCAGAATCCTCTCTTCCACTAAGCCTATGTTTGGTGGAAGAGGGATGATATGAGTGAGGTAATATATGGGTAGCAGCAGCAGAAACTGCAGAGGTGGCCACTCTGGATTCTCTCACTGCCTGGCTACCAGAATGAGGTAGAGGTCTTGCTTGCACAGATGGAAATAAGCCACCCTGAGGCCGAGTACTTGGCTTTTGCTCTTTCTTTAATACATCTCTACCATTAGATCTTTTAGAAGGATCACTGGTATCAGCAGGAACTAGTTTATAAGAGGGATGGTTTGAATTACTTGCAGCTACAGATGTAGGAGATTTGACTGATACAGAAGGGGGGAGTAATTTAGGTGGATGGCTTTGAGCCACCTTCCGATGTACAGAATGCTGCTGATTTGAATATGAAATGTGCTTTCCTTCTGTACTATCAACTTTATCATTACTTTCACTATCCACAGGTAAATTATCTAATGTGACTTCAAGGGATGAAGGATTGTTAGAACTGTCAAGTCTCAAATTCTTTGTTTCATTTTCTTTATATTTAGGAATGGAAGGAGAGGAAGAAGAGGAAGGTGATAATAATCTTTGCTTCCCAGCATTTATCTGCCCTGACTTTACAGGGGTTGGTGTCCTAAGAGATGTCTTCCCTGAGGAATCAACAGTGTGCGATGGTTTATTGAGAGAGTGGGACTTAACACTGCTCTTAATATCCTGAGTTTCGGGTTGTGCTGTTGCTATTTCTTTTAAGGCATGGTGGCCAACAGTGTCTCTTGTGAAGAGAGAATCTCCTTTTGGCTGTATGTCTTTTCTGGAAGACAGCTGTTTTTTGGCTGGGTTTCTATTACCAGCTAAGAGTTTATTCTTGAGATCAGAAATAGAACTTTTTGATGAGAGATCCTGAGAGGAGGAAGATGGTTGTGGTTCTGAATCTCTAGCATTTGTCTGTTGATCAACCGTCAGTTCATCCACATTGTCTATGGCAAAACAGAAAAAGAGATATTAAAAAAGAAACACATGCAGGTGCACGCGCACACGCACACACACAGAAACACACACATGCATGCACACACACACACACACACACACACACACACACACAGAGAGAGAGAGAGCAATTACAAAAAAGAAAAGGAAGACAAAAGTCAGGGGTAGGGCAGAATTAACCAATGAAACATACTCCAGCCCTAACATATTAAAACCAGCTTTCATTTAGGATGATGAAAAATTACTCACAGAACACATCTTGAAACTAAAACTATTTTTAAAAAACAACATGAAATTTAAGTTAAAATAAATATTTGCTAATACACAACAATTTAATGCTAAACTACAAATTTGAAATTTGAGTGTGAATGCCTAAGACAAAAACCCAAGCATTTAACAAGTGTAGGTCTTGAAAAAATATTTTGATTTTGTTGGACTCAAGTTACAATCAGTCACATAGTGATATAAGTAGTCAATCACTTAGCACCATTAAAAATAAGCAGCATACTATCAACTAAATAGTCTTAGATGTAAAATACTACTGCATAAAAACTATGAAATATTTCCCAATATCTTACACTAAAAGCAAAAAAACAAAAGCAAATATTGTATGTCAAATATATGAATTTGATATTAGAAGATTATAATCATTTTGAAAATAACTGACAAAAACACAAGTGAAAATTTAGAGGAGAATTTTGGGGCACAAATTCATTTAAATTCTATACCAAATCATTCTGTGTTTTAGCCAACTTGTGCATTTGTTTAAATAGCCCATCTATCCATTATTAAAGAAAAAGTAACAATTTATTAGATGAGTAATTTAAAAAAAAACCATACAGTTTATGGATCCAGAACATGAGTCAGAAACCTAGATGTTTGCTACAGTATTTCTTAGAATTTAAGCAGGAAATCATTTTTTTCTTTCCAGAAGAGACCTTTAAAAAGTTATTTTACTGAGCTAGGACTACCCGAATCTTACAGCAAACAAACAGAACACGGAGACAAAGAGAGGCCAAACTAACTTTTCCATGACCTCTGGAGGCTTATTGTAAATAAGGCTTTTTGTACTACAATAAACCTCAAATACTGAGTTTTTTTTGTTATTTATTACTGTATTACTCAGCCTCTGTTTTATTTCTATTATATTTGATTTATCTTCTATTTTATGTTGGAGCCCCATAAGAAAGTCTACGAAGTGTATATTAAGCCGCAATGCATCAGGTTCTTTCCAATATCAGAAACAAACATTTCTATTTCTATTTCTACATTTTGAGATTTAAGTCCTCTTCAATTATGTTTTAAAGTCAAGAGGTGTTGATGAGAAGTTGGCCCCTTTCCCTGTGTCTTTAGTCATAGAAATACGACTGTCTGAACAGGGAAATGCTGCTGCACAGTATATGACTGGTCTCCCCTTGTGAACCAAAATCCAGAGTGCTGGCTCACACGTAGAGGCTATAACAGCCTCTCTCTCTTTAAACAGGCACATATCTGAGAATAAGGAGATAACCTAGGTGCAGTTTGCTCACCCGTGTCCAAGAAGATTGTTATTAAACAAAGTGCTCTCATCTACACTGTATACTTAATAATCACTCAAATGGACAAGCACCAATCTGAAGCAGTTCACTCATCTGAATGGAAGAAAGTGAAAAACAAAGAAGAAGAAAGTGAAGAGCTGAAAAATATATACACCAGGCTTACCTGCTGGCAAGATCACGGCGAAGGCTTTTGATTGAGGCCCCTGGCCCCTTCTGTTTGCTGCACGGATTTTGAAAATATAGCGCTCACCAGGTTGCAGACCTTCCACTAGGGCAGACGTAGTTTCTCCCGGGTAGGAAATGGACTTTGCTCCAAAGGGCTTGAGTGCGGGGGCATATGAGAGAATGTATTCTGAAACGATTTGGCAGACGGTTTGAAGGAGGAAACTGAAAACTATCCTGTTTCCAGTGGACAGACTGTATGGGTAGGATGAATTAGAACGTGCATTACTAAAATTAATACAGTGGCAATGCACGTCAAGTCAACAGCTGGGGCATAAAAGACATTGTACATCTAGTATGTTGAGTTGCGAATCAATAATTAGTTGGACTTCTAGGATTCCAATTTCCAATATTTAAATTAATACCCTGGACTTTCTCACCCTGTATGGAAATCCTTGCTATCTTGGATATCAACAGGTTTTGCTTGCATACAAACTGAGTGCATCAGCAGTTTATGAAAATCATGAATTAACAAAAGACACACTGTTCATGCATTAAGAAAAAGCACATGGCAATTTATATTTCCTCAGTGCCTATTATTTATAAGGGCTGGATGTCCCTGATTTCACAAAGAGTGGCTTAAGAAATCAGATACAAGTGTCAAGCTTTTGTCCCTTTCATTTGTCTGGGAAGTTCACAAGGTAATTATCAGTTTGTCCTTAACAGGCTGGGTGCTCATTTTACTAACCTCAGAAAGATAGGAAGATGAGTCAACCTTGAGCCTGTCAGGATTGAACTCAGACAGTGCACCGTTTTGACTGCAGTACTGCAGCTTAACCACTGCACCACAGGGGCTCTATAGTTATACAGATTCTGGCTTGCTTATTCCAGGTATAAAGATTCTAGTTTACTAATAATCACATCTTCCAAATTCAAATACAACAATCTAATGACTACATAATGTTTCTATCTGAAGAAAGAGAAACATAAAATGTTCACTGGGAAATCCCTGACATGTATTTTCAGGCACATTAGAAGACCTGGACACTAGATGGTACTATTTACAATGTAATTTGAGAAGGAACAGATTGTGTTTCCAGGGGAATTATTTTCTGAGCAGATATGAAAGCTCAATGGAGGAATCTGCAGCACCCCCTGCTTGTATGACTCAGCTATGAGTGCTGTAAAACAGGCTTTGCTGCTTTCTGTAGTTTCAGATATCCAAGTAAGATTTTAGAACACATCCCTTGCAGATGGATTGGGGTGTGTGCATGCAAACTGAATGGCTAAACAAACCAGAATCTCTGTAAAATAAAGAGCATCAATTAAGAGACAAATGGGGAGGGAAAAAGGACAGTAATGGGACGTAGTATTCATTTATTCATTTGATTTATATACTACCATTCTGGTATGGGGTGATGCGATCTATAGGTTTCCTACTCCTGTTTCTAGACCAAATTTTGATAAGAAAATTTATCTAATGGATTGCAGTCTCATTATTAATATTGCTAGCAGAAATTGATTTTTTTAAAAAAAATGTTTTGAAGGAACTGCTTACATTCAGAATTTGTTTCAAGGAGTGTGCATGATAGTCCATTTTAGTCACAATTTAAAATTCATGGGGGGAAATTTGGAGGAGGCTATGTCTAAAAAGTGGAGGCACTGTACTATAAAGTGCACAATGTCAGTGACTGTCAACAATAACTACATACAGGCATGTGCTCCACATATTGGGTGGTACTTGCATAACATTGGATTTCTTTTAACTGTAGAGGTACAGGATGACTGAAAATTAAACTATACTATCTGTTATAGCTACTTCTGAGAATAGCTAAAGCTGAAACCAAAGTTACTTAACACAGATACAATGAGTAAAAATATTTAATTTTTATATGAAATTAAATATGTAAGAACCTGTGGCAAATAGTGCAACTTGCATCTTTTTTTATTTTTATTTTTAAATCAATAAATGGCCAGAATGAAATTATCTATTTACACCTGAATAAATGCAGTGTCATTTGCTAGGAGCAGCAAATAGCTTTTGATGGAAATCCTAGTAGTGTTCCAGTTGTATGAGCTTGGCAGGCTACTAGGAATTCAACTGAGGAATCATTAATTACCAGATATTTTTGCTCTGAGTTACACTCCTGTATTTATGCAAGCATAAATATTCCATTAGCAACAATAAATATTAGGAATTAAGAGGCATTAACCTGGCATCCCCTTTCACACAGGGCTGGTCCATGACTTCTCTTTGCCAGGAGAAAAATAGTTTTCATCCAAAGACAAAATGGTGTTAAATCATAACAGAAGTTAATTAGTACAGTAGTTGAATCTTACTTTGGTGAATGGCACTATGCCCTCTTGAGGACAGCAGTCCAGTTTAGGTTAGAGGGCAGGTCAAGCACCCATGCAATTTTGACATCCTATAATTTGTTGACATGTCACACTCTTCAGTACCTATTGCCTTTCTTTGCCTAAGGCAGCGATGGCCAACCTTGGCACTCTAAGTATTTGTGGATTTCAATTTCCAGAAGCCCTGATCAGGAGGAGTGCTGACTTAGGCTTCTGGGAATTGAAGTCCAAGAACACATGGAGTACCAAGGTTGGCCATCACTGGCATAAGGATTGGCTCTACCTCTGCATACAGAAGGAGAAGCACAGAGTCTTTGCGTGAAGGAATGACCAATGAAGAGAGAAGGCTAGAAAAGGAGCTTTCTGCCTAGGTATTTCTATCTTCCTCCCTACGTATCCATTTCACTACATACACTAACTGTACCAGCCAGTCTTTTCCCTTTCCACCATCCTTTGCTGACAGCTTCATTCTGTGCCCATAATCTTTTCTGTTCATGCAGTCTTTTCCTCTATGTTAGGTAAACATTTATATTGTGAGTACAGAGGACGCTGACAGCTTGTGAAAATCTGGAGCCAAAGGTGGCAAAATCTAGAGCCAAAAAAAAAAAGTTTTAAGAAGTATAGTTTTGGCAAAAATGCTGGGAATTCCTCCTTAGAGATCTCTTAAAGAACTGCAGTCTCCAGCATTTCATAAAGGAAAGAAAATGTTTATTAAAGCAGATCAGGTCTGTAGTATATATGAGTAAGATAAAAGGACGGAAAGTAAAATTATAGCTGAAGGCAAAACAGTATCCCATTTCTTTTAGCATGGTTATGCTCCACCAGTGTTTGCAGCCCAAGCAATTTCAGCTTGCCTATTGACCATTAAAAAGGATAGCAGTAGGATTTTAATATAAATCTCAAACCCACCACCTACCTTTCACTTTTCCTTCACTCTCTGAAAGAGCATCCCAAGTGGCAGCTACAGATGGGGTTTTGCCATCGATTGGCCAGACATTCAGGTTTTCCGGTGCAGCAGTGGGAGCTGTTGAAACATAAGCAGAACAAAAAGAAAAAGGAAGAAAATAAAAACAGTAAATAAGCAACTGTATTGGATCATGGACTCTAGATTCTTTTAATGGTATGTCAGAGCTTGGGAAGGTTATTATTATGGACCACATTGGCTAGCAGTTTCTATGCGTTATAGTCCAAAAAATTAACTTTTCCCGGCTCTGATATGCATTCACCTATGCCAGTGGTGGCGAACCTATGGCACGCGTGATAGAGGGGGCACTCAGAGCCCTCTCTGTGGGTGCACATGCTGTTTCCCCAGCAGAGAGTTGGCCCTGCCCTTCTGCCCAAGAGCCAATTGGGAGTGCTTCTTCCCTCCCCCCAGCACAGAGTTTGCCCTGTCCCTCTGTGGCATGGACAGCAACCTGTTAAGTTTGGGCACTCTCTAAAAGGTTTGCCATCATTGACGTATGCACTGTAAGTAATAGAAAATATCGTGTCTGGCTTGCATGAGGAACGAAATGAATCAATTGCACACAATCATTTAAGGCCATTTAAAAGGAGTCTGGAAACAATATGAAAACATCTAAATCTGGCTGAACAACTGTGGCCTTCCAGGTGTCATTCAAGTGCAGATCCCACTACAGCCTCATCATTAACTCTGCAGACAATGTCTGATGGGTGCTGCAATTCTTGATCTGAAGGATATCAGAGAGTAGACAAAACAAAAATACAAAAAAAAAACCTTGTGGCACCTTAAAGACTAGCTCCTGTATCTCAATGTTAGCTTTCATGGATCAAGTCCACTTCATTCAGACATAAGAGTGAGACTTCATGGCATGACATATTGAGCACAGAGGTACACAGTGGTTTGTTCGCATAACAGATAAGTTTGCAAATCAGTGTGACTATTTACAACCAGTAATAACAGAAGATCCCAGATTGGGCTTCAGATTTATAGCCATGAAATTTGGTTCTGTTAAGTTGTAAATGGTTAGTAAATAAACATTGTGGCATTACGTATCTGCTAATGAGATCTTAAGGAGTTATTATAATAAAAACAATTCCTCATCAAGCCAGAATGAGAAAAGAAAAAGATAAAAGTGCAGGCTTTATATCAACCATATTTTAAAAAATGTTTCTGAACATATGCAGAAAGCTAAGGAATTGTCTAAAGGTTCCAGGACATAGAAAAATATTGATTCCTGACATCTATACCTATAAATCTGAGCGTTAACCTTTGTGATTTGACAAAGGATCCCGCACCCGGCCATACTGTCCCGTACCGAGCATTCGTGCACTCACTTGAACTGGGGATGGAGGTAACTGGGGGTTTGAGAAATGTGCCAGTGGGGCAGAAGACCCATGAACGCAAACAAAAGGAAAAGACTTGGCTTCCCAACGTTCCTTGCACCGCGCCACAGCCAATCAGGCTGAGAGGCATGAGCAAAAAGAACATTGGGAAATGCGCCGCGGCCAATCAAAATCAAGCCATAGAAAACAACCCGCCGCACAAACGGAAACCACAAACGCAAAACTACAAGCCCCAGCATCCTGTGCGCCATGAGCGTGCAGAATGCTGAGAAAGCCGGCACGCAAAAAATAAAAATACAAAATGCAACAGGAGTGCAAGTCCGCCGCAGGCGGATACAGCACCTTACAGCCACGCAAAATAAAAAGCCAAAAATTGCCACCACGAGACACCCGCCATCCTTCTTTCCAGGAGCAACGGGAAGAAGAGGGACTCCCTCTCCTCCACGCTACCCCACCAAAGACACGGCGAGACCACCACCGGCCTCAAGAAAAGTTGAGCCGGGGTGGGAAAAAACCCAGAAAAACCGGAAAGGGGGGGATCAAGGACGGGGGAAAGTACTGACGCATTCGCCCCCCCCCGAAAGCGAACAAATTCCCCGTGAAGCAAAGGCAGTGAACGAGGCTCTGGTTGTTGCCTTTACTTCCTGAGGAAGTGTTTTGCTTTCAAGGGGGAAAAAAATGCACCAGTACCTTCCCCCCCCACCCCCATGGAAAGCAAACCAATTCCCCGGGAATCAAAGGCAACGAACGGGCCTCTGGTCGTTGCCTTCGCCTCCCAGAGCTCCTCACCCGGGCGCAGCACACACCTACTGGGCTGGACATTTCAAACCTGCCCAGTGTGTGTGCATGTACATCACCAAAAAGAAAACAACAAAAGCAAACACCAAAACTATTACAAAATAATAAAACAAAAATAAATCAATAATTTAAAAAACATTAATAAACAAAAATAAATAAACCACAAAATACACAAACAAAAACTTCCACAACACCACAAACAAAACACCTAACTACAACACAAAAAACACAAACAAACAACAACGAAATAAAACAAATTAAACACAACCAGAAATAATCAAACCAATAAAACCAATACACAAAACCAAACTAAAAATAAACCAATACACAAAAGACCAAACAGAAACACCTCCCAGCCCACCAACATAAAACCAAAACAAAGAAAACCCCCAGAAGAAATAAAACCAGACAACTTACCACTGTGTCCTCCCTCCACGACGTCCGGAACAGAAATGAAGAACCAAAGACGACTTGCCGGAAGAAGCACCACCCAGAGGCCAGAAGAGAAAAAACACCTGAAATGAAACCAAAACCCCTAGCAGCCCCACCTGCAGGGCACAATAGTAAAAACAACTCAAAAACACTCAACAGAGTAAAAACAAGTCAAAAACATAACACAAAATCACAATTTTACACAAATCACAAATATATCTCAAAAAAATAACATAAAAAGATTTCTAAAATCCTGTGTTTAGTTTTAACTCAAATAAAAACCCAAAACATCTAAACACAGTTTAAAAACATTTACTGTAAAAACATGTACTTTCACATTTTTAAAATTATTACCTACGATACAACCATTAAAAAAAGGTCACATACTAAAATATTATTTGGTTAAATATCCTTTGTTCTTTTTTTAATCCACAAAAACACCCCAAACAAACTGATCACAGTTTATAACAGCCCGGCATCGTAACAAAAATTAACGTATATGTTAAAGTAAATATTCAAAAACACATTAGAAAAATTTCAAAATACAAGTTGTTTTACTGTAAAGTATCACAACAATAAAATCTATTTAACAAATGAAAACATAAAGGAATTGTGCATAATTTTTTTAAAAAAAAGAACAATTACAGACTAAGCTCTTCTTTACCAACATTAAGGAAAAAAACCTTCCAACACAATTTAAAACAGCCCGGCACTGCCGGGCAAAATCTGCTAGTGTATGTATAAAATCAAAAAAGCAGCTGAGTTTTTTAAAATGGAAAATTCATTACATTACATGATCAAAACTAGATATTATAATAAATGCATATATTTTTAATCAAAACAGAAATTATGCATTTAGGCTTCCTTAGTGCTATCTCATGACATTTCTCCATATCCCTCCTTCCTTCTACCTTCTTCTGCTGTATCTGAATCCGAATATTTGTGATCATCACAGCGATCAGTCATGCAGACTGTCCTGAGACTATAATGCAGCAGCCTTTCATTCTGCATCGCAGCATGACCCCTGTACCAGTTCTGCAAGTCACTTTCTGATCCTGAGCCCTTTTGGCATGCAAAATCCTCATTGGCTCCAGGCCAGTATTGATGAAGCTGCTGCCATCCATCAAGATAGATTCAAGTGGGATTTAATCCACTTGAAGACCATCACCCTTCTCTGTGGACGTTGGTAACCTAGGCCTTTAGTCCCCAGGGTGTCAGATTAGTTCCTTTTACCAGGCAATACTAATAAAATGGATTGAAGTGTGTTTGGAAAGCAGGCTGTTGTGACATCAGAATATGGGGTGGTTTCTGCTAACCAACCTATTACAGAGAGGAAGAGGGGAGAAAAATGCACATGGTATCTACATGCCATGCACATGTAGTTTAACCCTCTCCTCTTGACTGTCAGGTACAATTCTTCCCCATAAGAGCAGTGGTGGGCATCAAAAAATTTCCGTACCATACTGTGGGCAAGGCCATATGACTGGGTGGGCATGGCCTGTTGGCCATGTGACTGTTCTTTGCTATAGAGCTATGAAAATAGAAGCCTCTTCTATTTTCATCACTCTATAGCAAACCTCTGAATCCATTTCCTCCTTGTCCAAGGCTTTTCCAGGGCCCCGTTTCCCCCCCAAAGTGTATCCCCAGCCACTCTGGAGTGGCTGGGGATGTGCTTTGGGGTGAAACGGAGCCCAGTAAAAGCCTTGGACGAAGGGGAAAATGGAGACATCCCCCTCCAATGCCTCTTCTAGGAGGAGGAGGAGCCGGGCCGGGAGGTGGGTGGGGCCAGCCTTTTTTTACTACTGGTACGTGCGTACAGGTCCGATCCGGCTCATGTCCATCACTGCATAAGAGGTATTTATCCATTCATTCTGAAAGAGTAATCAGTAGTTAAGGCGCTGAATGGAGAGATTAGAAATGGGTGAGTTAGTTATTAATCTGAAGATTGCAGCATATTCTCATGAGAAACAAACCTGACATTTGCCAAACAAACATAAAATAAAATACATACCAGCTTCTGGGGTTCTTTGATAAACTGAGGCACTCCATTTGCCTTCCTTTTCTCCCTCTGAGATCTGAACTGTAAATTCATACATAGTGTCAGGAATCAGTTTATCCACCAATATGCGTCGGTTAGATGATTTCTTGTAATCCCACCTTGCTGATTCCCCCTTCTCTCTGTAACGGACCATGTACTGTCTAAAAATAATACACAAAAGAATGTGTTGTCAATGACAATCAAAGGAAATATTGCACAACAGTAACTGCTCAACTCTTAAGGTAGCCTATCGATACCTAAACAATGCAAATTGACACTAAGTACAGTAAATTATCAGGGAACAAGAATCAACAACTCAAGCCCTCTTCCAACATTCTAAAGGTAAAGGTTTCCCTTGCTCGAAGGCCAGTCGTATCCGACTCTAGGGTGCCATGCTCATCTCTGTTTCTAAGCCGAAGAGCCAGCACTGTCTGCTTCTGCAGACGTTTCCGTGGTCATGTGGCAGGCATGACTAGACACCGGAGCGCACGGAACGCTGTTACCTTCCCACCGAAGTGGTTCCTATTTATCTACTTGCAATTTCTTGCTTTCGAACTGCTAGGTTGGCAGGAGCTGGGATGAAGACGGGAGCTCATTTCCGTCCTGCAGTACTCGGGAATTGAACTGCTGACCTTCCGCTTCCCAGTCAGCGTCTTAGCGACTTGAGCCACTGCAGTACCAACATTCTATAAACATGTAAAGAGGGGAACATTCCCTTCCATTATGGTTCAGATTCTCCCAGATGAACCCTGATTGCTACAATACCCTTGGTCTTGGAGAAGATGAGAGAGAAAATTTGAATGTTCAAATGCTGTAATATTCTCTATTGCCTATCTTCCTAATACATCTAGTACACCAAATAATATATTAATATATTAGATATACTGTTGGGCTAATTTACTAAGACCACAACTAATATTAGGCGTCAGAGCCTTGGCATTTGCTGGGTGATTCTGGACTAGCTCTTCTTTAAGGGTGGTTGTGAGAACAAAGTACTGTATGGAGAAAGAGAGCTGAATTGAATTGTTGAAGAATAAGCTGTTGAAGAATAAGCAGGATATAAATCCAACTAATGACAAAACAAAATCAAATCAATTGTCAATTGTCTAATGGGAAATAAGGGCATTCTTTCACATTATTTTTATCTTACACTGACATGCTATGCCATAATAGCCTCATAATAATAAGCTGGTCACCTTTGGCATACATGTAGAAAAGTTAATATAAATGCCTAATACCTGGAAGTAATAGTTTTCCTCTGTTTCTCGTAGATAGGATCCGTCCATGTAACAAGTACCGACTGAGAAGACATAACACGAACAGTAATATCTTTTGCCTCCTCCAGTTCATCATCCTCTGAAATGAGATCATGGCAGTGAGCAATAAGAAGAAAGTTAGGCACCATCATATATAGGATGAGGTGGGCAAAGGGCATCCCATGGACATTATAGAGCCCAAGGTCCTCGCCATTTCCTGCCAACCTCATTGCCAACACAATTTTTGCTACCCTTCCACTTCTGTCCCCTCCAAAAATAGAATCCATACCACTGAAAATAGGTGGCAAATTACATTGCCAAGATGTGGTTACAACTGGGAAAACACTCATTTAAGACAAGCTAAATACATATTCTAACTGGTATTTTATGACCTGTTGATGTACTTTGCTACTGAATTGTTCACGCTAGGGCCCAGTGATGTGGGAGGACTCAAAAGGATTGGCTCCTAGACTTGCTGAATTTGTCCATGCTGCTTCAAAAACCTGCAGGTTAATGAGGACATATAACCAACAACAGGTGCACCACATGAAGAACTAGCATCTACATTTATTTACTTATTTTATTTATTTATTGGAATTTTATGCCATCTTTCTCCCAACAGCATTCAGACCCTACAGAAAACTATAGCATATGGCAAAAATAATTATTGAATTGTTCTTTCTTCAGCATCGTTAATAGTGCAAAGGAAACAAATAACATCCAGTCTTTTTCTAAGATACCAGATGTTGCCAGATAAATGCTGTGGATTCAGCATTCCTTGAGACATCCATCATGACTTGCTTCTCCCAATGGCATCTGCAGCCCTATTTTGAACATATGTGACAGCAGCTACATGTTAGCTAATCCATTGCTCATTTAATTTTTTAAAATGAATAAATAAAAGAAAACCTTCAAATCACCTCATAGACCTCTATCTTAATGATGTTACAAACTGTATCTGTTTTGTTTCATACACATGCAAAAGCAACATAGCTCAGATTTGAACTGATCTATCTATTCCCTACTAACAAGCACTTGAGCATTTTTTTTCTTTCAGAAATTTCTTGGTGATACTCCAAATCCAGGCTTAGTCCATCACTAAATTGCTGCTAGATCTCCTTTATATACTTTCCAATCCATTAGCACTGTCAGCTAAGCCCACACATTAGGTTCCATAAACATCAATACACCACCATATATAAATCAGTGAGTTAAAATGAGAATGTCTGCTTCATATTTTACACCACTTGTTCTCAATTAACCACTAAGTGACCAAGATTTCATATTTGTTCCAGTGACAAATTGGATCAGATAGTTTAAGACTGTACCACAAGAAGAAAAGATTATCTGTAACAAACATATTGTGTATATTGAACCCAAGAAGAACTTGTTTTTGAAGATTAGGTTGGCTGAAACTTCCTTCCTTCAGGGCAAACTCCCTACAAATTCTGACATGCCTTGATGGGTTGGCAATATAGCCATTTTGAGATTAGAATTTAAATAACTTCTAGCTTAAATAACTTCTAGCTTTCTTTGCTTCTCCCACCAAAAGAATGGAAGATATGATCTCTTCTGTCATGGCTGGTTCTATCTTCAAAGCTAACAAGCTACAGCTGAGTTTTCTGTATTGTTTATATGAAAATTAAGCTACTTTCCATTATGAATCTTGGCTGAGATATGAAAAAGTGGCTGATGATCCTCATTGAGGCAAAATAACAGGGTCAATTCACCAGCAATCCGGCTCATTTACTGGTTTGCCGATGACTGCCAGAAACATGCACCGATGAAGACTTAAGTTTGGCCAACGACAAAGCCAAGGAAGTGGCTTCATTTTGGCAGTCCAGGGTTTGATCGGGACATGAAAAAAGAAGAACCAGCTATTCTCACAGCCTCCCCATTTCCCCCTCTTTCCTCCCTAGCCTCTTTTCCTTTTTTGGTCTGTCTTTTGAAGTGGAAGCCTATAGGCAAAGATTGTCTTGTTTTTACCAAGCATACATAAAGTAGGTATTTGGTTTTTTTAAAAAAAAAACACCTAGAAACAAAATAAAAATGGTGCTGGTAAACACTTATCACACATCATGTGGAACCTTGGCCTGACTACCCAATACTCTTCTTTCTAAGTCAGGGGTTGGTAATGGGTTGCCCAAAGGCTAAGTGGATGATGCCTATCCATTTGTACAGACCCACTAGATCACTGCTACCACCAAAGTTGCCACCACCCAACCATTCTACTAGGAAACAGTGCACTACTATGCATACCTCCTTTCTAAGCAGAACTACAGCCCTATTGAGAACATCACAAAGAAGAAGGAGAAGGTTCAAAACCAACCAAAGTATTACTGAGCACAGCACAATTGGGGAAGTCAATGAAATGAAACAAACACTTTGCTTCAAGATGCAATCAACCAGAACATTTTAAAATATCAGGTGGGGAGGGGGAATAAAATTACAAATAGTTATTACTCATCATGGTTATATATTACCACAGAATGTCTGTTACCATGGGATACAAGTAGGAGTTGCATTGATTCCCTGCAAGCATCTGGTTGGCCACTGTACTGGACAAGGCAAGCCTTTGTTCTGATAATTGTGTGTAAGTAATAAACACAGAAGGCAACCATTTTTAAAAATATCACAAAACTTAGATTTGCTCAGTGATACTATCATGACCAGACCAGATCAGAGAGTAAACAAAACAAAAAGACAAAAAACGTTGTAGCACTTTATGACCATGACCATGTGGCACTCGTGACCAGAATTACTTTGCTATGAAGTCTCACTTCACACATTTTTGTCATTTGTTTTTACTTCTATCTTGGCAAAAATCCCAAGGTTTGTTGTGAGAATAAACTGGGGACAAAGACCATTTATTCCACCTTGTGCAGTGTTTCCCAACCTTTGGTTTTTGCACTTCAATTCCCAGAAGCCTAAGTCAATTCCCCAAAGCAATGATCAGTCAATGTACTGACTTAGGCTTCTGGGAATTGAAATCCTCCTGTGGGGCATGGGACCAACATTGGGAACCACTGAAGAGCTTCTTATAGAAAGGTGGGATATAAACAACACATGCAAATAATACTAGTCAACAATAATCAACAACAAAGCAAGTGCACACACAACATGGTACTTTGACAAAGCAATTTTCCCCTTCTTGCTTTTTGAAACAGGGCAAGGAGCTCTTCCTCTTTGCTCTTGCTCACTTGCTCACTCAATGTATACATACAAGCAGTACCAGCACTCACCTCTCTATGCTCTACTCATCCTAGATACTTTAAAAAAACAGTGCCCCTCCTGTAGGCAGGTTTGTTTATTTATTTACAATTTCACAAACTACTGGTGGGCAAAATAGAAAAGGAAATGAGAGGGAAAGGCCTTCTTAAGGCAGTTCCTTTGAACTGCCCCACCTACAGACACTTCAAACAGAATTGCAAATACAGTAGAAGGCTTTTTTCCTCCTCTGCTTGTGACTACTTATGTCAAAGAGAACCAAATGCCCTGTTACTACTTTCTTCTTCTTTTTCTTTTGCCTTATCTGAATCTGAATACAGTATAGGCGATCATCATGATGATCATCCATAAAGGCTGTCATGAGAATATAATGCAGTGGCCTTTCATCTGCATTCTGCATCGCAGCATGACCCCCGTACCACTGATCCAGTTCCACCAGTCACTTTCTGGTCCTGAGCCCTTTTGGCACGCAAAGTCCTCCTCAGCTCCAGGCCAGTATTGACAAAGCTGCTGCCCTCCATCAAGATGGATTCAAGTGGGATTTAATCCACTTGGGGACCATCACCCTTTCCTGTGGACTTCAGCACCAAAGGCCATTTATCCTCAGGGTTGTCAGGTTAATTAACCACTGACTGACACTCAGCATTGAGTCATTGGCAATATGGTCTACTCTATTACCATAGCAGGATAACCTCACCAAACTGGGTGTTACTACTTTACATAGTGAGAATGCAAATTAACTTGCATATTCTTTACTGTACAGTCATGCCCAGAATGGGATTTACTTCAGAGCACTATTAGTTTCTTCCTTATTCAGGAAACACTTAGATTCCTACCCACTTTTAGTAGAATTCAGCTCTAATTTATATTGACATGTCTTCCTACACTTGGCTAAGAATCTAATTTAAACCTGTTCTAAAATAGCTTCATGAAATGGCACGAGATGGGCAGCTGCATGGGAGTTGTGAAATTGCCAAAGGAATGAATATTCCTCATTTACTCCAAAAGACAAGGCATTTCTGCATGAACAAGAGATACATAGAGTTATGTCCCACATAAAATCCAGAATGGGAAATTCTTCCTCAACCATTACTACAAAGAACTCTGCTGGTCTGAGATGTATGGATTGTGTCCAAGTTAGTTAAAATCCCACTTAAGTCAGTGGGAGGTATGTGTTTAACTAACTTTCTCTGGAATGTGCCCTGTCTTTTCCTTATAAATGACTATGCTCTTCGGATTATATTTTTTAAGATTACAACCCAACATTTGGGAAGAACTGGCTTTGTTTTGTGCTTATTTCTGAAATATAAAGTATACTTTATATTGAATGTGGTATAATGATTAAATGTTCAGGTTCACACATTACTGTTAAGTATGTCAATAAATTAATTAGAGCTAGTAGCTCCAAAAATGCTGCCAAATTTAATTTCAACTGAAATAAGGTGGAAGTGATGTAATATTTAGGTTGCTAATGCTCCATTTAGCCGTGTGTATTATACACTATGAAGCTGGGATTGATTTATGTGATCTTAATAGGGATTTCAACATAAGTAAAATATTTAAGCTTTATAGATCCTTAAACACTAATAGGTTTATTTGCTTAAGCTTCTGTGGACTTAACTCTCCCTACTCTCCTAGTTATCCTCACACCACCATATTTTCCATCCTAGACAGCAGTGATGGGCTCCATTTTTTTTTACTACCACACTGTAGGTGTGGTATGATGGGTGTGACCAGGGGGATAGCCCTGCGTTGCAACCGAATTAGGACTACTGTACTATTTCAAAACTTGGATGGGTGAGACCAGCCAGAATTTCTGCTACCAGTTCTGGTGAACTGGTGAGAACCTGCGGATGCCCACTACTGCTAGACAGGCTTAATAATTCTATATTGTACTTCTAACTGCATTTTGGCCATTTAAAACGACTACAGTTGAATCCTAGATATTATGCACTTTTATGTCATAAAATAATCTTTTCCAATGACTGAGCAACATATTGTACCCACCAGGAGGGCGGGATATAAATGTGCAAAAATGTGCAAAAATTTAACCAAGTGACAAGCCAGAAAGAAGAGAAACCATTCTTCATCTCAACAAAATTTAAGTGAATATTATTGGTTGTGAAATGAAATGGACAAGTGAATTCTTTATAACAAAACATGACTCACCAGATGGTTTTATCTCATGATTTCTTCCTTCTTTTGGTAATGGCTTATAACTCATCTTTCTGCTGCTTTCCCCGTATCTCCGGAGGTAAGGTGGATATCTTCGAGGGCTCCTTGCCCCTGAAGGGTGGGGTAGTCTCCACCGAACAGGTGATTTGTCAGGTGTTGATAATGGTGACCGGCCACGTAGTCTCAAAGGTCTGCTTGGCACTTCCTTCTCTTAAAAAAAGTAAAAAAGACACAAAGACACAAATGAAGAGTTACTCTTAAGTAGCTGATATACAAAAAAGCTTAGCATAGGGCAGTGATGGCAAACCTTTTAGAGACCAAGTGCCCAAACAAAGGGGCAGGGCGAACTCTGTGCTGGAGAGAATGAGGAAGCGCTCCCATTGGGCTGCTGGGCAGAGGGGTGGGGCGAACTCTGTGCTGGGAGACGGAGGAGGTGCTTCCATTGGGCTGCTGGGGAGAAGGGTGGGGCGAATTCTGTGCTGGGGCAACAGTGTATGTGCCCACACAGAAGGCTCTGAGTTTCCCCTCTTGCACATGTGTCGTAGGTTTGCCACCACTGGCATAGGGATTGTATTGACACAGAATCTTTTCTTCCAGTCCATAGATGTGGAAACAAGAACTTGGTTAGTCAGTGCCAAACTAGAGAGTATCATTAGCATATTGCTCAAACCAAGAGTTCCTTAATTATGGAAAGACATCTCTTTGTCATAGCATGTGCTTTTACTCAGCTTTGTTACCTCACATTATAGCAAGCTTTGTTTTGTGACTGGTCATTAAAGGTAAATACAGTATAGAGTTAATTTGTAAATCTGAATTGCAACTTCAAATCTCTCAGGACATCACACTACAAGAAAACAACATGGACTATCATTTTTAAATTGTAAATTAAGCTTAATCCTTACTGGTAAGGGAAATGAACTTCATATATACCCAGAGAAGCTTCTCCTGTCCTACATCATATCCTTGAAATTCAGAATAGGTAAATGGCTCCCTTGATAGAAAGCCAGTCATGTCCAATTCTAGGAGGCTATTCTCATCTCCGTTTACAGTCAAAGAGCTAGCGCTGTCTGTCTACAGACATTTCCTTGGTCATGTGACAGGCATGACTAGATGCCGTAGTGCATGTAATGCAGCAGTACCCCTTTATCTAGTTGCAATTTCTTGCTTTCAAAATGCTAGGTTGTCAGGAGCAGGGACAGACAATGGGAGGTCACTCCATTGTGCAGCACTAGGGTCTTGAACTGTTAACCAAAATTTAGCACAAAAACTCTCTACCTTTTAAAAATTCTTTGTCATGGGTCATTTACAAGCTGCTCACCTCTGCTATTTTTTCAGGGAACCTTGTGGCTGCATAAGTTCAATCTATGCTTCATGGCTCCAAACACCAAGTTGATGCCTCTCATGTCCATCTGTCCACCCACCTATTAATCCAACTTACTTCCTTACTTCCTCTGTCTCCACAGATTTAAGTCAGGCCAGGCTACTCTGGGCACTCCTGAGTAGCAAAGTGGAGAGAAGGCCAATGAGGCAGCAATGAGCCAACCAGGATGAAAATACTCCTTTGCTTGCTTATCTGCATTAGGCAGAGAGAGTATCTGGTGAATGTAAGTGGAAGGGCTGCAGGAGCTGGAGGTAGAATGTGTGCATGCTCAGCGAGTGTCATGCTATTTGTCCTGAGTACCAAAATGGTACTCATTTTGACTGATTCTAGGGAGACAAGCCATGAGAAATCTGGGGAACATAGTGAAAAGTAGAGACATCACCTTGCAAACAAAGATCCGTATAGTCAAAACAATGGTATTCCCGGTGGTAATACACCAAATGAGAAGAGAAGATTCACTTGAGAAAGCCTTGATGCTGGGAAAGGTGGAGGGCAAAAGAAAAAGGGGACGGCCAAGGATGAGATGGCTAGATGGCATTGTGGACGCAGCGGGCACCAAGCTGAGCGGGCTGAGGAGGATGGTGGAGGACAGGGGTGCCTGGAGATCAATGTTCCATAGGGTCGCAAAGGGTCGGAATCGACTGTATGACTGAACAACAACAAACAAACCAAAATGGCTAGATATGCCTCTCTGTCCCCCCCCCCCCAAAAAAAAAAAAACTAACAGTTCGTTCTTCTTGGAGTAAAAGTCCTTTTTCCTGTGGTCATTTCTTCTTTGATGTTCCAGAACTCCTTAATTTCCCATAGATCTGAGCCTTGATTTTAAGCCAACTTCTTTTTTATTGTCCTAATAAAGTTCTGCATAGTTTTATCTTCTCTTTGTTTCCTGTTCTATTGATTCCAGCTCCTCTTCAATTGTTGGAAAGTTATCTGCTATTGTGGTAATTGCTGCTTTGGATCTTGTTCCCTTAGTCTACAACTGAGGTTCTGTTGTGTATTGAGGCACATTTGCAAAGAAGCGCAGGAGCACTCTTGCAAAGGGAAAATGGCGGTTTCCCACCATTCCCACCATGCCCAAATTGGCATGAAACCCCTGCAAAAGGGCGCGCTTGTTAAACTAAACCAAGCCCTGTGATTGGTTACACTTTTGGATCCTGTTCTCCATTGGTTAATTAAAGTTATCCCTGGTTATGATTGGTTAGTTACATCCATCCGTTGGGTCACTACCTTGTATCCAGGAGCTACCGCCGGAGAGACACTATATAAGCCCCATGGGAACTCCAGGGTAGGGCCAGACCAGATCTATACTTCCCACACACAATTCGGGTAGCTGGGTAGCGCTATGCCCTGGGTCCCTCCACTACTGTGCTTCGTGGTAGCAAGTATATTGCCCAGGGTTGGGCAAGAGCCTGGAGGGACTGAATACGTTGGGATTGTACAACCATCTCGGGATCCGGGGATGCCTTGTAAGCTCATCTCTTTTTGACTATTAATAAAGCCTGTTGTTGTTTGTTACATCGTTGTCCTGAACTAGTGCTTATAAGGGCTGGATCCAACAGGTTCTCAACCTTTTTAAGCCATGGGCCAGACCACGCCCTCTCAGACAGCTGAGTGGGCCGGACTGGTGGTTCCCCCCACGATAAATGCTGCCATAAAACGTGTCCACGGCTGTCGTAAACATGTTCGCTTCTGCTGGTGGCGATGACAATGATGCGGGCCACATGAAATTGTTCCACAGGCCGAGTCTGGCCCACAGACCGTA
Source organism: Bradypodion ventrale (assembly GCA_035047345.1). Classification (NCBI taxonomy): domain Eukaryota; kingdom Metazoa; phylum Chordata; class Lepidosauria; order Squamata; family Chamaeleonidae; genus Bradypodion; species Bradypodion ventrale. Next base: position 92,370,277 of record JAWDJE010000001.1, read on the forward strand.
GGTTGAGAACCCTTGGTCTACAACACTGTTTCTAGACAAAAATCTGTGGCATATTATTTCTTTCCCTGGTTTTTCAGATCATTCTTTGAAAGCTGGCAGGTGCCTTAGTTAGAGACCTCACCATATTTTCAAGCGGCTAATGATCCATCTTCATTCTTAGTGTTTTTCTGACATAGATGTTCTTACAGTACATTTGCACAATCAACCACAGTAGCAAACATGTATTTTTCAATTTGTACACTGTTAATTTTCCACTATTAACTCTCGAGAAAATATGGCTAAGCATCCCCAATATGTTTTTCAATTCTGGTCTAGATTCTTAGCTTTCCAGTTAACTTTATTTGGTCAAATCAAGACCTACTAGATAATGCAGTTAATACAGTATATTTTTTAGAAACAAAGCTCCCTTAAGTGGCAAACACTATTTATCCTAACATGAACTTATTTCAATCTGTTTTTGGCAAATTACCCTGTTATTGTTTTGTAACCTGGCAACTAAAAGACAGAACAGTTTTGTCTGCTTCTCTGATGTCTTAGGCATATAGCACTGAAAGATTTACATGTTTTGGGGGATAACAATACAAGAAAAGAAAATACAAATTTGCTTTAGCATATAATTTGATCATTAAAACATCATTAAAAGATGGAAACACTTTAGTATTTCAGCCATGAATTCCCAGCCTAGAGATAGTCAAATGTACACTGATGGGGCGACTACATTGACAAATTGTGCAGAAAATGCTCTGAAAATGCATCTGTTAGCTTTCTATTATTTTCCATTGACTGCACAATGTGCAAGCCAGCCCACAGTTCCCCCCAGATTCCATCCTTTTTGTCCTCCACCACTCGAGCTTCCACTTTCCCTCCAATCAAATGCATCTGTATTGATTCAGGTAATTTGATTGCTCTTCTAGAGTCTAGTTCAGGAGTTCTCAACCTTTTAAAGTCAGGGGCCGGGTCACGCTCCCTCAGACAGCTTCAGGAGCCAGATAGCCATTTTGCCCTTCCTCCACCACATGGCACTTCCTGGTGTGGTGGAGGCAGTGAGGGGGGGCACATGAAACGATGCCACATGCTACATCTGGCCTGTGGGCTGCAGGTTGAGAATCCCTGGTCTAGCTGATGCAGCTTCAAGGCTGAATGTTTTTGTTAACATCAGTTTATGTTGAATTTTATTTTACTGTTGAAACTACTCACAGTGGGGAATATTTATAAAATAATTAATAAACAAACATTCAGAAAAAGTATAAGCCTAGCTTTACCAGATACTTTCTTCACAGATATAAAGGCTTGAAAGGCAATCCATGCTAAAATGAAACAGGCACAACACTTCCTGTAAACAACATAAGTTGTAGTATTGCTAGCAACTTTGTGTGGAATGCAGCTATCAATATTCCATTCTAACCTACACTTTATATCAGGGGTTTCCAACCTTTTCAAGTCGGGGGGCCAGGTCATGCTCTCTCAGACAGCTTCAAGGTCTGGACAGCCATTTTGCTCTGCCTGCACGATGGGGGTGGTCATTTTGTCCCAACAGCTTCAAAGGGCAGCCATTTTATTTCTCAAATGCCCTTGGAGGGGTGGGGGCTCACATGAAATGGTGCCATGGGCCGGATCCAGCCCACAGGCCTTAGGTTGGGAACCCCTGCTCTATATCTTGTTATCTTTCTTTGCAATATAAATGAATTACAGTATTACTCTACATGAAGACTGAACACTACTGGCCACATCATTTAAGAGAGTCTGCAGCTGAACAGATACTCCTCCATCAATAAGCATCACAGCTTTCCAACTGGAATTAGTACAAAGTATTTTCATGAAACAAAGGATATGACAGGAACTAAATCAGCTAGAAACCCATATGGAAAGTATTCTCTTCCAAACAAATGTGGCTTAAGGGAAGGAAAGAAAAAAAAACTAATGTAATTCACTTTTAAAAAAAAGCTTAATTATCCCTCTGGTTTAATTAAAGCAATGGTTATTAAACTAGGCATAAAGTTTTATGGGGAAAGGAGAGCCACAGAAAGGTAACTGTTTTATACTGAGCTAGTTAATCTTGGTCCATTTTAGTCCAATATTACCAACTTTGACTGTCAGCTGTTTCCCAGTTTCAGGTAAGATACATTAGTAGCATTAGCCGGAGATCCCCAGTGTTATCCAATGACTAAATGAGGATCAATGCTGACTAACCTCCAAAATCAGACAAGATAAGGTAGTTAAAGGCAGAACAGTAATCCTTTAGAACAGGAGTTCTTAACCTTTTCATGCCGAGGGCTGGGTCACGCTCTCTTAGACAGCTTCTGGGGCTGGATGGCCATTTTGCCCTGCCTGCCTTTCATGTTCAGGGAATGAAGAAGCAGACGAGTGAAGTAGTGAAATTCAACTCTTTATTAGTGGGGTTTCAACTCTTTATTAGTGGGGTTTGAACACAGTTTGGATGGGGCAAAACTCGGACTTATATACACTATAAACAGTAACAGTAACAATAATACAACAAGCCCATTGCAGGCGCACCCCCCCAATAACGGACACAGACAACATTGAAAGTGGATAACAGCAAAGGGCCACATTTATTGATTCAATGCCCTAGTCCGAATTATAAATTTGTATTGGTAAAACGACCAATCATAATTCCTAAGGCAAGCAGGCCGAAGTAACACTGGTAAGGTACCACCCCAAAATTGCCAACGGCAATTGGTTACAATGTATCAATTTGTATCAATTTGTTTGTCAACAACAAACAAATTGTTGACCGTAGTCAATAACTAACTCATGACCCCACCCTCTGACGCGTATCCGTGAAATCACAGGGGTGATGCATGCTGGTTAGCAATCACCATCACCCCATCGCCTGGTTCGTCGTTGACCGGACAACGTTTAACTAATTTATTCCTGTCTAGTGTTGTCCAGTCAATTGCGAACCTGCCGGATACTTGTGGGTCATACTGTTTACCTTACCAGTGCTACCCGCCCATGTGACCAAAGTCAACAGTAGTAATGGCGAAAGACCCCTATATCAAACCATAGCCACAGTGTGGGGTGGGCAAAAAAGCCAGGACCCGAAGCCAATATGGGTCCCAACCAAAAATTCCCACCCGGCCCCGAAGCGACCATAATCACACTGTTAACTAGGGAGGGGGTGGAGGGGAAAAACTTCTCCGCTCCGTCGCTGAGGCAAAATGGCAGCACGGCTGCCTCGTGGCCACCCCTTTTATCAAGGCGGTGGCCACGCCCCTAACTACCCAGATTCTCTGTCCTGTGGGGGGGGGGGCCCGCAAAGGGCGCGGCGGCCATTTTGGCGCCGCGCTTGCATTGCAGGCGCACCCCCCCAATAACGGACACAGACAACATTGAAAGTGGATAACAGCAAAGGGCCACATTTATTGATTCAATGCCCTAGTCCGAATTATAAATTTGTATTGGTAAAACGACCAATCATAATTCCTAAGGCAAGCAGGCCGAAGTAACACTGGTAAGGTACCACCCCAAAATTGCCAACGGCAATTGGTTACAATGTATCAATTTGTATCAATTTGTTTGTCAACAACAAACAAATTGTTGACCGTAGTCAATAACTAACTCATGACCCCACCCTCTGACGCGTATCCGTGAAATCACAGGGGTGATGCATGCTGGTTAGCAATCACCATCACCCCATCGCCTGGTTCGTCGTTGACCGGACAACGTTTAACTAATTTATTCCTGTCTAGTGTTGTCCAGTCAATTGCGAACCTGCCGGATACTTGTGGGTCATACTGTTTACCTTACCAGTGCTACCCGCCACACGGAGGGGCTTCACAGAAGACCTGACGCCCCCCCCCCAGACCGTCAGCTCGGTCAACAGGCCTGCTCGCCAGTCACCCAACAGGAGGTCCATACCTCCTCGCGACAGATGGACCCCATCCCCTGCATACAGGTCATAATTTTGCAGACTAATATCGGGGTGATGACTAACCCGTCCCCAAGCCCTGGTGGTAAGAAACCGCGCCACCGCCTTGTTGACCGCGCGCCTCGCGCGGTCAAGCGCAAGGAGGTTAACGCCCCCTCTGTAAGAGTGGCGCGGAACAATGTCCGACCAAACCAGGGTTGTGGCAGGCCAGACATAGTGCAAGTAGGCGAGTTCCTCGCAAATCGCATGCTTGAGCGATAAGCCGGTGACCTGGCCCAAATCATTGCCCCCCAGGTGGATAATTAGAATGTCAGGCGGGTCAGCCCCCAGGCCAGAAAAAAGGAAAGGCCTCAGCTCCTGCCATAACATCCCAGGCTTACCATGCCATGCGAGACTGGCGTGGTCACCCAGTCCCAGTCGGGGTCCCCACTCTGTCGCCGCAGCGTAACGCGCTGCCCTGTGCACATAGCTGTGGCCCACCAGCCATACTGTCACCGGTGTAATACGACACCCAGGGTCTGTAACAAAATTGAGAAAAAGGAAGGTAAGGTGACTGAATTGGTACTCATGGCGGGAGTGGGCGCACATAAAACTGAAAACACTGTGAGCCCCACCTCCCCATGCTGCGTATGTCAGCCCCCGAGTACCCAAAAGCAGCTGCTGTAGAGGCTGCACCAATACGGAACGAATGTGTGCCATAACGGGCACCTGAAAGACCCACCCTGGTGAGGGCTATGGCTGTCACCTTCCAAAACTGAAATTTAGTAAGGGGAGACCCATCTTGGTGACAGAAAAACGGGCCGTGGTGCATGCCACGCAGTGCCAGGTACTCCTGTAGGGCACCAACCGGACAGATGTCTGCCAAAGAACACCGTAGCAGTCTTACTCCACTGCCTACGCCGTGCTGATCTGTTTTTGAGGAGCGAATCCTCAACTGGGCCCAGTCTTTGGCAACGTAGACATCTCCGAGTTCCAGTGCCCTACCACTTGCATCCGCCTTAGACAGCATCACGAGTTCGCTGACGCGGAGCGCTCCAAAAAATGCCACCGTTGTGGCTGCATGAAAAAGGGCTGCCTCATAATGATCAAAACAGAGGCCTGGCCAGCCCCGGGCCAACTGGGTAAGAACCCCTGGGGAAATAGGGTGCCGGTCGTCCGGGCAACGCCCGCGCTCGCGCACCCACCCCTCCAAAACGTGTCTCACACGGAAGTCAGAGGTGGTATCCACATGACCCCCTACTTTGGCCCTAAAAGCCAACGCCGAGAGCTTGGATGCTATGGTGCGAGGTGCAAGGCCCTGTGTATGGAGGTGGACCATGAACCGCAGAACATGGTCCACCAGAATAGGCCAGGTCTCTGGCAAGTGAAATTGAGTGGCAAAAGCCCTATATGAACTGAGTGCTTGTTGATACGCCTTACGCGTGCGTGGCGCTAGTGAAAGGCCAATCGCCCGGTTCACCTCTCCTTGCCAATAGTCCACATCTCGTCCGGGAGTGGCGAGGGAAATTCCTCCGCATCCGGGGCCAAGGCGCGGAACCGGGAGATCTGCAGGCGGGACAAAGCATCAGCAATATCATTATTAACCCCTGGGACATGCCTGGCCCTGAACAAGACATTGAGGCGCAGGCAGCGCAGCACAAAATGGCGCACTAGATCCATAACCCTGGGCGATTTAGAAGTCTGTGCATTGACAATGTGTACCACGGCAGCATTGTCGCACCAAAAATGCACTACCGAATTAGCCCACTGTTCGCCCCATAGCATCAAAGCCCCCAGAATGGGAAAAAATTCCAGGTATGTGAGATCCCGCAGGCGACCTGTGCCTGCCCATGCCGGTGGCCACCCACCATAGGCCCACTTCCCATTGAAGTACATCCCATAACCCAGGGATCCTGAGGCATCAGACTGGATCTGGAAATTGGGGGATGCCAGGAGGTCCGACCTCCAAAATGAGACCCCGTTAAACTCCCTCAGGAATTGCAACCAGACGAACATGTCTGCCCTGATACCCCGGGTGAGCCTAACTCTGTGGTGGGGCCTGGATAACCCTGCCATGGCGTCGCATAAGCGCCGGGCAAAAGCCCTGCCCGGTGCGACCACCCTGCAGGCAAAATTAAGGTGCCCATGTAGCACCTGGAGTTCCCTCAGGGATGCCTTACGCTTGGCCAGCAATTCCGAGATAAGGGTCACTATCCTGGACACCTTATCACCCGGCAACCTAGAAGCCTGCTCTACTGTGTCAATCTCAACCCCCAGGAATACTAACTTGGTTGATGGGCCCTCGGTCTTTTCGGGCGCTAAAGGGACACCAAGTTCCTGCATTAGCGTCTGAAATGTATTGAGGAGACGTGCACACGTGTCCCAGCCCCGTTCACCCCCGAATAAAAAGTCATCCAGGTAATGGGCTACAGACCGGGACCCTGACCTGCGGACAAAAGCCCACTCTAGGAAAGTACTAAAACGCTCGAAGGCCGAGCATGATATGGAGCAGCCAAAAGGCATGGCCTTATCAAAATAATATTCCCCTTTAAATTTAAAACCCAGCAATTCAAAGTCACCCGGGTGCACTGGCAAGAGGCGAAAAGCTGACTTAATGTCGCACTTGGCCAGCAAGGCACCCGGGCCACACGAGCGCACCATGCGCAGCGCATGGTCGAACGATGTATACCTGACCGAACAAAGGTCATCAGGTATAGCATCGTTGACCGATCTACCGGCTGGGTAGGACAAATGATGAATAAGGCGAAACTCACCTAGGGACTTTTTGGGAACCAAACCCAATGGTGAAACCTTAAGGTTGGGAAAAGGGGGTGCAGGAAAAGGTCCAGCGACCCTGCCCGCGTCTAATTCCTTTTTAATGCTGGCCGCAGCCACCTCCTCCCTTCCTCTGAGGGATAACAGGTTGGGAGCATCCTGAGGTGATCTAACACCCATAAAAGGGATACGAAATCCCTGCTTAAAACCTTGAATGAGATACTCTCTGTCCTCCCCCTTTGGGTACGATGCGAGCCAGCGCTCCAGCATGTCCACCTTAATTGGGGAGGGGGCCTTTTGGAGAACTAGTTCCCTCCGTGGCAGCCTTGCCAGCCCACTGTCCACCCCTCCCTCTGCCTCGCGCCCCCCCAGGCTTGGGACAAGCCGAGGCTGCGTGGGGACCAGAACACGTGGGACACTCATGCTTATACCTGCAGTTCTTCCGATTGCAGGAACCATTGGACGAGAAAGTCCAGCACAGCAGGCGGGCTGGAACCCCCTGCCCCGCCGGTTGGCGGGTAACCTGCGCTGGAGCTGCTCGCTGGACCGCATGTCCACAATGGTATCTATCCCCCGGGGCAGGGCGTGTGGGTGTCATATACAAGAGCCACAGTCTCTGGCAGGGCTCATCCCATCTCATCTCGGGATGGAGGGGAATCCTCATACGGAATTCCTCATCATATGCTAGCCATGAGGGGCCCGGGAAATCTACCATCGCCCTATATATGTTGTCCAAATATTGGACCATGGGAATAGCTAGATCCGGCCGCGCCCTCAAATATACCGCCATATATATCAAATAAGCGGGGAGCCAGTTAGCCCAGGTACGCGGCGGCTTACGGCGGCGTGCCTGCTCCTTGTCCTTCTCATCCTGACCCTCCCTTTCTTCCTTGGTGGGCTCTCTGTTCAGGAGTGAGAAGATATCTACATACTCCCCCCTCCAAATCTTTTCTCTGGTAGCCTGTGCCAAGTGATCACCCAGTGGCAAGGAATACCCTGCCGTCGGCAAAGCCGAAAAGGGAACAACAGGCCTGGTAAAGGGAGCCTGAGCTAACCCTGCCACCCCCAAGACATTACCAGCAGTGTAAGAGCCTAGGCCCACCCCCGTGGGCATGGTGGCAGTCGTTGTCGCCGGGTGGGGCACCAGAGGGGTAGTCCCCGCACCGCCCGAGCGAGGCCAAGGCCACTGAAAGGCCCCCCCTATATTGGGAATATGTGTAGATGTACTCGTTTGCACCGTATACTCACATGCTGCACCCCCGCGGGCCGCCCCCACTGGGGGTTCTGGCCCACTGGGGGCGTCGGAGCTCACGACCGATGTAGAGCTCATCACCGGGGCTTGACCCGCACCAGGATGCTGGCTGGGGAGCTGCGAGGCAGTGGCCGTAGCCGCGCCACCCACCTGCAGCAGCTCAACCCTCCCCGCCGGCTGTTGTCCTGCTGCCGTTAGCGCCTCAAAAGGTACCCCAAAAGGGGCACCTGCCTGACTGGCCTGGGCCAAAGACGCCTCGAGGGCCGCAATATGGGCCAGTAAGGAGTCCACATTAACCATGGGTAAAGAGCCGGCCGGCCCACCTGATCCTTGCATGGGGACAGGTCCCTGCACCCCAGGGGCCGTATATTGCCATTGACTACCGCCAAAGCCCGGGAGGGCTGGTGGATTAACCTGCCAAGGCAGGGAGCCGGGCCACCCCCCAAGGCTAGAGGGCCCCGGGAGAGGCTGCGGCTCGACAGGAATAGGCCCAACCGATTGAGCAGGAGGATGAGCGGTGCCCACCGCTCGCGGGCCGCGGGCCGGAGCTCCCTCCGCGCCCGCACTTTGATCGGGCCAAGGGGCGATAGCCCCCATGCCACTAGCCCCGGCCGGGGATGGCAAAGGTGGCTGCTGGGTAGGCGGCACCGCGGTCCTCCGACCCGGATTACGCCTCCGAACCACCCGAGCTGCATTCGCAGCAGCCTTCTTTTTGGAAGGCATCTCACCGCAACAGAAAGGGAAGCTAGCTAGTAAAAGGAACTAAAAGGCTTCCCGGTAGCACCAACGAGCGACGGAGACGCAGGGGGAAAAACTTCTCCGCTCCGTCGCTGAGGCAAAATGGCAGCACGGCTGCCTCGTGGCCACCCCTTTTATCAAGGCGGTGGCCACGCCCCTAACTACCCAGATTCTCTGTCCTGTGGGGGGGGGGCCGCAAAGGGCGCGGCGGCCATTTTGGCGCCGCGCTTGCATTGGCTAACAGAGTGTGCACATTTTTGTTCCACTTATTTGCATAAGAATAGATACATGAGAAAAGATACATTCTGCTCCTGTCAGAAAACACAGTTAACATACATAACACTGCCACACATGGCACTTCCTGGTGTGCCTGGTGGGCCACATGAATTGGTGTTACAGGCCGCATCTGGCCCCAGGGCCATAGGTTGAGAACCTATGCTTTAGAAAGAAAAAGGAAAGAAACCCACTAAATAGTAACAGCCTCCAGAGTTTCACATACGATTCTATCTGCTAGCGATGTCTGGTATTCCCAGCCATCTCCCTTTAGATACTAATATTGCTTGCTTCTCCTATAGTGTATGCTTTTGTGAGTTAACGCTTCAAATCACGAAAGCAAGCAATTTTGGAGAGGTGTGATCATGATTGGCAAAATGGCTCTAAAATACCACGGAAGTATTCTGGACATGGTAGCTAAGACATTTTTGTTGTTAAGTGCCACCACATCAGAACTAATTTATAGACACCCTAATAGGGCTTTCATAATTAATGAGATGTTTAAGGAATGGTTTTCTAGCTTTATACCTCAGATGAGTTTCCATGGCTGAGTGGAGATTTGAAACTATGCATCCTGAGTCTTAGTCTGTCAATTTATCCACTACATTTCATTGGGTATCTAATTAAAACATAATGGTAGCTGAAAGTTCCTAACCCACCTTGGAGGCACTTCTTATGACCAAAGCATACCTGTCAACCGCGGCTCCAGCCAATCCAGGACCTGCGCAGAACGGTTCTGCACAGGTCGCCTTCTACGCATGCGTAGAAGGGTTTTATGCTTGCGTAGCCCCCTTCTACGCATGCGTAGCCTTCTACACATGCACAGAAGGGTTCTACGCAAGTGTAGAAGGATTCTACGCAATCGTAAAACCTTCTACACATGCGTAGAAGGCAACCTGTGCAGAATTGTTCTGCGCAGGTCCCGGATTGGCCGAAGCCGCGGTTGACATGTATGTGCAGTACCTCCTTTCCTCCGCTGCCAAATTCCGGGATTTTGGCAGCACGGGGCGGGAAATGGCGCAAATCGGCACCGAAAACTGGGAAATCCCGGCCAATCCAGGAAGGTTGACAGGTATGGACCAAAGGTAAAGGAAAAGGTCACCCTTGCTCGAAAGCCAGTCGCATCCGACTCTAGGGTTCAGTGCTCATCTCTGCAGTGCTATCTGTGTCTGCAGATGTTTCCGTGGACACTTGGTAGGCATGTCTCAACACCTGAGTGCACAGAATGCTGTTTACCTTCCTACCAAAGTGTTATTACCTATTTATCTACTTGCATTTTCTTGCTTTTGAACTGCTAGGTTGGCAGGAGCTGGGACAGAGACAGGTGCTCACTCCATCGTGCAGTACTTCCGGAATCAGACTCCGACCTTCCAGTCTTTGAGTTCAGAATCTTAACCGCTTGAGCCACTGCAGTCCCTTTATGACCAAAAGACAACAGCTAAATGGTTTTTTTTTCATATTTCAGTAAATAAGTAGTTGGCGCAACTGAATTTTCAGCCTGAGTCTGCCTTTAAAAGAGTGTTAAGCCTTTTCCTTTACTGTCTGCAATCTTTTATCAACTCCTTAACATATCATCACATGTTGGGATGTGGCAATACTGGGAGCAGCTGTAGAGTTCCAGCTGTCCAATATCAGCCCAGAGGCCAGCTGTAATTTCTCCTTTCTGAGCCAAGAACAGCATTCCACAGCACTCTTTTGATATATTTTCTATTCCATCCAGTTACCCCAATCCAGTAATACAATAATACAGATCTGCTTTGTGGTTAGCAACACACTTGGATGCATAGTATGTTATTATATGCATTGTCAAGAGGCAAAAAACTCACTTGTATATGTACTACTCCATTGTGCCTGTTTCTTGAGGTGTAAGATAGAGCTACAGTAACACATGAATCAGCTACATCCTGCTTGGATTAAATGCACTCTGTGAAGCTGCCCTTGAAGAGTGTTCAGAAACTTCATCTGGTTCAAATTGTTGCAGCTAGGCTGCTGGCTGGAGTTAGTTTGAGGGAGCATATAACCCCAGTCTTACAACAGTTCCACTAGTTGACAATCCATTCCAGAGCTAATTCAAAGCGCTGATTGTGTGAGATAGTTAGACGTTATATATTCCCAATTTTGCTATACAGAGTCGAAGCTTGGACATTGACTAAAGCAGGCGTTCGCAACCTGCAGCCCGCAGGCCTAATTGGGCCTGTGCATATCATTAATTGAGCATGTGCATATCATTGATCAGGACTGCAGTGGTCACCTGGTTTAGTGTACGGGACCAAAGACAACAGAACAGCCGAAGGGTTGGCTTAACACAGGTTTATTGCATGATGATCCGGTGGAACATGAGGTAATGGCGGTGATACGTCTCAATATATACAGTAGCATTATACATTTGAATCTTGTAGCACGGTAGCTCATTGGCTGCTACCGGCGTGGCCTCGCCCAGGCACGCCTCTCTTCAGTAGTTCTTTCTCCTCCTGATTAATGTGGGGAAGGTTTTCCCGCGGCTGTCCGTGATTGAGCAATGTGAACCATGTGAGACTGAACGCTCGCAGCTGCCCTCTGTGGGCTGCTTGCTCGAGTTCCTTTACAGCTGAGATACATTGTATTTGGAGTGGTTACATTCTTATCTTTCCAGTACAGTGAACATGCATACATAACATCCCTCCCCCCTAGGATGGGACGAAGTCCCGCAACCATTGTGGCTTGCCGCACGTGCGCTTGGGGCGTGCATGCGCCTGACCTAGTACAGGAGAGCCTGTGATCCCTGGCTCCGTGGGTGCTTGTCCTGCAACGGAAGACGGGGATTCGTTAGTGGCTCCGTGGGGCGTCCGTGCCTGCCTTGCGCTGGGGGATGGGAATGGAATGAACAGCTGGGAAGTGAACTCCTGCCTGTTGCCTGCGGACCCTGGGGACCCTCCCATTACGAATCTCGGGACCGACAAGGATGCCCTCGTGGTCCCGCTGCCTCCTGCTATCCGTTCGGGGGATCTTGAGACTGTGGTGGGCGGATTTGCCTTCGCCTCCTGTCTTGGGGGTGTTGGTCTCCGGGGAGCTGGCGCTATGTTACACTCTAACTCGCAGGGGTTGGGACTGGACGTACCAGGGGCTGAACTGAAACCCCTCTTTTCGCTAGGACGGGTGGGGGACCACTCCGCTAACTCCCCCTGGTACGGAAAATCAAAATCTAATTCGCTTGGGGGATCTGAGTCTGGGGGAAGATTCCTCGAGATATGTATGAGTTCGGGGCCCTTTCCTTCCGCCGAGAACTCCCGCATGATATCTGCAAGGACAGATTCCCTTTCCTCCCCCCTCGGTGGGGACCCATGGCCCCTTTTCCCTCCCCCTTGGGCTAAATGGGTGGGGGAGTACCCTAACGTTGAATCGTGGTTTCCTCCGTTCGCGTCCTCCTCTCCGGGGACCCTGCGCCTGAGCTGGTCCACGTGTCGCCTCCACAGGAGGCCTGTACTGGTCTCCACGCGGTATGAAACGGGGCCGGTTTGTTCTATTACAGTGCCCGGCACCCAGGCTGGCCCCGCGCTGGCGTAGTTCCTGCAATGCACGGGGGCACCTACGCTGAAGCTCTTTGTGGGTTCCCTCCCTACGTTCCGCCCTTTGTCCTCTACCCTCGTGGGGTCTAGTCTGGAGATTACCGTGGTCAGCTTCCTGCGCATTAACAGTTCCGCGGGGGAGTACCCTGACGCCAATGGGGTGACCCTGTACCCTAGCAGGAATTGGCACACTTGTAGGTCGAGATCCCCGGGACCCATGCGCCGCAGCGCGTCCTTTGTGGTGCGCACGAGGCGCTCTACTTGGCTGTTGGTGGCTGGGTGGAACGGGGCGGAGGTGATGTGCCGAATGGCGTTGAGATCCATGAATGCCCTGAACTCGGTGGACGTGAAACAGCTAGCGTTATCGCTAACGAGGGTGTCGGGTAAACCGAACGTGGAAAAGACCCTCCGTAACTGTTTAATTGTTGTGGCCGAGGAGGTGCTCGAGACTGGAATGACCTCCAACCACTTGGAGAACGCATCCACCACAAGGAGGAAAAGTGCTCCCCTGAACGGGCCAGCAAAGTCTACGTGTACCCGGGACCAGGGCCCCCTTGCTGCGTCCCACTCCCTATGTGGTAAATGAGCCTCTTCCGGCCTGGAGCTTTGGCACGCTTCGCAAGTGCCGACCATGTGCTCGATGTCGGCGTCTAGCTGGGGCCACCAAAAGTAACTGCGGGCTAGTGCCTTTGAGCGGACGATCCCCGGGTGGCTGACGTGCAGTAGTTTAAGCACCCTCGGCTGAAGGGACGTGGGGATCACTACCCACTGTCCCCACAAAAGGCAACCCCTCTCTAGGGACAACTCTAGTTTTTTCTTGAAAAATGTGTCGAATTCCGCTGCTGGGGAAGACACGGGCCACCCTTTCTGCACCCAGGAGCTAACTGTCGCTAGCGTTTTGTCTTTGCCGGTCGCTTTGGCGATGTCGGCCGGTACTACCGGGGGGGAGTCTAGGACCTCTATCATTAAGACCTGGTGGTCCCTCTCTTCCTCGCCCACGTGGCAGCAATCCCGGGGAATGGGGGACCTCGATAGGGCATCCGCGTGGCTGATTTCCTTCCCGGGCCGGTACACCAACGCGTGCTGATACGCGTTGAGAAAAATGGCCCACCTGAGCATTCTCGGGGACAGGATTTGTGGTGTGGGCTTATCTGCAGTGAAAATGCCTAGTAAGGGCTTATGGTCAGTCACTATGGTGAAGGGGCGGCCATACACAAAATCATGAAATTTCTTGGTGCCCGCAATTATCGCTAGCGCTTCCCTGTCTGTCTGGGCGTAGTTTCTCTTCGCTTGGGACAAGGACCTGGAGTAGAACGCTATCGGGGCCTCCCTCCCGTTTTCCAGCACGTGGCATAACACCGCCCCCACCCCCACCGGGGATGCATCGCATATCAGGACCACCGGGCGTTTGGGATTGAAGTGGGTCAGTACGGCATCGGATGCCAGGAGTCATTTCAGGTCATTGAAAGCCTTCTCATGGTCGTCGCCCCACTTCCATGCCTCGTCCTTCTTTAACAATTTGTGTAGCGGTTCTGCCACGGCTGCCTTCCGAGGAAGGAAGGAGTGGTAGAAGTTGAGCAGTCCGAGGAACGACTGCAGCTCGGGCTTGGAGGTGGGGCGAGGGGCCTTCTTGATGGCGGCCACCTTGGATTGGGACGGCCTTATTCCCTCGGGAGTAACACGGAACCCTAGGAACTCAACCTCAGTTGCGAAGAAAACGCATTTGTCTTTCCGCAACCGCAACCCCGCCTTTTCGAATATTGTCAGGACCTTTCCCAACCTTTTTGCCAATTCGGCCCGGCTCCCCCCTGTTATCAATACGTCATCAAAATAGGGTAACACCCCCTCCAACCCCTTCAGGAGGCGTTCCACGAGTGACTGGAAGATCCCGGGCGCCGAATTCACGCCGAACTGGAGGCGCGTCACCTGGAACGCCCCTTTGTGGGTGACTATGGTCTGTGCAGCAGCTGCAGCGGGGGTCACCGGGAGTTGCTGGTAGGCTTGGGCCAGGTCGAGTTTAGCGAAACACCTCCCCCCATGTAACCTGGCCAGTAAGTGGCTGACTACCGGCACCGGATACGCATTAGGGCGAATCGCCTTATTGATGGTGCACTTGTAATCAGCGCATATGCGGACCTCCCCGTTGGCCTTGAGCGCTGTTACAATTGGAGTTTCCCACTCCGCGGAATCAACAGGAACAAGAATCCCCTGGCCCACCAATTTGTCCAGCTCCGTCTCTATCTTGTCCTTTAGTGCGAAAGGCACTCTGCGCGGCTTTAGCCTGATTGGTCGTACTCCCGGGTCCAGGTCGAAAGTCACTGGGGGGCCCTTGAATTTCCCCAGTCCCTTTTTGAAAACCTCGGGGTGCGCGTCACACACGCTCTGTATTGGATCAGTCCCGGCGGCGTGTACTCCAACGGTGTGCACCCCCCCAATGAATAAACCCAGGGGCTGGAACCATTGAGTCCCGAGGAGGCTGCAATTACCTCCCTTGAGGACGACTAGGGGGAGCGTTGCGGCGTGCTTTTTGAATCGGACCTGGAACTTCCCAACCCCCAACACCGGAATGTGGTTCCCTTGCACGTCCTTCAGCGTGGACCTCAACGCTTTGAGTTTGGGGGCAATTTTCAGGAACTCCCCCTGGGAGATGATAGAGTAAGAAGAACCCGAGTCCACCTCCATCCTAACAGGGGCCCCTTGGATTACTACCTCAACGAAGTATCGGGGGTGTCCCGCGGACACGCTGAACACCGGGGCGTCGTCCTCGCTGTCGTCGGAGATGCACCCTACGCCGTCCTGCCTCCACGTCGTCCGGGTGCCATCCTTGGGCCTCGTGGTGCGGCTCTCGTCCTTGGGCCTCGTGGTGCGGCTCTGCCTCGCCGAGTGGTCTGGCGAACTCCTCCTGGTCTCGCACCGTTTCCTGCAGACCTTGGCGATGTGCCCGCGCCGGCCGCAGTTGTGGCACTCGGCCTTGCGGAACGGGCATTTGGCGCGGGCGTGGGTGGCGCCGCAGCCGTCGCAGCGCCGGCCTTCCTTCTGGACCCTCCGGACGTCCTCGTCGTCGCCGCTTTCCGTGGACGAGTTTGAAACTCGCCGGGCCGCGCGCACCGAGCTCTCTGCCTTGGCAGCTTTCGGGCGCCAGTCCTGGAGCTCTTGCACCCCGGCCGTCGTGGCTTCCGCGGCCTGTGCCGCGTCTAGGACTTGTTGCAGCGTGGGGGGCGGCTCCTGTTTCATCAGCGCGCGCTGAGTTTCGGTGTCCCTCAGGCCGCAGAGCAGGCAGTCCCGGAGGGTGACTTCTGGGGTCTCCCACTTGCATGGGCCGGCGGCCAGTCGCAGGGCCGCTGCGAACTCGGCAACCGATTCCCCGGGCGCTTGGACTCGCCTCCAGAACGCGCTCCGAGCAGGGAACATCGCTATCGCGGGCCGGAGGTGGGCGCGCAGCACCGCCAGGAGCTCCTTAGCTTTGAAGTCGCTCACCCTCCTCAGCGCGATCAGGTCCACCAAGGTCCTCTTGGTCTCGTGCCCGAGCATGCGGACGAAGATGGCCCTCTTCTTGTCCTCATCTGAAACTTCGAGCTCCACCAGCGCTCCATTGAAGTCTATCTCAAACAGCTCCAAGTCTCCCGGCTTCTTGATCTCGTAGCCGGCGCATGTCTTGGTCCCGTGGGCAGCCATTATCCCACCTTCGTCGCCAGTTTAGTGTACGGGACCAAAGACAACAGAACAGCCGAAGGGTTGGCTTAACACAGGTTTATTGCATGATGATCCGGTGGAACATGAGGTAATGGCGGTGATACGTCTCAATATATACAGTAGCATTATACATTTGAATCTTGTAGCACGGTAGCTCATTGGCTGCTACCGGCGTGGCCTCGCCCAGGCACGCCTCTCTTCAGTAGTTCTTTCTCCTCCTGATTAATGTGGGGAAGGTTTTCCCGCGGCTGTCCGTGATTGAGCAATGTGAACCATGTGAGACTGAACGCTCGCAGCTGCCCTCTATGGGCTGCTTGCTCGCGTTCCTTTACAGCTGAGATACATTGTATTTGGAGTGGTTACATTCTTATCTTTCCAGTACAGTGAACATGCATACATAACACCTGGGCATCTCTAGGACCGCACCAAAGCCCCCACCTGCCCCCCCCCCGCCAGAAGTCATGATACATCACTTACTGCATTGGTGGCGATTGCAAAATGCCGCTAAACTGATGCAATGTCTCCGCCGCTTCTCCCG
This sequence comes from Bradypodion ventrale, assembly GCA_035047345.1. Classification (NCBI taxonomy): domain Eukaryota; kingdom Metazoa; phylum Chordata; class Lepidosauria; order Squamata; family Chamaeleonidae; genus Bradypodion; species Bradypodion ventrale. The sequence goes on from JAWDJE010000001.1 coordinate 92,386,959, forward strand.
GCAGCAGGAGGCTTTCGGGAGCATAGTCTCTCCATTTTGGGGTCTTTCCGATGCTCCTCCATGGTGCTTTGGCAGGGAAAGCACACCCTTCAGGGACTTCTGGTGCCAAGCGGAGCTTATGTCAGCACTTCATTCCCAGCACGGAAACAGGAAGTCCCTGAACAGCCGCTTTCCCTGCCGAAGCGCCATGGAAGAGCATCAGAAAGACCCCAAAATGGAGCGGTTATGCTCCCCAAAGTCTCCCACTGCCTGTAGAAGTGGCGGAGACTGTGCAAAATGCCGCTAAACTATCACAATCACTGCCACCACTAATGACGATGAAATTGTAAACACTGGAAGCAACCCGCCTCTGGCCTCCACAGCAGTGTGACGGGAGCATGTCTGGCCCATGACGGGAAAATGTTGCAAACCTCTGTACTAAAGCATCTGAAAAGAGAATCAAAGCTTTTGAAATGTGAATCTAGAGGCGGCTGCTAAGGATATTATGGGTTGACCATGTGACTAATGTAGAAATGTTGCACCAGATGGATAAAGAACAAGAACTGTTTAACATCATTAAGCAAAGAAAGCTCTAATTCCTTGGCCATATCATGAGGAACAACATAAAGTATAGAATCCTCTGACTTGCTCTGCAAGGAAAGATTCCTGGGAAGAGAGGCCCTGGATGTAGACAGACTTCATGGCTGAAGAACCTGAGAGACTGGTGTGGCATATCCTCGGAAGAACTGTTCCGAGAAGTTAAGAACAGGAAGACTATTGCTATGATGACAGCCAATATCTGGAATGGATACAGCACCTGAAGAAGAAGGTTGTGTACTATAAAACCCAATATGGCTTGGCTCCAGGCCCTATAAAAACCGCATATTCCTAGATCAGCTCCCTAGCTTTTAAGATCTTCTGGCTAGACCCTTCTCCTGGACCCACATCCCTCACAAGGCTTGTTTGATGAGAATGTGACAGAGTGCTTTTTCAGCAACTACTCCTAGATTGTGGAGCACATTCCCCAGGTTGGCCTCCTTTCTCTTCTCCTTAAACTGACAATCATTGACCTTACTTTTCAGGCAGGTTTTTGACTTAGACAAGTGGCAGCATTATGAAATCCTTGCTTTACTGAATCCAAGGGTATGTTTTTAAATTGTGGTTCTAAATAATATGATTACCTTATTTGTTTTAAAATATTATTTTGCAGTTCTTCCATGTCTAGGCCAGACGTGAAACTGCCAAAATGAACCCACCTTTTGGTGAGTTCATTCTACAGTTCCATTCACCTGACCGCATAGTTCAGCATGATTAGCCTGCTCTATGCTGTTGCCGAGGTGGGTGGGTGCTTGAGTGCATCCCCCCCCCATTTCAGGCTATGAACAAGACAATGAAAACAATGAAGCCATTATAAATGGGCACAATTGCATTCAATGTGCCTTATACATGATCCTAAACTACCCAGTTCATCCAACAATGGAAGGTGGCAGAAAGGCTACAATACAGATCTAATTTTTGTTAGGGACTCTATAGCTCAACAATTCATTAACAGTATATGTAGGCGATCCAATCCCTAACATTCAGCAAAGATGCATTCTATGTCAGATCTACTCAGCCATCCAAACTCAATCTATACCAGAGTTTTCCAATGTGGAGCCCACACCCCACAGGGGGATTTCAATTCCCAGAAGCCTCTGTTAGTACATTGGCTGCTTAGTGCTTTGGGGAATTGATTTAGGCTTATGGGAATTGAAGTCTAAAAACCAAAGGTTGGGAAACACTGATCTATACCATTCCATAGGAGGTATAATTTCCCAAAAGCCAACTGAGAAAGGTTTATAACAATGCAAGACACAACTGTGCTTCAGACTGCTTCTCAACTAGAGATCTATGATAAATCTGTAACTTCCATTTTGGAATGTTCTCATGCTTCCATCCCAAGAGAGCGCTAGATCAACCACATCCCAGCTCTCACCATGGAAACACAGATTATCATACTTTGAAGAAAATCCTTTTAGTGAACATACAATAAAAGCTGGAAGAAATTAGATCTTTATGCTTGCAGAAATAAAACAAACTTGCTGGATAGATACTATAGCACAGCATGGCAAGGGATGTAGTAGCTAAAAAGTTTGGGGACTGTTGAGAAGACTGAACAACAATCCAAACAAAAGGACACTGCATGTTAATGTAACACCAAAGCAAACAGCACATCAACTGCTCCTGGGAGGGATAGCCAACCAACACATAACAAAATTAAAACATCAAAAATATTAAAATAAAACATCATACATCTACTGTCTTCATGTTGGTGGAACCAGAGGAAGCCTTAAGAATGGCAAAGTAATAGAACTTGATGATATCTGGATCAAGCAAATTAAGAATTGTGTACACCCAAATTTCCTCTAACAGTGCAAACAAGATCTTTAGGCAATGATCAAAGGGGTAGGACTTTCTGAATGCAAGAAATCCCTGTGCAATAATTCAGTGAGACAACCTCCCCTGGCCAGATTATGGGATTGGGACCATTCAGACTTGTAGGAGATAGACTAGCATCCTCATTTCCATGCTGTTCCTCACTTCTTTGAATTATTAGAAAAGTGACCCACTGCACAATGGGAGTCATGAAGATTTCCTGCAACTCACAAAGATGCACAGAGAGAATAAATTCCATGGAGGCAGCACCCATCAGTAGTCATTCCCACATGTACTTTTGCAAGTTGTGATTTTTCTCTGATGATGCTTTTCTAATAGCTTGAAAACACAGTGCAAAAAATAACAGCCTTAGGCAATTATCACTAGTAGAGACAAAGGATTAACCCACAGGTATATGGACCAGTCCCCATCTAGGCATAAACAATTGCTATTTGGCCAGATTTAAAGAGACAGGAAACCCTGCTGCTTACAGTACAGTGTTGATATACAGTATATCAAAACAAAACAAAAAACTAGAAACCAATAAAAAAAGGAGAAATAGAAGAATAAAAGACTCATTACAAAATTAAATGTAGATGTTTTCAATGCCTATTTATAACATATTTATTCAGGTCAACTTTAATTGTTCATGTTATTTTTCCATGGCAACAACCGTACAGTATTAGAGAATAATTAATGTTGGCAGTAGATTTCTCTTAGCTTGGTCCTAACAGAGCTATTTTGAGCCAGTTCCCACACCATTTTAGCATGGGATACTGTGGTCATGTAGCAACAAGTGGTTTATAATGAATGGGCCAAATGAGTCACAAGGTAGAGTAGCTCAAAAATGGCTCTCCAGGAATCTGTACTCACAAGAAATCACTTAAGGTATATTTGGCTAATAACTTTCCAACCCCCTACGTGTTAAAAGTGGCAAAGTGGGTGCAAGGTCTTTACAAAGGGACATTTCACACTTCTTGCTATTTGTGTAAGCAAAGTCAATCTCATGATTGTGGAATAGTTATGACAACCTGCATGAAGTGGGTGCACTGTAGATATTTACTAATGACATTTCAGAAGCTTTCCTATCAGAGGTAGACTAGCCTACAACACTTATCAGGGAATATATATCTCTAGGCCAAGGGTTCCCAAACTTTTCATGCCACGTGCTGGTCGTGTGGTTGAGTGGGCTGGTCACGTGGTTCCTCCCACCGTAAAAGCTGCTGTAAAACACGTCCATGGCTGTTTATGACTGTTGACAGATGCAAGTGTAATTGGTGCTGCATCCCCTACTTCTTGAAAGGAGTCAAGCATTTCAATGTATCTTCAAGCTAATGTGCACATAGTCTTGAGTATTCTTAGAAGCAACCCTTTCTGCCATCACCTGCCCCCTTCCCCTTCTTCTAGGCCAAAACTGCCCTGAACAAGGAAAGGCAGAGGTAGTGGTAACAGGCATTCCCAAGCCCTAATAGAGCTTCTTCTAGAAAGGGTTAGGGCTACCAGTCCCAGAATCCCCACTGGAAAACCTCTGCTGTGTGCCTTTTCTTCCACAAGAGGCCATCTCCCTGGTGGAAAAGACAGAGAAGGAATATCTTTTCCATGAAGCATTCTGTGGTTTCTGGGGAGCGGGGGTGGGGGTGGGGGTGGGGGACGACTTATTGCATCAGACTGATTGTTGCCGTGGGATGCCTAAGCATTCCTATGGTCACCCCAAAGAGGTCAAAGTTTTACATATACTCAGTATGAATACAGCCCAAGCCTTGAGGGTACATGAGATGTGTCTATTGCTGCCTAATGGCACAATCACATAAACAGTTGTACATTCTAAGTTGTTAACAAAAATCTTGGTACAGTAAAACCATGCATAAAGAGTGCCTCGCTTAGAGACTAACTCGCTTAAAGAGCACAATTTTCTCTACACGGTCGCCTCGCTTAACAACTAAAACCAACCAAAAATTTGCTTAACAACTAAATTGGGGTTCTCAATCCCCCACCACCAGAAGTCACAATTGGTCACTTACAATTGTGCAAACTCGCTTAAAGAGCAATCCTGTGGAATGCATTATGCTCTTTAACCAAGGTACCACTGTATATTGGAAGCTTTACCCAAAGCTAGCTGGAACTATTACTCCCAGACCTCTCAGCAGGAAGTGTTGCTTACTCTGAACTGCCTAGAAGTACTAGGGAGGATGGGGTCTGTGGTGGCTCAAGTGGTTAAGATACTGAATTCCCGGGTACTGCATGACAGAATGAGCTCCAGTCTCTGTCCCAGCTCCTGCCAACCTAGCAGTTTGAAAGCAAGAAATTGCAGGTAGATGAGTAGGGACCACTTCGATGGGGAGGTAAACAGTGTTCCGTGCACTCTGGTGTTGAGGCATGTCTGCCACATGTCCATGGAAACATCTGCAGATGCAGACAAGTATAAGGATGAGCACTGAACCCTAGATTTGGATACAACTGGCTTTTGAGCAAGGGCGACCTTTACCTTACTATGGATGATGCTCACTTACTCAAACACTTAACTGCATATGGCTACTGTATTAATATCCTGTTCTTGGACAGGAGTTGTCTTTGGTCATCCCAAAGTGCCAGACACATAATAACAAGCTCAAACTACAGGAAGCCAGATATAGGCTGAATATCAGGCAAAACTTCTTAACTATTAAAGTAGTATGACAATGGAACCAGTGCTGGAGGCATTCAAGAGAAATTGGACAACGTCTGTCAGATCTGCTTTGATTTGGATTTTTGTACAGTATTGAGTTGAACTCAATAGCCTTTCAACTCAATTGTTTTATTATTCTATGACTTCTTCACACCTTTATAATCTTGAGAATTGGTAACTGCAACACTCTCTACGTGGGGCTGCCCTGAAAGGCAGCAACAGGTATAGAATATAGTGGCCAGTGGGCATAAATTTGGGCATATCTCCTAATCTAGGCTCAATTGTATTGGGAAGGAGCTCACTAGACAAGGAACATTAAAAGAGGATATAGCTGAGGAATTTAACCTCCCCTACGTCACTTGGAGGACTCTGAATAGGCTGAGGATTGGAGTGGGGGCTGCTTGAGGACAACAGCACTCTGTGTGAACGTGGTGAGATACAGAATCCAACTCATTTACCTATTACCTGAAATCCTGGGGTTCCTGTGGGGGCCCATAGGTGGGGGTGCCCCATCACCTTTATTTCCTGAACACCCAAATATTTGCAGTGCCCCAAAGTAAAGGGGTGCATTGTATAAAATACATCAGAAAAGAACATTCCAATAAAAGTTGCATTCATTTAATAGCGGGATCTAGCTGGCAGAGGACTGAATGGACCCTTATGAAAAGTGAAATGAGAATCAGCAATACAGAGAAATGTGAATGAGCAACATAACCTGATCTAATAACAATATGAAAATATTCTGGATCCCTATTGTGTGGCAAGAGTCAAGGCCCAGGGCTGCTGGCTTTCCTAGCCAAAATTAGCAGCTGTGAAGATTTGAAGAACCTCTCCTTTTATAGGGGATGCAACCAGAAGACCAGGTGACCACCAGACTGGCTCAAGAGGGGTTACATGGCAAATTATTGGTGGACATGCCCCCTCCTCCCATGAGGAGTAAGATGCCCAAAACAGCATGTACACAATGGAAAAACCCAATTGCACAGGCCATAAATAACATTAAAACCATCAACCTAAGTCCCTCACAGGCAGCCCATTTTATGAGACAGAAATACACATCCTAAGAAAGGCCTAGGGAGAATCTACATCCTAACCTGGCCTACGACCAGCAGTGTAGAATACCGTATTTGTATTGAAATCCACAATTAGCTCTATTAGAAAACACCCCTTAACTAGGGGCATCATTCCCTTTGTATATGAATGAGTTAAGTACCAGTGGGGAACAATGGGATCCTGGCCTTTGATCTGCGATGGGAGAGCAAAGCCAAACTTCCCTGCTATCTGCCAGGCAGAGTCAGCTAATGCTTTATTCTGTTCATAAAATATGAATATTAAAAGATAAACCTTCAGAAATAAGCCAACATGCTGATTACTGTCAGAAACATGCACCAATGAAGCCTTAGCATGCTCCGATGAAGACTTAAGTTTGGCCAAAGCCAAGAAAGTGGCTTCATTTTGGCAGGCCAGGGATTGATCCGGACACAAAAGAAGACCCAAATAGAACTTTGGGCAGTTTTTATCAGAGGTCACAACCTTGTGACATATGCAATGGGCTGTGACATTAAAATCTACAGTGAAAACCCTTTTTCTATACTTTCATAAAGTCTAATTTTTTATTAGGTCCCTAACTGAAAAAAGTGCAATTCTAGGTGTACCATGCTAGACAGAGGCATTACTGTCTTGCTTTTACTGAAAGGCATCTGCCATTGCTGCCTCTGTACTCATGAGTAAACTAAATAAACTTTACTAACAATTCAATTGGGTAAATTTAGGGGTATGCCAATAAGTGAATGTCACAAGTCAAAATGACCTAAAGACCAGTGTGGACTGTTGTAATGGAAATATAAACATCTCCAGTGAAAGATAAAATGTATCACAGTACAGATAAGAAACTTTTCAGTGTGAAACAGACCACTCTAAATTCCCTTGTGTTGATAGCTTCAAATGCACTTACAGCACAAGATAGTGTAAAACTGGATATTTTGCCTTCTCTTTAGAGAAAGCAGTAATATTTAAATGTGCATGTTTCTTAAATGTCTTAAGATGCTTAGGGCTAGAGAGTTGCGGGGAGGAGCTTAGTCAACTGCCAACTGCCATCAGTCAGAATCTGGAGTCTGAAGAAGAAGGTTCAAAATAGACTTTATCCTCCTTTGTGGAAAGCACTGGGCTGTGGAAAGAACCAGTCTTTTTTACCTCAATATCTCTCAATATCACACCACTCAATATCTCTCAACTCAATAGCTCAAACTCAAACTCACCAAAATCTCTCTCAACTCAATCTCAACTTAAACCACTTACAATTACTCAAAATCATTCAAAGCCATCACTAAAAGTAGTAGGACACTTAAACCAATGTTCACATAACTTACAAGCCTTCAGAACTAAGTAAATAAAGCATTTGTTTTCAAAGGAGGTTCCCCTCAGAAAGGGAATTTCTATTCAAGATACTATATTTAGGAAGAATTCCTCTCAAAGAATCTTGCCTGAAAGGACATTTACTTGTTTAAAAGGACATTTAACAAAGGTTATTATATTTTCTAATCAAATTATCTTCAGAAGTATTTCAGTTTGTGTGACTTGTTCTCTTCATTCATTAAAAGTTATTGTTCAAAGGAGAGTGTCTGCTGGTGTGTGGAATAGGTGAACAGGAGGATTTGTGAGGGTTAACTTTCTGACAAAATCTTTGTGTTGGAAAACCAGGGACAGATCAGAACACTGGAATTAAGGGACAAAGATTCAGCCTCAATTTACTAGGAATCTACTCTAAACAGCCTCAAAAGTAAATTAATGAAAAGCTTTCCCCATAGTCTTTAGAAGCTCATTTTTGTGCTGTTTTACTACATATCTACCTTTTTGGAGTGGGGGAGGGGGGAGTGAGAAAAACACTGTGATCTTCCACAGATTTAGGAGGTGAACTCTTCTCGGGCATAGGATAGCCCATTAGTTTATTAACCAAATTGTGTATAAATCTTTGCCCTTTGCGGCTTTTCTTCACATCCCTACTTCCAATATTTGTTTGTAGAGCTGTTCTTCAATTGGCTGCCATCGGAGAAAGAAAAGGATTCCAGAATTCTCCATGCTTATGATCAAGAATTTGGGGCAGCATATTTGTGGACAGCAGTCATTCCTGATTTATATGATACTAGCAGATTTTGCCCGGCGGTGCAGGGCAGTTTTAAATTGTGTTGGATAGTAAAGGGTTGGGTTTTTTTTTCTTGAACAAATGGTGCCGGGCTGTTTTAAATGGTGTTGAACTGTTTTGTGATTTTTAAAATGTTTATTTATATGCACGGGCTGTTATAAACTGTGATCAGCTTTTTTTTGGGGGGGGGGGGGGTTTGATTAAAAAAATTTAGGAAAGGATGATATAATTATTTACAATTATTTTTTTAACCAAATAATGTTTTATATGTGATTTTTTTTTAATAGTTGTACTTTGGATAAAAAATTTAAAAATGTGTAAGTATATGTTTTTTCAGATTTAATATTTTTAAAATGTTTTAAAAGGTTGTGTTTTTATTTTTGAGTAACAACTGAACACAGGATTTTAGAAATGTGTGAAACATTTCTGTGAATATTTCTGACTGTTTTTTCTCCTGTGGCCTCTGGGTGGTGCTGTTCAGGTTTTCTTTTGCTTTGACTGTTTTTCTCTCATTGTCGCTTCTTCCGGTAAGTAATCTCTTTCTTTCCTCATTTCATTTCCGGACGTTGTGGAGTGAGGACATGGGGATGAGTTCTCTTGTTTAATTTCTCTGGGTTTTTGTGTTGTTGTGTTTTTTTTTGGGGGGGGGGGTTCCTGTGTGTTCTGTCTTGTTCTTATTTTTGGGTTTGATTTTGATTATTTTTGAATGTTTTTGATTCTGATTTTTGTGTTTTAGTTTTGGGGTAAGTAAAGTCAGCGGGCGGAGCGCCGTCCATTGGCTTTGCTTACCTGGGAATGGGTTCAATGTGTGTGTGTGGAAGGGGGGTTGGGAGGGTTTAACGTGACCTTGCCTTGCTGGCCAGGCCGCGTTAAATCCTTGCGTTGGGGTGGGGGTGGGGATTGTTTATTTATTTATATGCGTGTGTTTTTTACAGGGGGACTGGCCAGTGTTTTGCCATATCCTGGGTTTGGGGGGAAAGAGGGGGTATCCCCTCTCCCCAAGCTATGGGCTGGCTTGGGCAGGCCTCCGAGGCTGTGGGGGGAAACATAGTTTTTCCCCGTTGCCTCGCCGAAGCATGGGTGGGGGGGAAGAGAGGGGTATCCTCTTTCCCCACCCCCATGCTACAGAGGAGGAATTGTTTCGCTTTCAAGGGGAGGGAGGCAATGATGCCTTCGCCCTCCCTTGAAAGCGAAATACTTACTCGGAAAGTAAAGGTACTGGGCAGAGCGCCGTCCGGTACCTTTCCTTTCCGGAGGAATTGTTTTGCTTTCAAGGGGGGGGGGGTGAAGGCATCAATACCTCCCCCCTTGAACTTCCTCTGTTGTTGTGGTTTTTCCCCTCAACTTTTGTTGAGGCCGGTGGTGGTCTCGCCGTGTCTTTGGTGGGGTAGCGTGGAGGAGAGGGAGTCCCTCTCCTCCCCGTTGCTCTGTGCAAGAAGGCCGGCGGGTGTTTGCGTGGCTTTGAGGCGCTGCATCCGCCTGCGGCGGACTTGCACTCCCAGTGTGTTTTTTATTTTTATTTTTCGCGCGCCGGCTTCCTCAGAGTTCTGTGCGCTCATGGCGCGCAGGACGCTGTGGCTTGTAGTTTTGTGTTTGTGTTTACCGTTGGTGCAGCGGTTTTTTCCCTGCGGCTTCATTTTGATTGGCCGCGGCATATTTCTGAATGTTCCTTTTGCTCGCGCCTCTCAGCCTGATTGGCTGTGGCACGGCACGGCCCAAGGAACGCTGGGAAATTGAGTCCTTTCTTTTTGTTTGTGGCCGGGGGGCTCCTGCCCCACTGACGCCAAATTCAACCCGACAGTTACCTGCGAACCCCAGTTGGGCGAGTGCACGGAGAATTGGTGGGGGCTAGTGGGGCCTGGTGCAACATCCTTTGTCACATTCCAACAGTTAACGCACAGATTTATAGGTATAGATTGCTCATTTTGAAAGCTACCATCCCATAACTTTTAACAGCTCATTTTGCAAGATTAACCATTTTTAACCATATTGATGCATAAGTTTCTTTGAGGAGGCTTTTTGAATGCTAAGCACAGTAGCACAGACATTTTCTCATTCATGTACTAAATTAGTGCAGGGCCTGCAGTATATTCTTTTAACAATTAAGGGAGACTGGGTAAGATCTTACTATCTTCCCAAGATACAGTCCAAAATCTATTCTATGACTCCCACTTAGTTAAGCTATTATGACTCTAAATATAAAAAGGAGTGTTGGAGATGTAAGGAAGAGACAGGGACATACAGTAAAACCCTGACTTACAAATGCCCAGACTTACATAAAATTCGACTAACCAAATGATTTTGTGCTAAAACCATGTCCCGATTTACATAAATGTCCCGATTTACATAAATTTACGTAACACGATTTCCTTTGGGTTTGCTTCAAGTTACATAAAAAAATCATTTTCCCTATGGGTTTGATTCGAGTTATTTAAAAATTCATTTCCCTATGGGTTTGCTTCGATTTACATAAAAACTAGCAGATTTTGCCCGGCGGTGCCAGGCTATTTTAAATTGTGTTGGAAGGTTTTTGTTTTGTTAATGTTTGTACAAATGAGGTTAGTCTGTAATTGTGATTTTTAAAATGTTTATTTATACACACGGGCTGTTATAAACTGTGATCAGCTTTTTTGGGTTTGTTTTTGTGGATTAAAAAAAGAGGAAATGATGGTATAATTTTTTACAATTATTTTATTTAACCAAATAATGTTTTAGTATGTGAATTTTTTTTAATAGTTATACCTTGGATAATAATTTTAAAATTGTGAAAGTACATGGTTTTTTTTACATTCAATGTTTTTAAACTGTGTTTAGATGTTTTGGGTTTTTTTAAAGTGAAAACTCTACACAGGATTTTAGAAATGTTTTCATTTTATTATTTTGTGATTTGTTTGTGATTTGTGTGAATGTGTGATGACAGCCTTCAAAAACCTATCTGCACAGTGTCAAGAAGTACAGAAAAGAAAGGAACTGAACTGCAAATATTAACAGAAGCCTGCTCGGAGGATTCGAAGGTGGGACGCTGAGACTTGGAGCCATCCTCCCAGTTTGGCAAACTGGGGGGGAATGAGAAACACCTGCTCCAGCCCCCTGCAGGGCATAAAGGACCTTCCGCAGACGCTGCCTCCCTGCCTCTCCACCTCCTTGAGCCTGCCTGCTCGGAGGATTCGAAGGTGGGACGCTGAGACTTGGAGCCATCCTCCCAGTTTGGCAAACTGGGGGGGAATGAGAAACACCTGCTCCAGCCCCCTGCAGGGCATAAAGGACCTTCCGCAGACGCTGCCTCCCTGCCTCTCCACCTCCTTGAGCCTGCCTGCTCGGAGGATTCGAAGGTGGGACGCTGAGACTTGGAGCCATCCTCCCAGTTTGGCAAACTGGGGGGGAATGAGAAACACCTGCTCCAGCCCCCTGCAGGGCATAAAGGACCTTCCGCAGACGCTGCCTCCCTGCCTCTCCACCTCCTTGAGCCTGCCTGCTCGGAGGATTCGAAGGTGGGACGTTGAGACTTGGAGCCATCCTCCCAGTTTGGCACACTGGGGGGGAATGAGAAACACATGCTCCAGCCCCCCCTGCGGGGCATAAAGGACCTTCCGCAGACGCTGCCTCCCTGCCTCTCCACCTCCTTGAGCCTGCCTGCTCGGAGGATTCGAAGGTGGGACGCTGAGACTTGGAGCCATCCTCCCAGTTTGGCAAACTGGGGGGGAATGAGAAACACCTGCTCCAGCCCCCTGCAGGGCATAAAGGACCTTCCACAGACGCTGCCTCCCTGCCTCTCCACCTCCTTGAGCCTGCCTGCTCGGAGGATTCGAAGGTGGGATGCTGAGACTTGGAGCCATCCTCCCAGTTTGGCAAACTGGGGGGGAATGAGAAACACCTGCTCCAGCCCCCTGCAGGGCATAAAGGACCTTCCGCAGACGCTGCCTCTCCGCCCCTTTTGTTCTGCATTGCTTTTGATATTTGATTGTTGTCTTTTATACCTTTAATCTAAATTTTGTAACTATTGATTAATGATATTTTGATGTTGTGCCTTTTGTATTATTGTGGATTTTTGATTATTTATTTTGTTTATGATTAGATGTATTATTATGATATGGTAATTGTATGTGTATTGATTGTTGTAACCGCTTTGAGTCGACCTTGTGCTTGAGTGGAGCGGGGTATAAATCCAATAATTAATAATTAATTAATAATAATAATGTTATGTTTTTGACTGTTTTATCTCTTGTGGCCTCTGGGTGGGGCTGTTGAGTATTTCTTTTACTTTGACTGTTTTTTCTCTACTGGCCTCTGGGTGGTGCTTCTTCCAGTAAGTAGTCTCTTTCTTTCCTCATTTCAGTTCCGGCCGTCATGGAGGTAGGACATGCTGGTAAGTTGGCTGGTTTAATTTCTTTTGTGGGTTTGTTTTATTTTTATTTTTTGGTATTTTTCTGTGTGTTTTTTCTGTTTGTTATTTTTGGTTTTGGTTAATTTTGGATGTTTTTGTTTTTTGTTTTTTTTTAATTAATGGTTTATTTATTTTAATTATTTTGGTGTTTGTTTGTGTTTTTTAGTTTTGTTTCTCTTTCAGGGGGGGGAGGCACTGGTGCCTTGGCCCCCTCTTGAAAGCGAAGCACTTTTAAAGAAAGTAAAGTCAGCGGGCAGAGCGCCGTCCGCTGGCTTTGCTTCCCTGGGAATGGGTTCACTTTCAAGGGGGGGAAGGCACTGATGCCTTCGCCCTCCCTTGAAAGTGAAACACTTACTCAGAAAGTAAAGGCAGCGGCCGGAGTGCCGTTTGCTGCCTTTCCTTTGCAGAGGAATTGTTTCGCTTTCAAGGGGGGGAAGGCATCAGTACCTTTCCCCCGCTTGAATCCCCCCTGTGTTTGTGGTTTTTTTCCACCCCAGATCAACTTTTCTTGAGACTGGTGGTGGTCTCGCCATGTCTTTGGCGGGGTAGCATGGAGGAGAGGGAGTCCCTCTCCTCCCCGTTTCTCCGTGAAAGAAGGCCGGCGGGTGTTTGCGTGGCTGTGAGGTGCTGCATCCGCCTGCGGTGGACTTGCCCTCACATTGTGTTTTTTATTTTTATTTTTCACGCAGCGGCCTTCTCAGTGTTCTGTGCGCTCATGCCGCGCAGGACTCTGGGGCTTGTAGTTATGGGTTTGTGCGTTCCATTTGTGCGGCGGTTTTTTCCTGCGGCTCCATTTTGATTGGCCATGGCACGTTTCCGAACGTTCCTTTTGCTTGCGCCTCTCAGCCTGATTGGCTGTGGTGTGGCACAGCGCATAGGATGTTGGGAAGTGAAGTCCTTTTTCTTTGCGTTCGGGGGGCTCCTGCCCCACTGGCGCAAAATTCAACCCGACAGTTACCTGCGAACCCGTTTCAGGCGAGAAAATGAATGCTCGGTACTGGCTAGTAGGGCCGGGTGCAGGATCCTTTGTCACATTCCAACGGTTAACGCACCGATTTATAGGTATAGATTTCATTTTTCCTATGGGTTTTCTTTGAGTTACATACAAAACCGATTTAAGCAAAAGCCTATGGAGATGACTTTTTGCGTAAGTAGGGGTTTTACTGTACCTTCATTTATGGTGGCATTGTAAGATTGTAAAGAAGACTTGGGGGAAAGTGTTTGAAGATAGTTGTACCACTAGGTACACATAGGTGGCAAAAGAATGGCTGGAGTATCTAGTCCTAGAATAAATGAGTCCACCCTCACAAAATATACATAAATATTGGGAAACATAGTAGATTGTATCTAGACACCATTGTCCAAAACCTTGATCTATCAGATATGAAATGGAATTCAGACTAAAAATAGACTATGGCCTACAGCTTGCTAAAACATTTATGAGCATTTTGACAAATAGATATCAAAGCAGTTGAGATCCATTACTACTGCATCCATTACTAACACATAGAGCCCACTGCCTGTTACTGCTCTATCATTTTTTTCAATGAACCCTCACCAATATTAGGGCTGATGGAAGTGAAGTCTAACAACACCTAAGGGGCCAAAAGGTGTCTGCCTCAGCTATATCGAGGTCGTCAAGTCTGGACTCCGCTGAGGACGTTGAGCCCCGGGCTCCGTCGATGACGTTGAGCCCCAGGCCCTGTTGCAGACATTTGAGCCCTGGGCTCCGTTGAGGATGTTTGAGCCCAGGCTCTGTCAAAGACGTTGAGCCCCAGACCCCATCGAGGACGCTGAGCCCCGGGCTTCGACCCCTGGGCCTCGCTAATGGCCAGCGGCGGTGCCAACAGAGGACAATGTGACTTATTGTTTGAATCTATATTTTGTGATATTTTGTGATGTTTTGCTATACTTTGTCAGCTTCCCTGAGTCTCCCTGCGAGTCAGGCGGCATACAATTGGGAACAAATAAATAAAAATTAATAAATATAGTCTGATTTCTGGTATGGCCAATTTCAGACACTATGGCTTTTGGTCCAAATGTTTTGAGTCACTAACCCAAGGTATCTGCAAGCCTTATCATTTCACTCCCTATGAATATTTCCCTATGAACTAATATCTGTAAACTACACAAACTGGAGTCCACACTTTTTTTAACAAATAGCAAAAAAAAATGGGGGGGAGCAAAGAGCTAAATAAAAGAAGGACACATTTTTACAAAGAATGTTTCCAACTCACTTTCCACAAATGTAGCCAGAGCAATAAATTTCACACACCTTTCTGTGCATAGTGCCAGGCACTTCCAAATTCGGAGCAGACTTTTGTACAGCCAGATTTTCCAGTCATGTATTTATATCTATTGCTTAGTTGGGTAGTGTAATTTAACAAAAGCTAGTCAACTGTTCCCCCCCACCCCTATAGTGTCTACATGAGGAGCAATATAGAATGGAGGAAGTAGCAAATGCTATAACCAAGACTTTCAATGGGAGGTCCATCAAAATTACTTTCTTTGGGATCAAAAACTTGCAAAATAAAATAGACTTTTTGGTGCAGAAAATCCAAAATTCAAAATTCAGTCTACCATGTCCCTAGGTATTTTTTAAAGCTGGATCAATTGATAGATAGTAAGAAAGATACTGTTAGGACCAGCTACTAGTTCAGTGATGGCAAACCTTGGCATTCCAGATGTCCTTGAACTTCAATTCCCAGAAGTCCTGATCAACTGGAGTCCAAGAACACCTGGAATGCCAAAGTTCACTGTCACTGTACCAATTACATGTTATTATGCCAGACGGACAAATTGTCTAACTTTATATAAGGTTATGCTCCTTCCCAGTTTTAAAAGGTAAAGTCCATCTCTCAAATTCAAATTACATATGATAATAACCATTTAAGTATATCCCATGTGTGGAGTTTCCTAGTTTTTGTACTGGTTGATACTTTTCTAAGACTTAGGGCTTGTCTGCACTGGCCCTTGAAACGTCTACACTGGCCCTTGAAACCTGACTGGCTGAAACCTGATGCCTGGGGTCACTTGAGGATGGGAGAACTTAAGTGACATTTAGCCTGCCCCCCCCCCACCTACCCCAAACAACACAAGTAACCTAATTGCTAACATCATGAAGTGGTTGATGAACCACCACAGAATATGGACAAATCAAACATTTTCTCTGCTCCTCTGCAGAAGGATAGTGAAAATGAAATAGTTTTTCTGACATTTGATAGGTAATTTTAACATTACCTAAGAAATCAAATAGAGGGACTATGGTGGCTTAGTGGTTAATTTGCTGAACTTGATGACTTGATATGATAGCTTAAAGACTAGCAGTTTTCTTTCATCAAAATTACCACTGAAATTACAATTCTCTCTCCCCCCACCCACCCAGTTCACTTGGTCCCTACCCCCCTCTACCATGTCCTCTGTGTATATAAACCTGTAGCTTAACTATTATGCTGCATGTGTCTGAGGAAAGGAATTGTAATCCAAGTAAACATGCTAAAATAAATCTGTTCATCTTTAAGATGCCACAACACTTAGGACTTCATTGATAATAAATAATAACTGTGGGCTGTCAAATCAATGCTGATTTATGGCAACCCTCTCCAGAGTTTTCTAGATAGATAATACACAGATGTGGTTTACCATTCCCTTCACGTACTAGCAGTTATGCTTTCGAGTTAAAACAAGTTGGAATTTTTGATTCTCACTCTTTTTTTAAAACAAAGAATTGGCTCCTGCCCACCACTGGAATGTGCTCCTCCAGAAGTTATCTGAAATGTAATTGAGCCCATGGGCTGAACTGAATTTCCCATTCTTGTAGCACATGAAAGACAATCCAGTCCATCTCAGATTTAAAGACAAACATACCTTTCCAATAGTTAGCATCTGGATGGCAGAATAAGCATGGAAGCATACAGACCACCTTGTCAGTCTTCCCCATTTTGGTGAAATATATGTTATATTACAGGGATTATTTCTAAATTTGCATCTGTTCAAACTCTGCAAATCTGTGCCTTATTTTTGTTGATTCATTTCCCCCACCCTAGTGGTACACATATAACCACCCTGAAGATTACAGTTCCAAATGAGAACAATCCTTTAGACTACAGGGTTTAGGACCCAGCCTTGGGCCCCCAGATGTTCTTGGACTTCAATCCCCAGAAGCCCTGATCAGCAGGTGTGCTGACTTGGCTTCTGGTAATTGAAGTCCAAGAAGGGGGCGGGGGCAAGTTTGAGAAACCCTGCTTTAGAGCTTCTATACACTAGTTAGCTAAGGCACAGATCCCACATATTATTACCAGTCCACCCCCCAGAATGAATAGTGCATGGGGCATTGTTATCTAGTTTTGAGACTAGAGCAAAAACAGGAAATATGTGTATTGTCCCACAAATCTCTGGGACCTGCTCCAAACAGTTAGATTACTGGATACAATTCATTACATGGAGTACCACAGATATGCTCAGATGTAACCTACTGATCGCAAAATTCAGGCTTAGACTAAAGAAAATGGGGAAAACAATTAGACCAGACAGATATGACCTACACAACATCCCTAAAGAATACACGGTGGAGGTCATGAACAGATTTAATGTCCTGTACCTGATAGACAGAGTACCAGAAGAATTATGGACAGAGACGCGGGACATCAGGCAGGAGGCAGCAAGAGAAATCATACCAAAAGAAAAGAAGCGTAAGAAAGCAAAGTGGTTGTCTGATGAGGCTCTTAAAATAGCAGAGGAAAGAAGGAATGCAAAAGTCCAAGGAGAAAGGAAAAAATACAACCACCTGAATACAGGATTTCAAAGAAAAGCAAGGAGAGATAAGGAAAACTACCTGAACGAACAGTGCAAAGAAATGGAGGAAAACAACAAAAGAGGCAGGACTAGAGATCTTTTCAAAAAAATTGGGGAAATCAAGGGAACATTTAAAGCAAAAATGAACATGATAAGGGACAAAGATGGAAAAGAGTTAGCTGAAGCAGAAGAGATCAAAAAAAGATGGCAAGAGTACACAGAGGAACTCTACAAAAAGGACCTCAACACTCCTGATAATAACAATAATGAGAAATTTGAACTTGAACCAGACGTTCTGGAGAGTGAAGTCAGAAAGGCCCTAAAAAGCGCTGCAAACAATAAAGCTAGTGGAAATGATGGTATCCCAATTGAATTTTTCAAAGCCCTAAAAGATGATGGAATCAAACTACTGCATTCAATATGCCAGCAAATTTGGAAAACAAAACAGTGGCCACAGGATTGGAAAAGATCAGTGTACGTTCCAATCCCCAAAAAAGGCAATGCCAAAGAATGCCCAAATTACCGAACAATTACGCTCATCCCACATGCCAGCAAGGTGATGCTCAAGATAATACAGGATAGACTTCAACAACATGTGGAGAGAGAACTACCAGAGGTTCAGACCGGTTTCAGAAGAGGCAGGGGGACTAGAGACCACATTGCCAACATACGTTGGATCATGGAGAAAACAAAAGAATACCAGGTCAGCAGGAGCTGGGGCAGATGATGGGAGCTCACTCTGTCGTGAAACACTCTGGTCTCAAACTGCTAATTTGCCAACCTTTCAGTTGTCAAGCTCAGTGTCTTAACCACTAAGCCACCATGCATACTAGATTATACTGGCTCTAAAACAGTGCTGCATCAGTTAGGGAAATATTTTTTAAAAGTTAGAGAACATGAAAAAAGAGGAAGAGGTTTCTCCATTCACTATTTAAATGTCACAACCTATCTAATACATCACAAATTGTCACCTCAAAAACACTGCCCACAGCTCTGTTTTGGTGTCAATTAACCATCCGCCCCGGGATAGTGTTGTGTATTAAGGCACATTTGCAAGTAGCACAGGCAGCGCCTTGAAAGAGGAAAATGGCGGTTTCCTGCCATCCAAAATAGGAGCCTAAAAGTGGCGCGAAATCCCCCGTTCCAGGGCGCGTTGATCATGCTAATCCAAGCTCTGTGATTGGTTACAGTTTTGGATCCTGTTTCCCATTGGTTAATTACATATATACCCTGTTATGATTGGTTAGTTACGCTTGTCCAACAGGTCGCTACTTTGTATCAAGGAGCCACTGCCAGGGAGACACTATATAAGCCCCATGAGTAAACAAGGGTGGGGCCAGACCAGATCTACACTTCACACTCTGTACAGGTAGCCAGCAACTGCTAAACCTGGGTCTCCTCCATTATACTACACTTCTATGGTAGCTAGTATTTGCCTCGTACATGGCAAGAGTCCGGAGGGACTGATTCCACTGGGATTGTATAGCCATCTCTGTGTCCAGAGCACCTTGTAATCTCATCTCTAAAAGACTGTTGAATAAAGACTTGTTGCTGTTTTGTTCATCGTTGTCTGGACTAGTGCTTATAAGGGCCGGACATAACAGATAGGGACAAGGTTAAGGACTCCCCATTCAGTGATTTGGGGATGTGTGTAATACTGTATGCACCTCTGCAATTCCTAGCCACCCATTACATGCAAAATGTAACAACCCCACCCCCCACCCCCCAAGACTGCCCATCTTTTGCACAGAGAAGGAAAGCTTTTCTTTCTGAACGGCAGTTCCTAGAATCCAACAACCATTATGGACAATTGCAGTCCAAAAAGCAAAAGCACTGAAGTCAGTGACATAAAATGAGGCATATATTAGAAGTGGCTGAAAGTTTAGAAGTCTGAGACATAAAGGGCAAACTCCACAGTTGAGGGGGATCCTGGCAAAATACCTGCTTGGTATATGGCTGTCAAAAGCCTGCCCAAGCAATAACGTCTTCCACAGATTTTTAAGCAATTTAGGGGGAAAAAGAACTATATATTAGTCACACGTCTTCCTGTCTTTTCCAACTAGCTCTCAAAAATAAGAGCCAATTTTCCATACACAGGATGTTCTTTGGTAAATGTTTTGCTTTTTTTGAAGAACATCCTAATTTTACATAACAGGGGCCTTTTCAGAAGCTGCAACCTGGGTATAAGTTGTACTAGAATTCATGTTTTACTGAATATTAAATCAAGTAGTCCGTTGAACCATCTTAAAATCTGAAACAGTGGCTTAATGTAAAACATATGTTTCAGAGCCTGGGGTAGTTCTCTCTGAACTACAGGTAATTGCTGCAGAAAACCACACTGGAGTGAACTGAATGTTTTGTAGAATTAAGAGTTAACCTAATAAATTTAAGTGTTGGATGCTATATCTTCCCAACTTCTTCATTTTATCCATAGGGTTGTTTGTCCCATTATAATTGAACCTGAAGGCAAAGTGCCTATGATTAAATCTTGCTTGCCATGTTAGGCTGTAGTAAGCGTTCAGCAAAAAGCCATGTGTGTTATTTATTTATTTATTGCATGGATAGTATGGAGTTTCAGTCTGGCTGAACATCCCCATAATGGAGTAGGCCTACAGCCAGTGACTCAACAGTGAGTGTTGGGAGGCGGTAAATAACCTGACTCCCTAAAGGGGCCAATGGCTACAAGTGGATGAGCCCCTTTAGGTGGGGTGATGGTCCCCTCAGTGGAAGAAATACCACTAGAAACCATCATATTGGTCCCAACCGCAAAATGAGCAGAAGAGGAACCATTTCACTATTCTGATTCCCAACGTTCATGGAGGCAGAAGAGGCCATGGCAGATGGACTGACTGCCTGTGAAGGCGCACCTTGTCAATATCCTCAAGGCTGCGGCAGTCCATTGAAGTCCAAGTGTCAAATCCTGCATATCTCATTTCATACATGCTGATCACAGTGTGTGGGTCACTTCATGGCAAGCTGGGATCCACCTTAAACAAATTCATGCCAATGGCATTTTTCCTTTGTCACATCATCAACTGTTAAAAGGAATTTCAGGAAAAAATATATACTGTACTTGGACACGAGTAGCAGCCACCAATAGTATGGAGTGAAAACACGCCACCTGATCAACTTAAGTATTTGAATTACTGGTGTATAGTTCCTAAAGTTTAAGAACTTGGATTTATACGTAATGTATTACTTCTTTCAACAGATGGTCCAAAAAATGACTTAGAATAGTGATTGGAAATCAGATGGTTTAAGAATAAAACAAGAAGCCATAATTTGGTAATATGGGAATTAACATGAGAGGTTGTAGGCTTACCCACTTCAACCTCTCCTTCCTCTCTCTCCTCTGCCTCATCTTTGTTTGCAGTAAACTATAGCATAACATCTCTTCCAAAAAATAAATTATAGTCTGCATTATGCCACCAGCCAGGGTTAGATTATGGTAGGCTATCATAGTATTTGTGCAAGCGCAAACCATGTTTTGCCTTTTGAGATGAAATTACAAGCTATGATTTTTTTGCAAACAAGGAAGTAGAAAATGAGTGTGCAAAGAGGGGAAGGAGAGAGCATGTGAGTCTCAAATTCCTCCACAAGGGCTTATTCACATATAAAAACCATTGGTAGGCATTTGTTGTTGTTGTTCAGTCGCACAGTCGATTCCGACCCTTTGCGACCCCATGGACCATTTTCCTCCAGGCACCTCTATCCTCCACCATTCTCCTCAGCCCACCAAGCTCTGTGCCCATTGTGTCCACAATACCATCTATCCATCTCAGCTTTGGACGCCCCCTTCTTCTCTTTCCCTCCACCTTTCCCAGCATCAAGGCCTTCTCAAGTGAGTCCTCCCTTCTCATTTGATGTCCAAAGTACTTTAGCTTCATCTTCACTATTTGTCCCTCCAATGAACAGTCAGGGTTGATTTCTTCCAGTATTGACCTATTTGTTCTCTTTGCTGTCCAGGGGACTCTCAGGACTCTTCTCCAACACCACATCTCAAAGGCATCTATTCTTCTGCACTCAGCCTTCCTAATGGTCCAGCTCTCACATTACATTACTACTGTTTGGTTGGTGTATGAAAACCAAGACACAGGACACAGCCTCGGGCTGGGTTAACTCAGGTTTATTGCATCGTGGACAGAGGGAACATGAGGTAATGGCGGATCGATAGCTCTTTTTATACAGCAGTAATACATTTGAACGTGGTGCCATGGTAGCCCATTGGCTACTGCCTGCGTGACGTCATTGCGAGTCACGCCCTTCTTGTCCAAGTGTAGGTAGTGGCAGGAAAGCTTCCCGCGCTGTTGCCTTTGATGAGTTCGGACCAAGAGAGCTTGGACGCTCGCTGCTGCCAGCTGGTGGTCATTAGCTCGCGTCCTATTACAGGGTTTATATGATACAGCTGAAGGTTACATTGTTGCTATAGGCAAGGTTACATTGGCTCCGATACAGTGTAATCCATGTGGAAGGTAAAACCATTAGAACACAACACCCCTCCCCCCTAGGATGAGACAAAGTCTCGAGCCCCCACTCAAACACACTCCCCCCCCTAGGAGACAAAGTCTCTCAGCCAAGATGGCTTATTTCGAACACGCTGGGGTCTCGATGCGGGCTGCCTTTGCCCGGGTTTGCTACCTTCTCTTTGTCCCCTGGTTTCCTGCCCTGTAATTGGAGAGGGAGACTCGTTAGTGACCTGCCGCGGCTCCGCGGCGTTGTTGGGAGGTGTGCTCTCTCTTAGGGAAGAACCGGGGGCACTGGGGACTAACGAAAAACCCCTCTTCTCGCTTGGATGGGTGGGGGAACACTCCTGAAAACCCCCCCGGCTCGCAAAACCAAAACCAAAATTACATTCGGGGGCAGCGGTCGCGAATTCCTCTCCCCCTTCCCCGGCCTCTGATGTCACTGGTTTATCAAAAGGATATGAGTCGGGGCCGCTGCTTCTTCCTTCCCCCCTTGCTTGGGACTGTTGTCCGCTGATGTCTCCCCCTTGGGCTAAGCGGGTGGGGGAGGACCCTAACGCTGAATCTTGTTGATGAGCCCCACTGTCTGGTACGCTCACTCGGTGCCTCAGCTGGTCCGCGTGCCTCCTCCAGAGGAGACCTGTGCTGGTCTCGACCCGGTACGACACTGGCCCCGTCTGTTCTACTATCGTCCCCGGCACCCAGGCTGGCCCTGCGCTGGCATAGTTTCTACAGTGAACAGGGTCGCCGGCGGCGAATCCTTTCGAGACTGCCAGCCCTATGTTTTTTCCCTTCTCCTCGACTCTCGTCGGGTCTAGCCTGGACAGAATCGTGGTCAGTTTTCGCCGCATCAAGAGCTCTGCCGGCGAGTAACCTGACGCTAAGGGGGTCACCCTATACGCTAATAAGAACTGACATACTTGGTGATTTAGGTCCCCCGGGCCCATGCGCCGAAGCGCATCCTTTGTTGTACGCACCAACCGTTCCACTTGGCCATTCGTGGCCGGGTGAAACGGTGCGGATGTGACATGCCGAATTGCGTTTGCCTCCATGAATGCTCCGAACTCCGAGGAGGTGAAGCAACTCGCGTTATCGCTGACTAATGTGTCGGGTAACCCGAACGTGGAAAAGACTCTCCGTAGCTGGCTAATTGTCGTGGCGGAGGACGTGCTCTTTACTGGGATAACCTCCAGCCATTTGGAGAACGCATCCACCACCAGGAGAAACATGGTTCCTCGGAATGGGCCAGCGAAATCTATGTGTACTCTGGACCACGGCCCCCTTGCTGCGTCCCATTCCCTATGCGGGAGGCGAGCCTCCTCTGGACGGGATCCCTGACATGCCTCACAAGTGCCGACCATGTGCTCAATGTCCGCGTCCAGTTGTGGCCACCAAAAATAACTGCGGGCCAGCGCTTTCGAACGAACGATCCCCGGGTGGCTGACGTGCAGCAGTTTGAGCACCCTCGGCCGCATGGATGTAGGGACCACCACCCGTTGGCCCCACAACAGGCACCCCCTTTCTATGGACAGCTCTAGCTTTTTCCGAAAGAATGGGTCGAATTCCGTACTCGGGGACGATGCCGGCCACCCCTTCTGTACCCATGAGCTAACTTTTTCCAGCGTTTTGTCCTTGCCTGTCGCCCTAGCAATATCGGCTGGTACTAGTGGGGGTGCGTCTAAGACCTCGATTAGCAACACCTGGCGGTCTCTTTCTACTCTAGCCTTTTGGTCATCCGACAGGGGCAAAGGGGATCTTGAAAGTGCATCAGCATGGCTGATCTCCTTTCCGGGCCGGTACTCCAACTCGTGTTGGTATGCGTTGAGAAAGATAGCCCAACGCAGCATTCTCGGGGATAGGATCTGCGGCGTGGGCTTGCTTGCCGTGAAAATCCCTAACAGGGGCTTGTGATCCGTTACAATCTTAAACGGGCGGCCATACAGAAAATCGTGGAACTTTTTGGTCCCCGCTACTATGGCTAATGCCTCCCTGTCGGTTTGTGCGTAATTTCGCTCTGCTTGGGACAGGGACCTCGAATAAAACGCAACCGGGGCCTCCCTTCCGTCATCCAACACGTGGCAAAGCACCGCCCCCACCCCCACCGGTGATGCATCGCAGACTAATACCACCGGCCGTTTGGGGTCGAAATGCGTTAGAATTGCTTCAGAAGTCAAGAGTTGCTTTAGCTCTTTGAACGCCCTCTCGTGCTCGTCACCCCACATCCATGTCTCCTCCTTTTTAAGCAACCGGTGAAGCGGTTCGGCTACGGACGCTTTCCGCGGAAGGAATGTATGGTAAAAATTGAGGAGCCCCAGGAATGACTGTAGCTCGGTTTTGGATGTGGGGCGAGGGGCCTTCTTGATGGCTGCCACTTTTGATTTGGATGGCTTAATACCCTCGGGTGTGATTCGGAACCCTAAAAACTCGACCTCGGTTTCGAAAAAGACACATTTGTCCTTCCTCAGTCTCAGCCCCGCTTTCTCGAACACAGTTAGTACTTTGTCCAATCTTTTTGCCAGTTCGGCCTCACTCCCCCCTGTTATCAACACGTCATCAAAATAAGGCAACACCCCCTCCAGCCCCTTCAGGAGACGTTCCACAAGCGACTGAAAAAGGCCGGGTGCCGAGTTCACGCCGAACTGTAAACGCGACACCTGGAACGCTCCTTTATGTGTGACTATCGTTTGGGCCGCGGCCGTGGCGGGAGTTACGGGGAGTTGCTGATAGGCTTGTGCTAGATCGAGCTTAGCGAAACACTTTCCCCCATTTAGCCTGGCCAAAAGGTGGCTGACCACCGGCACCGGGTATGCATTAGGGCGGATCGCCTTGTTAATTGTACACTTATAATCAGCGCAAATGCGCACCTCCCCGTTAGCCTTCAGAGCTGTTACAATTGGAGTTTCCCACTCCGCGGAATCAACAGGAATAAGAATCCCCTGGCCCACCAATTTGTCCAGTTCCGCCTCTATTTTGTCCTTTAGTGCGAAGGGCACCCTGCGCGGTTTGAGTCTTATCGGGCGGACCTCCGGGTCTAGGTCGAAGGCTACAGGGGGTCCCTTGAATTTTCCCAGTCCTTTTTTAAAAACGTCGGGATGCGCGTCGCACACCGCTTGTATTGGATCCACCCCCACCGAATGTACTCCCCCTATGAACAGGCCTAAAGGCTGAAACCACTGTGTCCCAAGGAGGCTACAACTTCCCCCCTTGAGGACAACTAGGGGCAGTTCCGCAGAATGTCTCTTGAAATTAACCCGAAATTTCCCGACCCCCAATACCGGAATGCTGTTTCCCTGTACATCTCGTAGTGTGGACCTCAATGTTTTAAGTTTGGGCCGCACGTGGGGGTCGATTTTCAAGAACTCTCTCTGGGGGATTATGGAATAGGAGGACCCTGAGTCAATTTCCATCCTGATAGGGGCCCCTTGTATTAGTACCTCAACGAAGTAATGGGACTGTCCCGTGGACACGCTGAACACCGGGGCGTCATCTTCGCTGCCGTCCGAGACGCGGCCCACGCCGTCCTTCTTCCTCGTGGTCTGGGCGCCATCTTTGGGCCTCGCGGGACGGTCCGGTCTGGTCGAACGGTCTGGTGACTGTCTCCGGCCCTCCTTTCGTTTTCTGCATGCCTTGGCAATGTGCCCCCGACGGCCGCAGGTGTAACATTCAGCCTTTCTAAATGGGCATCTCGCGCGTTCGTGGGCCGCCCCGCAACCATCGCAGCGGCGCCCCCCTTTTCGGACCTTCTGGACCTCCTCGCCGTCGCTGCCTTCCGAGGACGATTTTGAGGCCCGTCGAGTGGCGTGCACCGATTGTCCGGACTTCCCGTGCACTGAATTTTCTGCTTTGCCGGCCCTGGGACGCCACTCACGCCACTGGTGCATCTCGTCTACTCCAGCATTCGTGGACTCCGCGGCTTCGGCGGCCTCGACGACCTCTGCCAGCGTGGGTGGCGGCTCCTTGTTCATCAAGCTGCGCTGCACCTCCTTGTCTTTCAGGCCACACAGCACGCCGTCCCTGAGGGCCATGTCTAGGATGTCGCCCCATTTGCAGGGGACGGCGGCTACCCTCATGGCGGCCACGAATGCCTCAACCGACTCGTCCGGCGCTTGGACTCGCCTCCAAAACGCGCTCCGAGCGGGAAACATCGCCCTCGAGGGTTGGAAGCGCTCCCGTAGCAGCTTCATGATGTCGTCCGCCTTAAATTGGCTCACCTTCTTCGGAGCGATGATGCCCACCAGCGTCCGCTTGGTTTCCACCCCGAGCATTCTGGTGAGGATGGCCCTCTTCCGCTCCTCATCGTCTTCCTTGACTTTGAGTTCCACCAGCGCCGCCTGGAAGTCCATCTCCAACAGCTCCCAGTCTTGCGGTTTGGTGATGTTGAACCCGCTCTGTGCCCTGGCTGCTCCTTGGGGATCCATTATCCCACCTTTGTCGCCAATTTGGTGTATGAAAACCAAGACACAGGACACAGCCTCGGGCTGGGTTAACTCAGGTTTATTGCATCGTGGACAGAGGGAACATGAGGTAATGGCGGATCGATAGCTCTTTTTATACAGCAGTAATACATTTGAACGTGGTGCCATGGTAGCCCATTGGCTACTGCCTGCGTGACGTCATTGCGAGTCACGCCCTTCTTGTCCAAGTGTAGGTAGTGGCGGGAAAGCTTCCCGCGCTGTTGCCTTTGATGAGTTCGGACCAAGAGAGCTTGGACGCTCGCTGCTGCCAGCTGGTGGTCATTAGCTCGCGTCCTATTACAGGGTTTATATGATACAGCTGAAGGTTACATTGTTGCTATAGGCAAGGTTACATTGGCTCCGATACAGTGTAATCCATGTGGAAGGTAAAACCATTAGAACACAACATACTGGGAATACCATTGCTTTGACTATGCGAATTTTTGTTTTCAAGGTGATGTCTCTGCTTTTCACTATATTCCCCAGGTTTCTCATCGCTTGTCTCCCCATAATCAGTCGTCTTTTTATTTCATGGCTACAGTCGCCATCTGCAGTGATCTTAGATCCCAGGAAAGTAAAATCTGTCACTGCTTCTACTTTTTCCCCATCTATTTTCCAGGGACTGATGGGACCTGTTGCCATTATCTTGGTTTTCTTGATATTGAGTCTCAAGCCAGCTTTTGCACTCTCCTCCTTCAATCCAATCAAGAGGTTCTTTAGGTCTTCCTCACTTTCTGCCATTAGGGTGGTATCGTCTGCATATCTCAAATTGTTGATGTTTCTCCCAGCAATTTTGATTCCATATTGTGATTCCTCCATCCCTGCATTGCGCATTATGTGCTCTGTGTATAGATTGAATAAGCAGGGTGATAAAATGCAGCCTTGTCTTACTCCTTTTCCTATTCCAAACCACTCTGTCATTCCGTGTTCTGTCCTAACTGTTGCTTCTTGGTTCGTGTACAGATTTCTCATGAGGCATATGAGGTGTTCTGGTATTCCCATCTCTTTAATTACTTGCCACATTTTGTTGTGGTCCACACAGTCAAAAGCCTTGGTGTAGTCAATAAAGTTCGAAAGCAAGAAATTGCAAGTACTGTACTGTAGATAAATAGCCAACTAGTCACACTTGACACATGACCACAGAAATGTCTGCAGATGTAGACAGCATTGACTCTTACAACTTTTACCTTTATCATGCTAGGCAGATGCACTGTGTCAGTAAGTTTATTTAACAAAAAAGGAGGAGTTGCCACGCTGGACTTCCTGCACAAAAAGGTTCTTGCAGGTGTGTGACACACACACAACCTCCACTTAGGAAAAATTTCAAGAGATAGAAGGCACAAACATAATGAACAAAAGCTTTAATTTAAGCTCCCCACTCTTCTCTCATTAAGAATCAAATTAGTCATTAGAAGAAGGATTCTCAACCTTCAGCTCATGGTTCGGATGCGGCCCATGGCACCATTTCATATAGGGGGGCCCACCGCTGCCACCACACCAGGAAGTGTCATACGGTGGAGGAAGGGCAAAATGGCCACCCAGCCCTCAGAGCTGTCTGAGGGAGTATGACCCAGCCCCTGACTTTAAAAGGTTGAGAACTCCTCCTTTAGAATGTGCTAGAATATCTCATGAATTAAATGTCTAAAAGAAAAGTTTGGTTCTGGTTCTATTATTTTGCAAAACATTGTGACAAATCAAGCTTTTCATGTTCTCATGATGTACTTGCAAAAATGACAGGTTATCTATAAACGTAATCTTCTAATGCCACGTGAGCACCTTGGGTTATAAAGATCAGACCCAACTGTAAAATGATCCTTCAACTTTATCTATCAACAAGATTTTTTCTAATCCAAGAAAGATTCTTATGTTTATGTAAACTCTTTCCATTCCATCTCTCTGTTGCAAGATTAACTTTCCACTGAGGACTGCCAAAATTCTCTCAGAAACCTGAAAGTAAAATCAAGGATCAAAAAATCAAACTTTAACATGCACTAGTGAACTAATCAAATATATGTCTTAGCTTCACTTTTAAATGTAGGGGCTGCAATGGTTCAGTGGTTAAGAAACTTGCCTTGTTATCTGGAAGGCTGGCAAGTTGGCAGTTCAAGACCCGGGTACTGTATGACGGATTGAGTGCCCTTCTCTGTCTCAGCTTTTGGGGACATGAAAGAAGTTCCCTGAGCAGAGTTTCTTCCGCAAAAATCCTTTCAACCCAGAATAATTTCTGACACTAAATTATTATTATTACCTTTAAATGTCAAAAACATTCAATAGAGCAACAAAAATAATAAAATTATATAGATACAACATTGCCATAGATAAGAAGGTTGGATAGGCCAGTTAGCTATTAAAACTTCTGTTATAAGCAATCATGAAACATTAAGCTGGAGACTTGCAAAGCCATTAAAAATCAAAGAAAACATCACTTTCTCTATTTCCATAATAAATGCTGAAATGTGTTCCTTGAACACTTATACCACCAATTAGAGTAATTAATGGCTATGTGCACAACTCTGTACAATGCAGTCTTTTATTGCAGGAGCAGGTAGCTAACAGTCCTCCAATTAAAATGTCTCTCTATTGGAAGAGGTATCCAGTCTCCTTAAGTTTAGCTTTAAAATCAAGAATTGTGGGAATTATGCAATGTTTACATGTTCTGCTACAAACGACAAAACCAAGGTGAGGAAACAGCTTCTGGCCAACACAGTTGAATGCAACTCTTTGTCCAAGGAATATACCCAAGAAAAAGATTCTTGATAATTTATTCCCCTAGTATAGTGATGCCCAAACTGCAGCCCGTGGGCCAAATCTGGCCCACAGTGCCATATCATCCAGCCCACGCCACCCTTGTCACTCCTGGAAGCAGAAGTAAAATGTGCATACATGTGCACATAATGCACCCATGCATGTGCATGATGCTGCCATAAATGACCTGTGGCGGTTGTAAATGCATTTACAACATCTGCAGGTCATTTATGGCAGCGTTATGCACATGTGCTGGCATGTTTTACTTCTCCTTCTGGTGGGAGGAACCAAGTGACCGGCACGCTCAAACACGTGAACGGCTGGAAGCTTGAAAAGTTTGGTCACCCCTGCCCTAATATCACAAAAACTACTTTTTTTGCAGCACCAACTTTCATAGAACATTACCTTCTTATATATAAATGTTCAAACAAGATCGCTGATGTTTTAGGAAAAAGCTGAACTCTAGTGCTTAATTTTCTATCCAGAAATTATGCCACAAAATTACTTTAAAATTTGAATAAAGATTTCTGATTTTTAAAAAGAGATGACACACAAGTCTTATGTTCTTTAAGTGATGACAGTCATTACCTGCCAAATATTCCTGTGTTCAGATTTCAACTTCTGCTTGCCATGTTCTTTTGAGGTTGTAATCTTATATCCACACTAAAAGCTTGGAAGGAAAAATTTCAGGGGACTACAACTTGCAAAATTTCACAGTCAATATATTATAGAAGCAGCAATCCAAAAAGGAATTTGGAAGTAAGGGTGCACGGAGATGGGGATTTTTTTTTCTTGCTGTTTGGTTTGCTCCCCCCCCCCCTGCCCGCAACCAGCTAAAGTGATGTGATTGATTGTTAAAAAGAGAGCCTTTCCTGCATGGCACTCCAAATCTGGAAGGTTTCTCTTTCTGGCACCCAGGAAAGACCTCTGGCCTTTTAACATATGGGATCTTTTTTTATCCAGAATATCTTGATACTTAGTTTATGATACATTTATAAACTTAGGTAAAGGTAAAGGTAGTCTTTGTTCAAAAGCCAGTTGTGTCCAACTCTAGGCGGCGATGCTCATTTCCATTTATAGACAAAGAGCCAGTGCTGTCTGTATCTGCAGATGTTTCTGTGGACATGTGGAAGGCATGACTAGACACTGGAGTGCATGGAATGCTGTTTACCTTCCCACCAAAGTGATACCTATTTATCTACTTGCAATTTTTTGCTTTTGAACTACTAGGTTGGCAGGAGCTGGGACAAAGATGGGAGCTCATTCTGTCCTGCAGTACTCGGGAATTGAACTGCTGACCTGCCAACCTTCTGGTCATCAAGTTCAGCGGCTTAACCACTAAGCCAGCGATGGCAAACCTTTTAGAGACCGAGTGCCCAAACTGCAACCCAAAACCCACTTATTTATCTCAAAGTGCCGACACAGCAACAGGAGAGGAAGGAAATGCTCCCACTGGGCTGCTGGACTGAGGGGCGGGGTTGAACTCTGTGCTGGAGGAGGGAAGAAGTGCTCCCATTGGGCTGCTGGGCAGAGGAGTGGGGCAAACTCTGTGCTGGGGTGACTGTACAGGTGCCCACAGAGAGGGCTCCAAGTGCCATCTCTGGGACGTGTGCCATAGGTTCACCGCCACTGCACTAAGACACTGCAGTCCATCTTTATAAACTTACCATTTCAGTTATTTCATAGTGTTTCTAATGTTTTACTATATGCTAAAAAGTGGGATAAAAAATCTTAATAAGAATTAGATCTTAAGATGTCATAAGACTGTGATGGTGAACTTTGGCACTCCAGATGTTCTTGGACTTCAATTCCCAGAAGCCCAAGCCCCCATTAAACCGCACGAATGGGTTTACTGCAATTCATCTGGCCCGCACCGCCCTCATTGCTCCTGGAAGCAAAAGTAAAATGTGCCAGTACAGGCACGTTTTACTTCCGCTTCCAGGAGTGACGAGGGTGCGCAAGCTGGATAATCGCAGTAAACCCATTCGTGTGGATTCATGGGGGTTTGGGCTTCTGGGAATTGAAATCCAAGAACATCTGGAATGCCAAGGTTCGCCATTACAGTCATAGGATATGTTCCTGCAAAACACTGGAAGGCAAGAGAATATTACTGTGTGGTAAGCTAAGCTTTCCTGCCTTGAATGTTTTGAACAGCACAGCCTGTGGCAGAAAACAGGAAGGCCCAGCTCTACTGCCCATTCCATTCAGAGAGGCCCACGGGGGAGGTGAGTAAAGGATCTTGCCCCTCCCTCCCCATCCAAAGACCTGGGGCCAGTTTAGTGTATGGGAACCAAGACACCGGAACAGCCGAAGAGCTGGCTTAACACAACTTTATTGCATACTGGTCAGAGGGAACATGCGGTAATGGCGGACGAACAGCTCAATATATACAGTGGCTATACATTCGAACGTGGCTCCTTGACAGTCTATTGGCTACTGTCCGCGTGACGTCATTGCAGGTCACGCCCTTCTTGTCCAGGTGAAGGTGGTGGCGGGAGTCTTCCCGCGCTGTTGTTCTTAGGTGAGTCTGGACCATTGAGCTGGACGCTCGCTATTGCCATCTAGTGGTCACTAGCTCGCGTCCTATTAGGGTTACAGTGATGCAGCTGAAGGTTACAATGTTACATGTAGAAAGGTTATATTGGATACACATGGATAGGTACATTGTTTAAAGGCACAGTCTTTGAGAACACAACATCCCTCCCCCCTAGGATGAGACGAAGTCTCTCAACCAAGATGGCTTATTGCACACGCGTTTGGGCGCGATGTGGGCTGGCCCACCCGGGGGGCGCTACCGCTTCCTTGCTCCCTGGTCCCTTGTCCTGTAACGGGAGAGGGAGACTCGTTAGTGGCTTGCTGTGATTTTGCCGCTTTAGGGGAAGGGACAAACTCCATTGTGGGCAGACCGGGGGCACTAGGGGCTAACGTAAAACCCCTCTTCTCGCTTGGATGGGTGGGGGACCACTCCGAAAAAAAACCCCGGTTCCGTAACTCAAAATCAAACTCTGCTGGGGGATCCCGCAGGGTATCTATGAGGATAAATTCCTTCTCCTCCCCCCTCGGTGGGGACCCTTGACCCCCCTCTCCTCCCCCTTGGGCTAAACGGGTGGGGGAGAACCCTAATGCTGAATTCTTGTCTGTGCTTTCGGCGCCCTGCCTTCCTGGGACCCGGCTCCGTAGCTGGTCCGCGTGCCGCCGCCAAAGTAGACCCATGCTGGTCTCCACGCGATACGATACGGGACCGGTCTGCTCCACGACAACCCCCGGTACCCAGGCTGGCCCCGCGCTGGCGTAGTTCCTGCAATGCACCGGGGCGCCCACGCTGAAACTTTTTGTGGCCTCTAGCCCGATGTTCCTCCCCTTGTCTTCTACTCTCGTGGGGTCTAGCCTAGTGAGTATGGTGGTCAGTTTCCTGCGCATTAAAAGCTCCGCGGAGGAGTATCCTGATGCCAACGGGGTCACCCTGTACCCTAGCAGAAACTGACACACTTGCAGGTTGAGATCCCCGGGGCCCATGCGCCGCAGCGCGTCCTTTGTGGTGCGTACGAGGCGCTCCACTTGGCCATTGGTAGCCTGATGAAAAGGGGCGGAGGTGATGTGCCAGATGCCGTTAATCTCAGTGAATGCCCTGAACTCAGCGGACGTGAAACAACTAGCGTTATCGCTAATTAGGGTGTCGGGTATGCCGAACGTAGAAAAAACCCTCCGCAAATGCTTTATTGTCGTGGTTGAGGAGGTGCTCGTGACTGGAATGACCTCCAACCACTTGGAGAAAGTGTCCACCACAAGGAGAAACAGAGTTCCTCGGAACGGGCCCGCGAAATCTATGTGCACCCGGGACCACGGCCCCTTAGCCGCGTCCCACTCCCTGCGGGGAAGGCGGGCCTCCTCTGGTCTGGAGCATTGGCAACTCTCGCAAGTGCCGACCATGTGCTTGATGTCGGCGTCTAACTGGGGCCACCAGAAGTAGCTCCGGGCCAGCGCTTTGGAGCGCACAATTCCAGGGTGGCTGACGTGCAGCAGTTTAAGCACCCGCGGCCGAAGGGATGTAGGGATCACCACCCGCTGCCCCCACAAGAGACACCCCCTCTCTAAGGACAGCTCCAGCTTTTTCCTGAAAAATGGGGCGAATTCCTCCGCTGGGGACGATGCTGGCCACCCTTTCTGTACCCAGGAGCTAACCGCCGCCAACGTCCTGTCCCTGCCTGTCGCTTTAGCGATGTCGGCGGGTACTATGGGCGGCGAATCCAAGACCTCTATCATGAGCACCTGGCGGTCTCGCTCCTCCTCGCCCACGTGGCTGTGCGTCTGAGGAAGGGGGGACCTCGACAGGGCGTCCGCATGGCTGATCTCTTTCCCGGGCTGGTACACCAACGCGTGCTGGTAGGCGTTGAGAAAAATGGCCCACCTAAGCATCCTCGGGGACAGGATCTGTGGCGTGGACTTATCTGCGGTAAAAATGCCTAGTAGGGGCTTGTGGTCAGTCACGATGGTGAAGGGGCGGCCATACAGAAAATCGTGAAATTTTTTGGTCCCCGCAATTATCGCTAGCGCTTCCCTGTCTGTCTGGGCGTAATTTCTCTCCGCTTGGGACAGGGACCTGGAGTAAAACGCTATTGGGGCCTCCCTCCCGTTTTCCAGCACGTGGCATAACACTGCCCCCACCCCCACCGGGGATGCATCACAGATCAGTACCACCGGCCGTTTGGGGTCGAAATGGGTCAGAATGGCGTCAGACGCCAGGAGTTGTTTCAGTTCAGTGAATGCCCTCTCCTGGTCATCGCCCACTTCCATGCCGCGTCTTTCTTGAGCAACTTATGAAGCGGTTCAGCCACCGCCGCCTTCCGGGAAAGAAAGGAGTGGTAGAAATTCAAGAGCCCTAGGAACGATTGCAACTCGGACTTGGAGGTGGGGCGAGGGGCTTTCTTGATGGCGGCCACCTTGGATTTGGACGGTTTGATCCCCTCAGGTGTTACTCGGAACCCTAAGAATTCAACCTCATTCGCAAAGAAGACGCATTTGTCTTTTCGCAACCTCAACCCCGCCTGTTCGAATGCTGCCAGAACCTTGTCCAGCCTTTCGGCCAACTCGACCTCACTCCCCCCCGTTATCAATACGTCATCAAAATATGGCAATACCCCGTCTAGCCCTTTTAAGAGGCGTTCCACGAGCGACTGGAAAATTCCAGGCGCCGAGTTCATGCCGAATTGTAGGCGCGTTACCTGGAACGCCCCCTTATGCGTGACTATGGTCTGTGCAGCAGCTGCAGCAGGGGTTACCAAGAGTTGCTGATAGGCTTGCGCCAGGTCGAGCTTAGCGAAACACTTCCCCCATGTAACCTGGCTAGCAAATGGCTGACCACCGGCACCGGATACGCATTAGGGCGAATTGCCTTATTGATGGTGCACTTATAGTCGGCGCAAATGCGAACCTCCCCATTGGCCTTCAACGCCATGACAATTGGAGTTTCCCACTCCGCAGAATCAACAGGAACAAGAATCCCCTGGCCCACCAATTTGTCCAGTTCCGCCTCTATTTTGTCCTTTAGTGCAAAAGGCACTCTGCGCGGTTTGAGTCTTATTGGGCGGACCTCCGGGTCCAGGTCGAAAGCTACTGGGGGTCCCTTGAACTTCCCAAGTCCCTTTTTGAAGACTTCGGGGTGCGCGTCGCACACCTTCTGTATTGGGTCAGTCCCAACGGCGTGCACCCCCCCCCAATGAACAGACCCAGGGGCTGAAACCATTGAGTCCCGAGGAGGCTGCAATTTCCCCCTTTAAGGACGACTAGGGGGAGCTCCGCGGCGTGCTGTTTATATTGGAACTGGAATTTCCCAACCCCCAACACCGGGATACTGTTCCCTTGCACGTCCCGAAGCGTGGACCTCAACGCTTTGAGCTTGGGCCGTACGCGGGGGGCAATTCTCAAAAACTCCCCCTGGGAAATGATTGAATATGAGGAGCCCGAGTCAATCGCCATCCTAACAGGGGCCCCTTGC
Source organism: Bradypodion ventrale (assembly GCA_035047345.1). Lineage (NCBI taxonomy): Eukaryota > Metazoa > Chordata > Lepidosauria > Squamata > Chamaeleonidae > Bradypodion > Bradypodion ventrale. Next base: position 92,421,995 of record JAWDJE010000001.1, read on the forward strand.
ACCAGTACCTCAACAAAGTAACAGGGGTGTAACAAGGATAAGTAATCGCGCCTGCCGCTTGGTCGGCATGTGGGAGCCTGCCCTGGAGCTCTTTCACTCCGGCCCTCATGGCTTCCGCGGCCTGTGCTGCCTTCACGACCTCATGCAGTGTCGGGGGTGGCTCCTGGTTCATCAGCTTCCGCTGAACTTCCTCATCCCGCAGGCCACACAGCATGCGGTCCCTGAGGGTGATTTCCAGGTTCTCCCATTTGCATGGGCCGGCGACCAGCCGCAGGGCCGCTGCAAAAGCGGCGACCGACTCGCCCGGCGCTTGGACTCTCCTCCAGAAGGCGTCCCGAGCTGGAAACATCGACACCGAGGGCTGGAAATGGTCACGCATCGCCTTCAGGAGCTCCTTGGCCTTCAACTCGCCCACCTTCTTCGGTGCGATGAGGTCGACCAGCACCCTCTTGCCGGCGTGCCCGAGCATTCTGGTGAGGATGGCTCTCTTCTTTCCCTCGTCCGTGACCTCGAACTCCACCAGTGTGCCTTGGAAATCCATTTCGAAGAGTTCCCAATCTTCCGGTTTGTTGACATCGAAACCGGCGTATGTCTTGGCCCCGTGGGAAGCCATATCCCATCCTCGTCGCCAGTTTAGTGTATGGGAACCAAGACACCGGAACAGCCGAAGAGCTGGCTTAACACAACTTTATTGCATACTGGTCAGAGGGAACATGCGGTAATGGCGGACGAACAGCTCAATATATACAGTGGCTATACATTCGAACGTGGCTCCTTGACAGTCTATTGGCTACTGTCCGCGTGACGTCATTGCAGGTCACGCCCTTCTTGTCCAGGTGAAGGTGGTGGCGGGAGTCTTCCCGCGCTGTTGTTCTTAGGTGAGTCTGGACCATTGAGCTGGACGCTCGCTATTGCCATCTAGTGGTCACTAGCTCGTGTCCTATTAGGGTTACAGTGATGCAGCTGAAGGTTACAATGTTACATGTAGAAAGGTTATATTGGATACACATGGATAGGTACATTGTTTAAAGGCACAGTCTTTGAGAACACAACAGCCAGAGAGAAGGACACCTCAGGAGACCCCCGACCACCCCCAGGAGATATCATCCACAACCACCATCACAGCGAGGCCCGAGCCGGCGCCTTTGACCAACTCCATGCGGCCGAAGGGAGGCAAGAGCTGCTGCGTGCATGCAAAGGATAAGTAATCGAACTGAAATAATATAGTTGACTAAACATAGATGGCTTATGGCAACTGACATAGTGACTGTACAAGAAACTGACTTACATAGAGACTTGATATAGTGGACTTCTTCTTTCTTTCTTTCCCTTTCATTAACTAGTTCAACTTTTACTTAGATACTATGTGATAAACTGTGATATTGTGCATGATAATACTTTGTTTTAAAACTGTTTAAACTGTGATAACATGTGTGATGGGAAAAGACTGGTGTAGAGACCGGCAAGGTACGCCACAAAGTTTGCCAAGAGAACCCTATGCCAAAACAAAAGGCAAAACAAGGGGATGCTCAGCACAGCAGATCTGAAAAGGGGGAGGAATACGAAAGGGGGAGGAGAAATACAGTGTTGCAGGGAACAATACTGCATAGGGACATGGAATGTGAGGTCTATGAATCAAGGAAAACTGGAAGTGGTTAAAAACAAGATGGAAAGAATAAGCATTGACATCCTGGGCATCAGTGAATTAAAATGGACAGGGATGGGTGAATTCAGCTCTGGAAACCATCATATCTACTACTGTGGGCAAGAAAACCTCAGAAAAAACGGAGTAGCCATAATTGTCAACAAAAGAGTGAGGAAAGCAGTAATGGGATACAACATAAAAAATGATAGAATGATGTCAGTCAGAATCCAAGGCAAACCTTTCAATATCACTGTAATCCAAGTCTATGCACCACTAGTGCAGATGAAGCCACAGTTGACCAGTTCTATGAGGACCTACAACACCTCATAGAACAGACACCAAGAAATGATGTCCACATTGTCTTAGGAGATTGGAATGCCAAAGTAGGAAATCAGAAAGTAAATGGAATAACAGGCAAGTTCGGTCTTGGAACACAGAATGAAGCAGGGCAAAGACTGATAGAGTTCTGCCAAGAGAATGCACTAGTCATAGAAAACACCCTCTTCCAGCAACACAAGAGGCGACTTTACACATGGACATCACCAGATGGCCAACATCGAAATCAGATTGATTACATACTCTGCAGTCAAAGATGGAGAACCTCCATTCAGTCAGCAAAAACAAGACCTGGAGCAGATTGTGGCTCAGATCACAACCTACTGATCGCAAAATTTAGGCTTAGATTAAAGAAAATGGGGGAAACAATTAGACCAGACAGATATGACTTCCACAACATCCCTAAAGAATACACGGTGGAGGTCATGAACAGATTTAATGTCCTGTACCTGATAGACAGAGTACCAGAAGAATTATGGACAGAGACACGGGACATCATGAAGGAGGCAGCAAGAGAAACCATACCAAAAGAAAAGAAGCGTAAGAAAGCAAAGTGGTTGTCTGATGAGGCTCTTAAAATAGCAGAGGAAAGAAGGAATGCAAAAGTCCAAGGAGAAAGGAAAAAATACAACCACCTGAATACAGAATTTCAAAGAAAAGCAAGGAGAGATAAGGAAAACTACCTGAACGAACAGTGCAAAGAAATGGAGGAAAACAACAAAAGAGGCAGGACTAGAGATCTTTTCCCAAAAAAAATGGGGAAATCAAGGGAACATTTAAAGCAAAAATGAACATGATAAGGGACAAAGATGGAAAAGCGTTAGCTGAAGCAGAAGAGAACAAAAAAAGATGGCAAGAGTACACAGAGGAACTCTACAAAAAGGACCTCAACACTCCTGATAATAATAATAATGAGAAATTTGAACTTGAACCAGACTTTCTGGAGAGTGAAGTCAGAAAGGCCCTAAAAAGCACTGCAAACAATAAAGCTAGTGGAAATGATGGCATCCCAGTTAAATTTTTCAAAGCCCTAAAAGATGATGGAATCAAACTACTGCATTCAATATGCCAGCAAATTTGGAAAACAAAACAGTGGCCACAGGATTGGAAAAGATCAGTGTACGTTCCAATCCCCAAAAAAGGCAATGCCAAAGAATGCTCAAATTACCGAACAATTACGCTCATCCCACATGCCAGCAAGGTGATGCTCAAGATAATACAGGATAGACTTCAACAACATGTGGAGAGAGAACTACCAGAGGTGCAGGCCGGTTTCAGAAGAGGGAGGGGGACTAGAGACCACATTGCCAACATACGTTGGATCATGGAGAAAACAAAGGAATATCAGAAACAAGTCAACTTTTGTTTTATTGACTACACCAAGGCTTTTGACTATGTGGACCACAACAAAATGTGGCAAGTAATTAAAGAGATGGGAATACCAGAACACCTCATATGCCTCATGAAAAATCTGTACACGAACCAAGAAGCAACTGTTAGGACAGAACACGGAATGACAGAGTGGTTTGGAATAGGAAAAGGGGCAAGACAAGGCTGCATTTTATCACCCTGCTTATTCAATCTATACATAGAGCACATAATGCGCAATGCAGGGATGGGGGAGTCACAATATGGGACCAAAATTGCTGGGAGAAACATCAACAATTTGAGATATGCAAACGATACCACCCTAATGGCAGAAAGTGAGGAAGACCTAAAGAACCTCTTGATTGGATTGAAGGAGAAGAGTGCAAAAGCTGGCTTGAGACTCAATATCAAGAAAACCAAGATAATGGCAACAGGTCCCATCAGTCCCTGGAAAATAGATGGGGAAGAAGTAGAAGCAGTGACAGATTTTACTTTCCTGGGATTTAAGATCACTGCAGATGGTGACTGTAGCCATGAAATAAAAAGACGACTGATTATGGGGACACAAGCAATGAGAAACCTGGGGAATATAGTGAAAAGCAGAGACATCACCTTGAAAGCAAAAATTCGCATAGTCAAAGCAATGGTATTCCCAGTGGTAATGTATGGGTGTGAGAGCTGGACCATTAGTCCTTTGGACATCAAATGAGAAGGGAGGACTCACTTGAGAAGGCCTTGATGCTGGGATAGGTGGAGGGAAAGAGAAGAAGGGGGCGTCCAAAGATGAGATGGATAGATGGTATTGTAGACACAATGGGCACAGAGCTTGGTGGGCTGAGGAGAATGCTGGAGGATAGAGGTGCCTGGAGGAAAATGGTCCATGGGGTCGCAAAGGGTCGGAATCGACTGTGCGACTGAACAACAAAATGGATGTTTAGGAGACACCTAGTGGCAACCTAAGAGCAAAGCTAAATCTAACTACAGTACTGTATTTCCGAGAGCTTTATGGAGCCTGTCTTCTAGAGATTTTACACACACACACCTTGACTCTACAACTAAGGCAGACTATAAATCAAAATACTGAACTTTATATGAAATGGCCCTGCCCTTGCAACTTCATCATCTGCTTAACTTTGCACAGTACAGAGAGTCCTCCAAATCACATGAATGAGCAAGCCTCACATACTTTCAAAAACTCTAAAGTAATTTATTTTTGTGCAAGGGGTGTGTGTGTGTGTGTGTGTGTGTGTGTGCGTGTGCGTGTGCGTGTGCGTGTGCGTGTGCATGTAGGAGAAAGAAAGAGGGAGGGAAAGATATAATCTCTGATTAAATTGAACACTGCTGAAATATTCTATGATTTATTACAGATTCTACATCATAGATAAGAAGAAAGTTACATCAACAAAGCTAGTTATATACTATACTTAGAATTAATCATTCTCTCTGTGAACCAAGTGATAATATGAGGATAAGAACATAAAAACAGCCTTGCTAGAACAGGCCACAGCCCATCCAGTCCAGCATTCTGTCTCACACAGTGGCTCACCATTTCCTTCAGGGTATTCCCAAGGAGATGCCTTCACCTGCTTAGGATTCCCTGGAAATGGCATTGAGAGATATCCTGCCGATCTCTCCAACTCCGAGGTTGTCCTTAACTATCCATAATTATAGCCATTGATACCCTTGTCCTCCATGAACTTGTCTAATCCTTTCTTAAAGCTGTCAAGACTGACAGCTGTCACCACTTCTTCTGGCAGGGAGTTCCATAGACCAGTAATCCTCTAGGTGAAAAAGTACTTTCTCTTATTTGTTTGAGAACTAGTACCCAAATGTTTCATTGAGTGTCCCCTAGTTCTAGTGTTATGCGATAGGGAAAACAGTTTTTCCTTATCTACTTTGTCCACACCGTGCATTACTTTATAAACTTCAATCAGGTCACCTCTTAGACGCCATCGTTCAAGAGTGAAAAGGCCCAACCGTTGCAGCCTCAGATGGTAAGGAAGGTGTTCCAGTCCCCTAATCATTTTGGTTGCCCTCTGCACTTTTTCCAACTCCATAATATCCTTCTGGTGGTATGGCGACCAGAACTGTACACAGTATTCCAGATGGGGCCTCACCATAGATTTATAAAGAGGCAAAATGACACTTGCTGACTTATTTTCTATACCCTTCCTAATGATCCCTAGCATTGAGTTTGCTTTTTTCACTGCTGAGGCACACTGGGTTGACACCTTCATTGAGCTGTCCACCGGGACACCAAGGTCCCTTTCCTGGTTTGTCGCAGAGAGTTCAGAACCCATCAGTTTATAAATGTAATTGGGATTTTGTCGCAACATGCATCACTCTGCACTTACTAATGTTGAAGCTCATTTGCCACTGCTTTGCCCACTCCCCCAGTGTCAACAGATCCCTCTGGAGCTCCTCACAATCTCTCACAGTTTTCACTACCCTGTATAATTTAGTGTCGTCAGCAAATTTGGCTACCTTGCTTTTTACTCCTATCTCTAGATCATTTATGAAGAGGTTGAAAAGCAGGGGTCCCAGTACTGAACCTTGGGGGACCCCACTCTTTACTTCCCTCCACTTGGAGAAGTGTCCATTTAGTGCTACCCTCTGTTTCCTGTCCCTTAGCCAGTTGCTGATCCAGGACAAGACCTGTCCCTTTATTCCATGACTGGTAAGTTTATTCAAGAGCCTTTGGTGTGGGACCTTGTCAAAAGCCTTCTGAAAGTCCAGATAAACAATGTCAACTGGATCCCCCTTATCCACATGCTTGTTGACACTCTCAAAAAATTCCAACAGATTAGTGAGGCATGATTTGCCCTTGCAAAAGCCATGTTGGCTCTCCTTTAGCAGTGCCTTCTCTTCTATGTGCCTATTAATTCTATCTTTTAGGATGGTTTCCATCACTTTACCTGGGACACATGTCAAACTGACAGGTCGGTAATTTGCTGGATCACCCCTGGATCCTTTTTTAAAAATTGGTGTTACATTCGCTACCTTCCAGTCATCAGGCACAAAGCCTGATTTGAGGGAAATATTATATATTTTGGCTAGGAGGTCAGCAATTTCATCTTTAAGTTCCCTGAGAACTCGTGGATGGATGCCATCTGGTCCTGGTGATTTATTAGTGTTTAGTTTAACAAGACATGCAAGGACCTCCTCCCTGGTTATTTCTATCTGGCTTAATTCTTCGGTTTCCCTCCCTACGAAGATAGGCTCTGTTTTGGACATGTGGTCTCTGTCTTCTTCAGTGAATACTGAAGCAAAGAATTCATTGAGTCTCTCTGCAATCTCTGTTTCCTCTTTAATAACCCCTTGCCTTCCATTGTCATCTAATGGTCCAATGGCCTTCCTAGTTGGGTTCTTACTTCTAATGTACTTAAAGAAGTCTTTGTTATTTCTCTGAGTATTTTTAGCTATACGCTCCTCAAAGTCTTGCTTTGCTTTCCTGATTGTTGCCTTGCATTTGTTCTGCCAGAATTTATGTTTCTGCCTGCTGTCCTCATTTGGACAAGCCTTCCATCTTCTAAATGAGCTTTTCTTGCTTTTGATCACTTCCCGAACAGCTCCTGTAAGCCACATCGGAGTCCTCTTGGACCTGGCAGTGCCCTTTTTCCTTTTGGGTATGCATTCCAATTGTGCCTCTGTTATTGTCTTTGTAAACAGCCTCCATGCCTCTTGGAGTGTTTGGACTCGCTCAATTTTCCCTTTCAGCTTCTTTTTTACTAGTTTCCTCATCTTTGGGAAATTTCCTTTTTGAAAAGTTAAGGTCTCTGTGTTAGATTTTTTCAGTGACTTGCAGTCTATGATCAAGTTAAACATAATTGAGTTGTGGTCACTGTTCCCTATTGGATCAGTCACATTAACATCTTGCACTAGATCCTGAGTATTACTCAGGATCAAGTCAAGGATTCTTGTACCTCTAGTTGGGTCTTCAACCATCTGTCCCAGGGAACAATCATTTAGCATATCTAGGAACTTTATCTCTTTATCATATCATGTGCTGAACAACAGTTCACCCAGTCTATGTGAGGGTAATTGAAGTCCCCCATTATAACCAGGCTTCCCTTCTTGGATGCCTCCTTTACAACATTCTCCAACTGCCAGTCTCCCTCAAGAGTTTGGGTCGGAGGCTGATAGTATATGCCTACTGTTAGACCATCCTTGTGGCCTGGTACTCTTACCCACAGAGCTTCTAATGGTGACTCCAAATCACCTAGATATTCCAATTCATACGATTTTATCACTTCTTTGACATACAAGGCTACACCACCTCCCGTTTGCCCTTTCCTATCCTTCCTGTACGGTTTGTAGCCTGGGATAACTGTATCCCATTGGTTATCATCCATCCACCAGGTTTCAGTGATACCAATAATATCAATATTCTTATCTATTGCTAAGTATTCCAGCTCCCCTATTTTGTTCCGGAGGCTTCTGGCATTTGTATACAAGCATTTATATATGCTTTCCTGATACAGTCTTTTGAGTCCAGTTGCATTGTTAGACTGCCTCTTGCATCCTTCTGCTAGAGTGCTGGTGACTAGCTCCTTGCTCTGCTCAGTAATTTTTGCATCCTCCTCACTACTCAAGTGCACACTTACCCGAACCGGATGCTGCCCAGCTCCTGTCGGCTTTCCCCCAGTTATCAGTTTAAAAGCTGCTCTGCAGCCTTTTTGATGTTCAGTGCCAGCAATCTGGTCCCATCATGGTTCAAGTGCAACCCATCCCTCCTGAACAGATTTGGCTTGTCCCAAAATGTTCTCCAGTTCCTGACAAATCTGAAACCCTCCTCTCGACATCCACGCATTGAGGCTTCTGAGCTCTGCCTGCCTGGTAGGTCCTGCGCGAGGGACAGGCAGTACATCTGAAAATGCTACCTCGGAAGTTCGGGACTGAATTTGGCTTCCAGGACAGACCGCTTGGCCTTCCCAACATCATTGGTACCAACATGTACCATGACAACTGGCTCATTCCCAGTTCTCTCTAACAATCTATCTAGATTTCTTGTGATGTCTGCAACTTTTGCACCTGGCAGGCAAGTCACCATATGGTTATCATGTGCATCACAAATCCATTTCTCTGTATTTCTAATTATTGAATCACCTAGTACAAGGAGCCTCTCTCCTGCAATCTGTTCATCTACATGCACCTCATCAACCATATTAAGGGAGAGAACCTCAGTTTGTTCCTGTTGTTTATCTTCCTGGATCTCATCAAGTGTGATGAAGGAGAGGTCATCAGGTGGAACCAGTTGTTCCTCTGTGTGTTCCTCATCAGGTGTGATGAGGAAAAGAGCCTCAAATTTATTCTGTAATTTCAGACTCTCAGAGTGATCCCCTACTCTTCTCCTCCTTTGAGTCACATTCCTCCAAACATCTCCCTCCTGAGTTAGTGAAGGGCCTTCTCCCTCAGAACTGTGCCCTGTCTCTTCTTTGTCCAGCATAGTCTGCTCCGCTCTGTCCAAGAACAGCTCAAGCTGCTTAATTTGTTGATGATTAGATATGCGGGTCTCTAGCTGCTGGACGTTCTCTTCTAGTAGTGCAACCAGATTTTCTATTTGAACATGAACAAAGGTGCTACGTGACTTACAAGCTGAATAGTCCTAAGGAAACATTGAAATAGAAAATTAATGTTTAATGTTGTTGCTTACAAAAATCCTTATTTGCTGTTAAATATTTGCAGATAATAGGATCAGACTTTTCGAAGTGTTCAGGACATCAATTTTTAGTAGAAATAGAATCAAAGAGATATGGGATTCAATCCAATTTCATGCTACCAATAATAATGGAAATTCCTCTTTTCTTTTTGTTCTGAACTTAATCCACAGAAAATCCAAATCCAAATCCCAGCCTTCTGTAGCAAATCATGAGTACCCTTAGGTCAGTGATGGTGAACCTTTTAGAGACTGAGTGCCCAAACTCAACAGGCTGCCGTCCGTGCCACAAACTAGAAATGGCTAGAGGTCTATTTCCAGGTTCTTTTTTTCAGTGAGAATACACCAATAGGGATAGTACACAGCACAGTTGGTGTTGATCTATTTCAAAGATAAACAGATACTCCCAGAAGCTTCCAGAAGTTGTGATTCACCTTTTTTTAATAGAAAAAGATGGACTCAGGAAAGAAGATATGGGCAAAAAAAACACCATTATTAGACACCCATCTACCTAGGGCCACAATTTTGCCCATCCCTGGAAAAGAGAGCTAAGATGTCAGTTAGTTACTTAAATGCCATCAAGTCAGAACTGAATTATTATGACCTTAATAGGGCTTTATATTTAAAGAGTGACTATATCCTGCCAACCTAGCAGTTCGAAAGCAAGAAATTGCAAGTAGATAAATAGGGACCACTTCGGTGGGAAGGTAACAGCGTTCCGTGCGCTCTGGTGTCTAGTCATGCCTGCCACATGACCACAGAAACGTCTGCAGAAGCAGACAGCGCTGGCTCTTCGGCTTAGAAACAGAGATGAGCACTGCACCCTAGAGTCGGATACGACTGGCTTTCGAGCAAGGGAAACCTTTACCTTTACTATATTGTGCGACAGAGTGAGCTCCCATCATCTGTCCCATCTCCTGCCAACATAGCAGTTTGAAAACAAGAAATTGCAAGTAGATAAACAGGTATCACTTTGGTGGGGAAGGCAACAGCATTCCGTGCACTTCAGCCTGCCACATGACCACAAAAATGTCTGCAGATGCAGGCAGCACTGGTTCTTTGGCTATAAATGGAAATGAGGATTGCCCCCTAGAGCATACCTGTCAACCTTCCCGATTTGGCCAGGATTACCCCGTAAATTGACGTCGATTGACGTCATAACCCGGCTCCCGCTGCCAAAACCCCGTAATTTGGCAGCGGGGGAAACGCTTTCCGTGCATGCGTGGAAGGGTTTTACCCCTTCCACGCATGCGCAGAAGCGCTACATTGCTTGCGTAAGGGCTGCGCAAGCGGCGTAGCGCTTCCGCGCATGCGTGGAAGGGGTAAAACCTTTCCACGCATGCGTGGAACGCGACCTGCGCACAAGCGATGTGCGCAGGTCCCGTTTTTCTGGAGCCGCGGGTTGACAGGTATGCCCTAGAGTCGGACACAACTGGCTTTCAAGCAAGGGTGACCTTTATCTTTACTATACCAATTCCACCTCACTAGTGAGTTTTCATGGCCAAATGAGGATTTGAACTCAGGCCTCCAGAGTTCTAGTTTATTACTGTATCCTCTGCACCACACTGCATTCCCTAAAATCTCAGACTAGGGTTTAAATTTTTACTCAACCAGGAGGTTCACTGGGTTATCTTAGGCCAGCCACTATTGTTCCGGCTAATGTCCCTCACAAACTTGCTATGATGGCAAAGCCAATGCGCAACATGTACACCACCCAGAACTTGTGTGTGAACCTTACTGTGTATAGCCAAATGTGCATGAAGTTAGTGAAGAAAAGTTTGGATGAGAGTGAAAGGAAGAGATGGAAATAAAATTCTGTCTAGGAATGAATACATTAGTCTGACTGGACCCAGCTTGCTCTATCCTACAGCTGCCCCACAAATCCATGGAAATAATACACAGAGAACTGTAAAGTGAACTGCAGTGAGGGGTATGTCTCTGAAAATCAGGTGGGCATTATGCAAAAATGGAGCCCTTCTGCTGGTAGGAAGTAGAGCAGGGATTGAACCCACTTTTAATTTTCTAAGGGTTCATTAAGAAGTACATTCCATCTCAACATGCAGATTTTTAAAAAAAACCTACAAAAATGTGAGAATAAACATTTGTATTTTAATCTATTTTCAAATATATAGGTTGCCCTTGCTCAAAAGCCAGCAGATGTTTCCGTGGACATGTGGCAGACATGCCTCAAAACTGCATGGAACACTATTTACATTCCCACTGAAGTGGTCCCTATTTATCTACTTGCAATTTCTTGCTTTCTAACTGCTAGGTTGGCAGGAGCTGGGACAGAGATGGGAGCTCACTCCTTCATGCAGTACCCGGGAATCAAACTCTGACCTTCCAGTCAGCAAGGTCAGCATCTTAACCACTTGAGCCACCTCAGTCCCTGTGCGTATTATCTAAACATATGAAATTCTAGTGCTGTTTTATCATATAATAGTTTATGTGCATTTTCTTTTCTTTTTTTACATTTGAGAATTGCTTTATTACATTTGTAGTGTGAAATCCCAAGTACTATAATTACATTTTTCATCAGCACAGTCATCTGGGAGGTTCAGATCAGGTCAGTTTGCATCAAAATTCACAAAAATAAAATTCCTCAAGCATCTCTTGTTCTGGAAGAGAAGCAGTGTGGGTGCCTGAGGTCAATAAACTCCATTTCTACCCAAACACATGAGATGTTTTGCCAGGCAGGACATTGCCTATAAAAACCTATTGGTTTTTATTTCATTTTGGAACCCCATAACTGTTTCCAAAGTTGTTGTTGTTGTCTTGTTGCTCCTCCAATTTCTATTCACAGCTGTCAGCTAGCTCAACCCCACCTCCAGCTGCTCTGTTTCTAACCCTACAGCCAGGAGTTTTCATGTTAAAAAGGAACAATACAATTGATGATCTAGAAGCTTCTGCTGCTGCTGCTGTATCCGAATCCGAATATTGGTGATCATCATGGTGATTAGCCATGAAGACTGTCCTGAGAATTTAATGCAGTGGCCTTTCATCTGCCTTCCACATCACAGCACGAACCCCGTACCACTGATCTAGTTTTGTGAGTCACTTTCTGATCCTGAGCCCTTTTGGTACACAAAGTCCTCATCGGCCGCAGGCCAGTAGTGATGAAGCTGTTGCCCTCCATCAAGATGGATTCAATTGGGATTTAATCCACTTGGCACCCAAGCCATTAGTCCTTAGGGTTGTCAGGTTAGTTACCCGCAGGATGACACTTGGCACTGAGTCGCTGGCAGTACGGTCTACTCTATTATCATAGCAGGATAACCTGTCCAGACTAGAATTCAGAAGCTACAAGGATACAAAAAGTCTTTGCTGTTTCAGCAACAGTTGGTTGATTCCATTTCTCAGGCTGTCTGTGGTCACTTCTGCATCCAAGTGAAATCTACGCAATAGAGATATGTGTGAAAGAGTGAGGAGTCAAAGCATATCCCAACACTAGTCACCTTAGGCTAAATCTAATGCTACGTTCTTGGCAATCTGAAGAGCCTAAAACCTGCTCCAAAGTGGGTGTGGGTGAGTCACTGCCACAGACAGGGGGATTTTCCCCATTCTATTTTACAGTATCAGCTTTTGCCAAAAGATCCAGCTTGCTTGATTCTGGCACAGAAACACAACAAACAGCTAAGGATGGGATCATGTGGACATGAGGAGACTCCATAAATATGTTACGATGGTGAAGATTGCCATCCCAAAAGATATATTTGGAGTTTTCCCACTGCCATATGATCTATTTAATAACACAACTTTAGCATGTACCTTCAAGTCCTTAATTACATTTTTTATGTTAGGTAGAGATTTTTAAACTACAATCTCCTTCTTCGGACACAGCCATCTGAAGAAGCAGAGCTTTTCCTGTGCCACTGCCAAGATTTTGCTCAAGACAGGCCATCTCAGTACAGTAAGAAGTCCCTTCAATTCTTTCAAGAAATCTCTGCCCCAGAGCAAAAGCGTTGGCATCAAATGTTGGATGGCTTTTTTTCATCACAGCTTTCCAATTTTTTGTGTGAAGCTAAGCACATGCATGCGCACATACACATATACACACATAACAAGAACAAAATCCTGAGCTGACTGATTACAAAGACTCAGACAACCCAACCAGTTCTTCTGCTTTTACTAATTCATACAACAGGCAACAGTTATTGCAGAGGACATTAGCCAGTGGTGGGCTACAAAAAAAATTACTAGCATGCTGTGGGTGTGGCATAGTGGGCATAGCCAGGGGGGAAAGCCCTGCATTGTACCTGAATTAGGACTACTTTATTTCAAAACTTGGATGGGTAGGTTTAGTGTATGGGACCAAAGACACCAGGACAGCCGAAGAGCTGGCTTAACACAACTTTATTACATGCTGGTCAGAGGGAACATGTGGTAATGGCGGACGAACAGCTCAATATATACAGTGGCTATACATTTGAATGTGGCTCCTTGACAGTCTATTGGCTACTGTCCGCGTGACGTCATTTCAGGTCACGCCCTTCTTGTCCAGGTGAAGGTGATGGCGGGAATCTTCCCGCGCTATTGCTCTTAGGTGAGTCTTGGACCAATGAGCTTGGACGCTCGCTATTGCCATCTAGTGGTCACTAGCTCGCGTCCTATTAGGGTTACAGAGATGCAGCTGAGGTTACAATGTTACACAAGGAAAAGGTTACATTGGATACACATGGATAGGTACATTGTTTAAAGGCACATGCTTTAGGACACAACAGTAGGGCCAGCCAGAATTTCTGCTACCGGTTAGGGCGAACTGGTGTCAACCTGCTGATGCCCACCACTGACATTAGCCTCAGTTTTTTAAAAAAAACATTATTAAAGAAGAGATGTATCACTGAAAGAGAAACAGAAATCTGCATAAAGTGTGCAAACTGGAATGTGTAGGTGAAAATGTATACACAGTATAGGTGAAATACAGATACGTTATATCTCTGTATAGCTCAGAAGGCCAAGTCAGTACTCCTGGTGATCATGGCTTCTGGGAATGGAAGTCCAAGAACACCTGGAGTGCCAAGGTTGGCCATCACTGCCTAGCTGAAATTTACTACTGGAGTTTGGAGTAGTGTTTCTAATCACTGCTGTTTCCAGCTTTGGGACCAAGGTACACAATGCGTTAACTTTGAATTTAATTTGTAAGGTTTAAAGAATGCAAGTTTTTAGGCATGTGTTTGTAGTAAAGTGGAGCTGCTGTAATAGATGGGAGTGGAAGAGACCTAATATCTCCTGTGAACATGGCATTTGTTGGGGGGAAGTCCCACAATGATCAGACGGTGGGAGAATCCTCCCACAGCTTACACTTCATTAAAAAACACTCACTGTGAGAGAATAAATCATGCATCTCCTATACAAGTTGCAACTTGGCTAAGACAGGAGGTAGGATGCACATGAATTTCTCCTCAGTCCTCTCACCTTTACTGCATCTACGGAAGCTCTAAATTTAGACAAGGGTGCAAGGAGAGGGGGGGGTACCATTCCCACAAGTACCATTTCCCCAATCAAAATCAGTTTCAATTGCTTTTCTCCCTCAAGGGAAAAAGATGGTGGTGTTCCCTCTGCCAGCATAACATTCACAAGATTACCACACTGTACGAATGGAGTCTAGTTCCGTGTGCTCCACAGATATGCTACAGTCACTGAAAACTGTAAAAAGTCACAAGAAAGAACAGGAGCTGTGATTGTCAAGACGTATGGCGTCAAACTATGTAATGTTATTTCAAGACTGTGAACGGGATTTTGAACTTTTGTCAGGTAGTGGGAGAGGAGCCAAAAGGGATGAGTGTGACACAAAGTTTCCTGACACAAAGTTAAATCCGACAACTACAGGAGGTGCTTTCATCATCGGTATGCACTGAGTGGTGCTCCTTGCCAAGAAACACAACTGTGCTGGGACTTCTTTCGCTACCGATTGCATCTAAAGCTCATGTGAAATTGTTGTCACGATGAGTGCAAGGCAGATATGGTTGCCCAATTCAATGACAGGCTTCTTTGATGGCTACTTGCTATTGTTTCTGTCAGGGCTTCTCTGTCACTGATCTTTGCCAATCAGGTAGAAATTCACAGGAGAACCTTTCCCCATGAATTACTCCCGCTCCTGCTGCTGTAAACAGTGGCACTCTTGGCTTCAAATATTGGGCCTCATACAACTAGAGAATGGGGCAACATTCAATGACACCTCCATTAATCTGCACATTAGTTCTTGCCACATAAAACAGATTGCTTCTTACTGTTTCTTCTAGGGGAGCTTAAATATACTTTCCTTAAAAATATTAATTGCATGAACCGATACTCATCTAACCTTTGAATTCAGTGTATCAGGTTCTCAAGTACCACACCGGTTCATGAAGATTGCTATATTATCATGCTGCATGTCTGTGATGTGAAAAAGTACGTGAAAAATCTTTCCAAATACCAAAAGTTTGATCCAGCAGTCCTAGCTCAGAAAAAGCTCTGAGACAGCAGCTGCATGGAATACCTCCTTGGGGCAAATTTCTCTTACACCTGCCTCAATTATACTTTAGGAGTACATTCCTGGACTGACTGTACTGGGGCAGAGCACAGACAGAGAAATAAATGCAGCTTAAACCAGCATGCTCTGTTCTTTTTCATTTCAAGTAAAGCTTGTGGAGTTAGTTTGGAGGGAAATTCTTAGCAAATTCCCATAAAGAAATTTTGTTCACAAATGGTCTAATTGTTTTCATCTGCAACATTTGTTTTTATATATATTCTTTTATTAATTACCTTTTGAAGATGCATCATTATGAGATTTGAACAGCTGATAAACCGTCATTAGTCTTTTTAAAAAAACCTTAAATACACATATGCAAGGTGTCATGGCGCTTGTTATTGAAACGCCACGCCACCTTGGCCCCCACCAACCCAGAAACCTGTGCCCCGCCTACCTTGAGCACCTGGCCAGTCTGGCGCAGGGTACTGGCAGCGGTCCTCAGGGTCCTTCACCCAGAATACTGGCTTCAAAAGCCGCCGCCGCCACCCCCCAATCGGCAGCATGCAATGGCCAGGGAGCTGGCACTACGCATGCGCAGGAATCTGTGCAGGCACAAAAGCCTGCCTGAAGTTGCAGCCAGCGCTGCCGGTGGGAACATCGGGCAGGCTTACGTGCCAGCGCTGATTCTCGCACGTGCATGTTGCTGCCTCCAGGGTTGGGAGCCTCCATTGGCTTGCCACCAATTTGTCTGTAGGACACGGCCCCCGGGCCTGCGTCAGGCATCGTCGTGGGTGGCCCCTGCCTGACCGCCCGTCCCATCTGGCCTCACTCCAGCCAATAGCCACATTGGCCAGACTCCTCCACCCTCCTGGGGGATGCCTCAGGCAGCAAGGAGGACCAACAGGTGGCAGGCCGCCGCCTTCAAAGGAACCATGTGGGCGCAGGCACTGCCCACCCATCCCAGAGGAGCCTCCCATCCACCTGAGGTGCCCCTCGGGGGCGAAGGGGCGCCGACTGGAGGTGGGATGGCTGGTTAGTTGAAACCACACCCACCTCCGGCGCATGTCTCTCTGCGCGTTGCAACAAATGGGATGGCGGACAAAGCTGCCCAGCCAGTTGCATCATTGCAGCAGGAGCCACAATGGCAGCACCGGTTGTTTGGCGTGGTGGCCCTCACCCCGCCTAAGTACCCGCACCGCCATTGCTCCTCCCACCACAATACACAACCAATGGAGCGGCTTAGTCCGCCACCACATTGCTGGCAGCGCGCAGAGAGATGCGTGCCAGAGGAGGGGCTTTTGGGCACCCCACCCTCCAGCACGTGGATGTTACCAGGTAAGGTGGGCCCACCTTACCTGCACAGGGGGTCTCCCTCTTCCACCTCCAGGGCTCCCTATCAAGCCTCCCAAGCCTGCGGCGGCGCTGGAGACGGGACGGTGACTCCAAGACCAGGTAAATGGGGTATGTGTCTGTGTGTGTGTTGTACGAGCGTATTGTGTTGTGTGTTGGGTGTCATGTGTGTCTGTGTGGTGTGTGTGTCATGTGGGTGTGTTGTGTGGGTGTGTTGTGTGTCAGTGTGTGTTGTGCGAGTGTACTGTGCCATGTGTGCAGTGGGTGGCAGTGGTGGGAGTGGGTTGTGTGTAGGTTGTGTGTGTGTTGTGAGTGTGTATTGTGTGTGGAGGCATATTGTGTGGGTGGGTGTTGTGTCAGTGCGTGCTGTATGGGTGTGTTGTGTCGTGAGTGTTGGGTCTGGGTGTGGTGTGTCAGGGGGGTGTTGTGTATCTGGGTGGGTGGATGTTGTGCAAGTGTGTTGTATCCTGTGTGATGTCTGTCGCCTGTGAATGTGTTTGTGTGGCATGTGTGTTGTGTGTATTGTGTAAGTGTGGGGTGTGTGGGTGTTGTGCGCGTGTGCTGTGTCATGTGTGCTGTGGGTGGCAGTGGTGGGAGTGGGTTGTGTGTAGGGTGTGTGTGTCCTGTGTGTGTGTTGTGAGTGTGTATTGTAGGTGTGGGTGTATTGTGGGTGTGTGTTGTGTCAGGGTATGTTGTGTCTTGAGTGTTTGGTCTGGGTGTGGGGTGTGTGTGTGTGGTGTGTCGGTGTCTGTGCTGTGTGTGTGGGTGTTGTGCGAGTGTGTTGTGTCATGTGTGATGTCTGTCACCTGTGTGTGTGTGTGTGTGTGTGTGTGTGTGTGTGTGTGTGTGTGTGTGTGTGTGTGTGTGTGTGTGTGTGTGTGTGTATTGTGCGGGTGTGTCATGGGTGGGTGTTGTATGGGTGTGCTGTGTCATGTATGATGTGACTGGGGGGAAATTAGGCCGCCTCCAAGCCTGTCTGGCGCCTACGGGACCACCAAGAGAACAATGCGCAGGTGCACAAAAGTAAGTCACCCAGGGGGCCCACGCCCATGTTGCTCCTTGCCCCGGGTTGGGTCCCCCACCTGGGCAACGCCGGGTCCCCTGCTAGTTCTTCCAAAAGTAAAATTTAATCTTATGTTCCCAACAGTGCAAAACTTAATTTACAATTGTTGCCAACTGGCAACTTCTTTCATTTTTCCAACTCTAATACAAAGCATTTCAAGTGTCCACAGCAGGGGTCCTCAAACTATGGCCTGTGGACCATATCCGGCCCTCTACATTGAAAAATCTGGCCCTCCCTGCGGCCTTGGGTCTCGAACTGCTAACTTGCTGGCCTTCCAGCTCACAAGGCGGGAGGAGAGGAGCCGCTGCAACATCCACAATGTCACCACCCAGTTGGAAGGACTTTACTTTCGGAGGTGGCCCGAGCAGACTATGAATGGCTTTGGCCTGAAAGAAGTGACCCATGGCAGCAGGGAGATCTTCACAATTCCTGCCATGGTAGCCAGTGCTGTTGCTGCAGCCACCGCTACTGCAGTGGACATCCTGCTGCCCCCTCCACCCCTGCTGCTGGTGACCCCTACTCGCATCCCCACCACCACCCAGAGTGGTCATCGCCACCACTACTGCCGCCACAACAGCAGGTCCTCCCCCAGCAAAAGCTGGTGGCAGTGGCACCCAGTGGCGGCAGTGTGGCCCAGTTGTGCTGCCTGTGAGAGGAAGGCGAGCAGTGCAGCCGGGTGGCCGACAAAGCAAGCTTCAGCAAGTGGATCCAAAAGAGCATCTTGCAGAAAGAGTTGAAGATTGAGCTAGACAAGAGCATAAATTCTTCTTCTGTGTCTAGGTTAGATGCGAAACTGGCAAAATGAAGGCACCTTTCGATGAGTTCATCCAGCAGTTCCTTTCGCCGGACCTAGTGTGAGAAAGATTAGGTGGCAACACAAGGTTGCCATTACCAGGGTATGCCTGATTGTGGTTCACAGATACCACAATCTTCAAGGAGGCTTTTTGTCTACCCCAAGAGCATAAGTGGCTGTCGGTGGTGGTGGTGGTGGTGGTGGTGTGTGCGTGTGTGCGTGCGTGCGTGCGTGCATGTAATGTCCAGTGGCTCTTCACTGGGATCACCTCCATCCCGAGACTCTGCCATGGAAGAAATGCCTGGGCTTTCTCTCTTTTCCTTCCATTCCCAGCAATTTGATGTTTCCCTTGTACTGAACACGACCAAAGGAGGAGACAAAAGCCAGGACAGGGGAAATGAATGAGTGAAGAAGAGGCTTTCTTGGGGAAGTCAAAGTCTGCACGTCTCCCTCTCCCTCACCCCCAAATACTAAGTTTTAGACAATCTGGCCAATTTTGCTCCTCCTGTCATGAAAGGGGAACCCAAACCTTTGCCGGCCTTTGTTTAAAACTGACATCCTTCTCCCTCCTAGGAAGGGAGCTACGTGTATGCCTTCCTTTGGGGCTGGTACGGAGAGACAGGGTCTCTTGGAAGGTGTATCAGAGAGTAAACAAAACAAAAAGACAAAGTCTTTAAAGTGTCACAACATTTATTTCTGCTTTGTTTACTCTTTGATATGCTTGCAGATACTAACACGGTGTCCACTTCAAAAATTTCAATCTTGGACGGTGTCTTTGTGAAGCAAAAAGGGGAAATTGTAGGAGTGCCAAAAGTATGGCAACTCCAGGCATCAGGGTTTGCTTTTCTCCCTCTTGCCTCCTCCTGGCAACTCTTTCTTTCTTTCTTTCTTTCTTTTCTGGTTTGGTTTGTCCTTTGCATTTGTCTTTGGAAGCACCTATGTCAGTGGTGGCGAACTTATGGCACACACGTGCCAGAGGTGGCACTCGGAGGCCTCTCTGTGGGCATCCATGCAGTCACCCCAGCACCAGATTTGTCCTGACCCTCTGTCCAGCAGCCCAATGGGAGTGCTTCCTCCCTCCCTCAGCACAAAGTTCACCCCACCCCTCTGCTCAGCAGCCCAATGAACGCACTTCCTCCCTCCCCCCAGCACAGAGTTTGCCCTGTCCGTGTGCCCAGCAGCCCAATGGGAGCGTTTCCTTCCTCCCCTGTTGCTGTGATGGCACTTTGCGATAAACAAGTGTGTTTTGGGTTGCAATTTGGGCACTCAGTCTCTAAAAGGTTCGCCATCACTGACCTATGTCTTTGAACAGATTTTTTCCCAAATGAAATATCTGAAATCTCCAATCAGATCCAGACTAACTGATGCACACTTGCATCACCTCTTACGATTGACAGTGACAAAAATGGAACCAGACATTGACTATTTCATCAGCCAAAAACAGGCTCACACTTCCCATTGA
This sequence comes from Bradypodion ventrale, assembly GCA_035047345.1. NCBI lineage: Eukaryota > Metazoa > Chordata > Lepidosauria > Squamata > Chamaeleonidae > Bradypodion > Bradypodion ventrale. The sequence continues at coordinate 92,442,119 of JAWDJE010000001.1, forward strand.
AATATATTCCATTCAAAAAATAGTCTGACCCCTCAACATTCTGAGGGACCATGAACTGGCCCCCGGCTTTAAAAGTTTGAGGACCCCGGTCCATAGTAACAAGGGGCAAAAAGAACCAGGATGTCACTGGAGTACCTCTATTTCACATCCCCTGGTTCATATGCATGCGGTCATACCCAATTTTAAAAAGAAAAATACTATTTTAAGAAAAATATAGTTAGTGAAACTGTAGATGGTGTGTAAGGAAAAACACCTCCCTTGATTCTTTCACAGCAAGGAATGCCTTCTTTAAAGGCAATGTCTACTATAATATGTTCCTCAAAAACAAATGAAGTATGCTTTTGTTTTAAGAATTATTCCTTTATTCAAATTCTGATTTAATCACTTAGTTTCTGTATTCTAATTTCAGCCTGCTAACATTTAATTACAAAAAAGAGGAGACAGCAACAGTCAAATAGGACTAACAAACTAACATTCTGAGTCTGTACAGATCATTTAAGAAACCATGAACAAAATCCTTTTGCTTAGTATCATAAATTGTACTAGAGTAGGCTCATTGAATCAATGAAGATTTAGTGAGCCAATTCCTCTGTAAACACCATTGATTCAAATAAATGTTCTTTAATTGCAACTTACTTTGAAACAGTGAGTCATAGTTAGAATTGATGCATTTTAATTAGTGGAATTTACAGAGGAGGTGACTTTCTAAATCCCCATTGATTTAAATCCACTCTAGTGCTATTCACTACATCAAACAACATGATTTGGACCAGTACCACTGAATCATAGAGCTTGAAAGAACCTCAAGAAACATTGAGTCCAACTCCAAGTCAAAGTAGGACATCATCGTCATCATAGATGTGTTAATTATACTGAAATCACTAAGGCTTATTCCAAGTTAAACAGATGTGGAATTGCAGACTTGGACACTTAAGATAGGCTTCCTCAAGATGTCTTGGACTTCAACTGCCATGATCTCTCAATCACGGCTGTATTAGTTATGCCTAATAAGATTGTGCTCTCCAAAATGTGGAAAGTGCCACCCTGGGGATGGCTGTCAGACCATCAGTAATAGTGCAGGGCACCTGACATTTAGAACAGTATATGGAAGTGAGTAAAGGTCTCCCTTATGTTATGTCAGAACACAGTTACCTTTTCCTTTGAAGCATTACCTATTTATCTACTTGCAATTTCTTGCTTTTGAACTGCTAGGTTGTCAAAAACTGGGACAGACGACAGGAGCTCATTCCATCGTGTGACACTAGGATCTTGAACTGCTGACCTGCCAACTTTCCAGTCATCAAGTTCAGCATCTTAACCACCAAGCCACTGTGGCTTCAACGAGGTGAAGGGGAAGAGAAAACAAATTATTATAGACAAGTTTCTTTTCACCTGGAAAATTCAATTATCCATTTTTCCAAACAGAGCAGCGGGTTGTTTTAAGAGCTGAAATTAGCTCCCAAGCATGATGAAGGGCTGTGGCTTTGAGGAAAGCCAGCACATATTTTACAAAGGACAAATTAATCAAACTCCCATGACTGCTTCCATCCAAAACTAAAAACAAAATTTTCTCCCTGCTAATACAACTAGTTTTCCCCAAAGCATTTTATCTTTGATCTGCCCATCTGTGCACTGCAAATCCCGTGTTAATGTAGGAAGCGCAGAATTTCAGCTTGAAAAGTCTCTCAACTAGAGATATCCAGCTAAAACACTCCAACCCTCTGGAGTGATCTACAGACAGCAGAGTCAGGGTTGGGGGGGCAGAAGGGAAGGCTAACTTTGAACACACACACCCTCCAAAGAGAAGGGATCAAGCAACAATATTAATATGCAATTCCAGAACACCACCAGGACTTGGAAGAGGGCAAGGAGGACGCCAACAAATCTTTGAAAGAGCAACAGGTACTTTAGCCACAGGTTATCTGAGCATAACATTCCTATGGTAGAGGTTCAGCACTCTCTTGGATCCAACATCTTGCTACCCTCTTTCTAGAAGATGTGCGCAAGAAAAGGTCCCCCAACCTGCTATATGTTAAGCAAGATTTAAGGAAGCCTGACACTGTCCTTGATGGGTTAGGTGATAACACTCATCATCTCCATCAAGCATAAATCAGGGAAGTTGTAGTCCAACATACCAGAGAATAAGAAGTCTGGTTGTGGAAGGGTAATTTTGGAAGAAACCTGCTGTCACCAATATAAACTGAGCATTATTACCTCTTGCAATGGCCCAAGCTCACCATTCTAATACAATTGAACAACTGATATTAGAAATCCAAGGGAAATGAAACCCCACAAATAACCAGATAACTCACTACATTTCCCCCGCCCCCACCTGCCAGAAGTATTTTCCATGAAGTTCAATGGGTCCTGCTTCTGAGCAAGCAGTCTCATTTAAGGATTCAGTCCCTTGTCTTTACAATTATGTCATCCCTCTCTGTCAAGGCACTGACCCTTCGGGCAAACTTTGTGATCAGAATACCTGCCCTTGCCTGCAAGATGAACCTGTAGCAACACATACAACAACTACTAGACCTACCAACTTTGCAAGATAGGAACCTATATAACAACACACAGAAATCAGGGTGAAAAAAAGAGACAGGGACAAAGGTGGGGAGCAGATTAAAGCAGGAGTTCTCAACCTTTTCAAGCTGGCGGCCGGGTCACGCTCCTCCAGACAGCTTCGGGGGGCAAACAGGCATTTTATTTATTTATTTTATTTTATTTTATTTAAATTTTTATGCCGCCCAATCAGGAGAACTAGACTCAGGCCGGCGTACAACAGTTAAAAATGTATAAAAACAGATTTTAAAATCCCAAATCGCCCACTCATTTCCCCACCTTACTACCCCCCACCCCAATTAAAAGAATAAAAAGAAATAAAAGGGAATGGGGGTGGGGATACAACAACACAAAGGGAGGGATATTAACTAAGCACTAACTGGGGATGAGCCAACAGGCTGGAGCCATATTCCCATTAAGGCCCCACACCTGCCCTGCCAGCCAGGTTTTCAGACTTTTTCTGAAGGGCAGCAGTTCTATCTGTAGCCTCAATTCTGTTGGAAGGAGGTTCCAGAGGGCTGGTGCGGACACAGAGAAGGCCCTTCTTCGTGTGCCAGAGAGGCGGGCCCCTCTAGCTGAAGGCACAACTAGGGAGCCCCTCCGGTCCGCTCTGGTTGGAAGGGCAGACACTCTCGGGACGATGCGGTTTCTCAGGTATCCTGGCCCACTGTTCCTCCACCACATGGCACTTCCGGGTGTGGTGGAGGCGGTGGGGGGGCACATGAAATGGCACTGTGGGCCACAGGTTGAGAATCCCTGCATTAAAGACAGGGGGAGGGAAAGCCCAGCTTGAGGAACTTGCTCTCTCCAACAGCAATCATGATATGCCCTCCCTCCATTTTTCCATGCCAGGATTTCCCTCCCAGCAGAGAAGAAATCTTATTTTGGATCACCAGTGGCCCTTCCTTTCTATGCAACACTGTCTTCCATCTGTTTCTATTCATACTTAGTCTAAGGTCCCCATGGAGTGCAATGTGACCTGCTCAGCAAGTGGCATACCTTGGCAATCTCAAGACAGTTCCTAGATGGAGAGCTGACAAGTTTTGTTAATAACCTGCAACAGTTTTGTAGTAGCATAGATTCAAGATTCCAATGCAATTAGATGTGTTATAGGTTGTGCGTTTTGGGTTGTGTGTCTGTTTTTAACATAGCAAAGGACAAAGTTTATGAGTCTGTAATGAGACTTGGATACTTTACTTTCTCGACAAAAGTAAGATATCCAAATGCAGCAACCCCAACACTCGCCAACTAGCATAGCCAGTGGTGAAGCCAGATAAGAGATTTTAGGAAGGTGTAGTCCAAAAAGTACCTCTTCTGGGTTCTGTATGCTATATACAACTAAAGGTCAAGATCAAGGTCTCCCCTGCTTGAAAGCCAGTCATGTCCAACTCTAGGGGACAGTGCACATCTCCATTTACAGCCAAAAAGCCAGTGCTGTCTATGTGTGCAGACACTTCTGTGGACATGTGGCAGGCATGACTAGACACTGAAGTGCACAGAATGTTGTTACCTTTCCTGCCAAAGCAGTACCTATTTATCTACTTGCAATTTCTTGCTTTCGAACTGCTAGGCTGGCAGGAGCTGTGACAGAGACAGTTGCTCGTGCTGTCCTGAAGCACTCAGGTCTTAAACTGCTAAACTGCTGACCTTCCAGCCATCAGGTTCAGCATCTTAACCACCAAGCCACCGCAGTCTCCCCTCTACTACAACTCGATAGAGAAGAGAGCCCACGAAACACACGATAGCAGTGAAAGGCACCTGTTTTCCTTTTGCAGGCAAAAATAAAAAATAAAATAAAACAACGATCCTGATAACTGGATAGCGATTTGGCAGGCATTTTCCAGAGACGCGGACAGCCAGACCAACAGTCAGGCTGAGTAGCCCCTTTCCGCTTGCCAACCACAGGGGGCACCCCAAACTTTAGCCGGCCGGCCCGTCCGCCCCGTCCCCCCAGTACAGACAGTGGGAAGGAGACAGGGCAGGCTAAAGAAGGCTCAGCAAAGGCGATGGGATCAGTAAGCCTGGCTTCTCACCCCGGCGACCTCCGGTGGGGGAGAGCTGGCGGGATCAACGCAAATCAGACCCGAGGGGGAAGGAGGGGGAGCGTCACCCCAGACGGCCCCACCGTCAGGGCGGGGGTGGGGTGGGAAGATCCAGGGTGGGGGTCTGGGGATCCTTCCAGCCAAGCGGAGCCTTCCTCCTCCTCCTCGCCCCTTGCCCCCACTCCCGCGGCCCCGAGGGACCCCCAGCAGCCCTCCCCCTGGGAACCCCGAGGGAAGAGACATTACCTGGGGCGGCCGGGGAGGCAGCACCGTGGAGCAGAGCGGCCAGCAGCAGCAGCAGCGCCCAGGGGAGCAGGAGGCTCCGCGGAGCCGTCGCAGCAGCCATGGGGACCACCGGTGCGCGGGGGTGGGGGTGGGGGGAGGGTGGTGGGTCGGAAAGGGGTCCCCCGAGCAGCAACGGTGCCCTTTGCTCCCCTACGGCTCCGAGCCTAGTGGCGAGGAGGAGCGGCGGCAGTAGTAGTAGTAGCCCGGTCCCGTCGATGCCGTGGTGGCTCGCCACTTCTCTTCATCGCTCCCCCGAGTTCGCTCTGTCTTGCCGCCCGAGCGCTTCTCTTGCCGCCACCCGCCCCGTCGGGCTCTCTTCTCGCCGGCCTCCTGTTTCCACCTGCTGGCCGAGCCCTGTATTGCAAGCGCCCAGGCTGAAAGACGCGAGGCACCCTTTCCCTCGCAATCAACACCCACGCTGGATTGTACCAATTCGAACTGCGGGGGGGGGAGGGGGGAGGTACCATGTGTGGACGCCCCCTCCAACAAACAAAATGTTTCCTTGCATGAGCTCAAGCACGCCAAGAAGGGAGCGTGTGTTGAGCTAAACTCTGCCCCCCCACCCCCACCCCCCGACGTTTTGTGTGGTCAGGACGTTTCTGTTTTTATTTCGTTAATGTTCCACTGTCCATCCACATACAGATGGAACTCGGAAAATTAGAATATCGTGCCAATGTTCATTCATTTCACTTAAAAGGTGAAACAAATATATGAGATAGACTCACTACATGCAAAGCGAGAGATGTCATGTCTCAATTCGTTATAATTGTGATGATCATGGCGTACAGGGTACATAAGATTATGTGTTGATTATGGGGTACATGAGATTGGGGGGGGGTTGGGGTTTTCATAAGCTGTAAGCCATAAGCATCAATATTATAACAAAGTAAGGCTTGAACTATCTCGCTTTGCATGTAATGAGTCTATCTCATATATTTGTTTCACCTCTTATGTTGCATTACTGAACTGAATGAACATTTGCATGATATTCTAATTTTCCGAGTTTCACCTGTATACGTCAACACTTCTCGTCACAACAACCTTGCGAGGTAGATCAGCCTGGCAGAGGCTGAGGGATCCAAGCTCACTCGGTGAGCTTCAGAACAGAGCAAGGATCTGAGCTGGTGCCCCCTTCTTATAAGGCCTACACTAGCCGCTCAACGGCACTGTCTCTGTTTTCTACTGGACAGCATCCAAAAATGAAAATTCCCCCACCTGCAGTCTGAAGTCGTCGGGTCCAGAAGTCTGCCGTCTCAGCCAGCTCCCTTATTTCCCTACAGAGTGCAGAAAAACTAGACACATTCTCGGGATTCCTCTGTTCTCATCACCTTAAGCCAACCCAGCCAGAGCAATGGCCTCGGAGCAGGCACTTGTCTTTGAAGTTGTTGCGTGCATTTCACATTTTCCCCCTCTCTGATGCTAAATGTATGGATACAGGCCCAGACAACATAAGCAGCAGCAGGCAGAATTTGGCTAGCATCTCTAAAGGCATATCATAAATAGAGTTTTTAATACACACACACACACACACACACACTGGTTTTTGTCATACATATCTTGACTATAGTCTTCCCCAGTCTCCAGATATCTCATAATTCCCATCATCCCCAGACAGCTTGGGTAATGACCTGCAGACTAGGTATGATGGTCATTGTATCCAAGACATCTGGAGGGATAGAAATTGGAAATGGTTATTGCACTAGATAATTCTGTTTATAAGGGGCTGTGGTGGCTCAGTGGTTAAGAAGTCGCCTTGTTAGCTGGAAGGCTGGCAAGTCGGCAGTTCAAAACATGGGTATTGCATGACAGATTGAGTGCCCATCTCTGTCCCAGCTCTTGGGGACATGAAAGGAGCCTCATTTGGGTGTCCCCTGAGCGGAGTTTCTCCTGCAAAAATCCTTTCAACCCAGAGTAATTTCTGACATGAAATTATTATTATTATTCATGTTCATCACCAGGGCCATAGCCAGAGGGAGGCCAGGGAGGGCGGGCGAAAATTATCCTGAGCTAATATCACCACTACCACCCGGATTCTAATGTTATATATGTGTGATAGCTGGACCATTAGGAAAGCTGAGCAAAGAAGAATAGATGCTTTTGAAATGTGGTGTTGGAGGAGAGTTTTGAGGATCCCCTGGACAGCGAGGAGAACAAATAGGTCAATCGTAGAAGAAATCAACCCTGGCTGCTCCTTAGGAGGTCAAATAGTAAAGATGAAGATGAAGTACTTTGGACATCAAATGAGAAGAGAGGATTTACTTGAGAAAGCCTTGATGCTGGGAAAGGTGGAGGGCAAAAGAAGAAGGGGACAGCCAAAAATGAGATGACTAGATGATATTGTAGATGCAATGGGTGCAAAGCAGGGTGGACTGAGGAGGATGGTGGAAGACAGAGGTGCTTAGCGGGCAATGGTCCATGGGGTTGCGAAGGCATCCAGAAAACATACCGATGGTCACTAAAAGATAATTCTTATTCTTTCATGTCCCGACTAAGTAATAATTGTATATACGAGTTACTGTGACTTCTCCATGACATGTGATATTCTATTAGTTTTTGTATTTTTAGTATTTTGTATTGTATTATGTATTTGGTTTGTTGTGAATCCGCTTTGAGTCACCCGCAGGGTTGAGAAAAGTGGTATACAAATAAACTATGAAATGAAATGATATATATTACGAATGACATTTTAGCTGAGGAATTTGGAACAAAGAACTTTTGCCACTACAGGCTAGTATGATGTCCTATCAAACAGCATATTTTGTTGCAGCTGTTAAATGTACAGAAAGTTTGTTCTCTCTCTCTCTCTCTCTCTCTCTCTCTCTCTCTCTCTCTCTCTCTCTCTCTCTCTCTCTCTCTTGCTTCATTGTCCTGTTTGTAAGGAGAAGCCAGGTTTAGAAAATGGAAATAAAATTTAAATGCTGGGAGGAATATCCCACCACTACTCACCATCCCCAAAGATCCACCTCTGTTTTTCTGGTGATACAACTGTTATCACTTGTTGCATCAAAAATGTGGATGAAATAAAACCCACTCTCTCAGCCTTTCCCAGTACTTTGGAGTGTAAAGGTAGATCACCATGTGACATGCAGTGCCTATGGAAAGATTTCTGAATCACTTTTGTACCTGTGTTAATGTCCATGTACTGTATCTGATACCTGACTAATAACAGGATAATAGATCACTCTCATTTCAGGGACTTTCAGTGTCAGGAAACAGACAGAGATAAACAGGGCAATAATATTATTTTCTATCACTCATTTTAAAGAGTTATTTACAATAGAGCTTTGACTCTCTATATGCAAGTGATCCTCCTCAGTGGCCAGCTGGCCCCACCCCCATGAAAGTTTTGCATCTGCCTTTCATCCTTAAGTTTCTGTGGGAAAAGGAAATGAACCCTATATGCCTGATATTTGCCCAGAGATTCTGGCTCTCATTATTCAACTGACTACCTTTTATTTCAGAACCTCTTCTAGACAGATTGCCAATGGTCAGGTCCAAAATAGCTACTTATTCCCTCAACAACTATCCCTATTTTCCTTTCAGTGTTCTCATAGAATTTGGGCTAGTCCAAGACATTTTGCTGCCTGAAGCAAAGAACAAGATGGCATCCTTTCCCATTCTATATACACAAGTCAAGTAGACTGTCAGTTGACTTTTCTTCTGCAATAGCATTGGAACAGTGTCCTCCACCACACCTTCGACATTTTTGAGCAACAGAACAATGAATGAAACAAAAGGAAGTCCAAGAAGCAGATTTCCCCCATCCCTTTGAATGTGATGCATTCTAAAACTTGGATTAAAATGGACAGTCTTTTTTCAGTGTACCGTTTCAATTGGAGTATCAATACAATAGGATACCAATCTGTACAATTTCCTTCATGTTGTACATTGTTACTCAGTGTGATTTCTTCACCTAGGAATATCAGCAGTCTGGCTAGGTTATCCTGCTATGGTAATAGAGTAGACCATACTGCCAGTGACTCAACGCTGAGTGTCAGGTGGTGGTTAACTAACCTGACAACCCTGAAAACTAACAGCCTTCGCTGCCAAAGTCTATAGGGAAGGGTGATGGTCCCACTCGAATCCATCTTGATGGAGGGCAGCAGCTTCATCAATACTGGCCTGGGGCTGATGAGAACATTGTGTGCCAAAGGGGCTCAGGATCAGAAAGTGACTCAGGGAACTGGATCAGTGGTACAGGGTTCACACTGTAATGTGGAAGGCAGTTGAATGGCCACTGCATTATATTCTCGGGACTATCTTTATGGCTGATCGTCATGATGATCGCCTATATTCAGATTCAGATACGGCAGAAGAAGAAGAAAAGAAGGACTATCAAAATGTTAATGCAGAGTTTAAATGAAAGTGCCCTTCAAACAAAGCATTACCAAGTGCACAAATACAGGGCTCAACTAGTCCTAACAATAAGAACCAATCACAACTTCTTTCTGCTGCTCTGTTCCATGAGAAAGCAGGGGAAAAAAATTCTCTGCCAATTTTCAAAAGTATTAAAATGTTACAGTTCAGTTTTACATAATGAACTTGAAAGCCCTGGCAATTTTCCTACACAAAAGTAACTCTTTTGTAAGCAAAACCATGAGGCAGTAAGTATGGCTTTCCAGATTTTACTGGACTTTGACCCATCATGGCCAAAGATGAAAGATAATGGGAAATGCAGGCCAGGATGATCTGGAGGGCCATAACTTCTTCATCCTTGGCATAAAAGATGATATAGAGCATCGTGTGATTATAGTATTTTCCAGATTATTTCTATAGCAAGAAACACAAATCTGTATCCATCCTGAAAATAATTATATGTGGGTTGAATGCTTTCCCAAACAGTGAAGCCTTTCAATGTAGGAAGATGCCATGTGGGAAAAGGTCATACATATGGGAGGGAACCATTTTCCTCAAAAGCTTCATTCAACCATGCTTTAAAGCCAGTCCTATGAAATGCTCCATTCAACCATGCTTTAAAGCTTAATCATGTCAAGAGGATGAGTAGCCTTGCCCTTTTCTCCATGACTGTCTGAAGAATGGGAAACTGCTGTAAATTGGTACCCACATAACCCAAGTGTGGATAGTATTGTCTTTGTTATTGCATTATTTTCAGCTAGTGGTTTTATTGAATCTCTTTTACGGTAATATGACATATTTAAAATGAGAAAAGGGCTTAAAATATACTTAGCTAAATAAATTATGCTCTGTTTAATTTCTGTCCTCGTCCTTGGCTTTCAACGAGGCATACAATAATCATAAAGGGGAGGTGACAGGAGTAGATGGGAGAAGATTAAGAATGAAGAGGTGGAGCATGGTGGTACTATGAAGTCACACCTTTGGGGCAGAAGTCCAAGGTATCCCACAGAAGGAGGACCCAAAACATAGAACAGAGGTGGCTACCAAACTGCTTTTCAGATGCTGTTGGTTTGCAAAGAGGTCAGCCCTTTGATTCAAAGACTGTTGTTGAAACAGGTCAATGAATGATTTCCATATCGAGCAGAAGACATCAAGAACACATGTCTACTAGTGTTTATCCAGAGATAAGTTGTCTTATATATTTTTTCTATATGTTCTTTAAAAAATCATCACCTACATTCAAGCTTTGATAAGTTTAGTTCAACTGCACTGTATAAGTAATCAAATTGCAGGTGGTTAGTCAACCAAACATTCTGTAATCAGCTGACTGCCTTAAACATTGATGTGTGGTCTTGGTTTAATATTTCACATCAGAGACTGTAACATAGCTAGGGAGCAAACTGTAGAATGCAGGGGTGGAGTACTCAAACTATTGGGTGTCTTTGAAGTTGATTTTTTTACCTTAACAAACTTTCTACCCTCAGAGAACATTTTGAGGTGGGGGGTGATAAATGAAATTCTTTGTAGAGTGGAAATATGCAGTGAATCAGCCTGGGTCCCATGTTTCAATAAGCACAGACTTGTATCCATGGTTATGTGGAATTTGTTTTGCACAGTTACCTTAGTTTTTCCAGCAGTGCTGTGTGTGATGGAGGATGCAGGTTCAGATCACTTTTATAATTTAGGAGGCCCCTCTAAAATTGATATAACATCCAGAAAGAGGGAAAGTATCTGAAGTTTAGGTTGCTATTTGTCACTGTTAGCTCTCCTCTTCTTCGTTAGGATAGAGCTATTTATCTTAGCACGGAGATTCTCAAACTGCAGCTTGTGGGCTGGATGTAGCCCACAGCACTATTTTATGTGCCCCCCCATTGCTTCCACCACACCAGGAAGTGCTATGTGGTGAAGGAAGGGCAAAATGGCCATCTGGTCCTGAAGCTGTCAGAGGGAGTGTGACCCGGCCCCCAGCTTAAAAAGGTTGAGAACTCCTGTCTTATCACTATTGTAATAGTTCCTTACAACTATATAACAAATATTTCTCTGTAATCTACCAATATGGCTAAACACATCTCTTGTTCATAGTCAATGAAAATATTTCCATTATCTTCAACAGATGGTTTTCAGATGTGACATCTTTGCATCAATCTGCTTTTTGCTGGATGTCATCCACCTGTTAGATAATTCACACCAGACTTTTTTGTCTGCCTTGTTGGATTTTCTCCACTCTTACCTAACAGCACAGAGAAGGTAAATGAGACACTGTAACTTGCAACAAATCTAATTATCTCCAAAACAAATCTGTCCACATGCTATTTCCATATCTAACCTCCTTGAATCAAAGCACCTCTTGGAGGTTTTGCAGATGCTGAATTCTAAGTTCAGTTCAAAGGACTGAGTGGTGTTTTGCTCTGGGATAAAGGACACTGTTTGTGCACAGAAGGTCCTGGGTTCAATGTACACTGGCTACACTGGTTGTTTAACACTGCAGGGATGGGCTGGTACACTATTACAAACAGCGATCAGACAATCTTTTTGCAAGAGTGCACCATCCCACCCCCCACCCCACAAGTGGGTCCTATTCTGCACCTTTCTCGCCTGTCAAGGGGCTTCTACTTTTTTAGTGCAGGTAGAATTGCTCCAGTTTGGATCAGTTCCAGCAGCTCATTTTTCCAGCTGTATCAGCTCCATCTATTTTATTTTTGTCCTGAACTAGCCCAGTTCCTATGAGGTGTGCACAATTTGAACTCCCCTGACATAAGTTGTGATGTCATCTGTGGGAGTGCCTTATCTTTACCTCCTCCCCTTTTGGAAGGGAAAGAGACAAAGGATGGAGACAGGACAGGGGTGGCATAAGGTGAAAGGAGGAGAGGTGGGAAGAGAGGGTATGTGTTATGGTTTTGAAATTCAAACCAGAAAACATTCAAGGGGGAAAAATAAAACAGGTATGGAAGCTTGGAGTGAGTAATTCCAGATCTATGGAGAAAAGGGGCTGATCTTTCAACTTGCTTCACTCCAAACTACACATCTTGTGTGGATGAGCTATTGTTATTAAGGCTCAATCACTTCCTATGCATTGTTAACTGACAAATAGTAGAAGTAATATATACACACCATGTTTCTGTGCTATGTACTTTCATGGTGTTTCCCATGGCATGCCCTTGGGTTTTACAAAAATGCCCTGATGATAAGAGCACGATGTTTGATTATCCATTTGTTGCACATTAAAGAGGTCCACACTTCAAGGGGAAGCATATCCACAAAACTTCACAAGAGCGAATGAGACTGCTTGTGTCATTTGTCCCTTCAAAGCCACAGGAAACATTGGAAGAAGATGAGATTAGAAGGGATGGATTCTCTTTTCCCTAATGGCCTCATAAAAGTATAGCGCATGCAGACATGTTCTCACCATTTGGGAAGCTATGTCAGAAACTAGCAGATGTTTGGCGACATCCATCCCATACTGTCTTAATGATGTGGCAAAATAAAGCTTTACTCTCAAGGGTTCAAAGGAATTTTATTCTGTCCATATGAATTTGCAAAGGATAAAACACTAAAGTGAAAAAATCATTGCCAAAAAAAAATGTATGGTCTATGGTCCGCCATTACATATTTGCTTACTTATGGAGAAATGTATAAGAAAAATATTCACAGCTAACAATGGCCATGATGGCCTCCTACACCTTAGTCTAGGTCAGAATGTATGTCCCACCACCTAACAGCTTCATTCTGTAAAATAACATCTTAACAGATGTAGTGCTCATATCAAATATTAAAGTGAGGATTATGATCTCAGAAGCTAATTTTACCTCAGGTTTTAGTTCAAGCCAGACCAAAAGACCTTTGTTCCTACTCATTTGGGAAATTATTTTTCTGAGCTTTCCCAGTGACTGGCTTGGGGCTAGAGAAGCATGCCAGGCATGAGAACAAGAAAACATCCCCTTCTCTTCCTTTTTTTTTACTGCCACTGCAGTCGGAGTGGCAAACTAGAGTGGCTAACACAGGTAAAAAGAAGGGATTCAGACAGGCAGTGGACTTGTCGATAGAGAAGAAAGATGGAATAGGGCTGGAAGCACAGAAGGTGACAATAGGCTAGATAAACCACCCAAGTACATCATATTTAGTTTATAAAATCATGCACGGTGTGGACAAATTAGATAAGGAAAAACTGTTTTCCCTATCGCATAACACTAGAACTAGGCGACACTCCATGAAACTTTTGGGTACTAGTTCTCAAACAAATAAGAGAAAGTACTTTTTCACCCAGAGGATTACTGGTCTATGGAACTCCCTGCCAGAAGAAGTGGTGACAGCTGTCAGTCTTGACAGCTTTAAGAAAGGATTAGACAAGTTCATGGAGGACAAGGGTATCAATGGCTATAATTATGCATACTTAAGGACAACCTCCGAGTTGGAGAGATAGGCAGGATATCTCTCAATACCATTTCCAGGGAATCCTAAGCAGGTGAAGGCATCTCCTTGGGAATACCCTGAAGGAAATGGTGAGCCACTGTGTGAGACAGAATGCTGGACTGGATGGGCTGTGGCCTGTTCCAGCAAGGCTGTTCTTATGTTATGTTATGTTATGTTATGTTATGTTATGTTATGTTATGTTATGTTATGTTATGTTATGTTATGTTATGTTATGTTATGTTATGTTATGTTATATTTCCAATGGCTTTACAAATGGTGCCCTGAAATGGCCTGATTTGACTTGAGATTACGCTGAAGGGGTAATATGGTTTTCTAAGCCTTTTCTGAGGAAATCTGTTCACTATCATCTGTCAACAGTGGTGTGCTTTTCTAGCTTTATTCTGCCCTACATTGTGCTGCTGCTGTGTCTAGGCCAGACATGAAACTGCCAAAATGAAACCACCTTTTGGTGAATTCATCTTGTAGTGCCTTTTGCCTGACTGTCACATCCGGCCCTTATAAGCAATAGTTGAGGCAACGATGAACAGAACAGCAACAGGAGTTTATTAAACAGTCTTTCAGATAAAGCTTACAAGGTGCTCCAGACACAGGGACGGCTATACGAATCCCATGAAATCAGTTCCTCTGCAATCTGCCGTAGAAGATTGGCAATGACTAAGCTACACTAGTAGTGATAGCTTGTGGAGGAGACCCGTAAGAACATAAGAACAGCCTTGCTGGAACAGGCCACAGCCCATCCAGTCCAGCATTCAGTCTCACACAGTGGCTCACCATTTCCTTCAGGGAATTCTCAAGCAGATGCCTTCACCTGCTTAGGATTCCCTGGAAATGGCATTGAGAGATATCCTGCCTATCTCTCCAACCCGGAGGTTGTCCTTAGGTATCTAAGGAGAAGATACATTGGTGACACCTGAAATATCTAAGAACAACCTCCGGGTTAGCACGTACTGGCTACCTGTGTAGTATAGATCTGGTCTGGCCCCACCCTTGTTTACCCGTGGGGCTTATATAGTGTCTCCCCGGCGGTAGCTCCTTGATACAAAATAGTGACCCACCGGACAAGCACAACCAACCAATCATAACACAATATATATGTATTAACCAATGGGGAACAAGATCCAAACTGTAACCAATCACAAGACTCTGATTAGCATAATGTTGTGTATGTAACTCAAGTGAAATGTGATTGAAATCGGATATGTAACTCAAGTGAAATGTGAGTGAAATCGGATCTAACGATCCTCCATTTCCTCTTCTCTTTCCCCTTGTGTAAATATTCCTCTTGTGTAAATATCGTGGGACTTGGTTCCCGCCATAGCTGTAGTTGTTGTTTACTCATTATCCAATCAAGTGTTGTCACCTGGCTCTTTACCTGTACTGACCAATCATGTGGCTCCATGCCAGGTTTGAATAATTACCTATTGTATATAAGGAGCATTGCTCCGCCATTGACTTCATGTTCAGATTGACTACATTCCAATAAAGATGTGTTTGGCCCCCTGACTGCTGGCTACTGCGTATCAATCTGTAAACATCAAACATAATGAGCGCACTCAGAGAGGGAGATTTCGAGCCACTTTTAGCTTCTAATTTAGATGGTGGGAAACCACCATTTTCTCCTTGCAATGTGCTGCCCGCGCAGCTTGCAATTGTGTCTTAATACCCAACATTCCTCCCCCCTAAGTTCTTCTGTACAGATCCTGTTGTGTTCTAATAGTGTAACCTTCTTCATGTGATAACAATGTATCTTAACAATGTAACCCTTCCTACAAGTAACAATATAGTCGTCAGCTGTATCACTATAAACCCTGTATTAGGACGCGAGCTAATGACCACCAGTGGGCAGCAGCGAGCGTCCAAGCTCTCTTGGTCCATACTCATCAGTAGCCACAGCGCGGAGTTTCCCGCCACTACCTACACCTGGACAAGAAGGGCGTGGCCAGCAATGATGTCACACAGACAATAGCCAACCGGCTATCGTGGAGCCACATTCGAATGTTTACCACTGTATATATAGAGCTTTGCATCCGCCATTACCTCATGTTCCCTCTGACCACCATGCAATAAACCTGAGTTAAACCAGCCCATGGCTGTTTCCTGTGTCTTGGTTTTCATACTTTAAATTGGCGACGAAGGTGGGATAATGGACCCCCAAGGAACCAGGGCACAGAGCGGTTTCAACATTATCCAACCGCAAGTCTGGGAGCTTTTTGAGATGGATTTCCAGGCGGCACTGGTGGAACTCAAAGTCAAAGACGACGAGGAAAGGAAGAGGGCCATCCTCACCCGAATGCTTGGGATGGAAACCAAGCGAACGCTGGTGGGCATTATTGCACCGAAGAAGATGAGTGACTTCAAAGCCGAGGACATCATGAAACTGCTGCGTGAGCGGTTCCGACCCTCGAGGGCAATGTTTCCCGCTCAGAGCGTGTTTTGGAGGCGAGTCCAAGCGCCGGACGAGTCGGTTGAGGCCTTCGTAACAGCCATGAGAATAGCCGCCGCCCCCTGCAGATGGGACAACCTAGAGATGGCCCTAAGGGACGGCGTTCTGTGTGGCCTGAAGGACAAGGAAGTGCAGCGCAGCCTGATGAACAAGGAGCCGCCACCCACGCTGGCAGAGGTTGTGGAGGCCGCGGAATCCGCGGAATCCACGAATGCTGGGGTAGACGAAATGCACCAGTGGCGTGAGTGGCGTCCTAGGGCCGGCAAAGCGGAAAATTCGGTGCACGGCAAGTCCGGACAGTCGGTACACGCAACCCGACGAACATCGAAGTCATCTACGGAAGGCAGCGACGGTGAGGAGGTCCAGAAGGTCCGAAAAGGCGGACGCCGTTGCGATGGTTGCGGAGCAGCCCATGAGCGCGCGAAGTGCCCATTCAGAAAAGCCGAGTGTTACAACTGCGGCCGTCGGGGGCACATCGCCAAGGCGTGCAGAAAGCGGAAAAAGGACCGGAAGCATTCACAAGACCGTTCGGCCAGACCGGACCGTCCAGCGAGGTCCAAAGATGGCGCCCGGACCACGAGGAAGCAGGACGGCGTGGGCCGCATCTCGGACGACAGCGAGGACGACGCCCCCGTGTTCAGCGTGTCCGCGGGACAACCCCATTACTTCGTCGAGGTACTAGTACAAGGGGCCCCTATTAGGATGGAAATTGACTCGGGGTCCTCCTATTCTATAATTCCCCAGAGAGAGTTCTTGAAAATCGACCCCCACGTGCGGCCCAAACTTAAAGCGTTGAGGTCCACGCTACGAGACGTGCAGGGGAACAGCATCCCAGTATTGGGGGTCGGGGAATTTCGGGTCCGTTTTAAGAGACATTCGGCGAAACTTCCTCTAGTTGTTCTTAAAGGGGGAAATTGTAGCCTCCTCGGGACCCAGTGGTTTCAGCCGTTGGGTTTGTTCATAGGGGGGGTGCATGCCGTGGGGGCGGATCCAATACAAGCGGTGTGCGACGCGCACCCCGCCGTTTTTAAAAAAGGACTGGGAAAGTTCAAGGGACCCCCTGTAGCCTTCGACCTAGACCCGGAGGTCCGCCCGATAAGACTCAAACCACGCAGGGTGCCATTCGCACTAAAGGACAAAATAGAGGCGGAACTGGACAAACTGGTGGGCCAGGGAATTCTTGTTCCTGTTGATTCCGCGGAGTGGGAAACTCCAATTGTGACAGCACTAAAGGCTAACGGGGAGGTGCGCATTTGCGCTGATTATAAGTGTACAATTAACAAGGCGATCCGCCCTAATGCATACCCGGTGCCGGTGGTCAGCCACCTTCTGGCCAGGCTGAATGGGGGAAAATGTTTCGCTAAGCTCGATTTAGCTCAAGCCTACCAGCAACTCCCTGTAACTCCCGCCACGGCAGCGGCACAAACAATAGTTACACATAAAGGGGCGTTCCAGGTGTCGCGTTTACAGTTCGGCGTGAACTCGGCACCCGGCCTTTTTCAGTCGATTGTGGAACGCCTCCTGAAGGGGCTGGAGGGAGTGTTGTGTTATTTTGATGACGTATTGATAACAGGGGGGAGTGAGGCCGAACTGGCAAGGAGATTGGATAAAGTACTGACTGTGTTCGAGAAAGCGGGGCTGCGACTGAGAAAAGACAAATGCGTCTTTTTCGAAACAGAGGTTGAGTTTTTAGGGTTCCGTGTCACACCTGAGGGAATTAAGCCGTCCAAATCCAAAGTAGCCGCAATCAAGCAGGCTCCTCGCCCCACATCCAAAACCGAACTACAGTCATTCCTGGGGCTCCTAAACTTTTACCATACCTTCCTTCCACGGAAGGCGTCTGTGGCCGAACCGCTCCATCGGTTGCTTAAAAAGGAGGAAACATGGCTGTGGGGTGACGAGCAAGAGAGGGCTTTTAAAGAGTTAAAGCAACTCCTAACATCCGAGGCAATCCTAACTCACTTCGACCCCAAACGGCCAGTGGTCTTAGTTTGTGACGCATCCCCGGTGGGGGTGGGGGCGGTGCTTTGCCACGTGTTGGACGACGGAAGGGAGGCCCCGATAGCGTTTTATTCAAGGTCCCTGTCCCAAGCTGAGAGGAATTACGCACAGACCGACAGGGAGGCATTAGCGATAGTAGCGGGCACCAAAAAATTTCACGATTTTCTGTATGGTCGCCCGTTTACGATCGTGACCGATCACAAGCCTCTGTTAGGAATTTTCACTGCAAATAAGCCCACGCCACAGATCCTGTCCCCGAGAATGCTGAGGTGGGCTATCTTCCTCAACGCATACCAACATGAGTTGGAATACCGGCCCGGAAAGGAGATCAGCCATGCAGACGCACTCTCACGGTCTCCTCTGCCCTTGTCGGGTGACCAAAAGGCAGGGGTAGAGAGAGACCACCAGGTATTGTTAATAGAGGTTTTAGATTCACCCCCAATAGTACCAGCCGACATTGCCAGGGCGACTGGCAGGGATAGAACGCTGGAGAAAGTAAGCTCATGGGTACAGAAGGGGTGGCCGGCGTCCTCCCCAAGTACGGAATTCGACCCATTTTTTCGGAAAAAAAATAGAGTTGTCCTTAGAGAGGGGGTGCCTTTTGTGGGGTCAACGGGTGGTGGTCCCTACATCCCTGCGACCGAGGGTACTCAAACTGTTGCACGTCAGCCACCCGGGGATCGTCCGTTCCAAGGCGCTGGCGCGGAGTTACTTCTGGTGGCCCCAGCTGGACGCAGACATAGAGTACATGATCGGCACTTGTGAGGCATGCCAGGGCTCCCGACCGGAGGCGGCTCGTCTCCCGCACAGGGAATGGGACGCGGCAAGGGGGCCGTGGTCCAGAGTGCACATAGATTTTGCTGGCCCGTTCCGAGGTACCCTTTTTCTCCTGGTAGTGGATGCGTACTCCAAGTGGCTGGAGGTGATTCCGGTAAAGAGCACGTCCTCCGCCACGACAATTAGCCATCTAAGGAGAGTCTTTTCCACGTTCGGTTTACCCGACACTCTGGTCAGCGATAACGCTAGTTGTTTCACGTCCGCCGAGTTTAGGGCATTCACGGAAGCAAACGCCATTCGGCACATCACATCCGCGCCGTTTCACCCGGCCACGAATGGCCAAGTGGAGCGGTTGGTGCGTACAACAAAGGATGCGCTGCGGCGCATGGGCTCGGGGGACCTGAATCACCAAGTTTGTCAGTTTTTATTAGCGTATAGGGTGACCCCCTTGGCATCCGGTTACTCGCCGGCAGAGCTGCTGATGCGGAGAAAGCTGACCACGATTCTGACCAGATTAGACCCCACGAGGGTCGAGGACAAAGGGAAGAACGTAGGGGTGGCGGTGTCGAAAGGTTTCGCCGCCGGCGATCCTGTGCATTGCAGGAACTACGCCGGCGCAGGGCCAGCCTGGGTACCAGGGAGAGTTGTAGAACAGACGGGACCAGTGTCGTATCGGGTGGAAACGAGCACCGGTCTACTCTGGAGGTGGCATGCAGATCAGCTCCGGAGCCGGGTTCCCAGGAAGCAATCCACGGACGGCATGGAAAATACCTCAGCGTTAGGGTTCTCCTCCACCCGCTTAGCCCAAGGAGGAGACAACGAAGGGCAACAGTCCCAAACAAGGGGGGGAAGCAGCGGTCCCGACTCAGATCCTTTTGATACGCCAGCTCTATCCGATCCCGGGGAAGAGAGTGAGGAGTTTGCGACTGCTGCCCCCGAATTTGATTTTGCGTTACCGAGCCGGGGGGTTTTTTGGGAGTGTTCCCCCACCCATCCAAGCGAGAAGAGGGGTTTTTCGTTAGCCCCCAGTGCCCCCGGTTCGTCCCAAAGAAAGCACACACCTCCCATAAAAGCCGCAGAACCGCGGCAAGTCACTAACAAGTCTCCCTCTCAAATTACAGGACAGGAAGCCAGGGGACAAGGAGAAGGTAGCAAACCCGGGGCAGGGCAGCCCGCACCGAGACCCCAGCGTGTTCGAAATAAGCCATCTTGGCTGAGAGACTTCGTCTCATCCTAGGGGGGAGGAGTGTTGTGTTCTAATAGTGTAACCTTCTTCATGTGATAACAATGTATCTTAACAATGTAACCCTTCCTACAAGTAACAATATAGTCGTCAGCTGTATCACTATAAACCCTGTATTAGGACGCGAGCTAATGACCACCAGTGGGCAGCAGCGAGCGTCCAAGCTCTCTTGGTCCATACTCATCAGTAGCCACAGCGCGGAGTTTCCCGCCACTACCTACACCTGGACAAGAAGGGCGTGGCCAGCAATGATGTCACGCAGACAATAGCCAACCGGCTATCGTGGAGCCACATTCGAATGTTTACCACTGTATATATAGAGCTTTGCATCCGCCATTACCTCATGTTCCCTCTGACCACCATGCAATAAACCTGAGTTAAACCAGCCCATGGCTGTTTCCTGTGTCTTGGTTTTCATACTTTAAAGATCCCCAATTTAAACTAAGATATTGAATCCTTGTCTGAAGAACTAACTAACTTGTGGTCACAAAGCCGCTCTGCGGCTTTCTAAGCTTGTGTTCAGTGACCCATGTTCTTTACTGGCACGCTGCGGTGTGGACAAGGAACCTTGCATCATTGGGTGTTTTGCATGTGTGTGACCCAAGGCAAACCAGTCAATACCTGAATGCAGCCCCTGGCCTTCGAGGGCTAAGTTGCTTGATGGTGACCCCAAGTGTGGTGCATGCAATGAACCCTCTCACTCTAATTCCCTAACCCATTTCTGCAAAAGCAATCCCGGACCTTTTGCTTTGGACCCGAGCTGAATATCCACCACAGATTAGGCTTGTTTAGTGAGAATTGCTTTTGGCTCAACTCCATGAGCCTCCTGCATGGAAGGGCTTGACACATGCTCTCCCGAATAGCCTGAGGAAAGCTCCCTTTGCCTCGGCATTCAGAGATCTTGCATACACTGCTCTTTCCCCTCCAACCCTAGGGGAAGTTTGTGCTCCTGCAACCCCTCCTTTTCTCCCCGGGGATGCAAGCCCGCACCCAGGCACTCTTTCTCTCCACAGTCTATTCTCAGGGGCAATGAAGACTCTTGCATCCCCCCTCCAACCCCAGGGGACAGTGAGCCCTTACCCGCCCCAGGGGACCCTGAAAACCACCCAGTAGTGTGTGCGCTAGTGGTGCTGTGTTGTAGCTCCCAAATTTCCATGACGTGTTCGATTCCCAGCCACCAAAAATAGCTACGCATAATTTCTTTTGCACGCAGGATATCCGTGGACCCCAACAACATGTGCTGCAATAGCTTGTTCCGCAACCCACATGGAACAACTGTTTTGCAGAGTCTGTACAAGCACCCACCCAAGACTGAGAGTTTTTCGCGGTCCCGGTAGTAGACATTCACCTCCGTGTTGTATGGAGAAGGAGGCAACCCAATGTCCACCCACAAAATAAGATCAGACAGCAAGGGGTCATTTTTAGATGCCGCAGAAAAGTTCAGGGACAGTTTGAGCGAAGTGATAGACAAATCATCCCAAAAGTCAGGGTTTTCAGATTTCAATGCATCCATGGGCAAAAGTTCTTGTAACTTGAACAGTTCCGGACAGTCAGTCTGTTTGGCAAAGTCACTGTCTGTATGCGCAACATGTGCGTGTCAGGAAAACATGGCACTTAACTTTTCAGGGTAGGAGTTGCTTCCAGGGGGCCCTTGGGACAAACCCTCCCTGGGTTAAAAAAACGCTTGGGGCTCGTCCTCTATGCTAAGGACTGGCTCACCTCCCCCCAAGTGAATCCCCGTAAAGTGAATGCCTAGGGGACTAAACCACTGGGACCCTAGAATGTTTGTCTTACCCATTTTGGCAACAACGAGGGGAAGGTTTGTGTAGATGTAGTTATAATGGACCTCAAAATTCCCAACCACCCTCACTGGAATGTTGCAGCCCTGCAAGTCCACCAACTTGCCTGGTAGCCCCTTCAGCTTGGGCCACAAATTCGGCAAAATTTGGTGATACTCGCCCTCAGGAACCCAAATCCACCTTGAGACGAAAAGGAACCCCTTCAGTGCAGACGTCCACAAAGAACCTGTCCTTCAGGTCTCGACTCTTGTCGTTGACCCCGTGGCTCGTGAAGACTTTGGCGATGCAGAACTGTAGTGTCGGCAAACTTTCGACATGCTGCTTACACACTTTTGAGATATGGCCTTTCTTTCCACACCGATGGCATTGCACACTCCTGAAGGGACATTCATTGCAGAAGTGGTGTCTCCCACAACCTTGGCACAGCACAACCGAACCTGGCATTGGCGTTGGTGCCCATAGTCCCTGAAGTGAGCTTGCAAAGCCTTGGTGGACATGGCCGGAGACTGGCAAAAGAATGTCCGTGGTTGTGGCTTGACCCAGCGGTTCTTTACCTTCGAGGGCTGACTTGTGCTGGAAGTGTTAATGCAGAGTGTGCAGCAGGGCTAGCAGGGAGATTTGCTGTAGCACATCAGGCAACAAAAGTTTCGAGATGCCGCCGAGAGTCTCTAACCCACAAGCCAAGAAAGTTGCCTTCCACAGTGACGGCTCGAGTTTTCTTACTGTGGAGTAGCTCTCCAGCTGAACTTCATAATAGGGCCACAGATGAGGCTTGCATGTGTCGAACGGTTGCAGCCACAATGGGATTTGGTCAGCCATCTCTTTCTTCAATCCCACCTTCATCACCAATGTCGCGTCTGGCCCTCATAAGCAATAGTCGAGGCAACGATTAACAGAACAGCAACAGGCGTTTATTAAACAGTCTTTCAGATAAAGCTTACAAGGTGCTCTGGACACAGAGACGGCTATACAAATCCCATGAAATCAGTCCCTCCGGAATCTGCTGTAGAAGATTGGCAATGACTAAGCTACACTAGTAGTGATAGCGTGTGGAGGAGACCCAGGCTTAGCATGTACTGGCTACCTGTGGAGAATGGGTAGTATAGATCCGGTCTGGACCCACCCTTGTTTACCCGTGGGGCTTATATAGTGTCTCCCTGGTGATAGCTCCTTGATACAAAGTAGCGACCCGCCGGACAAGCACAACCAACCAATCATAACATAATATATATATATATATATATATATATATATATATATATATATATATATATATATATATATATATATATATATATATATATATATATATATATATATATATATATATATATTAACCAGTGGGGAACAGGATCCAAAACTGTAACCAATCACAGGACTCTGATTAGCATAATGAGCATGCTCAGAGAGGGAGATTTCGCACTACTTTTAGCTCCTAATTTGGATGGCGGGAAACCACCATTTTCTCCTTGTAAGGCGCTGCCCGCGCAACTTGCAATTGTGTCTTAATACACAACACTGACCTAGTGTGAAAAAGATTAGCCGGCACAAGGATGCTGTTGCCCAGGGTACACCTAATTGTGGTGCATACCACAATCTTTGAGGAGGCTCTTTCTGTATACCCTTGTATTGTGCTTGAGCCTGCAGTTGTAAAGCAAGAGATGGAAAAGGCAACTTTTCAAAACTACAACTTCCAGAATAGTCTGAGTAGAAACATAACCTTTGAAAATTGAGACATAAATATGCATTAGAATGTTCTAGAAAAGATTCTGGGTCAACATCCAAATCCACAAAGAGAATGTGGCTATAAAGAGTATTTGTGTGTTATTGTTGCTTCAGGAAGAATGTGAAATTGGTTTTAGAAAATTTGGAAATTTTATTTATTTGTTCTTTCTCAGAAAGCTTTTGGCGCTCACCATCTATACTTTAAAGTTGCAGTCCTAAACACATTTCCCCAGGTTCATAATGAATTACCCTATTTGTTGGCGTATAAGACCCACTTCCCCCCTTAAAATACACTGGGAAAATTGGGGTGCATATGTACTGTATATAATGGCCTATATTGGCCTATTTTGGTAATAACGGGGTGTGTCCTATACTCCAATCTTATATGCCAGCAAATACAGTAGTCCTATGGAACTCAGCTGGATTTATTTCTGAATAAATATTCTCAAGGTTAAAAAAATCCCTGAATAAGTGGATCACAAAAGATAACATTAAAATATAGCTGTTAGTCATTAAGGTGCCACAATATTTTTGTCTTTATTTTTGTTTGTTCATTTGTTTCTTGACTGATAAACTTGCACAGACTATCACAACTACAACCTAAAGAAATTAATCCCTGTCTCTCTATTAGAGAATGGGCATTCTTAAAATAGCCTGTGTTTGAACAGATTAATACATGCAAATGAAGAAAATGATTTGCCCTCCCTACCCAAGAGAGACATCAAGGCCAACCAGTTAAAGTTAAGCTAATGGATTTCATCCCTCATTATAACAACAACTGCAGAGTTAGCAAGATTGATTGCTTCTCAGTGGTCACTGATTTAAATTGCCTCTTTGTGGTCTGTCTGGTATTTATATTAATTCAACCAAAGATGTAAAGGGAATCATTTTTGGAAAGCTTGCTGTCCAAATGCATGGTTCACATTTGTGGCCAATGGCAAACTCCAGTAACAACAACAAAATTCCATTTGATGCGGAGTCTTTCATAAATTAAACTTCAGAGTGAATGATACAAAACAATTGTTCCCCTAACATTATGTAGAACACAGTTACATGTAGGTCAGCACGTGAATGCCAAAAGACTGTGCCTCTTGCCACAAGCTTTACTGGAAGAAATAAACAGAAGTGGTATAAAACTGGCACTGCCAAGTATAGCACTTCCTTCAAAAATATATCTGTCCTTCACGAAGAACCATTTATATGATTTATATGAGACTCTGGCTGCCTTACCAAAAAAAAAAAAAAAAACAACTGTGATGAGAGCAAAATGAACAGCTGTCTAGCAGGTCAGTGGGTAAGTTCAAAATAACTAATTATCTCATTATGCAATCATAGTTTAATTAGTATGTTTGTAAAGGAAGCTAACAAATACACTCAGAGCTGGGAAACATTTCTTTTCAACAACTCCCCCAGAGTTTGATAAAACAATGTAAGCTCAGGCCACAATGGTTGGTTGATTCTGGATGTGATAACCCTCCTAAGTATTACTTCCTGTGGTTTCCCCGTGCCCGGCGGGCATGGAACGGCCCTGGCAGAGGCCACTACGGTAGAGAAAACTCCTGGCTCGTGACGTCTGCGGGCAGAGAAATTAAGGGGGGTGGATAAATGATAGGGTTTGATTCACCCAATTCCTTGACCTGACTAGCGGTTCTGCTGAAAGAGCAAATAAGCTAACTCGGTTACCCATTAGAGTAAATCACTCATCTCCAGGTCTCAGTCTAATCTCCGGCACAAATAGATGCCATGTTTGCCCCTGTCTAATCCTTGGACAATGGGGCTTCCTATGTCAATGTTGATCCCAGTTAATTAACTTCCCCAGAGAGATTCCCAATTAACCCGAGTAAACAAGTGATGTGATTTCTGCCTGAGGACGGTTTTGCCACCGTTGCGTTTTTCCTTCTATATATGCTGAAGCTTTCCTTCAATAAACTACTGATCATATCCTCCTCCATACTGCCTCGTATCGTTCTTTGATCAGTCTCCTCCGGGACCTACGGCCCTCAGCAGCGCCGATTCCTACATCTGGTGACCCCGACGTGATCTACTCGTGAGTAAGAGCGGTCTTCCTCAGAGTAGCGATCGCACGGTCCGGTTCTGCGCTTGAACCGTGTCCGAATCATCCCGGAGGACAGCGCGGCACTCCGCCCGGCAGCCAGCCGATCGGAGGGACGGCCTGCGGTGAGGCAATCCAAAGAGGCATCCTACAGCTTGCTCCCGACTTTCGAGGCGGCTTGCGCCAAAGGGAAAAACGCGTTCCGCTCAGGGCAGCTGTGAGCCCCTGACAGTGCAGTGGCCACCGAGGGCCCGTGGCCGCAGTCCACGCTCCGAGCTCTACCCAGGAGCATCGTCGCCAGAACCTGTTGCCTGCCAAAGACGCGTCGACTCGTCCCGAGGAGGAAACTTCAAAGGACCCATCGCAGGTAATATGGGGACCTGTCCTCAGCGACAGCGTCCATCCGCTAGCCAAAGAACTCGTGAGGGAGAGTTCAAAATCCTGGCCAGGGTATTTAATTTGTGTTTTCACAGCGGAGAGCTAGCGAGACTTTTGGTGTACCTA
Source organism: Bradypodion ventrale (assembly GCA_035047345.1). Taxonomy (NCBI): domain Eukaryota; kingdom Metazoa; phylum Chordata; class Lepidosauria; order Squamata; family Chamaeleonidae; genus Bradypodion; species Bradypodion ventrale. The sequence goes on from JAWDJE010000001.1 coordinate 92,468,337, forward strand.
GGGGAACACTGCCTGCTTTACCCAGAAGTAGGTACGTTAACCCTTGAGCTCTGGGATCAGATAGGAGACTGCATTCAGCAACCCCCGAAAGCTCCAAGAGGCGTAATTCGCACATGGAGAAAGTGTAGGAAGCTCTTAGCGGAGATAGAGCCAGTCCGGGTAGAGGCCAACGAACCCCCAAATCTGCCAGTTATGCCAGCCGAACCAACGGCGCCTACGGCGCTCTATCCGTCACTCCAATTTAGGCAGAGTAGTGTAGGGAGCTTTCCCTCGGTGACAGCTGCAGACGTCACCGACGGAATGCAAGGAATGAGGAGCGCAGGCGCTTCTCGGATAGCAACGGGTTCCCTAGCTACCAAAAGTGCCCTTCAGCGCACAGTAGAGGAAGAACTCAGGAAGGGGGAATTGCCAGTAGAGGAGCTAGCAGAGCTCAGTCAGATATGTCCCATCCGCATGGAAATGGACGCGCTTACGGGCGCTCAGCAGATAGTTCACTCCCCAGTCCCGTATAAGCTTCTCATGGCTATACGGAAAGCCATTTCAGAAACTGGGCTCCAAAGTCGTTTTACAAGGGGCACGCTTCAGCAAGTGTGCGAGAACACCATGTGGATTCCCCATGACTGGAAAGCCGTCATGCGGATGATGCTCACCCCTAGCCAGTATTTAATTTGGGACAGTGAGTTTCGCCTTGAGGCACAGACAAGGGCTGCTAGGATGGGAGGCGCAGTACTTCCTGACCAGCTATATGGTTCAGGTGCCTTCGAGCCCATCAATGCCCAGATCAACTTGCCCCTCGCCACTCTCCAGATGTCGGCCGAGGCCGCCTTTAGGGCGTTTTTCAAGGTCCCAGCGACTGGCAAAGTGGCTAAGAATTACACCGCTATCAAGCAAGGAGCCCAGGAGCCCTATATGGACTTCATCAATCGCCTGGAAGAAGCAATTAGCAGGCAGATTGACAATGAGGAAGCCCAACAAGAGCTCATGATGAAGTTAGCCAAGGACAATGCCAATTTAGACTGCCGGAAAATCTTGCAGTCCCTGGGCAATCGTCCTGATTTGACCCTTACGGACATGATTAGAGCTTGCGCCGACGTTGGCACAGAATCCTACAAGATGGGATTGCTAGCGGCAGCGGTGCAAGGGGGTAGAAGACCAAAAGGAAAGACCCAAGGAGCGTGCCACAATTGTGGCAAGGTCGGTCACTTCGCTAGGGAGTGCCGATCCAAGGGAGGCGGACAAAAGTCCGGCCGTTCCAAGGCTCCGAAAACCCAGTGTCCTAAGTGCAAAAGAGGCTACCATTGGGCTCGAGACTGTCCGAATTCGGGAAACCGGAACGCGGGCATGTCTCTGGCCCCGGTCCAAACAGAGGCTTCCTTCGCCCAGAACTCACCGGAACTAGACTAGACCCCGATCACATTCCAGGCACTACGAGGGCACAGGCCAGCCCCAAGGGTAATACAGGGTAAGAATTGACTTGTCAGGCAGACGTTACATGCGACCTGCCAGGCACGGTCTATCTAGTGGACTCCCAGTACATGGGTCCACTGCCCAAGGGCTTTATAGGTTTAGTTTTGCCCCGTAGTGTAGCTGGAGCACGCGGAATTTTCATAATTCCAGGAGTCGTTGACTCGAATTTTTCAGGCGTTCTCCAAGTTCAGCTTTGGACTCACCTGCCCCAAACAATTCACAAAGGGGACACCCTAGCGCAACTGATCATGGTTCCTTGTCACTCGCCAACAGAGAGCCAGGGAAGGCCCAGTGACAGCTCCGAGTCCCGGTCAGAGGACCGCTCGAGCGCCAGTGAGGCAGTGCAAGGATACCAGGTCTTAGCGACAGTGGAGACCAACATTGAGTGGAAACAGCGCCCGGTTATTGAGGTATTTTTGAACAATCGATCGTTCTCAGGCCTGTTAGACACCGGAGCAGATGTCAGCGTGATAAGCAGGGGCCAGTGGCCGAGGGAATGGGCCATTGAGCCGGTCTCCGATGTGTGGGGGGTAGGCGGCATTCAGGAAGCGTTTAGGAGCCGAGAGTGGGTGACAGTCACAATCCCAAAGGCTGACGGCACGGCGGTGATTCGGCCGCACATTCTTGACATGCACATCAACCTTTGGGGGCGAGACATTTTGCAGCAGTACGGTGCTACGCTTACCTTTGGGTAATGGCGTTGCCACTTAAGTGGCTCACCGATACACCGGTCTGGGTAGAACAATGGCCGGTAGTGGGAGAGAAATTAGTCACCCTGAAACAGCTAGTGAAAGAACAGCTAGACGCAGGACATATAGAGCAGTCCACGAGTCCCTGGAATTCGCCAATTTTTGTCATAAAGAAGAAGTCGGGGAAGTGGCGACTCCTCCACGTTCTCAGAGAGATCAACAAGTGCATACAGCCAATGGGTCCGCTTCAATGCGGCATCCCGAATCCTAACATGATTCCCGAGGGGTGGGAGATTCTAGTCGTAGATCTCAAGGATTGCTTTTATACAATCCCCTTAGACCCCCGGGACCGGGAAAGGTTTGCCTTTACGGTGCCGGTTGTGAACCACAGCGAGCCCACGCAGCGTTACGCATGGAAATTTTTGCCACAGGGCATGCTCAATTCGCCCACCCTGCGCCAAATTTATGTTCACAATGCACTGGCAAAGTTCCGAAACCTTTACCCAAAAGCGATAGTTTGCCATTTCATGGACGATATCTTGGTCGCGGTGCCGCAACTCGGCAGCGAAATGTTTTCTGACCTCCAGGCCAGCCTGGGGGACAAAGGTTTACTCATTGCCCCAGAGAAAGTGCAGAGAACCGAGCCCTTCTCATACTTGGGTCATCGGCTTCTCCGCTCTTTCGCAGCACCAGTTTTGCCTCAGATCAATTTACAGGACTCAGTCACCTTAGTAGAGTTGCAGCAAGTTTTAGGGAATATCAATTGGGCCAGACCGTATTTTCGTTTGGATACGGATCTTTTGAAACCACTCTTCTCGCTGCTAACTTTAGGTAAGCAGCCGGCAGACCGGATACACATTTCTCGAGAAGCGCGCTTAGCTCTCGAGAAAGTGAACCAAGTTCTCAGCCAGAGGTGGGTGGATAGGATCACCCCAGGGCCATATGCTCCGATCCTGAATTTGTACATCGTACGGTCGGGATCCATGTTCACCGGAGTGCTCGGCGTAGACGCCGAGAAAGGGGCGAGTATCGTGGAGTGGGTGTACCTTCCGAACACCTCCCCACGAAACATCGTTCCTCCCCAAGAATTGGTCTCCGCGGTAGTTTACCACGGAAGGCTGAGAGCTAGGGACATCTCAGGGCACGATTTAGCCAAAATTGCAGTCCCGTTCACCAAGGAACAAATCCAGCAATTGATGCAGCTCGGTGACTCGCTTCCAATCGCTTTGGAAGGATTCACCGGATGCTTGGCATACCACTTGCCAAAGGACCCCAGACTTGTCTCACTTCAAACGCAGACAGTCAGCTTGTTCGAATTGCTCTCGCTGGTTCCAATTCAGGGAGCCAGGACAGTTTTTACTGATGGTGGTCGCACATATGGTGTCTTGACTTGGCAGGAGGGCCAGGCTTGGCGCACGCTGCTAACTCTTCCACAGAAGTCCGCACAGCGGGCGGAGTTGGCAGCGGTGAACCTTGCCTTGCGCACCTTCGCCAAGGAACGTTTAAACATCATTACCGACAGTCAGTATGTCAGGAATCTGCTTCACAGTCTACCGGGAGCCTACATCACTCCCGCGATAGACAAGAATCTGCTTAGTCTGTTTCTCACTGCTCAATTTCATTTGCGAAACCGCACGGAGCCGCTCTATATTGCCCACATCCGAAGTCATCAAGACCTACCGGGTCCGATTTCCGCGGGCAATAGCAGAGCGGACGCGGCGGCAAAGGAAATTCAGCAACGTTCGGTTTTGGGTGTTTTTACTACTCCAATTCAGAGCCATGCTTTCTTTCATCAGAATGCCAAAGCGCTCACCAGACAGTTTAACCTGCCACTCTCTCAAGCCCAAGGCATAGTCCGCTCTTGCCAGCATTGTGCAGGGGCACCGGGGGGGCCCTCGTGGGGGGTCAACCCACGAGGGACAGAGGCTAACCAAGTGTGGCAGATGGATGTCACGCATGTCCCGCAGTTTGGCAGATGGCAGTACATGCACGTTTGCATTGACACTTTTTCTCAATTCGTTTGGGCAACGGCGCAGAAAGGGGAGACTGCTTCCCACGTAGAGCAGCACCTCCTTTCCTGCATCGCGGCAATGGGCAAGCCGCAGCAAATTAAAACCGATAACGCCCTGTCCTACAGCTCCAGGCAGCTGGCGGCCTTCATGGCCACTTGGGATATTCAGCATACTTTTGGCGTTCCTTACAATCCGCAGGGGCAAGCGATTGTGGAACGGGTCAATCGGACGCTCAAGTCCTATATTGATAAACAAACAGAAAGGGGGGAGCCACCAGCCCTCCCCAAGTCACAGGCTCAGGCACAGCATTGTCTGAATAAGGTATTGTTCACTTACAATCACCTTAATGTTTTTTTGGATTGCACGCCGCAGGAGAAGCACTTCCGCCATTCGGAAGCTCTCCCGCGACCGGTGGTCCGATACCGGGTGCCACCGGACCCTTCTTGGAGGGGCCCGGCGCCGCTCATAACCTGGGGGAGAGGGTATGCTGCAGTTATGTCTCCTACAGGTGTCGTTTGGATTCCAGCTCAGTGTGTCAAGCCTCACTTGGAACCACATGGCGTGGACCCAGACCGACCAGAGTCCGATCCCGGAGATGGAGGACCTCACCCTGACCGAGAGGACCCGTCGGAGGAGGCGGCCACAGATGACAGCACCGAAGGTCACCTGGGGGATGATCAAGGCCCTTTGCAATGAGGCCCAGGACGCCCTCCGACGCGAGGAAGTGGAGCCGACACCGGAGAACTTCTTGGCTGCAGTTTTCGCCCAGATCAACGCCAACTCCGTGGCAGTTCTCATCATCCTGACCCTATCCCTGTTTATGGGGGGAGGCGTTCAGGCCGCCCCATTTGGGGCCAACGGTTTGCTGCCAGATGGAGACCTCTCCGCCCGGATGCATTACAACCTGTGGGAAAGGTTGGCGGGTCTCGTCAACCAGTCCGATTTTTGCCTGAAGCAGGACGCAGATTCTGCCTCAATTCTGAGCACCTGTCTCATCCCAGTGTGCCACACTCTCGATGCGCGTGCCAGGGATGGCGACTGGCTGCTGAAGAAGATTTTCGGACCGCATCTCCCTGCAAGCTTTACAGCCTACGCTCGCTGGGGGGGATTGCGGCTCACTATGACCTTGCCGGCTGATGCAGCCACTCTTCACACCCCGCGGGTGGCGGCCAGCCCGAACTCTACTTGTGCTCGAATAGTCAGCTGCGCTGCAGTCGGCCAGACCCAGCGCCGCTGCCTCGATACCGGCAGCAGCAATTGGACTTGTGATAAACCAGAGACGCTTGGTTCTATGTACATAAGAACATAAGAACAGCCTTGCTGGAACAGGCCACAGCCCATCCAGTCCAGCATTCTGTCTCACACAGTGGCTCACCATTTCCTTCAGGGTATTCCCAAGCAGATGCCTGCTTAGGATTCCCTGGAAATGATATTGAGAGATAGCCTGCCTATCTCTCCAACCCGGAGGTTGTCCTTAAGTGTCCATAATTATAGCCATTGATACTCTTGTCCTCCATGAATTTGTCTAATCCTTTCTTAAAGATGTCAAGACTGACAGCTGTCACCACTTCTTCTGGCAGGGAGTTCCATAGACCAGTAATCCTCTGGGTGAAAAAGTACTTTCTCTTATTTGTTTGAGAACTAGTACCCAAAAGTTTCATGGAGTGTCCCCTAGTTCTAGTGTTATGCGATAGGGAAAACAGTTTTTCCTTATCTACTTTGTCCACACCGTGCATGATTTTATAAACTTCAATCAGGTCACCTCTTAGACGTCGTCGTTCAAGAGTGAAGAGGCCCAACCGTTGCAGCCTCAGATGGTAAGGAAGGTGTTCCAGTCCCCTAATCATTCTGGTTGCCCTCCTCTGCACTTTTTCCAGCTCCATAATATCCTTCTGGAGGTATGGCGACCAGAACTGTACACAGTATTCCAGGTGGGGCCTCACCATAGATTTATAAAGAACATGTATGCTCATGTTACATTGCCATCCGGTTGGTTCTTCACATGTAATCAGTATACTTTCAACTATATCCCTGCAAATGTATCAGATTCCACATGTTGCCTTAGTCGTTTGACACTGTTGCTCCCCACTAAGGATATGGTTACCCCAAGCACAAATGTTTCAAGTGCTCCCGTACCCATACGGCACACTCGCACCACCCAGTTAGATAGCTCATGTGATAGCAGCTTTAGAGTCCTGAGTTCGGCCGAATATGTCTCGTTGTCAGTCAGCATCGTTGGCGTGCCAGGCTTAGCCATCGGCAACGCTCGGAGGATCGGTCGTTTGGCTTGCGGATTAGCCAAAGCCATTAACCGTACCTCCACAGCGATAGCGCTGCTCAACCAGGAGCAGGCAGAACTTCGCCATACCATTCTCGACAATCGAGCGGCCATAGACTATCTCTTATTGTTGCACCACCTGGGTTGCGAATCCTTTCATGGTATGTGTTGTTTCAATCTTACTGATAATTCCCGCAGAATACAGACGCAGCTCACAGACCTCCACACCATAGTCGAGGGTATCAGAGAAGGCTCGGCATGGGGGGCTTGGTGGAGTTCATTGTGGAGCTGGATGTGGTCATGGATTCCATGGGGGTGGCTCCAGACAGTACTTAAGGTGGTGGTGGGGGTGATTATACTAGGCATAGCATTATGCTGCTTTGCACAATGTATTCCCTCACTGATCTCGAAGTGCCGCCCCAAGAAGGAACCCCGAAACGTCATTCCCGCTCAGCAGCTGATGCCGCTCCTACGCAGAGTCGCCGGTCAGGTCCTTAAATGAAATTTAAAGGGGAGATGTGGTTTCCCCGTGCCCGGCGGGCATGGAACGGCCCTGGCAGAGGCCACTACGGTAGAGAAAACTCCTGGCTCGTGGCGTCTGCGGGCAGAGAAATTAAGGGGGGTGGATAAATGATAGGGTTTGATTCACCCAATTCCTTGACCTGACTAGCGGTTCTGCTGAAAGAGCAAATAATCTAACTCGGTTACCCATTAGAGTAAATCACTCATCTCCAGGTCTCAGTCTAATCTCCGGCACAAATAGATGCATGTTTGCCCCTGTCTAATCCTTGGACAATGGGGCTTCCTATGTCAATGTTGATCCCAGTTAATTAACTTCCCCAGAGAGATTCCCAATTAACCCGAGTAAACAAGTGATGTGATTTCTGCCTGAGGACGGTTTTGCCACCGTTGCGTTTTTCCTTCTATATATGCTGAAGCTTTCCTTCAATAAACTACTGATCATATCCTCCTCCATACTGCCTCGTATCGTTCTTTGATCAGTCTTCTCTGGGACCTACGGCCCTCAGCGGCCCCGATTCCTACAACTTCCAAACTCCATAAAGTGTGCTTAAATTATCCTTGATGGCGTTGGCAGATGGGTCAGAAATCATTACCTTCTGACCCTGGAAAAGAAGAAGAAGAACTCAACTCTTAACTGGTAACAGAAATCCTCCATGTTTCTAGCACCAACTATGTATGTAAAAGCAGAAATGCAATATTGTTGTGAATTCATGGCAAACAAAATTAATAGAGAATGACATGTCTGATTATGTCACAGGTTAGTCTGGCCAGGTTATCCTGCTATGGCAATAGAGTAGACCATACTGCCAGTGACTAAATACAGAGTGTCAGGCAGCAGTTAACTAACCTGACAACCCTGAGCAGGGCCGGCATCAGAAATTTCCAGGCCCGGTATGCACACACCCCCACACACATTTTGGCCACACCCCTTTGGTTTCCCGCGCATGCATGGTTTGTTTGCACATGCGTACTTCAGTGGTTTCCTGGCACTGCCACGCCCTTGTGGTTTTCTGCACATACATGGTTTGTTTGCGCATGCGCACATCAGTGGTTTCCCAGCGGCGCCAAGACCCCATCATCTCCGGGCCTGGGATGGGAGTCCTGTTGGTCCCCTCCTGATGGCGGCCCAGACCCTGAGGACTAATGGCCTTGGGTGCCGAAGTCCACAGAGAAGGGTGATGATCCCCAAATGGATTAAATACCACCTGAATCCGTCTTGATGGAGGGCAGCAACTTCATCAATATTGGCCTGGAGCTGACAAGGACTTTGCATGCCAAAAGGGCTCAGGACCAGAAAGTGACTCACATAACTGGATTAGTGGTACGGGTGTCATGCTGCGATGCGGAAGGCAGATGAAAGGCCACTGCATTATAATCTCAGGACAGTCTTCATGGCAGACCACCATGATGATCACCAATTGTATACATACATACATACATACATACATACATACATACATACATACATACATACATACATACATACATACATACATACATACATACATACATACATATGGGTCCACACATGGGTCCTGCATGGGGGAGTAGGTAGGCCCACCGCTGCACCCACCACGACACCACCGGGTGAGGCAGAGGGCAGGTAAGGCTGCACTACCCAGCGAAGCAGGTACCTCTGCTACTATACATACATACATACATACATACATACATACATACATACATACATACATACATACATACATACATGCATACATACATACCCGCCCTCTGCCTCACCCGGTGATGTCGTGGTGGATGCAGTGGTGGGCCTGCCTACCCCCCATGCAGGACCCATGTGTGGGACCCCTGCGGGACCCTCACCCACCCGCCCCCGACACCCTGCCGTCCCCGCCACGTGGGCCCCATACCACTCCCACCAGCCCCCCCGATGTGCTTGGGAAGGCCTACCTGCTGCTGCTCTGGGTCTCCCTCCCCAGGGCATCTGTGCGGTGGGCCCGAGTCTTCCTCGGCTGAGACTTCTCGGTGGCAGCGGCTCCCATCGGCTCTCCTTCTCTAGCGTCCGGCTCCTTGGCATGGCAGCGGCATCCGGCTCCTCAGCAGCTCTGGCTTCTGGGGGGTGGGCGCAAGGTTGGATATCCAGCCTGGCACTGTCACCAGTGGCTTGTGGGTCGGCATACACCATACATGTGCACCAGGATTCTGAGCAGGCACAGTCCAGGCATCGGCACCAAACCCCCAGGTGCTGGGGGCACCCCCTTCGTGGCCCCTTTTCAGGGTGAAGGCACCTGTATCACACTGCCGCTACCCCACACTGGACAAACCTAGAGTGTGAGGTAGGCGGGGCTGCTGTTATGCGGGTGGGGGGTGCAGGTCACGTGCTGTGTGCTGTGCGATGGCAACATACAGCATGACACCTTGATTTTAGTTATATAGATATATAACATTGTTGCCCATCCTGAAAAAATATATGCCCACCCACATCTAGATCCTGGCTACAGCCCTGATTCTTTCTTTAGTATTGATAAAATGAAGAAAATGTATTTTCTGACTTAAGTTTGTCAATACATTTCTTATAACATAATCTAGTTTTGTGTACCTCCTTTATTGTTCTTATTTAAGTATTAACTGCATGAAATAATAAACTACCTTCCGGTATATCCTTTTTTAATACTTAAAATTGTCTTTAAGGCAGCAAACCGGTTGTTAACTTATTTGAATCCCACTACTGCCTGAAGAAGATGCTGAATGTAACGCTCTTTGGATTCAAGGTTTTCAACTTGAAATCTATTTTTAAAGATAAGAACTCTAAATAAAAGGCATGGATTTCAGATGTCTAGGTTTGTGTTTTCTGGATTACAACTCCCAGAGTTTTAGGTACTTCCAGTATAGATATTTCAGAGTTAGGAACAAACACAAGACATAGTGTCAGGAAGACAGATGCCTCTCCCTACCTTCCTATTGATGGAACATGTGTCTTCTTCTATTATACCCAGTGGTCTCTGAGGAATAATTTTGGACATTTACATACTACCATCTATACACATTTGATAATAGCCACGAGCTTCTACTCTGCTTTTGAAAGTAATCAAATGAATGAGACAAATTTTAATCACTAGGGGGTGTTGTAGCCTACAGCAACTCACAGACCTAATACATGCGCAAGAAAGTTTTAAATGTGGAGAGCAATTGCCATTCTGGCCTAAGAGAAGCACTGATACTTTTTAAATTGACCAAATAGCACTAGTAAAATAGCTTTCAGGCCTTTGAGTATGACAAACCATTTGCTCAAATACAGTACTGGAGAAAAAAGTAACTAAAATGATAGCTCAGACAGATATATATCGTGGTGGCAACAGTAACATGAATATAACTAAAACCAAACTTTGAAATATTATACTGTAATAGCTCTTCAATCTTGTGCTCAGAGGATGTGCTTCACAAATATTCTAAAAACTCCTCAATCTTATTATCAGTTACATAAACATAACATCCAAATAGGTCATTCTAGGAAAATATAATATGTTATTCACAGACTCCTTATCTTCAGTTCAACATCTGAAATGTCTCTGTACCATCAGAAAAGGCAAAACATTGCACCTAAATAAATGACAGAGCATGCCTGTTAATGGGGAGATTTAGTAATAAATATTTTGGCTCATTAATCCCACAATCGCTATTCAAATCAAACAAGTTTTATGTGTCAGAGAGACAATATATTTTGGAAAATTAAAGTCACAGTTTTCTGAGTTGGTACATTTTTGCCTGACTATCTTTCATCTTTATCAAATCTTCAAGGTGTGTGTGTGTGTGTGTGTGTGTGTATAGAATCTCATGTACCCTTTTCAACAAGAGTTCCACCCATTGGTGTCAATTAAGCCATTTCCCCTTTTTAAAAACCCCAATGTGTTGAAGCATACAAACCTTCCCTACTCCTGTGCACTGTGCTTCATGCATACCACTGCTTATCATTCTTACTTGCATGTAAAAAAAGGACAATAATCTAAATTATGCTTATGTCCGAAAAAGTGGACTTGATCCACAAAAGCTCACATTAAAATATAGCAGTTGGTTTTCAAGGTGCCACATTTTTGTCTTCTTTATTATTTTGTTTGTTTTTACCTTTGTTTTGCTATGTTCCTTGTCTGATGAGTAAAAAAAGAAAATGTTATTCCAGTGTGCCACACATTCAATTTAGCATCTAGTTCAAAGTTTAAGAGACGTTTCATCAAACGCATGAAGCAGACACATGTTTCACTGGGTGCAGAGAAATAGCTAGCAAAGCAACCTTAGTAAGGTCCAAGAATGCAAAAGGCAGTAGCACTATTCAGAACACAACTGAATACCGGTTCTAAAATTATGAGCTATTATCACTTGAGGGTTATCCTTTCTTTTGTCAATGATTGAAAAGATAAAACAAATACACTGGAACTGATTTATTTTGTGACAACACTGTCCTGTTCCAATCCTATAAATCAGTGTGTTTTTGTTGTTGCTGCTACCATTTAAATGATTTGGAACTGAGGATTGCAACTGCTTGGCTGTAACATAGCCAATTTGCTCAGCCATGGCTAAGTTCAAATAGAAGAACTGTTCAGTTATATATTATATATCAGCTTGCAATCCCTGCTTACTTTTTTGAAGTGTAATCATCATAACTAATCGATACATAAAAGAATGGAAGGCTCAGGGGCTCCTTGGCACAGACTTTAACATAGGTTTCAAAGGACACCCAGCATACACACTTCATATGATTCTATCTAGGGTCAAAATGATGTATAGTCCTAGGAAACAAGTTGTGTTTCAAGTCGGTTGTCCACTAGACTTTTATCAGGGGTGGCAAGGAGGAAGATGGGGGGAAGGGGGGGGGGAGAACTGACTGGCTGAAATCCATTTGTAAATGGCAACTACAGCATGTCCACTGAATCAGTGGAAATTCAGTGAGTCAGGTAAAGGTAAAGGTTTCCCTTGCTCGAAGGCCAGTCATATCCGACTCTAGGGTGCAGTGCTCATCTCTGTTTCTAAGCCGAAGAGCCAGCGCTGTCTGCTTCTGCAGACGTTTCCGTGGTCATGTGGCAGGCATGAGTAGACACCGGGGCGCACGGAACGCTGTTACCTTCCCACCGAAGTGGTTCCTATTTATCTACTTGCAATTTCTTGCTTTCGAACTGCTAGGTTGGCAGGAGCTGGGATGAAGACGGGAGCTCATTTCCATCCTGCAGTACTCGGGAATCGAACTGCTGACCTTCCGCTTCCCAGTCAGCGTCTTAGCGACTTGAGCCACTGCAGTACCCAGGTGTTGACTCAGACAGTGAGTCAACACCTGTGTATATTTAACTGATTCAATTGGCTTACTCTGTTTGCACCTTACTAAAGGATTCCAGCTACTAAAGCACAGATGCAATTATATGGCCTTTTAATTATTACTGGGCTGCTGCTCCAGTAATTCCTCACCATTAGTTATACAGTACTGGAGAACCAATGTTGCAGCCTAACAATACCTGTTGAGACACACCCACCCCACCTCTTGTAACAATAGGATCCTTACTCTCGAGTAGGCCCTAATGTCCTTCTGAGTTGCAGCCCCCTGGCTGGACAACCCAGGCATCAGATGTGTGTAGAATCAGGTAGTGTCGAGCCAAGAAATCACTCCAAGTCTCTTCAGGCATTTTATAAGTGTATTAAAAGCGTAGCAAGATACAGGATACAGTCCATCAAAAGCACAGGAACCAAACTGGTTCTAAAAGGGATAGCCCAGGCGGGGGCCCTTTTCTCTCAAGCCTCTACATTTTGCCTGCTTGCAAAGCACAGCATTCCAGAGGGTGTCTGAGTGTGTGTGTCTGTGTTGCAGGGATATATCTCCTTCCAAAGGGTCCACCTTTGGCCCACCCCCTTAGGGATTCCAACCAATGATCTTACAGCAAGAGACGTCAATCACACATTAGGTTTCATTTCTTCTACACCACGAGGCAACTCATGAAGTAAAATGTTTACATTCTTTCACTCTCCCTCAGATTTGAAATTGTCATTTGAGAGAACACAGAACGGAACACACTTCGTTCTGTGATGCCTCTCTTGGAAAATCGGTGGCATTTCTATAGTGGAACTATTACAGCCACAAAGTCCAGAGAGGACTGGAATTCTATAACTATTCATTACGTTGTATGGGCAAAGTGTGTCCCAGGGATAACATGCAAACTCATTTTTTTTCTTTTTGCCGCTCCTGCCCTTCAGTGCCATTGTCTTTTTCCAACAAGAGAGAGAGAGAAATAAAAATAAAAGTGTGAACTACAACTTCTAGAGGCCTCAAGTGCTGTATCCCTGCCCCCCAAAAAACCCCAACAACACCTGCATGTGGACTTCCAGATTCGTTTTTTGAAATTTGAAGTGACTTTTTGGTGGCTTGTGTAGCCCTCAAAGTTTTTCAGAGCAGAAAATTGACCACAGATCCCTCACTGTTATCCACCATTGTCTCATGGGAAATTTAGGCAAAAGTTTACTATTGGGTACAAAGTATAGAACTGATTTTCTTCACATTTAGATGCTCATACTTATGTTCAGGGCATATAACTAGTACAGTACCAAAATTTTGGTAGCAATCTGTTACCTGGTTTAGACAATTCATATTAGATTTGAACAACCTGTTTGTTAGTACATATAACTCTGTTGGTCTTTAGTGTGCATATCAGGCAGTCTCTAAGTAACTATACTTACAATTAAGCCAGGAAAATATGTTTACCAACTAGGAAACAAAGAAGGATATTTGCAGAAGCAGCATAAGTGTCTCTTCTGCTATCTCAATCCCATACTGTTCTGATAAAACCTATGATTCTCTTTGCCCTTTCCTCTCACCCTTGCTTATTATCAGAACCGCATTGATCATTCTGAGATCTTTGAAAAGGAGTCCCCCCCCCTTTTCCACCTAATAAACAAAGCAGCAAGCATTTTCCTGATGTGCACAGCTTCCAGTGTTCTGTTGTTTGAGTTCCCTTTATTAATCTCAAGACTTGATTTGGACTTAATTTTTGGCTGTTTGCTTGTAATTTCCTGTTTGCAACCTCTCTTGGGCTGCCTTATGTGGTGCTAGCACTTGCTTCCTGAAATTAAGAGCAGACTTCCCATAATCCCTCATCATTGTGCTAAGACGGATGAGAATTCCAGACCAACAACATCTGGGCAGCCTTAAGTTGATGTCCTCCAATTTATTTAACAATGCAGCCACTTGAGCCCATCCAACCCAGTCAGATGGAGTATGAAGAACAGTTTTTCTTTCATGTCAAGTTCAAACTTTGGGTTGCTAAAATGAAGCCACATTCTTGGCTTGGTCATTGGCCAAACTTAAGTCCTCATTGGTGCATGTTTCTGGCAGTAATAGGCAGATCAATAAATGAGACAGATTCTGTATCGCTCCACATTCACACAGCATGTTGTTGTTCAAGAGCACTTGAGAATGTTGGTTTTGCCTTTAGGGACTCCAACCCTCAGCCTATTTAGAGTCCTCCAAGTGATGTAAGAGAGGTTGAGTTCCTGAGCTATATCATCTTTTAATGTTGTTCTTTGTCCAATGAGCTCCTTCCACCGTCTTATAATTTGCTTTTGCTTTCGCGTACCCTCAAGAATGTTTGTTCTTGCCATAAAGCTCTTCCTGGATCTGAGACAGTGGACTTGAGGTGCATATCCATTCAGAGGATGTCGAAGGCCATTCTCTTGCTTAGTTCTCTCAGTGTCCACTGAAGAACAGTTTGAAGGAAGATATGAAGTACTGTAGTTTGGATGGATCAAGTTCACAGTCATAATTTCCTCAAGCTAAAGGAGTGCAAATGAAAAAGACATGCATTCTGCAGTAGGAAGTGGAATAAATGGAGGTGAAAGTAGAGCACTTGAAAATTCCAACAAGGGCAAAAGTGGAAATAGGAAATTATAGAGAAGTAAGAGGCTGTTTACACAGGCATATAACCCACTATTTGGGGCAGGTTGGTCCAATCACATCTGTACTATAATCAGGCCAATCTTCCCCAACCTGTCCATTTTGAGACCCAACAGGGGTTAAAATAAAATGTCCCACTTTATCATATCCATGCTGGGGAGGGATCAGAGATCAGATGTAATGCAGCTTATAACCTCATGCATTCTGCTGATGGGCTCAGGTGTAAAAGTCAAACCACATTTTGCAACTGGGGGGGGGGGAGGGCTTTCCCCTGTCAGATGCAAAGAAGCAGCTATAGAGCTGATGGGCCTACAGCCCACCTAGAGAAACAAAATATTGTCTGGATGTGGGGATCACACCACCCAGCATTTTGTCATCTCCCCCCCCCCCCCCAAATCTCAAATTAATTTTTAAAAGCTGCTCTACACTGTCTTGGGAGGGGCAGTGTAGACAAGCCTTTGGATAATAAAGAAAAAGATTAGTGTAAGGGCCAAGCGTATGAACATGGATGAGAAGAAAGAGACAGAGCTAATATGGTGTGCAGTATACTTTTTCATCGCATGAGGCAAAATAAATATCATTCCTCAATGTAACTGCTTTCCTTCTTAATTTTCACTCCCATTTATAAAAAGGCAGTACTGCTGCCACCAATAGAACTTAAAATCCACCGTTTTGGTGTCTGACTCGCGTGGGCATCTCTGAACTGGGACAGGAAATGATTTTCATGGAGATGCTCCATTTCAAGGGTTTATCTAATAGGAGAGAAAACTAATAGGGAGAAAGATTTGACAAGAACTGCTCTGCTTACAACACCTTCTTGGTGCTTCGCAAGGTGATTAGCATTTCTGCCCCAAAATATTCTGGCTACTCATTTTACTGACTTTGGAAAGATGGAAGGCTGAGTTAACCTTGAACCCCGTCATGACTGAATTCACAACATCTACGATTTTGGCTGAAGTGCTACCGTTTAACCACTGCGCCACAAGAGCTCCTTATCTCTCTCACTTACCTTGAAAGCTCATTATTTGTTCTGTCTTGATGACACCACACACACACACACACACACACACACAAGAAAGGTGAGGAAACCAAAAACTAACATCCAGTGGATCAAACTACTAATCAACTCTTCTTGGACATGTACACCAACCACTCCAGAGCATCTAAAGCTGAATTACTCCATGAAAAGAATTAGAGTAGCAGCTTGTGTGATGTGGCATGTTCTGTCCTGTCGGGATGCTTAACTGATAGAATAATTAATCTGGCTAGGATTTGGGTTTTTCTTTTCCTGCTTCCAGCAACATAATTTTGCCATCTACTACTTTTGTTTGTTTTTTCTCAGAAGTGAAAATAACTTGCAATAAAGGACCATATGCTCATAACAAATCTTTGGCAAGTGCACCTACATACTTGAAGCTTGGCAGTTTTAGCCTCCCCCACCTTTTTTCTGGTTCCTTTTTAACTCTACTTGAGGCATGTTTACAGTCCCGGCTCTAAACTTAGAAGGAGGTTGTCAGTTTGGTTCCCTCTGATGACATTAACCTAATGAGCATGGCTTTTCTCCAGGTACAATAACAGCTAAGTGTCAGAAATGTGGTATTATTAATCTTTCATTTTCTTAGATACCATTAAGAAGACATGAAACTTACTGTTCTTACTGTCAAATAGTAAAGTTCAGTGTAGTCTTCCAATACTTATGCCCGATAATCTTCTAGTCTGTCTGACATTAAACAATTAATCAGAACAGGGGGAAGAGTGTCACATTTCCTAGAACAGACTCCCTCCACTGAATGCACGTATTGCAGGCAGAAATTTAACTGATGCTGCTTCTTTTCATGCCTCCATCACAATGCAAGGCAAATAAGAAATGATTGAATTTTCCCAGTACTGTAACTGTGAAAAATGCAGCAGTTGTGTCAGAGATAGTGTGTGCACAGTAGTAATATGGGTTTCATTATTGTTGAACTAATTGATTCCTTTGATTCCATTTGATTTGTATTCTGCTTTTCTTCCAGAAACTGACACCTAAGGCAGCTTACAGTATAAGTAAAACCATATTAAAATATTAAAACAGAATGCCTTTAAAAGTCAATCAGCTAAAAATAAGAATTACAATTAGAAACAGAAAATGGCAATAGATCCTTAAAATCACCAGTTCTTTGTAGTCAAAGGCTATCTACATGGGACTATAACCCACTCTTTGAAGTGGTTTGTGGGCAGGTTGATCAGATCATGTGCACACATGTTGTATGCATAGAGAGGGTCAATCAGCCCCAACTCACCCTGTCATGAAACTCCTGTCAGGGAATTCTTCTAAATTGCTGCACAGGTTAAAATAGAGTATTGGTACCAATCAGTTGCAGGAGTCTGATCAGCAGGGCTAAAGCAGATGCTTCCCAGCTGATCAGCTACCGCAGTGCTGTCAACCAGCTGGGAAGCAGTTTATTTTTCTTTTTTGTCCTGCAGATCTCAATGCCTGGGCTGGCTGTAAGGAAAACTACATTCTTTCAGATATGCCAACACAAGGAGAGCTTATTAAGTCAAAGTAGAAATTCCAGTGTGAGAGTGGTACAGGGCTGCCCTTAAGAAATTTTGCTGCCTGAGGAGAAATGGCAATGATACATGGTAATTACATTGATATGTAACTATGTAATTTTGTAATTGTACTGCATATTCTCTACTGTAAACCGCCTTGAGTCACATTTTTATTGAGTAGGGCAGGATATAAATCTAATAAATAAACAAATGAATAAATTAGTCAAAGCAAAGGGCACAGAACTCTGTGCCCATTAAGTTTGTTTGATCATCTAATGCAGGAAATACAAGTACCTCTGCACATTTCTAGCAATAAAAAGGCAATAGATTGGTGATGGTGATGGTGATGTGTCATGAAAATCCATTGAGAAGTTACTTTTTATATAAGTTACTTTGTATTCACTTAGAAGTACAGTGTAGTTTTTTCTGATTCTCATTAGTTTGAGTAGCCTAACTCAGAGAGAGAAGCGGCTGTAATGCCATTTGCATGTCAACACCTACACACACTCCACATTAGCATGTCAATAGATAAAACCTGCCAAGTAGTCAAGGCCAGTCTCTGGATGCCAATTAGGAAAGGGACATCTTAGAGATGGGACATTCAGATAAGGAACACCTGCAAAAGTTCGTAAACATGATAAGAGTCAAAATAATTGTCTTTTGGACCATCTTCCACATTCTAAAAGTGGGTGGAGGACAGCAAAAAGGGTATAAAAAGTCCCCAATTTTGGAGGTCCGCAGCACCCTTTTCCAATGCAGCGATAGTTCTTGTCATTTTGAATTATGACTTAATTCATGTCTCGCATGAGGGCAAGAAACCTCTTTTCCTCAAGATAGTTATCTTTATACTTTGTTATTTTACTGAACATGTTATCCAGTGTAGCTTAGATGAGTTTTTAGAACAATTATCTTTTATATTTTGGATTATGCGCTTTCTACAATAAAGCTGCTAAACTGAAGATTTTAGTAGCGTATTCAGTCCAAGAAGGAAAGAACTTGCGGAGAAGAGATAAAACTCAAATGGTCAACAAAGGGACCTTTTTCTTTAACCTTGGGGGTGCAACAAGGAACGGGAAGAGGAAGCTTGGAGACTTTCATTTCTCATGAACTGGGAGTGCTATCAGGTTGGCCAGTTTCTCTTTGAAAGTTTCTCTTTGAAGGTAAACCATTATCTTACCATCCCCAGACTTTCCCAGAGCTACCCTTCTGTGCAAAATTGGTGTGGTATTGTGGGATGAGGCATTCTTTGAGAGACTCTTAATTTGCCACATAATATTGCTACCAGACTCCTGCAACATCGCAAAATCACCATTTCCCACATATGAACCAGTATAACTGGACACAGGTCTGCGCCACTAGCAAAGCATCCGGTGCAGTTGGAAAGCTTCTTTGCCACACCACATTAAGAGTTCGCAAGAACTGAGCAACCTGAGGGGCATAAAGGTCACCCGGTTTCACAACAGTGTGCTGTCAAGTCAATTCAGAATTATTGTGACCTTGCCACGGTCTCCTTAGTATAGAGTAGTCAAAGGTGGTTTATGATTCCCTTCTTCTGGGGATACTCTGGGACTGTGCAACTTGCTCAAGGTTACACTGACTGGCTGGTGTTTCTCATGGAAAGTACAATAAAGAATCAAACTCCAAAACTAATTTACTGAGCTGTTCAGCCAACAAATTTTTCACCTTTCATGATATCCCAAAATTGCTGTTTAGACTGGTGTATCAATAAAAAACAGAAAGAGGTTTATTTAAAATATTAATGTAGTTCTTTTATAGACTTTTGGATTAATTCCTGTCCTTATGAGACTGCAGGTCACTCTTTATTTCTTCTTCAAATATATTTAAACTGCCAGATGAATTAATTGCTTCTTTTGGTTTTATTTCCTCTTGTGAACTTCAGGTGATTATTTTTATTCATTTGATGGATGCTCTAATTAGGCAGAACAGTTTATCTTCTGAAACTGACACAGGTGTGATGTAACAGAAGGGAATAAGTGAGTTATAATACATGTCATAAACACCATGGAGTTTAAAACAAGATGGAAGAGATATATTTTGATTCCAAGTTTCCATTGGACTTATCTTCATTACACCTATTATACAGGCTGGATTTTATGAGTATGTGTTCATGCATACATGCTTACTGTAGATGTAGACCAAGCTGTTATCAGGGTTATTTTATTTTTTACTAAATTCTCAGATTTCTCTCCATAAAGTCACCAAGTATAATAAAGAATGGGTAAGATTATGGCACTCTGAGTTGAAGCAGAAACTCCCAAGAACTGTTTGTCATAGAAACTGACAGGAGTGGTGAACCTTTGTCCTGCTGATTAACAATCTTTTGCATCATACCTTGCCATTAACTAGAAGGGCTAAAGCAACTGGAGTTCAACAATATCTGGAGATCTATAGACTTACCAGTCCTAAAGAAGAGGAAACAATAATATAAAAACCTGCCGATTCCTACAACTATTAGATCTTATAATTGTCTCATTATATGTTAGGCCTTGGCCACACTTATGATTCTAGGATAAACAGATAAGGATAAAAAGGCCAAAGATAAATGATATGGTTGAGAAAAGATGGACTGTAGTTAGTTTGCTTTGGAGACTAGCAACACAAGGCTAGCTACTTAATGTGGTTACACAGAAGAGCCATCATAAAGGCTTTCTGTGTTCAGGTTGCTGCGTGGGGAGTCATCTGATCATATTCAGCCTGGAAGTGCAGCATAGTGGACCCTCACAGGATCTAGCCAACTTGCTTTATTTACATGCAAGGAAGCTGAAGATATAGATACCAGAGCAAAGCTTATGCAAGTAACATTTTTGGGTTGGAACTCCACAAGTCCAAGAAGAGCTGGAGTGCCAAGGTTCACCATCACAGCATGAGACCATGGGAACGAATATATGGCAGGAGGCTGCACCTAAATATAGCTTTTATAAGTAGGTTGACAGTTAAAAAGAGCAATGCTTCTGTGGTTTTGCTAAACTTTCCATTTGAAAGGGAGTGGGGAATTTATAAGTCTGTTTGACTACAGCTCCCATAATCCACAATAGTGGCTAGTGCTGATGGGAATGTGAGCCCAACAAAATATGGAGTAGCATAGATTCTCCATCTGTGTGATTTCACACAGTAATGTATAAAAGCTTCATTCTGTAAAAGAACTGCAAGATGGCTGGGTGCATTTAGGGGTTGTGAATCTTCCATGCTCATGATTCTGGCTCAGAGGGAAACATCTGGTGACCTGTCACAACATGAGGAATACTCCAGTTGTGGGGTCAGTTCATCTTCAGTGTCCAAGCACAGACACTCCACAGCCATAATCCATGCATCTTGAATCTAATCCTTGAGTACAAATTATATCACATGTTGCCATCTTGCTTTCTTTAGCAGTAGAAGAACTGCAACATTGGCAGAATATGTAAATTAGAGGCATACGTATTGGTTAGCAGTCAGTATTTTCCCCTCAGAATGTCTCTTCCCCCCGCCCCCATAAGATTCAAAGAAAGGGTTAGATATCTTGTGGGAAACTGGCAGATGAGATTCATTGGAAAAAGACAAGCCAAGACAAGGAATGAATAGGTTTTTTGTAGTCTTGTGTGCATCTGTGACAAAGCACACATTCTCAAGAGGCAAATTGCCCACACACTCCACTAGGCGCACTAGGAAATTCCTTTTAACTATTTGTTTGTTCATCAGCGATGCATCCACTGCCCTGAAGGTCTAATGAAAAGACTAAAACTTATTTGTCTTCAGTTGCAGCTTATTCTGTAGCTTTGCCTATTCCTTCTCATGTGTAGAAATATATTTCTACTCTACATGAGCCATATTATATCATTTGCTATTTTGTTGTTAGGAACTCGTTTAGAGGAGTCATTTGTATCTCATTTTTCAGTTGTTGCTTTTTCCATGTGGAGACTGAGGGGGTGACTGCATTGGCAATTAGTGCTCCAGAATCGAGATGATCTGATTTGTATTATTTCCTATTGACTGCATAACAAGCAGGTCAATGCAAATTGGACTAGAATCCCATTACCACCACTACTAATCTGCACTTTTCACCTCTATTGCTGGGGTTTCTACTTTTTTACAAATGGAATGAATCCACATCAGTTCAGGTAGTGTTATCACTTGGGCTAATGCAGCTTCAAGACTGAACAGACAACCAGAAACTGGCTCTCCCAGCTTTATAGTACAAAATAGGGAGAGAGATTATATAGAGGCACTCATGGATATGTTATTTTTATATAAAATTTATTAGATTTTTTAAAAGAAAAAAAGCAAAAGAATTACATGAACATAAACGATAATACAAAATAAACAATACAAAATACTAAAAAAGAAGATTCCAATACATCATATCTATTAACCATTCTAATTGTATGTAATTAAATTTCATGCTTTAAACCTATATAGGTTCCATTTCTATTCAATTTTCAACTTAAAATATTCCCAGTTATTTCTTATAACACAAACACATTAAACACCCTAGTGAAGTATTACTGTGGATATGTTAATCTCCCTCAAATGCTCCCAGGTGCTTCCAACTTCCTTGTGACCAATGCCGGACCGGGGAGGGGGCTTAAGCGAGGCGGGGGAGCAGCTTTTGGGGCAGCGGAAGCAACCCCAGGTGCCACAGGTCTCTCCACCCCACCTCCTTCTCCCCCGGCTGACCTGCCCGGTGAAACCCTCGCTGTGGCTTGCCATGGCTGTCCTATATTATGGAACTGCTGCCACTAGTTGTACTTTTATTGCCTTTTAAAATTGTATTGTTATTTGTCTGTATTTATTATGTTTCACTCTAAAACTCACCAAAGCATCCTCTGTTGGGTCCCTTGGGCAAGGTGAAAGCAGAGGGCACACCTCAAGGTCCACCTCGCCAGCAGGTGACGTGATATCCAAATGGCTAAAAAACTGCATGCAAGTGGACTTGATTTCTCAAGTCCATTTGCATGTGCAGAATGTTGTTGTGGAGATGTCTACCAATGTGTGGACTCCTCACTGAATAATGACTCCAAGGTATCAAAGGTACTCTTTCACTATATTTGGTTGTAAAGCACTCAAAGTAAATATTTACCAGATGAGTGGTATGTAAATGCAAGAATATTTTTTTTAATTATGTAAAACCTACATCTGGAAAGGAGTTTCTCCACATACAGAAGGGCAACAATGGGGATGGGAAGAACTAGTTTCTGCTCTCCAGTGGGTTGATAATAGCCAGGTAGGTAAGTAGTGACAAGTGTTATGGGCCTCAGAAAGCTCACAACATTGACCTAAAACTATATCTCTGTCCACAAATATGAAGTGCTGATGTGGAATCTGCCAAGATTCAAATACCTGAAGTGGGGTCATTGGTGATCTCCACAGCCCTTTTGACCATGTTTTTCTTTTCTTTTACTTCCTGTATCTTTTCAAGTCTATAAGGAGAAGTAAGAGTGTAGAGAAGGAACGGATATTGTGGTGCAGTTTCTTTCTGGATGGGGAGAAGGCCAGTGAATGGATGGATAGTGACAATAATAGGGAATTACATATGCTCTCTCCACATTGTGTATTAAAGAGGAGGATGGACAAATGTCCAGGAGATGCCCCAAAGTTGCTGTAATTTTTTGCCTCTAGGAAACAGCACCACAGTGAGAAGTCTTCACCAAATGAGGGTCAAGTCAACCTTGACCATGTTCGTGTCTGAAGAACCTTAGGCAGAAAATCTCACAAGACTCTCTCCCATTCACTGGTGGTATAATACAAATTGCTGCTTTTCTCATTCCATCTAGAATCTACTGCTTGAGATGGATGCCCTAAAAACATAAGAACAGCCTTGCTGTAACAGGCCAAAGCCCATCCAGTCCAGCATTCTGTCTCACACAGTGGCTCACCATTTGCTTCAGGGTATTATTCCCAAGCAGATGCCTTCACCTGTTTAGGATTCCCTGGAAATGGCATTGAGAGATATCCTGCCTATCTCTCCAACCCGGTTATTTATTAAAATCCCCTAGAACAGAGAGCACCATCTGATTTTAAGGAAATGTAAAATCTTGACCGAACATTTTTCCCACAGGCTCTGGATTGTACTGTTCTGAGGAACTGCTTCTCCCCCAAACTGAAAGTGTTCTCTTCAGAACTTAATTAGATCAAAACATTTGTGAATGAAAGCTTCACGTGCAAGCAAGCTAGTATCAAAGTTCAAAAGGTCCAGAAAAGGTACTGACTTTGAGGCAGAGAGCTCACATATATTAAACAAAGGTGAACAGTAAACCTATCCACAGATGTTCTTATCAGGCCTGGCTTGTTTCTTTTTTGGCACATGAACTTCTGGACACGTTACATAAAAGCTTTCCCAAAACAAGTGCTGAATAAAAAAGGAGATTTCTTTTTAATTAGAGCTCAATTGGGCCCTTCTGATCAAGCCAAAATACGAAATAACATTTAGTTGCACATCCAAAGGTTAGGCAGAACCTAAATGAAATTCTGAAACCAATGTTTTGGATCCTGTTGGAATTTTATCTCTTCAAACAGTACAAGAGATGTGCTAATATTTTTCCAGAAGCAATTTAATTTTTCATGTAAATTCAACAATGGCCAGCAGATGGTAGCCAAGATGACAAAATGGGCTTTCTGCTACAATGTAGTTCTGAGACTATCTAGATTAGAAGACAAAACTCTGTAGACCAGTGTTTCCCAACCTTTGGTTTTGGGCTTCAGTTCCAAGAAGCCTAAGTCAATTCCCCAAAGCACTGATCAGCAAATGACTGAGTTAGGCTTCTGGAAATGTACTAACTTAGGCCTGTGCCCATGTTTGGAACCATTGCTGTAGACTAACTTACAGGGTTTTGTGGTTTGGACTATAGTTTGAAACAAGGGGCCATTCAACAATTACAGGATTGATTTTGGGGGGAAATTGACCCCCTCGCCCCCCATGTAATCTGACCATAATTTTCGCTTCGAACTCCCTCCCATTAAAATTATGTAAACCAGAGCTTTTGTATCGAAACTCTAATTTTTAGAGCTTTTCACTATTGGTGCCTAATGCAGAAGTATCGGTGAGGATTCTCAAAGCATCACACCCTTTGTGAAGAGATATTTTTTGCAGGGAAGAATTAGGATATCAGGTAAGTTCCAATAATGTTCTTCTACTATCTTCTTTATAAGGATTAAGAGTCGTTGTTGTCTCCTGGCGGGGGTACATCAAGATCATTTCCCCAAAATCGGATAAAAATTCCCAGAGATCATTTTTAAACCTTAAAAAGCACCATGTTTCGAAACCACAACAGCTCCAAATGGATTATGCAATCTTTGACCTGAACACACACACCCCGCCCCCACACAATTTTCCGTAATTCAGATGGCAGACCCCCTCCCCCCTTGAGGATCATGTAATTGTTGAATGGCCCCCAAGACGTTGGTGAATGTGGAAAGAGTATTTAATTGTTGTGAAATATAGAGACTTTTCTGCTTCTTTATTTAAAAAAGTTGTCAAACTCAAGTTCAATCACTAATAAAGCATGGGAAGTGAGTGGGATAAGATTTGATATACTAATGAGACACTTTGAAGCTTAAAATTAATCTGGTAGACCAGCTTCACGAGACATCATGACACATCAGAGGATTTCCTGTTTTAAGAAGGAAGTTGGACTGTGTCCTTAAAGGTGTCTTTATTTTTCTTATGACACATTCTTTCCACAAACGTTTGGGTTGCTATGTCATAATAGAAAGAAAGAAAGAAAGGATCTATAACAAGGTGAAAATCATACAAGGATGGATCCAATCTCTTGTCATGCTTTGGATAAACTAATTGAAATCAATGGGGCAAGTCCCAACTAACTTGAGGCCCAGTGAGTATAGTGGGTCCAATCCAGGGATGTATAAAATGTACCACCCAAGAAATAGTCATTCCCTCTGCCCATTTTTGCAATCACAATACTGAAGTTTGGCTGTGCAATAGCAGCAGCAGTTCTTCCGCTTTGTCTGGTGCATGGTGAGCCTCCCAGAAGTATGATGCAACTCCAAAACCTGGCTTTGGACACAGGGAGGATGTGTCTTCTTGTAGCCTTCAAAACCTACATATGTCTCCATCATCCTCTGGTTAATCATTAAGTTTCACTAAATGTATATCCAACCCAGTCTGTTTAGTTTCTAAACCAAGTCTAATTTGGTCTCATGAATATGGTCTAGCAGACTTTATCACCAAAATCTAATATATTTATTTTATTTATTTATTTGTGTCAGAAGCACACAAAGGTACTTTCTGGGTTGAAAGAAGTTTTGCTGGAGCAACTCTGCTCAAGGGACATCCGAATGAGCATCCTTTCATGTCCCCAAGATCTTTTCCCACCAAAGTGGTCCTTATTTATCTACAGTACAGTAATACTTCATACAAAGTCTGCTTCATACAACATCGGATTCATACAACATTGCCTAATTCCTTGAAAAAAGTTGCCTCATACAAAGTCATGTGACTTTGTATGACGCATTGGGGTTTTCCCAGGTTGCATTGTGCCTAGGCAGTATAAAAGGCAGGACACATGCGTGCATTGCTCTTGTGGGTTTTGCATGAGGCAAAGAGTTTTTAGGAGTGGTTTTGAGCGCGATTTTGGATTTTTTATTTTTATTTTTTCGTCAGAATTTTTAGAAGCATTCCTGGGATTTTTGCAGCATTCTTCAGGTTCTTGGACAATCAGGGTTGTTTGACATGTTTTTGTAATGTTTTTAGCCTTTAGACAATGATTTCTTAAAGTTCTGTCAGTTTCCTGTCTGTTTCCTTGACTTTGCCCTGAAGTCTGTGCTGTTACAGTACAATGTATCTCTATGGAAATGACGTTGTATGAGGCATCGCGGCAAGGATTTGGACATTGTATGAGGCATCGTGGCTAGGATTTTGCATGCCTCATACAAAGTCCAAATCCGTATAAAGTCCAAACTTGTGGAACCAAGTTTGGACGTTGTATGAGGTATCACTGTACTTGTAGTTTCTTCCTTTCGAACTGCTGGGTTGGCAGGAGCTGGGATAGAGACAGGCGCTCATTCCATCATACAGTACTCAGGTCTTGAACTACCGACTTTCCTGCTAACAAGGCGAGCTTCTTAACCACAGAGCCACTATAGTCCCCTTCTTCATCATTAAATTGATGAAGAAGTAGTATTAAAAAAATAGGTTGTGTCCATATTCTGCCTTCAAAGAAGCAGAGTTACGATAATCTCACACATACAGGGTCTTTTTAACATCAGCAGTTAATACTGTTATGACAAAATCTTAGCAGTCTGCCTACTCTGCTATGAAACTAAAAAGTGTAGGTGAATTTGGCTTTGGCACATCATTTACTAAGTAATAGCTGTTGGGCTTGTAAAGCATTATGGTAACAATGAGTCAACAACTCCTATGCTGGGAAGAGCTCTTAAATCCTCTCATTTGTTGAAAAATAGAACATAACAACATTGTCTTAATTGTTAAATCCTCTATGCTAGCAATAAATGTCAGTGATAGGAACATAGCAACTCTTATATGATTGGAAACTGTAGGGCTTGAACCCAAATCATACATGACCCAAATACCTTATAGCAAGTTGGATTCTGTTTTAACAGACCTGGCTTTTATAGAGCAAGTTGCAAGCATACTTCACCTGATCAAAATCAGGACCATGAGAGGGGAGAAATGGTTAAATCACTCTCACCGCAGTCCTTGTTTTTGAAGCTGATCTATATTGTAGCTCCATGCTTTCTATTCTAGCCTCCTCCCACCAAACGTCCTGTACAAAGACAGCAATGGGACTAAGATGATATATTGTTTGCAGAGGCAAGACAAGTTACTAGTTTGGATAGTTAGCTGCTGGTCTGGTTCCACTTCCAGAGGAAGAAGATTTTCCATCTCACCTGACCATTAGGTTTAACTGTTATTTTTGCTTTGCTAGCAATCTTATTTAAAATGCAACAGCAATGCAATATCTAGCCATAGATTATTGTTTTTTGTATAATTTTTTGAAGTGGTAGCCGTGTTAGTTTGTGCAAACATATCAGAGAGCAAAAAAACAAAACAAAAACATTGTGGCACCTTAAAGACTAACTCCTGTATTTTAATGTTAACATTCGTGGCTCAAGTCCACTTTGTTAGATGAAGTAGACTTGATCCACAAAAGCTAACATTAAAATACAGCGCAGGAGTTAGTTTTTAAGGTGTCACAAGTTGTCTCTCTTTTGTTTGTTTACTCTCTGATATTTTATGTTTTGCTTCTTCCTCAATCACTCTAGTTTTATAACATCCAAGAATTCTAAAGGATGTGGAGGCTCACTGTCTTTAATGATCTATTAAAAGTATTACTGAACCTAGATTTGTGGCCCAAAACTCCATCAGCCACCATGGCAAAAAAAATAAAAAATAAAAATCCAGCCTCCTCTTCTTTCAAATCAGGGCTGGGGACCAGGTATCCCACTGGATGCTACTTGCCTGCAACTTGCATCATCCATCTACATTGGCTGCCCTGGCTGAGAACGATGGGAGCTGCAGGTGAACAATACCTGGAAGGCCACATACAGTATTCCCTGTCCATGCCCTAAGCCCACCACACATGAACGTACCTGTTACACCCTGACATGGTAGTTATATTCATTTTGGGCAAAAATAACACATAAGATTGGACTGAGAAACTGTTCGTTTTTGTTTATCTGGCTTCCTCTAAGCTCCTGAAGACCTTCGGTCAGCATCAAAGTTCAGCTCCTTCACTTGCATTCAGTAAAGCTCTGAGCAACCCCTAGCTAGTGCGTCAACCTCATTAATGTAACTACCGAAAGGGTATTCTGGTACAGGAGCTATAAATTACTAAAAGGAAACAAACTTAAATATCCCTAAACATCTGTGAGATATATTGATATCCTGAGGGTATCTTACATGTTCCCTGGACTGCAAGGAGATCAAATCAGTCAATCCTAAAGGAAATCAACTCTGACTGCTCCTTGGAAGAACAAATATTGAAGCTGAAGCTCAAGTACTTTGGCCACCAAAGGACTCACTGGAGAAGGCCCTGATGCTGGGAAAGATCGATGGCAAAAGGAGAAGGGGGAGGCAGAGGATGAGATGGCATCATTGATGCAGTGGATAGGCTATGGAGGATGGCAGATGACAGAGGAGCCTGGTGTGCGATGGTCCATGGGGTCACAAAGGGTTGGACTAAACAACAACAAATCTTACATGCTGCTTTCCCCTCAATTCCACTTCCTTTTTTGGGCAGCTGTCCTATTTTTTGTGGAATGCCCTCCTCTTAGACACCTGATTGGCATCGACACTAGCATCATTTTGTCACCGTCAAAGCATATTTATTTAACCTGCTGGATGCTCTTCTGTGACTAGTGTTAAATACCTTTAACGGAGATTGGATTCTTTCCAACAGGGAGTCAAAAAGATCAATACCCTGTTCGTGTAGACCATTATTCACAAAATTGTCCACTGCCTCTTTAAAACCATCAGTGTTAATCAGCGTTGGTAAGATCTGGGCCATATCCGCTCTCCATCTGATTAAGTTCATCCTGCTCTCAGAGTCTGGCTGGCCACAGTGTTTTTCACTAAGCCTCACTGTATGTGTCGGGAAGATAAGTAAAAGATTTAAAGGAAGGTGGTCACTATCATAAAACAAAGAGACTAAAAATCGGTTTACATAACAACCTCTTTTGAGACAATAGAATAGTCAATGACACTTTTTCTTTTCCCGGACCAAAATGTGTACTCTGCAGGATGGTCTCCGCACGTTGTGCCATTCAAGACACGTAAATCTAGGCTGGACAAAAGTTGATATAGAAGACAACCAGCATAATTAGATTTTAGGTCCTTTGACTGCCTTTCAAGAAGAGGTGCTGTTAGATCATGAGGTCAATAAGTCATAATACAACTATCTGACAGTTCCAAGGCAGCGACGGCCGCTGTCGCCAGGTTTGCATGGAAATCATCCTGCATTCGCAAAAGTATGGCGATTCATGTCTTTTGACCCCAATAGTGCTCAGTAAATAGTGAGCCTCCAGTGTTAAAATTTGTGAATGTGAACTTGGGACAGTCAGACTAAAATAAAATACTATGGTGTGTATTATAGGATTCTCAAACAAATTTTTATTTTTAAATATTTTACTGTATATGCTCGGTGTGTCGGAAATCCTTTTATTCTATATGTGATGTCAGAATGGTTGTGTTATCTGGTGCACTCTGTCTGGCCTTTGGCTGTAATAATAAAGATTTGAAGCATATTTATTAGAGCCTTTGGAGTTTGGGAATCTTGACCTGCACAATTTTAATGAAAAGGTTTCAACATTTTAATATCTTGATTTTATGTGTTTAAATTGTTTCTTTAAAATTATGTTTTTAAATTGTCTTATGTGGCTTTGTATCAGATCCTGAGATCTTGCAATATAGGGCTGAAGAATAGCTTAGTGAGATAGCTGGGAGTTCAGTTCCTTACTGTGTATCCCAGAAGAGCCGGTCTCAGTGATCTTGGACAAGCTGCACAATCTCAGGATGCCCCCAGAAGAAAGAAACAGCAAACCATTTATATGCTCTACCTAGAAAACCCTGGAAAGAGTTGGCATGAGTCAGAATTGACTTGATAGCCCATGATTATTATTATAAATGTTTTAAACAAGCAACCCAAACAAACATGAGTCAGTGAGATTTTCTTCTGAGTGAAAATGCATGAAGCCACATTATTTGAGATTACCCAGAAAGGGGTATTTTGATAGGTAATGCTTCCTCTTTTACTTAACTATGAAAGGTACCAGAGTTTTGCACCACCACTACCACCACCCAGATCACCTGTCTGCCCTAGTCTAGAACTCCCTCATCGTCAATTAGGGCTGAGGCAGTTTATTTAAAATTATGCTAATCTGAAGTTACGGATCAGTAGAATTTTGATACTCGCTCCTGCCAACCTAGCAGTTTGAAAGCAAGAAATTGCAAGTAAATAAATAGGGACCACTTCAGTGGGAAGGTAACAGTGTTCTGTGCACTCCGTTGTCTAGTCATGCCTGCCACATGACTACGGAAACGTCTGCAGAAGCAGACAGCGCTGGCTCTCCAGCTTTGAAACAGAGATGAGCACTGAACCCTAGAGTCAGATACGACTGGCTTTCGAGCAAGGGAAAACTTTACCTTTACCTTTAAAGTTCTTCTATCAATTGTGTAGGTGGCAGTACTGGTGGTAAAACAGCATTTTTCTTCTTTACTTCTTTTACCTCTTTGGGTGTTGAGGGAGATACAAGGTTCTTGTTGTTGTACTTATAGCAGCCTTTTAGTGTATGCGAATCAAGACAAAGGAACAGCCGAAGGACTGGCTTAACACCTCTTTATTGCATGGTGGTCCGGGGGAACATGAGGCAATGGCGGACGAGCAGCTCAATATATACGGTGGTTATACATTTGAATGTGGCTCCACGATAGCCCATTGGCTACCGTTGGCGTGACGTCATTTCTGGTCACGCCCTTCTTGTCCAGGTGAGGTCGTGGCGGGAATCTTCCCGCGCTGTAGTTCTTTGGGGAATTGGGACCTGTGAGCTGGGCGCTCGCTATTGCCACCAGGTGGTCATTAGCTCGCGTCCTAATTGCATTGATATATAGTTAAAGGTATAGTATTGAGAACACAACATCCCTCCCCCCTAGGATGAGACGAAGTCTCTCATCCAAGATGGCTTATTGCAAACGCGCTTTGGGCGTGCTGCAGGCTGGCATGTCCCGGCTCCTTGTCCTGCAACGGGAGAGGGAAACTCGTTAGTGACTTGCCGCGGCTCTGCGGCTTTTGGGGAAGGGACGGAAAAACCGGGGGCACTAGGGACTAACGAAAAACCCCGCTTCTCGCTTGGATGGGTGGGGGACCACTCCGGAAAACCCCCCAGTTTTGTAAATGAAAATCAGAATTATCCCCTAGGGTGTCATTAGAAGGATTCCGCAGGATATCTATGAGGACAGAATCGGACTCCTTTCCCTCCCCCCTAGGTGGGGACCACCAGCCCCCCTCTCCTCCCCCTTGGGCTGAACAGGTGGGGGAGAACCCTAACGTTGAATCCTTTTCTGCGCCGTCCGCGCGTTGTTCGTCCGGAACCCGGCGCCGGAGCTGGTCTGCGTGCCACCTCCAGAGTAGACCCGCACTGGTCTCCACACAATACGACACGGGACCCGTCTGCCCAACGATGACGCCCGGGACCCAGGCTGGCCCCGCGCTAGCGTAGTTCCTGCAATGCACCGGGGCACCTACTTCGAAACTCTTCGTGGCCGCTAACCCGATGTTCCTCCCTGTGTCCTCCACCCTCGTTGGGTCTAGCCTGGTCAGAAACGTGGTCAGCTTCCTACGCATTAAGAGCTCTGCGGGCGAGTACCCTGAAGCTAGGGGGGTCACCGTGTATCCCAGCAGGAACTGACACACTTGCAGGTTGAGATCCCCGGAACCCATGCGCCTCAGCGCGTCCTTGGTGGTGCGCACGAGGCGCTCTACCTGGCCGTTTGTTGCCGGGTGGAAAGGGGCGGAGGTAATGTGCCGAATGGCGTTGATCTCCGTGAATGCCCTGAACTCAGCGGACGTGAAACAACTAGCGTTATCGCTAATTAGGGTGTCAGGTATACCGAACGTGCTAAAGACCCTCTGCAAATGCTTCACCGTCGTTGCTGAAGAGGTGCTAGTAACTGGAATTACCTCCAACCACTTGGAGTAAGCATCCACCACGAGGAGAAAAAGTGTCCCCCTAAATGGTCCCGCAAAGTCGATGTGCACACGCGACCAAGGCCCCTTTGCCGCGTCCCATTCCCTGTGCGGCAGATGCGCCTCTTTGGGTCGGGAGCCTTGGCATCTTTCGCAAGTGCCCACCATGCGCTCGATGTCGTCATCTAATTGGGGCCACCAGAAATAGCTCCTGGCCAGAGCCTTGGAGCGTACAATCCCAGGGTGGCTGACGTGCAGCAGTTTGAGCACCCGCGGCCTCAGGGATTCGGGGACTACCACCCGCTGGCCCCACAGAAGGCACCCCCTCTCTATGGACAACTCTAGCCTCTTCCTAAAAAACGGGGCAAACTCTGCCGCCGGGGCGGACGCTGGCCACCCTTTCTGCACCCAGGAGCTGACTAGAGCAAGCGTTTTGTCCTTGCCAGTTGCCTTGGCGATGTCTGCGGGTACAATGGGGGGCGAATCTAAGACCTCTATCAGGAGCACTTGGCGGTCTCGTTCTTCCTCGCCCACGATGCTGTTAGCGTTGGGGAGGGGAGACCTCGACAGGGCGTCCGCGTGGCTTATTTCTTTTCCTGGGCGATACACTAACGCGTGCTGATACGCGTTGGCCCACCTTAACATCCTAGGGGACAGGATTTGAGGAGTGGGTTTGTCAGCAGTGAAAATGCCTAGCAGGGGCTTGTGGTCGGTCACTATGGTGAAAGGACGGCCATAGAGGAAATCGTGGAACTTTTTAGTCCCCGCGATTATTTCTAGCGCCTCCCTGTCTGTTTGAGCGTAGTTTCGTTCCGCTTGGGTCAGGGATCTGGAGTAGAATGCTACTGGGGCCTCTCTCCCGTTCTCCAATACGTGGCACAGCACCGCCCCCACCCCTACTGGGGATGTGTCGCATATCAGGACCACAGGTTTCTTGGGGTCAAAATGGGTGAGAATGGCGTCAGACGCTAGGAGTTGTTTCAGGTCACTGAATGCCCTCTCCTGGCTCTCGCCCCACGTCCACGCCTCGTCCTTTTTGAGTAGCTTGTGAAGTGGCTCTGCTACCGATGCCTTCCGAGGCAGGAAAGAGTGGTAAAAGTTTAAGAGCCCTAGGAATGACTGCAATTCGGGCTTGGAGATGGGGTGAGGGGCATTTCGAATGGCGGCTACCTTTGATTTGGAGGGTTTGATTCCCTTGGGGGTCACCCGGAAACCCAAGAACTCAACCTCTTTGGCGAAGAAAACGCATTTGTCTTTTCGCAACCTCAACCCCGCCTTTTTGAACACCGCCAGCACTTTGTCCAGCCTTTTAGCCAACTCCGCCTCGCTCCCCCCCCGTTATCAACATGTCATCAAAGTATGGCAAGACCCCCTCCAGCCCCTTTAAGAGGCGTTCCACGAGCGACTGGAAAATACCCGGCGCCGAGTTCACGCCGAACTGTAGGCGCGTCACCTGGAACGCCCCCTTATGAGTGACTATTGTTTGCGCAGCAGCTGCAGCCGGGGTTACGGAGAGTTGCTGATAGGCTTGCGCTAGGTCAAGTTTTGCGAAACACTTTCCCCCATGCAACCTGGCCAACAGGTGGCTGACTACCGGCACCGGATACGCATTTGGGCGGATCGCCTTATTAATGGTGCACTTATAATCAGCGCAAATGCGAACCTCCCCGTTGGCCTTTAGCGCAGTTACGATCGGAGTTTCCCACTCCGCGGAATCAACAGGAACAAGAATCCCCTGGCCCACCAATTTGTCCAGTTCCGCCTCTATCTTGTCCTTTAGTGCGAAAGGCACTCTGCACGGCTTGAGTCTGATAGGGCGGACCTCCGGGTCCAGGTCGAACGCTACTGGGGGTCCCTTGAACTTTCCGAGTCCTTTCTTGAAAACTTCGGGGTGCGCATCACACACCTCTTGTATTGGGTCAGTCCCGACGGCATGCACCCTCCCAATGAACAAACCCAGGGGCTTAAACCATTGAGTCCCGAGGAGGCTGCAACTTCCCCCTTTGAGAACAACCAGGGGAAGTTCCGCGGTGTGTTGCTTGTATTGGACCTTGAATTTTCCAACCCCCAACACCGGAATGCTATTTCCCTGCACGTCCCGCAGCGTGGACCTCAACGCTTTAAGCTTAGGGCGCACGTGGGGGGAAATTCCCAAGAACTCCCACTGGGACATAATTGAGTAGGAAGAACCCGAGTCTATCTTCATCCTAACAGGGGCCCCTTGCACCAGTACCTCAACAAAATAACGTGGGTGTCCCAAGGACACGCTGTACACGGGGGCGTCGTCGCTGCTGTCGTCGGAGATGCGGCCCACGCCCACGCCTTCCGGCTTCCTCGCGGGCCGGGCACCCTCCTTGGTCTTCGGCGGGCGGTCTGATGGGCTTTCCTGGTCTCTGCGCCGCCGTCTGCAGACCTTGGCGATGTGTCCCCGGCGTCCGCAGTTGTGGCACTCGGCCTTCCGGAACGGGCACTTGATGCGGTCGTGGGCTGCTCCACAGCCGTCGCAGCGTCGGCCGTCCTTCTGAACCTTCCGGACGTCCTCATCGTCGCTGCTCTCCGTGGAAGATTTCGGCGTGCGCCTGGCCGCCTGCACCGAGCCCGCTGTCTTGTCGGGCTGTGGGGGCCTTTCTCTGATCCCCTTGACTCCGGCCCTCATGGCCTCCGCGGCCTGGGCCGCCTTCACGACCTCGCGTAGCGTCGGGGGCGGCTCCTGGTTCATCAGCTTTCGCTGAACCTCTTCATCCCACAGGCCGCACAGCAAACGGTCCCTGAGGGCGATTTCCAGATTTTCCCACTTGCATGGGCCGGCGGCTAACCGCAGGGCCGCTGCAAAAGCGGCGATGGACTCACCAGGCGCTTGAACTCTCTTCCAGAACGCGTCTCGAGCCGAAAACATCGAGACCGAGGGCTGGAAATGGTCGCGCATCACCTTTAGAAGCTGTTTGGCTGTTAGCTCGCTCACTTTCTTCGGTGATACCAGGTCCACCAACACTCTTTTGGCGGCATTTCCCAGCATCCGAGTGAGGATGGCCCTCTTCTTTCCCTCGTCCGTAATGTCGGACACCACCAGCGTATCTTGGAAGTCCATTTCAAAGAGCTCCCAGTCTTCCGGCTTGTTGATGTCAAAACCGGCATGTGTCTTGATCTCGTGGGAAGCCATATCCCACCTTCGTCGCCAATTTAGTGTATGCGAATCAAGACAAAGGAACAGCCGAAGGACTGGCTTAACACATCTTTATTGCATGGTGGTCCGGGGGAACATGAGGCAATGGCGGACGAGCAGCTCAATATATACGGTGGTTATACATTTGAATGTGGCTCCACGATAGCCCATTGGCTACCGTTGGCGTGACGTCATTTCTGGTCACGCCCTTCTTGTCCAGGTGAGGTCGTGGCGGGAATCTTCCCGCGCTGTAGTTCTTTGGGGAATTGGGACCTGTGAGCTGGGCGCTCGCTATTGCCACCAGGTGGTCATTAGCTCGCGTCCTAATTGCAACGGGTTACATTGATATATAGTTAAAGGTATAGTATTGAGAACACAACAAGCCTCCACCAGCGTGGTATTGCAGTATGTCTTTCATGCTATTTTTCCATCTTCCTCTGGGTCTGCCTCACCATCTTTGTCCTTCTCCACTTTTCATATATGCATTATACAGTATGGAATTCCAAGATATTCTCTCCAAATAAGCAAACATTTATGTAATTATACAACTGCTTATACCTG
The DNA here is from genome assembly GCA_035047345.1 of Bradypodion ventrale. Classification (NCBI taxonomy): domain Eukaryota; kingdom Metazoa; phylum Chordata; class Lepidosauria; order Squamata; family Chamaeleonidae; genus Bradypodion; species Bradypodion ventrale. The sequence continues at coordinate 92,504,109 of JAWDJE010000001.1, forward strand.
GACCATAGTGCAAACACAGTATAGCAACATTCAATATCCAATGAAATCTTTGAGTTACATATTGCCTGCCCCAATAAAGATAATAATTTTAAATATGTATGGGAAGAGCTTAGGTTTCTATTGCTTGATACCTCTAGCTTTCTGTTTATTTATATGGTTCAAATTTCTATGCCGCCCAATCAGGCGAACCCGACTCAGGGCGGCTCACAACAAAATTAAAACATACATATTAAAAACAATTAAAACCCCAACATACCCACCCACCTATTAAAACTAACCACATTAAAACTGCCCGCATTAAAAAGATGGTGGCTTCATTTTATAAGCCAGCAGGCGGGGGCCACTCTTCCATCTGAGCCCCTGTTTAAGCAAAATTGATATCTCCTCCCCATGTATACAGTTGAGCCAAAATCTTTCAAAATACATTTTTTCAGAATTTTCTCCCAAAAGCCACAATCTTGTTTCTAGCTGTCACAATCCTCCATCTCCTGCCTCCTGCTGATAATGTCAGAACAGAATGGACGCATACAAAATGGTAGTCAATATGTCAAATTAGAGCTTGCTGCTACCACTTGCTGAAGCAGGAAGGAAGGAAAGAAAGAAAGAAAGAAAGAAAGAAATTTTCTGCAGCTATTAATGAGGGTGAAACCCACATCTAAGAAGACTAGAAAATGTCTACATCTTCTCAAGAAACTTAATAGAATAGTTCTCCACTATTTCTCTACTCACAAATATTGTGGATAATTCAGAGAAGCAAGTAGCTAGTTCTGCTTTATATCAAACATTTACTGGAGCATGACACCCATTTTAATCACATTATTCATCTTGACCTCTCTGGGATATGCAGAACAACTGCCTAGTCTGTCTCTTACATATGAAAAGATTAATACTATTGTTTTGTTTTCCAAAGACAACCCAGGTTGCCTAGTACCTGTTGAGCAATATCAGTCTGCACTGGATTTAACCAATAAAAGCTCATACTTCATCTTCACAGTATGTGCAAATAATCAAAAGCATGGAGACCAAAAGACAGACATCTTTTCCTCTTCAATGCTTCCCCTGCTTTTGCCGAACTAAAGTAAGAATATAAATGTAACCTTCTAAGTTCAGTTCACTTAATTAAGTGAGTAACTATACATTAATTTACTAGGCTTATAAAATGAGAGAATTTTAATTACTATACAGTGGACCCTTGATTAATGATGCATTCAAATAGCGTCATTTTCTATTAACGACGCTACTGACACACCCCACGTGAGCATTCAAATAACGACAAAAAACCTCGTTATTCAAATAACGATGGCAAAAATACCGTCGTTATTTGAATAATGACATTTTTGTCATTATTCGAATAACGACAGTATTTGAATAACGATGGTATTTTTGCCATCGTTATTCGAATAATGACTTTTTTGTCGTTATTCGAATAACAACATTATTCGAATTGCGATGCTACTTGGGGAACCAAGTAACATCATTAATCGAGGATCCACTGATCTATGCCCTTTCTCTCCCAAAGTGGCTATTTTCTGTGGAGATTGAAAGCTTCTAATTTTTTCATATTGGGATCTGAAAGGATCCCGTTCCCCCCCCCCCCAAAAAAAAAAATAGAATCATGAAAAGATGGATGGGGGGAGAGATATTTGTAGGTGGTTCTTCAGTGACAGACAGGTGGGAATGATGTTCAGGGTGAGGTAACATGCTCCATATTGTTCCCTCTCCATAATCATCCTTTTTTAAATTATTATTTTTACATGGCTGAGATTAGCGGTATATCACTCTGTCACCTTATTGCTGTCTTTGTATTTATCTCCTGCCATCCCCCAAACAACATCTATGAAAGAAAGTGCAATGAATATTGAAGACATTCCTAAAAGGAACAATGGTGTAAGAGGAAATATAGGATGAAATAGAAATTACCCAAGGGTTAGAACTTTTCTGTAAGAGTGATGATTCTGTACTCTACTATACCACTTAAGCACTAGAGCACCTCTGCAAGAAAAAAGAAATTGAAAAACATCAGGAAACCTATAATGGAAAGGAGCAATTGTGAAAAAATGAAATGGGAAACGTTCTTCCAATGTGTTTGAAATACTGGCAGCTATTTCAGAACACTGTGCAACCTTTCAAACTCAAGGGGCAACACAGTGGACAATAAAAGAATTTGCAAAGATAGATCACACAAAGAAGAAAAAAGACGACGTAGTTGGGATCACAGGATGGAAGGGGGGCTGTGGGTTGGTTTAGAATAGCAATTGCATCACATTGCATCACCAGTATGGACAGTGAAATGCCAATCAAACCCAATGTGAACAATAATTATGACTCCAATCAATTTCAACAGTTAGTTAAGCTGCAAAATAAACCACAGCAAAACTGAATCACTGAAAACTAGCATCCTAACTTCAGGCTTACATTTATAAAAGATTCTCTCCTTCTCACTTGTGCTGGCCTATCCAGGATTTGTGTACTATAAGCAAGATAACCATTTAATCTCTGCAGAGATGTTAGCTTTAATAACTGTGTGACACTTTCAGTCTGAATTAAAACACCTTCTTATGAAATAAAAATAACTGTTGTTTTTAGCAAAGCCACCAGCCTCTGAAATAACAATGTTTTAAGAGCTTCATTTTGTAAAGCATTCTCTCAAAATTAGCTTCTTTTAACATCAGTATGACAGGAACTGTAGGGATGACCCAGCCTTCGCCCCCAAAGTACCCCAAGTCTGCCCCAAGAAATGCCCATAGCCCACAGCCCCTAGCAGCTTCCAAAGGGGGGGAGGCTAGGTCGTGCGTGCTGCGCGACCTGGGGTCATATCAACAGGATGCAACCACAACAACTATTATTATTATTATTATTATTATTATTATTATTATTATTATTATTATTATTATTATTATTATTATTATTATTATTATTATTATTATTATTATTATTATTATTATTATTATTATTATCCAGCCATACTCGCACAAGTGTGACTCAAGGCGGCTTCCAACAGAAATAAATACAATATTCAGACATTATATACAATAAACAATAATACATAAGTTATCTTAACCTATAAATCCAAGGGTTAACCGTTGGAACTGGCTATAGGTTGCTATGCCTCGCCCTACTTGCCTGCACTCACCCTTCGTGCACACGGCCGATCTGGGTACGCAGGTCAACGAAGGATTGAGAAAACCGGCAGTGGGGCAACAGCCCCACAAATGCGAAGAAAGGGAAACAACTTCACTTCCCAACATTCCTTGTGCCGCGCCGCGCCAGAGCCAATCAGGCTGAGAGGCTCTCGCACAGCGCAGCGTTCGGAAACGCGCCGCAGCCAATCAAAAGAAAAGCATTTTAAAAAAACTCAGCACAAACACAAAGCACCAACCCATAACTACAAGCCCCAGTGTCCTGCGTGCCATGAGCGCACAGAACGCTGAGGAAACCGGCGCCCGAAAAATGAAAAAGAAAAACAACTCACCGCCTCACAGCCAAGCAAACACCAGCCGGCTTTCTTTCCCTCACCAACAGCGCCTGAAGGTCCCGACTGGAGTTTCCCCTTTAATATCAGTGGGTGGGGGTTGCGATCCCCCTCTCCGCTGGCTACCCTAGGGTTGGGAGGTTTGTGGGAACAAAAGGGGTATGTTTCCCAAACCCTTCTGGACTCAGGACACCAGGGAGAGGGGATCGATTCCCACCCCCCTCCTTAAAACAACTCCGTCTTTTCTTCTCTTTAAAAACGGAGTTGTTTTAAGGAGGGGGGGAGGGAATCGATCCACTCTGCCTGGTCTACTGGGTCCAGAAGAGTTGGGGGGACATACCTCTTTTGTCCCCACAAACCTCCCAACCCCAGGGGAGCCAGCGGAGAGGGGGGTCGCAACCTCCCACCCACTGATATTAAAGGGGAAACCCCGATCTACTTTCACGACTCCACACAAACAAAGCACCATAACACAATAAAGCCCCCCTCCCTACCACCTAGCCCACCCTTCCTAACCCCCAACGACCATGCCCCCCTCCCCACCACCTAACCCACCCTTCCTAACCCCCAACGACCATGCCCCTCTCCCCACCACCTAGCCCACCCTTCCTTACCCCCAATGACCACGTACCTTCCCCACCACCAAATAAATAATTTTTTTAAAAATTACTAAAAACACTCAAACACATCCAAAAATACACAAAAAAACACCAAAAACAATACGAAGTAAACAAAGACACAATCAAAAACAAAACAAACAGACAAAAAATACAAATTCCAACCCCCCCTTCCCCCCCCCCGCCCACACACACACACAAAAGAAAGAAAACAAGCAAACTTACCAAAAGAGGTGCTACCTCCACCAGGACTGGAAAAGAAATGAATAAAGAAAGACACTACTTACCAGAAGAAGCTCCACCCAGAGGCCAGGAGAGAAAAAAAAGTCAAAATACAATAACCCCTACCAGCATCACCTGCTGGCCACAATAGTAAAAACAATTCAAAAACACACAACAGCCCCAAACAAAACACAAATTCACAATTTTACACAAAAGGTCACACCAATAAAAACAAGTAAAAAGATTACACTAAACACACTTTCACACAAATCACAAATATATGTCAATAAAATACAATAGAAACTTTTAAAAATCCTGTGCTGAGTTATAACTCAAATTTAAACTCAAAACATCTAAACACATTTTAAAAACATTGAATGTAAAAAACATTTACTTTTACATTATTAAAATTATTACCTACGGTACAACTAATTAAAAAAATTCAAAAAACTAAAACATTATTTGCTTACATAAAACAATTTGAAAAAATTATATCATACTTTCTTCTTTTATTAATCCTCAAAAAAAACCAAAAAAGCAGATCACAGTTAATAACAGCCAAGCCAAACAAATTTTACATAAATAAACATTTAAAAAATTAAAATTACAGACTAAGCAATTTTTTAAAAAAATTAACACAATTTAACCTTCCAACACAATGTAAAACTATTGCAAAAATAAAATTGGTTCATTTTTTATTAAAACACACGGGGGGAAAAGCCCGGCAACGCCGGGCAACCCTTGCTAGTACTATATACTTTACAGATCAAAAGAATACAGAAGCACAATATAAAATAAAATACAACAACAACAACAACAACAATAACAATAACAATAACAATAATAATAATAATAATAATAATAATAATAATAATAATAATAATAATAATAATAATAATAATAATAATAATAATAATAATAATAATAATAATAATAATAATAATAATAATAATAATAATAATAATAATAATAATAATAACAGAACATCAGAAACATCACACTGCAGAAAATACATTTCAAAATATTAATCTTTCAAGGATGCTTCCCCGGCAGAAGCTTAGATAAGCGGGTCCTTATTGGACCCAGCAGGATAGCTCCCCGAGTCACGGAGCCCCCTTATCCACCCCACCAGACATCCATGAGTCATTGTACCCCAATTAACAGTCACCCTCTAGTCACCCTCTGGCACAAACATCTGCTTACCTGTTACCAGCACACACAAACCCCATTGTTTGAACCCACTTCCCCCTGATCCGTTGCTGACATGCAGTTATGCCAGTCCAGGTATTTTTGGCTAGGAATAAAAGGACGTAGCTCTGCACCCCTCGGGGTCGCCTCCCTTGCATCTTGTCCTGCATCTGTGTCTTCTTTCGTCCCCATGAGCAGCCCCAATTGGCCACAATCCCTACAAGGAACTAGAATGGAAAGAAAATATCTTAGAATATATAGTATATAGATTTTTCTGTGTTTTCTCCTTCAAGAAATAAGAAGACAATTTCACAGAATGTATCGAAATATTCCCCGCCATATTTTATGGTGGCTTTTATTACCTCTGACAAAGCCATGGATCCATAGTAAATTCAGGGGATTACGGAAGATATAAAATGAGCAGCGTGCCAAGACAAGTGGTACTATTGCCAATTCCATCAGGCTTTCCAGCAAGGGTGGGCACCCTGTGGCAGCCATGTGTGTCTGGCACAGAACTCCCTGAATAGGTTGCCATGCGCTGTCAAGTCAGAATGATTTATAGCAGGGATTTGCAACCTATGGCCCTCAAGCCAGACCTGGCCTGTGGCACCGTTTCATGTGGCCCACTACCCTTGCTCCTGTCACTGCTGCCAGAAGTGGCAGAAGTGACAAAAATAGCTGAAAACATGCTATAAATGCCACAGACATGTTTTACAGCAGCATTTATGGTGGGGGGGACCACATGTCTGGCCCGCTCTGCTGCCTGAGGTGGTGTGCTATGGCCCACAGTATGAAAACATTGAGAACCCCTGATTTATAGTGACAAGTGAAATATTTAAGGAGTGGGGTTTTACCAGTTCCACAACCCCAATGATTTTCCATGGCTGAGTGGGTATAAGCCTCCTGAGTCCTAGCCCAACACTCTATTTACTATACCACACTAGGTATTCTGCTATCAAAGTACAATAGTTGCTCATTCCTCCTTTACAGAAAGGCTCTGCAAAATGATCTGCTTTGAGGTGTCATGGAATGAAGTTGCTCATTCCATGTTTCCCTGTATCCTGCCTCCTGGAAGGGGGGGGAGATGCCCCTTCAAGATGGAGACACATGGTAGCCATAGCCACATGGCAGAATCTTGGGGAAGAGGAGGTGGAACTTGGTGTGTGATTGACATATCTTCTTGCTGGAAGGTCATTGGAGATAAACCCTAAGGAGGAGGGTCAAAGGGAGGATCATGATGGGAGGAGTCTTGTCCAGGAGGAAGACACCCTCCCACATTCAATCAGTCTCTCTTGGGAAGCCTGCTGGCAAATAGCCAAAATGTAGTCTCTTGGAAAGAAGGGGGCAGCCTGCTTTCTCTCCCCCCCCCCAACAGATTGCTTTAACTATCTGCTTCTGATCTTGTACTGGACTGTATTTTGAAACTTGCTATGCTTATAATACAATTATGAAAATGCTTGAAGAGACTTGGAGTGATTTCTTTGCTCGACGCTACCAGATTTGCCTGATGGAGAAGCCTGAACTGAGAGGGCCAGATCCGGCCCAGGGAGCCAGATCTGTTACACTCTTGCAATCCCATTGTCAGGAAGCTGGAAAAGCTTGGCCTGGGTGTAAGTGGATTGTCACATGGTGGCAGCGGTGGGATGTTCCGGCCCACATTCCAGCCCTCATGTCTGGCCTTCTGGGTGAGAAGAATTATTTTTTGTCATTGCTGTTGTTGTTCCTGTGTCTGGAGATGGAAAGGAAGTAATTCCATCATCCACAGAAGAAGAGCATTCTGGCCCACATTTACGGCCCACTGGTGAGAAGGTGATTTTTTTGTCTATTCCTGGTTTTTTTTTTGTCCTGTGTCTGGAGAGAGGAGGAGGAAAGATGGCCTACAAGATAAGAATCAATCCTCATGCTAGAGATGGTCTGAGAGCTGGTGCTGGTCTCTGCACTGCAAGCCGAGATGGTTGTGCAGCTGATCTGGCTGGGTGTACAGCCAAAGTGGGCGAGTCAACCCTGGGAAGGGAGAGGACTGCAACTTCCATTAAGCTATCTACGCTTTCTTGGTGTGAGCAGGAATTGAAGACTCTTGGAAGCCCATGGAAGATTACCAAGACTAGAGGAAGAAAAGGTACCATCTGGTCATTTGTAAGTACTGTACTCTAAGGAAGTGGTTCCTTGGCACACTGACACTGCACTAGTCCATGTGCCCCTGTGTTAGCTGCACAGATTTCGGTCATGGGTGAGCCAGGAAAAGCACAGTGGATGAAAAGTGGATGGAATATGAATCAGGAAATCGGACCAGGAAGTCCAGTGATTCACCAAGGATTAGCCATGGCCCACCCAGAAGTGCGTCTAGGCAGATTTGGTTCCTGTAAAATGCACAGAGGGGGGGAGGCTGCCTCTGAGACTAGAGGAAGAAAAAGGGGACACTGAGAATTCCTGGAGATATGCCTGGAGACTTTTGGAAACCCCGTGCAGTTTGGAGGTCCTGTTCGATTGCCAAGTGGAAGAAAAAGGAGAGTAATCTGTTCCTGGGTGTTTTGTTATTGTCTTGTCCTGAGGACTGAGTGATTAACTGAAGAATGTGCTTGTTTGGAGGGAGGAGGGGTTGCCTGGTTGTCTTGTGAAATCAGTGTGAATTAACTCATGGCCAAATTCCAGGTTTACCGTACGAAGAACTGCACTGGAGGGAAGTTGGTGTTTAAATTCTAATCTGAAGAGATCTTCAATCAACATTTGGACTCTTAATTTGGACATTTTAATTAGACTAAAGTTTGTGTGGACTTCAAAGATGAATTGGCTTTGTTGCATTATAAAATCAGAAAACCTTTTTAAATTGGCTAAATGTTCATGCTATGATTTTGAAATGCACTGCTGATGTGATTACTCATGTAAATGGGGAATGGGAAATCTTGTTAAAATGATATGTGTTGTTTGTTTGCTAGAAATGCTAGAGAAACTTTCTTGAAAGGAAGAAAAGAAATGTGCTTGCCTGTTTTAAAAATGCATACAGTGAACTATGATGAAAAGCATGATTTTACAAGAAAATTCTGGTTTTCGTCACCCTAACGAGGGGGGTGTCATGGAATGAAGTTGCTCATTCCATGTTTCCCTGTATCCTGCCTCCTGGAAGAGGGGGGGGAGATGCCCCTTCAAGATGGTGACACATGGTAGCCATAGCCACATGGCAGAATTTGGGGAAGAAGGGGTGGAACTTGGTGTGTGATTGACATGTCTTCTTGCTGGAAGGTCATTGGGGGTAAACCCTAAGGAGGAGGGTCAAAGGGAGGATCATGATGGGAGGAGTCTTGTCCAGGAGGAAGACACCCTCCCACATTCAATCAGTCTCTCTTGGGAAGCCTGCTGGCAAATAGCCAAAATGTAGTCTCTTGGAAAGAAGGGGGCAGCCTGCTTTCTCCCCCCCCCCCCGCCCAACAGATTGCTTTAACTATCTGCTTCTGATCTTGTACTGGACTGTATTTTGAAACTTGCTATGCTTATAATACAATTATGAAAATGCTTGAAGAGACTTGGAGTGATTTCTTTGCTCGACGCTACCTGATTTGCCTGATGGAGAAGCCTGAACTGAGAGGGCCAGATCTGGCCCAGGGAGCCAGAACTGTTATACTCTTGCAATCCCATTGTCAGGAAGCTGGAAAAGCTTGGCCTGGGTGTAAGTGGATTGTCACATGAGGAAAGGCTGCAATGTTTGGGGCATCTTAGTTTATGAAAAAGGGTGAGAAGTGGAACAATAGTATTCAATGAGATAAATGAAATAACTAGAAGTTATTAAATTTAGAAGTCATAAAATAACTCTCCTATCAATGTTTGATAAAGTGCAATGTAACTGGTCAAGAACTAATTTCAAATTTGTTAACAGCAGCAAAATTAATGATAGCTAAGAAATGGAAAATACGGTATGGTTTTAAATCAAATGAATGCTATAAAGAAGTTTGGGACTTTTTATTAATGATGCATTAGTTTGTAATATTGATCTTAAAGTTAAGGGTGCGGCTATAGAAAGCAGAATAATTTTAATGAAATCTGGGATGAATTTATAGATTATGTGTTATTAAACAGGAAATGATCAAGAAACAATGCAATTTTGGAAAGTGAATGAAGATCCATAAAGTTGTAGAAAATGGTTATGTAACTCTGTTGGTCTGGGTATAGAAGAGCACTTTATATGTTATATATGTATGAAATTAATGTACATTTTCCTATCATCAGTGCTATCACATTTGACTTTTCATAGCTGAAGAGCCAGCTTCTGCAGACGTTTCCATGATCATGTTGAAAGCATGACTAGACACCGGAGCACACAGAGCACTGTTTACCTTCCCACCAAAGTGGTCCCTATTTATCTACTTGCAATTTCTTGTTTTGGAACTGTTAGGTTGGCAGGAGCTGCAGTATTTGGATATCAAACTGCTGACCAGTCAGCGCAGACAGTTACTGTATTACAGTTTCTAGAATCTAGCTGGTCATACTAGGTGGGAGATACTAGGAGAGGTAGTGCAAATACTTTATTTTTTCCAACCTTGCTCATGTAAATCATCTGAAGTGTTTGGTTTTGGGACCAGGAGAAGAGCCTTCTCGGTGTCTGCCCCGGCCATCTGGAACCTCTTACCACTGGATTTGCGCCTCCCGACCGAGCTGCTCCCCTTTAGAAAGGCACTTAAGACCTGGCTATGCCAGCAGGTATGGGATCCGACCAGTGTTGAGCTGCTCCCGGTGCCCATAGGTGCCCGGGCACCGGTAGCGGAAATTCCCCAGGCCATGCCCACTTGTTCAGCCACGCCCAACTCCCTACCCCAGAACATGGTGTAGGGAGGCCAAGTGGGCATGGTCCACAGAGTTAGCCATGCCCACAGCATTAGCCACGCCTATGGTGGGGGTAGTAAATTTTTTTGCAGAGTATCACTGGATCCGACATGTGGAACGGCCCAGGCCCGCTGGCTGGTCTAGCTGCCTCATGTTATAGCTGTGGGCTGTCAGAATTTTGTATGTGTTATCTGTTTTTAAGCTTCCTTTTAGTATGACTTTTACCTTTTTAATTCTTGTCTTTTATCTTCTTAAGGGGTTAGGGAGGGTATTGGAGGTTTTTTTAGAGGGTTTAAGAATGTGTTTGTATTTTAGTGCACCTTTTGTATCTGATTGTTATACATTGTGAATTGTTCGAGACTGCTCTTTCTTTTGTAAAAGAGTTTTCTCTTCTTTTGTTGTTAGCCGCTCTGGGTGGCGTTCACGCAGAAGGGCGGGATATAAATAAACCAAAGAAATAATAATTAATAAATAATAAATATATACTCTGATTATGGCAATCGCTATAGATTGATTATATAAATTGTATAGAAGAAGGGGCAGCAGAGAATGAGATGGCTAGATGGTATTGTTGATGCAATGGGCACAAGAGCTGGATGAGTTGAGGAGGATGGTGGAGGATAGGGATTGGCAATTATCATGGTGATCAGCTTTGGAAAAGATGCTGTTTTATCACTGTCTTTATGAGCAAACCATGCCGGCAAACCATTTCTGCAGAGGGCTGAACAGAGGGCTGAACATCTGTGTAGTCAGCCTCTTTCTCTGCCTCACAGCACAGTGAGATGGGATCAGAAAGGTGAAGTATTTAGAACAAGACAGGCCCCAAGTGAGCCAACATGCACCTTTTTAGACCCTGACAGGAGCTTCTACTGCTTTAGATGTGATTGGCATGGAATTGGAAACAGTGGAAGATGATGCTACAATCCGCCACATCAGCCTGATGTGTGAAACACAGATCAACCAAGTCAACTGTGTAGACAAGACAGTTACCTTAATTTTGAGTGTCATTTTTTTCTGTAGGGGAGGATAGGTTTTGCATTTCCAACCTCAGAAACTCCAGCTTTGGAGATCCTGTGAGTATCTATATTGATCCACGGAAGTAATTAATTTCTGAATTAAACCATAAAACATTATGGGACTTTAAAAAGCAGTTAATGTGTCTTTTTACCTCAGCATTGTCTATTTTTTAAAATGAACAATTAAAACTTCCCCAAATGACACATCTGCCACAGTCATGATTTTCCCCCTTCAACTCCCAACTCATACAAGAGCAAACTACACTCCTCCAGTTTACAAAAAGACCACCAAGATCATTTTGACCTTTTAGCTTTCCTCTTACATGCTTCCAGTAAAGTAGGTTGCTTTCAGAAAGGTAGCAATTCACACATTACTCAACCTAAACTTCATTTTATCACTTTTCAATGATAAATCTTTAAAACCTTTCCTCTACTGCAGCATTTGTCAGGAAAGGGCAGAAATGCCAAGCTGTACAAGTTGAATTACATTTCCTGTACAAAAAGGTAATGTTCCCTGGGCAGGATTCACCAGAGAGGGCCCTGAAATGTGCAGATTTGGGAGTTTCCTGTTTCCAGATAAAAAGAAGGGCAAGGAAGGATGGAAAACAAAGTCTCAGTCTTGTCTTTTTGGGGATCAAGGAAACCTCACTGGGGCAGAGAGAAGTCTCAGCACAGAATCTCAGCATGGCAAGACTGAAATTTGCCAAGAACACCAAAAAAAGTGCAAATATTCCCCACATCCCTAGATCTCAATTATAGCAGAAGAGAAAAGTTAGCAGAAGTTCATTTCAATAGACAGTACACTTTAGATAAAGGTAAGGTCGCCCTTGCTTGAAAGCCAGTCATATCTGACTCTAGGGTTCAGTGCTCATCTCTGTTTATAGCCAAAGAGCCATTGCTGTCTGTGTCTGCAGACGTTTCTGTGGACATGTGGCAAGCATGCCTCAACACTGGAGTGTACAGAACACTGTTTACCTTCCCACCAAAGTGGTCCCTATTTATCTACTTGCAATTTCTTGCTTTCGAACTGCTAGGTTGGCAGGAGCTGGGACAGTGACTGGAGCTCATTCAGTCATGCAGTACCCGGGAACCAAACTGCTGACCTTCTAGTCAGTGAGTTCAGTGTCTTAACCACTTGAGCCACTGCAGTCCCTGAAATGAATTTAATTTAGTTAGACATTTCAGCGCACTCCTACCTTGGGAATACACATTACGGACTTCAGTGGTTCACTGTTTGGAAAGTGTAGTGAATATTGTATTGCAAGCTTAATCTTAAAATCTTTATTTAGTTGACACAACAGATATTTCCTGACACATTATTTTATTCACTCGTTTTTTTTTTTTTTGTTGACTGAAACTGGAAGCAGAAGTTCTAAAATTTTGTAAGAGAAACTGTATTTGTGGTGTGTCTAAAATGGTAGACAAACGGAAATTCCAAGATCCCAGCAGACTTGCTTTCACATAACTGAAATCTTAAGTTTCATGCAGCATTCTTGTGCTTCTGGTTGCATCTGTGACCACCCCTAAATCTTTCCCCAGTGATTCAACTAGTTCTGTACATTAAAAGAAATGGATGTCAGATAGCATTATAGGGAAGACTGTACATCATGAGACATGTTAAAAGTTACAGTAGCTACTATATCCTGTGAACTGTAGGTTTGTATCTTGAGGAAAACAACATACAGTAGTAGTAAAAAGGGAAGGAGGGAAGGAAATCACAGATGGCAGTCAATAAGGCAAAAATTCATCTATAAAGTATTAGCTGAGAAATATTGGAGTTACTTTCTTATAGAAGAAAGAGCAGGTACAGAAGCAACTTACAGTAGGTGATTTTTGGCTATTCTTCTTTTAACTTCTATGCTAACTGAAATCAGTTGCAAAACACAATAACAAGCACACAGCCCAGCAGACCAAAGAGAACTGAAAATAAACATTTTAGCCATGGCAGTCTAAGCTCTACGTAAATTAAAAATCTATCACTCCTCACTGTTTGTGTCGACATCTGATGTGAAGATGCTCTTTTTGTCTTCACCTCCAAAATACTTAGGAGAGGGGGGGAGGTGCCCAATTTCACCTCACAAAAACCCTGTAAAGCACATTAATCTGAGAGAAAGAGCACCTCACTCAATATCGTCCAATAAATTAGGTACCTAAACAAATATAGCAGGCTGTCCCTCGCAGCTGGCATAAGACATTTTGCTGTGTGAGGCAAATCAACAAATCATGCCATCTCCCCAAGCCTATCTGCATAATATCCAAAACTTTGACACCAAAAGCAGAAAATGCCATAAACAACTCTCCTATTACTTTTCTACAACACTTAACTAGACATACTTGTGGAGGGGGATTTATTCATATCCAATTTGAAATTTAAAAAAATCTTCACAAAGGGGATTAGAAAAAGTGGAGTTCCTATAACACAAGTAGTTATAACACAATTCCTGGGAAACACATACAGTATCACAAGAAACCACCAAATAAGGCAAACATGCCAACTTCTTCAAACCAGTCACATGGTTCTATTAGTTTTATGACTTCACTTTGGAGAACAAAAACATATTTCTTAACAAGATCATTTCCCTGATTGGATTTTGCTATGAATTTTCCCCTCCTTTCATCTGTCAAGTTCTGCAATGTCTGTGTTTTTAGCAGAGTTTGTTTATAACAACCCTGGAGAAAACCTAGAGAATGGAATTCACATGCACCATATATAGATGCAGAGTAGTATACAGTACAATTATATACCTATCTACTCAGAAGTAAATTCCATTGCTTACTGCATAGTAATTCAACACAGGATTGCAGCCTATTGGTCAATGTCTTGAACAAAGACTAAGGAAGAACATTTCAACTCTCCACTGAAGCTCACTGAGTGACTATGGATTATTAAAGGTTCTTCTCTTTATCAGCCTACCCAATCTTACAAGGCTGTGGGATTTTTTAAAATGCCAAAGAAGGGGCCACCTACATTGTTTTGGGATGCTTGGATGAAATGTGAGATAAATTGAAATAAAATAAATAAATAAATATGCAATTATATCATGCATACTGTCTTGAGCTCTTTGGAGGAAAGGTGGGATAGAAAAGAAATGAAATGAAATGAAGTAAGTAAGTAAGTAAGTACTACAGTGGCTCAAGTGGTTAAGACACTGACTGGGAGGTGGAAGGTCAGCAGTTCAAGACCCAGGTATTGCATGATGGAATAAGTGCCTGTCTCTGTCCCAGCTCCTGACAACCTAGCAGTTCGAAAGCAAGAAATTGCAAGTAGATAAATAGGGACCACTTCGGTGGGAAGGTAAACAGCGTTCCGTGCACTTCAGTATCTAAGCATGCCTGCCACATGTCTATGGAAACGTCTGCAAATGCAGCCAGTGCTGGCTCTTCTGCTATAAACAGAGATGAGCACTGAACCCTAGAGTCGGATACGAATGGCTTTCAAGCAAGGGTGACCTTTATCTAAGCAAGCAAGCAAGGAGCAGTCTGATTGCATGTTGGATTGGGGCCGCGAAGCGGCTGTTGGGTACCGGAGGAGACTGGTCAGAAGAAGACGCAAGACAAGGTGGAGCGAAGACCAGTGGTTTATTGAGGGAAAATCATCATCATATATAGGAATTCAAGGCAGCGTGTGATAGAATCGTCATCTGACAGAAAATCACATCACATGTTTACCCGGGTTAATTGGGAACCTCTCCTGGGGAAGTTAATTAACTATGGCAAACACTGGCAGGAGAAGTCCATTGTTCCTAGCTTGCACAAGAGTAAATATGGCCACTATTGACGCTAGGACTTGGGGTAATCTGTAGGTGCGGTATTACCTATTTCCTAACTGCTTAGTTAGGCATTCAATTTCCTCCTGCTTGGACTGCCTGTCAGGTCAGATATGGGTGAATCAATCTTATGACTATTAATCCGCTCCCCAATTTCTGTCCCCGCGGAGCCCAGAGGCCCGCTCACATGACATGGCCTCTGTCAGGGACAGTTATGCCAATTGTGCTCGCGGATACCACACTCCCTCTTTTCTTGTTAGATTGGACCTGACAGACGGCCCTGCGCAGGAGTGGCATCAGCTGGCGTGGGGGGATGACGTTTCGGGGTTCCTTCCATGGGGGACATCTCAATATCAGTGAGGGAATACATTGCACGAAACAACACACTGTTGTGCCCAGTATTACCACCCCCACAATCACCTTGAGTGTCGTCTGAAGCCAACCCCATGGGAACCACGACCATAACGAATCCCACCACCCCCACGTAGCATCTTCCTTGATGTTTTTGACCAGGGTGTGGAGGTCCGTGAGCTGGCTCTGTACCTTATGCGTGTTGTCTGTAAGATTAAAGCAACACATGCCGTGGACAGACTCGCAGCCCAAATGATGTAACAACAGGAGATAATCAATGGCTGCTCGATTATCATGGCGAAGCTCTGTCTGCTCCTGGTTGAGCAGCACTATCGCAGAGGAGGTGTGGTTGATGGCTTTTGCCAGAGCGCAAGCCAATTGACCAATTCTCCGAGCGTTGTCTATGGCTAAGCCTGGCACGCTGAATATACTGACTGCTGCCTGGTTTTTCAGAACTGTGGGTCTGAATCCAGACTGCTTTCTGTAGCAAGGCAAGATAATGAGATGTGTCATTGATCTCTTACTGTGACAGAACTGGTTTTTCTGCAACTACTGGTGTTGTGCAAATGTGTTTCTAGCACCTATGGGGAGGTGTGAAAGTCATGGATATAACTTACAATGGCTGGAGATTACCGGCTACTGGGTGCTCAATCTTTCCAAGCAATGGGCCGGTGCAAACATGGGCCGGTCTGGCTTCCTTTGGTGGAAGCTGGCCATTATTAACAATATGCGACCCTATGTATACAGAAATTCAAGTGTCCCTTGCAAATCCCAACTGGAGCATTGTACAAGGGATGAATTAATAAAGAGCAACTACAGATAATAATAGCAATAGAAAACATTCAGCTGCTTTTCGAAGATGAGGCTTCCCTTTTTGGTGGGGTTTCATGTGTAGCTTGAGTTTGGAAAAGTCTTGTTTTGTAGAAAAGCATGGTTCTTAGCAGTAGCACTGAGTATGCAAAATGTTCATAGAAATGTCTTTGGAGATGTAAGTCATAAAAGAAGACGGACAGCTGATGACATCCAAGGCAGTGACTGGTGCCATCCTTTGCAATAGCTGAACTTGGCATCCGAGCCTGATTCTGGCCTCTGGGACCTGCATGGGGAAGAGACTTGTTTGGGAGATAAAAATTCTGAAAGAGTTAGTTAGTTTTTGCACTTATAGGATAGCAATTGCTGTGCAACTATGGGATGTTGTTCCCCCCTTTCTGTTTGTTTGTCAATGTAGGACTTAAGCGTCCGGTAGACCCGTTCCACAATTGCTTGCTCCTGCGGATTGTATGGAACGCCAAAGGTGTGCTTAATGTCCCAGGTGGCCATGAAGGTGGTCAGCTGCCTGGAGCTATAAGCTGGGGCGTCATCGGACTTCATGTATCAAGGTTCGCCCATGGCCATGGGAAAGGAGATGCTGCTCCACATGGGAAGCCGTCTCTCCCTTCTGTGCTGTATCCCAAACAACTGTGAAAAAGTGTCAATGCAAATGTGCATGTACTGCCATCTGCCAAAATGTGGGGCATGTGTGACGTCCATCTGCCACACCTGGTTGGCCTCTGTCCCTCATGGGTTGACCCCCCATGAGGGCCCCCCTACCGCCCCTGCACGATGCAGACAGGAACGGACTATGCCTTGGGCTTGGGAAAGTGGCAGGTTGAACTGCCTTGCAAGTGCTTTGGCATTCTGATGAAAGAATGCATGACTCTGAATTGGAGTTGTGAGGAACAAACTCAGCAAGTTTTTGTCTATCGCGGGAGTGATGTATGCTCCCGGTAGACTGTGAAGCAAATTCCTAAGATACTGGCTGTCAGTAATTATGTTGAAGCATTCTTTGGCAAAGGTGCACAAAGCGAGGTTCACGGCTGCCAACTCTGCCCGCTTGCGGAAGAGTCAGGAGCGTGCGCCAAGCTTGGTCCTCTTGCCAAGTAAGAACCTAATATGTGCGACCCCCATAAGTGAAAACTGTCCTAGCCCCCCGAAGGGGAACCAGTGACATTAATTCACACAAGGTGACTGTCTGCATTTGAAGCGAGACGAGTCTGGGGTCTTATGGCAAACCTTGGCGCATGACGTGCCAGGCTTCCCTTGGGTAAATTTCTCATGAAGGCCCCCCTGCGCACATCCGCCCATGGCGTGCGTGCACACTTTTACTGGAGCTATTCTTGTGCTCCTGTGAGAAGGGTGCCAGATGCTGGCTTAGCCTTTTGCCTGTGCTTAGACTAGCAGCAAAAAGGGGAAGGGGTGGCCTGAAAATGCCTGTATCTGACTGAAATTGTGACCTGACTGCATTCTTAAAATGGTCCTAGGCCGTCCTGGCTAATGAGTGGCACTCTGCACATTCTCAGGAGCTCAGGGACTAATCCTCCCTTTGTGCTCTGGAGTTTGTGAAATGTGTCTGCTCAAATAGAGAGGGTGCTGTGGGCCAGGTGCCATACTTAAAATGACCGACTAAGACTTATTAAAAACAAGCCAACTATGGCGTGCCAGCTGTAAGGAAATAATACACAAAAATGAAAAGACACACATGTTAAACATTTCCAGCAGGGAGTTCCAATGGTGAAGGGAGGAAAGACAAGTCAGAAGTTAGCACAATGAGAATGCAACAACTCTTATCATAACGAAATCAGATTAGGTCAGATAATTAAGACAACCGGCTGGGATCCTCCTGTTAAGGAATCCCTACCAGTAATTAACTCTGGAGCCTGTGAAAGGAAGCAATTTAAGACTGTAGAAAGAAATAAATTGGTTACTTTTACGGCCTGGAGAGGAGTTTTGTTCCTGTAAAAAGGTAACAATTAAGCATTTTCTGAATATACAGAGCGCAAGAATGTTTGCGTGCTTTTTACTGTGAAAGGGTACAATGAGTGAGTTACTTTACACAGATTAAAGTCAAAATACCAGAACAGTATCTTTCTTAATAGAATGAAGGAGAGTTAGAACGATTCTCAACCTGCGGCCAGATGTGGGTAAGTGGGCCAGATGCGGCCCACGTTGCTCTGCCACTACCTCCACCAAGCCAAGAAGGGCTGTGTGGCGAAGGAAGGGCAGGATGACTGTCTGGACCCCCAGAGCTGCCTGAGGCCCCGGAACTTGGTCCCTGACTTTAAAAGGTTGAGAACCGAGGTTACAAGATGATAACACAGTACACACATGAAGACAATGCAGTTCTCTCATTCCTAGTGAGATATGTGACTTAAAGACGCTAAGGGACATTCAAACACCTTAAAACACAGAGATGGGGGTTTGAGAAACACAGACGTAGAGAGGGGCCCCATAGTTTATGATTTAGTGAGGAAAACTCATATAAGTGATTTTTTGTTTTCAGATCGCGGTTCTGAAAAGAAAAATCTGTTTTCCTGAGTGGCACGGATTGCAAAACCGGTTTCCAAGAGTGGCTTAATCCTTTGACAAAGAAAAAAGTCTCAAGGGAAGGAGGGGGGGTCACCCTGCCCTATGGCAGGTTAGGATTCACCACCACCCCTCCTGCTTTCGCTGCCTGGGTGCCTTAAGCTGCTAAGCAGGCAAGGCAAAGGGCTTTTGCTCACCATGCTTTCTCAAACTTTAAATAGTTCCTGCCCATGAACAGAGTGCAAACTGTTTAACACATACTTCACAGTGACATTACCACGCAGTTACACACAAGGAACACTTTTGCAACCGTACTGTTGTCATAGAGACAAGGCTTTTGCAATCATACACAGTTCTTGCAGTCATACATTCAGTGGTGCACCACACATACACACATTTATTTACGCATTCGCACATTCCTCCCCTGCTCTGCAGTGTTCTATACTACACATGAGGAGATGACTTATACACAGCTGGCTATCACAACCATCTGGGTGCTTCTACTTAGGGGTGAGTTTCTCTGGGCTACTCCAAGGCAAGACAAGTAGGTTCTGCCTGTGCCTTGGGAGAGCTCGGGGTACTATTGCTGGGATGGTTCCTCTGGCATAGCCAGGGCGATGGCTGCCTCCTTTCTAGCCTGGGCCTAGATGCATGCCGAAGGGCCGGATTCCCGGATCTCGGTGCTGTCTCGCGCTCCAGTGCCAGCGTGGCCATTTGGTTTTAGGCTTATTCGGACAACCTTTTGAAGATCTGCCTGGTCTAGATTGGCATTCTCTTCTAAGGTGTCTCATTTTTCCACATTGGAAGCAGGCGCTTTTGGGTTTTGGCACTGCTCTGCGCCTGAGTGTGGCAATGGGTCTGCTCTGGAGCCCTGCGTGGCCAGGGGCCGTGCAGATTTCCATGAACAGTGGGCGCTGAGCAGCCCTGCCTGAACGTGTGTCTGCCTTCAGATAGGCTGAACACAGCAGTTGGGTGCTAGCTAATTGTGCCACTGGCAATTTCCCCGTGAATGGATCTTCCTCACCCATGCGCTGAATGGAGTTCTTAATTGGCAGGGAACTTTTAACTGTCAGAGAAGCGCCAGGGCTTCTCATGCCATGAATTCCTTCAGTGACGTCTGCAGCTGTCACTGAGGGAATGCTCCCTACACTGCCCTGCTTAAGCTGAAATGACGGATAGAGAGCCGCTGGGGCTGATGGCACTGACTGCGCTGGGGGTTTCTGGGTCTCTATCCGGACTGGGTCTACCTCTGCTAAGAGTTTCCTACATTTGCTCCATGTGCGAATTACGCCATCTGGAGCTCTCGGGGGTTGCTGAATGCAGACTCCTATCTGATCCCAGAGCTGAAGGGTTAACATGCCTACTTCTGGGTAAAGCAGGCAGTGTTCCCTCAAGAACACCAAAAGCCGCGCTAGTTCTCCACTGTGAAAGCTTATCTGATATACCATGGCCAGGGCCTTGAATTCCTCTACATGAATTCTTTGACTAGCGGACGGACGTTGCCGCTGAGGACAAGTCCCCATATTACCTGCCGGTCCTTTGAAGTCTCCTTCTCGGGATGAGTCGACGCGTCTGAAGTTCAGGCAATAGGTTTTGCATGACGAATCTCTGGGTAGAGCTCGGAGCGTGGGCTGCTGCCACGGGCCCTCGGTGGCCTCTGCGCTGTCAGGGGTTCACAGCCGACCCTGAGCGGAACGCGTTTTTCCATGCTGCAACCGCCACGATAGCCGGAGCAAGCTGTAGGATGCCTCTCTGAGATGCCTCGCCACGTAGCTGTCTTCCCGATCGGATGGCTTTCTGACCGGGGCTGCCGCGCTGTCCTCCCGGGTGATTGGACATGGTTCTAGCATAGAACCGGACCGCGTAGATCGCTTACTCACGAGTAGGATCACGTCTCGGGGTCACCAGATGTTGGATTGGGGCCGCAAAGCGGCTGTTGGGTCCCGGAGGAGACTGGTCAGAAGAAGACGCAAGACAAGGTGGAGCGAAGACCAGTGGTTTATTGAGGGAAAATCATCATCATATATAGGAATTCAAGGCAGCATGTGATAGAATCGTCATCTGACAGAAAATCACATCACATGTTTACCCGGGTTAATTGGGAACCTCTCCTGGGGAAGTTAATTAACTATGGCAAACACTGGCAGGGGAAGTCCATTGTTCCTAGCTTGCACAAGAGTAAATATGGCCACTATTGACGCTAGGGCTTGGGGTAATCCGCAGGTGCGGTATTACCTATTTCCTAACTGCTTAGTTAGGCATTCAATTTCCTCCTGCTTGGACTGCATGTCAGGTCAGATATGGGTGAATCAATCTTATGACTATTAATCCGCTCCCCAATTTCTGTCCCCGCGGAGCCCAGAGGCCCGGAGTGTGCTCACATGACATGGCCTCTGTCAGAGACAGTTATGCCAATTGTGCTCGCGGATACCACAATTGCAGGCTGACTTTTTAAAAAGGAATTAAAGCAGGGATTCCCAACCTAAGGCCTGCCATTTCATGTGGCCCCTCCTCAGGCATTTGAGAAACAAAACGACTGCCCCTTTAAAGCTATTGGGACAAAATGGCCACCCCCATTGTGCAGGCAGGGGAAATGGCCAACTGGCCCTCAATGCTGACTGAGAGACCATGACCCGGCCACCAGCTTGAAAGGTTGGGAATCCCTGAATTAAAGTGTCATCTCAGGCTGAATAAAGAAGTTTGCCTCTCTTGCAGAGAGATGTAAGTAGCAGTTCAGCATGCTGGGCAGTCCTTTCTGTTTGCTGACTCCTAACAGAACACAGCAGAGGAATAAACTGAGACAGACCCCAGGGAATTAGCAAACAAAGGTTTGGTGAGGGAGTTCAGCAGGGAAGGCCTGTAATATCTTCTTAATATATACATTGCTTTGTTTTTGGAAACAACTATATATATATATAACCACAAATCCCAGCGAGCACTGTGGCAGGCCACAGCCAATCAGGGAAGCCAGAATGAACACAGGAGAGGTGGGCCACAGCCAATTAGGGAAGCCAGAACGAATGCTGGGGAGGCAGAGCAACGGTCATGCAGCCAAAACAGCAATGGACACTGCATGCGCCGAGCGCGGCCGCATCACCATCATCCTAGAACCCCAGCACCCAGAGCAGAGTGGCCGAAGCAACATGGAGGCTGGGCATGGGCTGAGAAGGCCGCAGAGCCAGGGAGCCAGGGGCGGAGGCATGGGCCGCAAGAGACCACGGAGGTCGCGCAACAAGAGAAGGCAGCATTGGCAACGGTGGCCGGCAGAAACAGCCTCGCAAAATACCACGCTGGGCCGCGCACCACCCCAAACACATTCCTCCACCGCGGTCGATGCGGGGGAGGCCTCAGGATGAGCCTGGCAGGCCTCGATGAGCGGCAGAAGTCATGGAGGAAGGAGAACCCTCTCTGGACCCTACAGGCAACCCAGGACAGCCCACCAAAACCACCACCACTGGGCCTGTGGAAGTTTGATTTAGGCAGATTGAATGCACACGAGCCGGCAGGCAGGCTAAACGCTACTTTATTGAAACATAGTCAATCTGTAAATGAGGCAATGGCGGAGCCTTGCCCCTTTATATAAGACACAGTACATTTGAATTTGGCTCAGAGGCACACCATTGGTTACAGGCATAGTGATGTCCTTATGATGTAGTCGGACCCTAACACTGACTTGTCAACATACCTGCTGGCCCCCCATGGTTTGTGTGTCTGTGACTCTGTGTCTGTGACTCTTCTCCTAAGCTGGTTGGCGTGCCTCTGCCACAACAAACCCATCCCCGTCTTCACTTGGTAAGACACGGGCCCCGTTTGTTGCACCATGCTCCCAGGTACTCACGCTGGCCCTGCAGCTGCATAATTCCAGCAGTACACTTGGTTGCCTGCCCAGAACACTTTCCTTTGTTCCACTTCCACATTCATACCTCTTTCCTCCACCCTGGTTGGATCTAAACAGTCAAACAATGTTGTGGGCCTCCTCTGCATCAGAATTTCGGCGGGAGACTGCCCCGAAGCAAGCGGGGTGACTCTGTAACAGAGGAGGAATTTGCAGAGCTGTAGCTCTAGATCCCCCGGAGCCATCCTCCGTAGCGCTTCCTTTGTGGTGTGGACCTGGCGCTCTACCTGGCCATTTGTGGCAGGGTGAAATGGTGCGGAGGTTATGTGCCGAATCGCATTCCGTTTGAGGAATGCCTGAAATTTGGCGGATATGAACGTGGTTGCGTTATCCGAAGTCAACACGTCGGGCAGCTGAAACAAGTAAACAGTTTCCTCAACTGTTTAATTGTGACTGCAGAGAAAGTGTTGCGCATGGGAATGACCTCCAGTCATTTCGAGAATGCGTCAACTACGAGCAAGAACATTGTTCCCCAAAAGGGCTCTGCAAAATCTACGTGAACCCTTGACCATGGCCCGCGTGCCATGTCCAACTCCCTGGGGGTAACCTGTGTTCCTCGGGCCATGAGCATTGGCAGCTCTCACACGCGCCCACCAATTGTTCAATGTCCTTATCTATGTTGGGCCACCAGAAATAGTTCTTTGCCAGAGCTTTCGACTTCACGATCCCCGGGTGGCTCATGTGGAGCAAACGGAGCACCTTGGTTTTGAAAACCTCGAGGATCACCAACCGCTGGCCCCAGAGGAGGCATCCTCTCTCAAGCGAAAGCTTGAAAGGTTTTCTAAAGAATGCTGCAAGTCCCTCGGATGGGGACGTTGCGGGCAAGCCCTTCTTGACCCACACGACAACCTGAGATAGCACTTTGTCTTTTGAGGTTGCCCTGGCAATATCTGTGGGCACAATGGGGGGCAATTCGAGAGATTCGATGAACAACACCTGGTGATCCTGCTCGACCTCGCACTCGGGCTCTCCCAGCTCCAGAAGGGGGGACCTGGAAAGCGCATCAGTGTGAGTGATGTCTTTCCCCGGGCGGTGCACCAACGTGAACTGGTACGCATTTAAGAATATCACCCACCTTAGCATTCACGGGGACAGGATCTGGGGAGTGGGCTTGGACGTGACGAAGATTCCTTAGGAGGGGCTTGCAGTCCATTACAATGGTGAACTCCCTCCCATACAAGAAATCATGGAATTTCTTTGTCTCTGCGACATCGTGAGGGCCTTCCTGTCCGTCTGAGCGTAGTTGCACTCCGCCTTTGAGAGGGATCTCGAGTAAAACGCAATCGGTGCCTCCCTCCTGTTCTCAAGCACATGGCAGAGCACAGCCCCTACTCCCACCGGCGAAGCATCACATACGAGTACCACGGGTTCCCTGGGGTCAAAATGAGTTAATATTGCCTCGGAAGAGTGAAGCTGCTTTAACTCAGTGAACGCCCGCTCCTGACCTCCCCCCCACCGCCAAACTGCATCGTTCTTTAACAGGCAGTGCAGGGGCTCTGCCATGGATGCCTTCCGTGGGAGGAACGGGTGGTAAAAATTGAGGAGTCCCAAGAAGGACTGCAACTCCGACTTTGCGGCCGGTCTGCACTGCCGCAACCTTGGATTCCAATGGCTTTACCCCATCGGGGGTGATTCGAAACCCCAGAAACTCAACCTCATTTGCATAGAACACACATTTATCCCTTCTCAGGCGTAGCCCAGCCCTCTCGAACACCATTAAAACCTTGTCTAACCTCTGGGCTAGTTCTGGCTCATTCCCAGCTGTTATCAGAATATCATCAAAGTAGGGGAGAACCCCGGGGAGACCCTTAAGAAGGCGTTCCACCAGTGATTGAAATATCCCAGGGGCTGAGTTCACGCCGAACTGGAGGCATGTCACCTTAAGGTAACAATCGCCTGAGCAGCTGCTGCCACAGGTGTGACTGTTAGCTGTTGATATGCCTGTGCTAAATCCAATTTTGCAAAACATTTACCCCCGTGTAATGTGGCTAGTAAATGGCTAACTACCGGCACCAGGTAAGCGTTGGGGCGAATGGCCTTATTAATTGTACATTTGTAATCAGCACAAATCCTAACCTCCCCATTGGATTTCATAGCAGGAACAATCGGTGTCTCCCACTCTGAACCAAAATCCCCTGACCCACCAATTTGTCCAATTCCGCTTCAATCTTGTCCTTTAGTGCAAAAGGCACTCTTCGTGGCTTGAACCATATAGGGTGAGCGGAAGGGTCTAAATCAAAGTCCACTGGGGGGCCCTTGCACTCCCCAAGTCCCTTTTCAAAGACACCGGGGTGTGCATTGCACACATCTTGAATTGGATCAGTCTGGACGGTGTTGATGCCAGTTAACGCGATGCCCAATGGTTCGAACCATTGGGTACCCAGGAGGCAACTTCCTCGTGAAGTTCTTGAAATGGACGGTGAAGTCCTCCACCCCCAGGATGGGAATGTAGTTACCTTGAACGTCTCACAAGTTCGTTCTGAGGGCTCTCAGCTTTGGCCGGTCCTGAGGGGGTATCTGCGAAACTATGGAGTAGGGGGTGCCTGAATCCACCTCCATTTTAACCTGAAC
This sequence comes from Bradypodion ventrale, assembly GCA_035047345.1. Lineage (NCBI taxonomy): Eukaryota > Metazoa > Chordata > Lepidosauria > Squamata > Chamaeleonidae > Bradypodion > Bradypodion ventrale. The sequence continues at coordinate 92,529,365 of JAWDJE010000001.1, forward strand.
CCCCCGTAACAGTAGCTTCACAAAAAAATGGGTGCACCAGTCCGACACGCGTCTCACCACGGTATCCCCAGCGTGTACTTTGCCGATGGCCTTGTCATTTCATCCATGGTGGCTGGTCCAGTCAGGGTCTCGCCTCCTGTGCTGCCTGCATACCTTCACGATGTGTCCCAACCTACCGCAGTTGTGGCACTCTGCCTTCCGGAATGGGCATTTCCTTTGGTTGTGTGAGCCCCCACATCCTTCACATCGCCGGCTCACCTCAGTGTCTTGCCTCTCGGACACCCTTTTTCTCACTTTCTGCACCTCTGGTTCGCTCTTGCTGTATCCTGAAGAGGACATCGCGGCGGCTTCAGCAGCTTGCGTCACTCGTGCACGTGGTTGTGAGCAGCTGTGGGCTTGCACAGCAGATGACGAACTTCCCGGGGCAACAGGCCTCGCCCTGAATGCCCGCACCCTGTCCCTTGCTGACTTGGCAGCCTGCACAGCCCGCAGATCCTCTTCGAACGTGAGGGCCTCATCTCGGGACAACAGTTTCCACTGGGTCTCCTCATCCCGCAGGCCGAGTAGGAGACGGTCTCGCAACGCCTCGCTTAGGTTGGCTCCCCACTGACACGGCGACATACTCGGCTACAGTCTCTCCCAGCCATTGGTCACGCCGGCTGAACGCCATTCTCGCCGGGAAAATGGACACCTTTGGCCGAAAATGTGTCTGCAGAGCAGCTAGGATTTCTGCCAGCAGTATTGTCTTGAGCCCTCTTGGCATCAGAAGGTTCTTCGCTAACTCCAGCATCGGCAACCCACACTGGGCCAGTAGACAGGTTCACTTTTGAGCTTCACCCTCTATCTTCTCGGCATCCATCGCGTAGAGGAATTGTTCCTCGTAAAGGTCCCATGACTCCAGTGCGGAGATGTCGAATGGAGGTAAGGAGACCCTGTGGGACGCCATTATCCCACCTTCATTGCCAATTTGATGTAGGCAGATTGAATGCACACGAGCCGGCAGGCGGGCTAAACATACATGAGGCAATGGCGGAGCCTTGCCCCCTTATATAAGACACAGTACATTTGAATTTGGCCCGGAGGTGCACCATTGGTTACAGGCATAGTGACGTCCTTATGATGTAGTTGGACCTTTGTGCATACCTAACATAGCTTCACCTGTGACGGGAAGGTTTCCCACGGAAGTTACCATTGGAGGAAATGGAGCCACGTGACGCTCCGCACAACTGTGCTAATGGCGAGCAGCTGAATTGCATGCATACACAACAGGAAGCCAGTCCCATGTTCGGGACGGTGACGTGAAATGCACACAAAAAGACCCTCCCACTTACCTTGGAGCCTCGACCAGCAACCTCAATGACAGGCTACAAAAGCACAAACAAGGGAGGAGACGGGCAATGGAAGAGGCGGCGAGTCATCAGCGCCCTGGAACATGCCCCTGGCCACAGCTCAAACAGCCACGCCGAAGGCAGGACCATGCCACCACCCATGGACTCCTGCAGCTGTCCTGGACACGCAGCCATGGCCACAGACCCACAAACCATCACACCAACAACAACAGGCATCAAGGGAGGCAAGGGGACGCAGTGGCGAGAACTCCCACAGAGTCCCCAAACCCTTGCGACCAGGTCAGGGAGCAAACCGTGCAAAGGACCACCAGGATCACCCCGCCTCTGCCCCACAGGTAATAAATGCCCCCGAGCACAGCTGGGCACTGCTGCTAGTTTATTAATAAAATTATATATTAGTGGAATTTCCCAGTAACCTCTATGCAGCAGACAAAGAAAGGGACGCTAAGATACAAACAAAGTAAAGCAAAAATGCAACAGAGATTATGGAGGAAAGAGGCTCCTCAGTATGGTGACCTACAAGGTATGTGCAGTATTTGTCTTCATGCCTTAAAACCGTGATGGCGAACCTTGGCACTCCAGCTGTTCTTGGACTTTAATTCCCAGAAGCCCAAGTCCCTGTGAATCCACATGAATGGGTTTACTGCACAAACACTTCTGGGCCTTTTGGCTAAGATCAAGTGTAATATCTGTTCTTGGAATTGAAGTTCAAGAACATCTGGAGTACCAAGGTTCACCACCACTGCCTTAAAACAACACAGCATACACAGGTCGCAAGTGTACTTTGGTATCACCATTGAAAGAAAAAGTGAAAGAACTGGAGAAACAAGGGGCCAAGCTTTAGACTAAAAGAGAAGATGAAAAGTACATAGACAAAACTCTTGAACTGCAGCAGTCAAGGGAGGCATTGGACATGAAAAAGGCCCTGGTGGTGCAGTGATTAAACTGCTGTACTGCAGGCAGGGATCAAGTTTGACTCAGCCTTCCATCCTTCCAAGGTTGGTTAAATGAGTACCCAGCATGTTGGGAGCAAAATGGTAATTAACTTGTGAACCACCCAGAAAATGCACTAAGCACTATGGGGTAGTATCTAAGTGTAATTGCTATTGCTATTTTGTGGAATAGTAGCCATGTTAGTCTGTGGTTCAGGCATATCAGGAAAAAAACCAAAAAAATAATAATAAAAACACTGCAGCACTTTAAAGACTAACTGCTATATTTTTACTGTGAGCTTTCGTAGACCAAGTCCACTTCTTCAGACAAAGGAGTAAAATTTCCAGGTATGGTTTATATACACCCATACCTGTCAAGCGCTGCTCCAGAAAATACGGGACCTGCGCAGAAGGCTTCTGCACAGAAGCCTTCTACGCATGTGCAGAAGGCTTCTACACATGCACAGAAGGCTTCTATGCATGCGCAGAAAGCTTCTGCACAGAAGGCTTCTACGCATGCACAGAAGGCTTCTACTCATGTGTAGAAGGGTTTTGTGCATGCATAGAAGGGTTCTGTGCATGCGTAGAAGGGTTCTGCGCATGCATAGAAGGGTTCTGCGCAGAAGGGGATGCACAGTAACTGCTTTTACCCACCGTCAAATTATGGGATGGCGGCAGCTCCAGGCGGGAATGGAGAAAAGGCAGCGCTGGATTACGGGAAATCCCGGCCAAAATGGGATACTTGATAGGTATGTATACACCAGATGCTGGGGTCAAGATGTTACAAGGTAAATGGGTTACAAAGTAATGAGATAAAGAATAATCAAGCAGAATGACAGATAAGCATGCTTATCAATACAGCTTCCTACAGCTAGCAGTAACAAATGATTGTTCAGATTAGTTTTAAATGTCCCCTTTTCAATCTTAAAAGTGTGAAGTTGTCAAGCAGAGCATATGCTAATGAGTTTAACCTCTTACTGGTTTAACCTCTTACATGTGTGAGCACATCCTTTGCCTGAAGAAATGGACTTGATCCATGAAAGCTCAGTTAAAATATAGCAGTTAGTCTTTAAAGTGATGCAGTGTTTTTGGTTTTTGTTTTCTTATATGCTATTGCTATGTTCATTTATATAATCATATGTGCAGTCATTCAGCACAGGCACATCTATATGCAAGATTATGCAAGATTCATACTTCTGAGTAATTGGGATATTAGTTTTTTATTATATCTGCTGCCATGTTGTTTCTGATTTACTGTGACCGTAACTGGGTTTTCAAGATAAGTGAGATACAGTATTCAAAAAGTGGCTTAGCACTGTAGTGCCACCAGTGAGGCTCCCTAGCTAAGCAAAAATTTGAACCCAGATCTCCTGAGTCTTTGTCCAACACTATCCATCACACCAAATATACAGAATGTTAGTAAAGATGCTCGAAAGCCAGTCGCATCTGACTCTAGGGTACAGTGCAGGAAGAAGGTGATACCTTTATTGGATCACTCAGTGTTCATCTTCGTTTACCAGTATACAAAACAGGTATGAAATCTTAGAGCAGGGGCTCCCAACCTAAGGCCTGCAGGCCCCATCCCTCCAAGGGCATTCAAGAAACAAAATGGCCACCCCCTTTGAAACTGTTGGGACAAAATAGCCAGCCCCATCATGCAGGCAGGGCAAAATGGCCGTCCGGCCCTCGAAGTTGGCTGAGAGAGCGTGACCCGGCCCCTGGCTTGAAAAGGTTGGGAACCCCGGTCTTAGAGCTATAAGCCCTACACAGATGTTCTCCTAGAATACAGTTAGAGTTTTATACAGAGAATTTTAAGTATTATGCTGCTGTTAACCTTTTACATTAGTTACTCATGATGGCTTCTTAATATTTTCTCTAAAATCGTTGATTTAAAACAGACTTCATGTCATTAATGCATGTATATTCCTACATTTCAGAAAAGTGCCCAAAGGGGTGGGGGACATTATTTAAACCAAAATTTTATGCTTTAAAGTAGAGTATAACCCTCAAAACAAAGAAATTCAGACCACAAATCCCAACCCTCATCCTCACTCAAAACACAGGCACTTTGGTATATCTTTTTGGTACCTCAAACAAATAAGAGAAAGTACTTTTTCACCCAGAGGATTACTGGTCTATGGAACTCCCTGCCAGAAGAAGTGGTGACAGCTGTCAGTCTTGACAGCTTTAAGAAAGGATTAGACAAGTTCATGGAGGACAAGGGTATCAATGGCTATAATTATGGATACCTAAGGACAACCTCCGGGTTGGAGAGATAGGCAGGATATCTCTCAATGCCATTTCCAGGTAATCCTAAACAGGTGAAGGCATCTGCTTGGGAATACCCTGAAGGAAATGGTGAGCCACTGTGTGAGACAGAATGCTGGACAGGATGGGCTGTGGCCTGTTCCAGCAAGGCTGTTCTTTCTTACCTTAATTTTTGTCCCAATGGAATGCTACAGCATAATCCCACTAGCTATACAACCTCCCTGTTTAGCATATCATGCTGAAGAGAAGAGCTGAAAAGAAACACAAGCTTTGATAATGCCAGCAAACATAAACTACAGATGTGCAAAGCATTTTATCTTGAGTTACATTTAAATGTTACATTCAAATGTTTTATTTGGTTTTATTGTATGGGGAAGGGTTTTTTAACTTATGTGAGCTGCCTTGGGTCGCTGAGGCAAGAAAGGCGGCTGTACAAATCAAATAAATACTTAACTAAATAAATACATAATCTTCAGTAGTTTAGTCTAGTTGATCAATATTTGAGCATTGAGGGAGACTTCTTGTCTATAATGGACTTAACCCTAGGTAAGCAAATTTTTATCTTTAGGAAATCAAATAGGAGGTTAAGGTAAAAAAAGCCCATGTATCCAATGAAGAGATGAGTGGTTGATCAGAATTCTTATTTTCCTTGTATTTGGGTTTATAGCCTCAACCATAACTTTTTTTGCTTTAAAGCAATATTTATTTTTCTCTTTTGGGAATTCCTCTGAATTTGTGGAATGCAATCTAGAATTTACTTGGACCAGAGCTTGAAAAGTTATTTTGGGATCTAAAGGTCCTAGAATTTCTATTCCACTAAGTAACTTTTGGAGCCATTCTACATGTGGGATTCTTAGAGTTATATAGGTAAAAAAAAATTAAACTCTAGTCTAGATAATAACAAGTTCTCTTATGAACTTGCAAAATCCAAATGCTTCTGGATTTACTGAAGGGATGATTTTTAGGAAACCATGAACAATTCTGAGAACCCCACAGTTCTTTATGTGATGAAATCAGGAATCGGTTTCTACAGTCATGAGACCAAAAGTTATGTAGTCCAGTTAACTTCCTCTTTGTCTCAACTGCCACACAATTAGAAGGTCATGTGCAACTCATCTTCTTCTAACTGCTGCTATGTTCTAGTAAAACAAGCCCTAGTTTTAATAACAAACCCATTGCTCCATTATTTATTTCAACAAATAGAAGACAAGATCTGATCAGTAAGAAACAATACTGTCAATGAAATGCAGAAGTAAGGTGTTATAACCAATGAGTCATATACTGTATAATAAATTATTTTTTAATAATGAAAACAAGTACAGTACATTAGATAGATAGATAGATAGATAGATAGATAGATAGATATATCTTTATTGTCATTGTCCTGCACAGAACAATGAGATTGGTGTAACATAACTAGAAATGATTTCCTTCATTTTATATTGCAACTATAAGAATACTTTTATAACATGCATTAGTTTGTTTTGTATTACATGTCATTATAAGTTTTAAAAAGTAATTTAAATGTAGCTAATTGTCCTCACTTATTACATAGAGGCTGGCTGGACAGTTCAGTGGTTTAGCAACTGCAGCAAGTGGATTCCATTTTAACAGGGCTGGTTTCAGTACAGCAATTTGCAAGCATACCATATCTCAGTGTTTCCCAATCTTTGGTTTTTTGGACTTCAATTCCCAGAAGCTTAAGTCAATCCCCCGAAGCACTGATCAGCCAATGTACTGACTTAGGCTTCTGGGAATTGAAGTCCACCAATGTTCCACAGAATATATAATAGTTTGGGAAACACTATCTGATCAAAATCAGGACCAGGGAGAGGGACCAAATGGTTAAAGCACCTCCACCCAAGTCTTAGGATTCTGAAGCTAATCTATATTGTGGCTCCATGCTAGCTATTGCAGCTTCCTCCCCACCCAAAGTTCTGCACAAAGGCAGAGCAATGGGACTAACAGAATATGTAGTTTGCAGAAGATGGAAAAGCTACTATTTTGGAAAGTTAATTGCATGGAGTCTGGTTCTAGTGCCAGAGGACGACGATTTTCTATAAGACTGCTCCATCTCACCTCACCACTAGGTATAACTATTTTTTTGGCTTTGCCAGCAATCTAGTTTCAAATACTATTGTATCTAGCCATGGATTTTTTTGTATGTTTTGCTCCTTCCTCAGTTATCCTAACTTTATAACATCTATGCCTGACAAGATATTGCAGTGGCTTAGTGGTTAATAAGCTGAACTTGATAACTGGAAGGTCAGCAGGCAGTGATGCACTGAAGCAGATCATGTCCTGTTCGGGAGAACCGGTAGCGGAAATTCCCCCAGGCCATGCCCACCTGGCTGGCCACACCCACCTCCATGCCCCTTTGTGTTGGCCATGCCCCCAGATTTGGCCCCGCCCACAGATTTTGCCTTGCCCACAGAGGTGGTAGTAAAAAAATTTGGAGTGCATCACTGTCAGCAGATCAGCAGTTCAAGACAGAGTGAGCACCCATCTCTGTCGCAACTCCTGCTAAAGTAGCAGTTTAAAGCAAGAAATTGCAAGTAGGTAAATAGACACCACTTTGGTGGGAAGGTAAACAGCATTCCATGTCTAGTCTTGCCTGTCACATGTCCACAGAAACGTCTGCAGATGCAGGCAGCACTGGCTCTTTCACTGTAAAAAGAGATGAGCACCAAACCCTATAGTCGGATATGACTGGCTTTCAAGCAAGGGCGACCTTTATGCCCTTTGGCAGTGAGTACATCTGGAAATTTAGTGATATTAAGTGAGCACAACTCAGTCATTACAAAGAGCCACAGTTCTAGAGAATGGCACATCTAGGATTTAAGTACACCACTCTTCCATTGACAGCCATCCAGTTTCAAGGTAAGGAGTTGTTGTTCAGTCGTACAGTCGAGTCTGACCCTTTGTGACCCCATGGACCACAACACACCAGGCTCCTCTGTCATCTGCCATCCTCCATAGTCTGCCTAGATCTACGCCCACTGCTGACTGCATCAACTAAGCCATCTAACAATCTCATCCTCTGCTGCCCCCTTTTCCTTTTGGCTTCAATTTTTCCTAGTATCAGGGCCTTCTCCAGTGAGTCCTCATTTGTTGGCCAAAGTGCTTGAACTTCAGCTTCAGTATTTGTCCTTCCAAGGAGCAGTCAGGATTGATTTCCTTCTGGATGACTGATTTGACCTACTTGCAGTCCAGGGAACTCTCAAAACTCTTCTCCAGCACCACAATTCAAAAGCAAAGGTAAGGAGAAAACCTTGCTAAATTCTATGTCCCTGTCAGTTTTCAGCTGTTGTTACTTGACAAGAAAACTCAACATGGATTTTGAAATACCTGTAAGATTCCTTGCTTCCTCATCCTGCCTCTGAAAGCAAACAAAAGGACTACCTTTTTTCTCCACTACAGTATATCCTCCATAATTGGTACTAAATATATACAAAACTGGTATTTTCCCCTTTGAGATCCAAAGCATTACAAAGAGCTGAAAGAGCGAGTGATTATTAAGAAAGAGTAATTTAAACCATCCAGGTTTTTTATTTTAAAAATCCATAAATCTAAGAGGCCATTGTCTCAGTTTGGTGCAAATTTTACACAAATATTGTGTATATTTTGTAAAGAAATCATCTGGGCCAGTGTGAGAACAGAATCAAAAACAGTAGAAAATCTCATGCACTACTAAAGTGAAGAAAAGGATTTTGCTACTTTTGATCCTCTTATGAGAAATGCATGGGTTCAAACACATGCACACATCCCAAAAAATAGCAGTAAAGCTGAAACTAATCACCACATACAGTAGGACATCATGCTGCTTAAATAACATACCTGTTAACTCTGTTGCCCTTAACATTGGAATATCTAAGCATTTTAGACTTTGGGGAAACAAGATAAGCTCTTAAAATGTTAATCTGAAGGGTCCTTTGTTAATTGAACATTCTTCTTTTAAACCCGCCTTTTTAAAAAAATTATATGATAGTGTCATGCTGCACCTGAACCAATTACTCAGTGTTCAAGCAAATAAATTATATTTCATGGTCACTAAACATGCAATTCCATGCAGTGGAATTTTTCATTGCTCTAAAAGATGATGGCGTCAAATTACTGCATTCAATATGCCAGCAGATTTGGAAAACAAAACAGTGGCCACAGGATTGGAAAAGATCAGTATACGTCCCAATCCCAAAAAAGGGCAATGCCAAAGAATGTTCAAATTACCGAATAATTGCACTCATCCCACACGCCAGCAAGGTGATGCTCAAGATAATACAGGATAGACTTCAGCAGCATGTGGAGAGAGAATTACCAGAGGTGCAGGCTGGTTTCAGAAGAGGCAGGGGGACTAGAGACCACATTGCCAACATACGTTGGATCATGGAGAAAACAAAGGAATACCAGAAACAAGTTTACTTTTGTTTTATTGACTACACTAAGGCATTTGACAAGATGTGGCAAGTAATTAAAGAGATGGGAATACCAGAGCACCCAGAGCACCTCATATGCCTCCTGAGAAATCTGTACATGAACCAAGAAGCAACAGTTAGGACAGAACACGGAATGACAGAGTGGTTTGGAATAGGAAAAGGAGTAAGACAAGGCAGCATTTTGTCACCCTGCTTATTCAACTTATACACAGAGCACATAATGCGCAATGCAGGGATGGAGGAATCAAAATATGGGATTAAAATTGCTGGGAGAAACATCAACAATCTGAGATATGCAGACGACACCACCCTAATGGCAGAAAGTGAGGAAGACCTAAAAAAATCTCTTGATTGGGCTGAAGGAGGAGAGTGCGAAAGCTGGCTTGAGACTCAATATCAAGAAAACCAAGATAATGGCAACAGGTCCGATCAGTTCATGGAAAATAGATGGGGAAGAAGTAGAAGCAGTGACAGATTTTACATTCTTAGGATCAAAGATCACTGCAGATGGGGATTGCAGCCATGAAATAAAAAGGCGACTGATTCTTGGGAGACAAGCTATGAGAAACCTGGGGAACATAGTGAAAAGCAGAGACATCACATTGCAAACAAAAAATAGAATAGTCAAAGCAATGGTATTCCCAGTGGTAATGTATGGATGCGAGAGCTGGACAATTAGGAAAGCTGAACATAGAAGAATAGATGCCTTTGAAATGTGGTGTTGGAGGAGAGTTTTGAGAGTACCCTGGACAGCGAGGAGAACAAATAGGTCAATCTTAGAAGAAATCAACCCTGACTGCTCATTGGAAGGTCAAATAGTAAATACGAAGATAAAGTACTTTGGACATCAAATGAGAAGGGAGGATTCACTTGAGAAGGCCTTGATGTTGGGAAAGGTGGAGGGCAAAAGAAGAAGGGGGAGGCCAAGGATGAGATGGCTGGATGGTATTGTACACACAGTGGGCACAGAACTGGGAGTGCTGAGGGGGATGGTGGAGGACAGAGGCGCCTGAAGAGCAATGGTCCATAGGGTCGCAAAGGGTCGGAATCGACTGTGCGACTGAACAACAACAACAAACCATGCAAGTTGGAAGAAGTAAATAGAACGAACACTCAAGTCAGCTTGAAAATCATGTTTTCCCTTACAGCATTTATGGGTCTCCCAAATATATCTTAAGGTTGTGGATCACTAAGCACAAGTCCTTCACTGTACGAAGTTTAGGGCAGACACCAAATAAGGCTGTTTGTAAGTGAGCAGCCTCATCCTGTCACTGTTCTCAAAGGGAATGGTCTCGATTTAATGCATTCATCTGATAAATGAAGGTAAAAGGGAAGCCAAAACTAGTCTTTAAAAGGAAGCAGATAACTAGACAATGTTTTTTGACCAAGTAAATCTTTTTGCTGTGGTTACACAAATTTAGGATAAATTAAATGAGAAGGGAACATATCTCAGGGGAAAACCACCTTATTTTTGAATTGTTTCTAAAGTACAGTACATTTGTTATACAAAGCCTGTACCCTTATTCAGTCATTAAGAAAGCGTGTGTAGTTCACACACATTATGGGGAGCAATCTAGCAATCACCATACTGAAGATGGAAATGAAACTATCTAAAGAAGGAGAGGCTGCTATAACCAAGTAACATCTCATTGGCAAGACAACACAAGCAACCCAGAAATCAGGGTTCTGACTCATGCTTGAGCAATGTTGACCAAAGTGTCCACTTGTATCGCTACTCATGCTGTTTCAATTCCTTTCTGAAGTACTGCCAGTGTGGCCAGTTTTCTACAGTACACCATATCCTTTAAGGTCTCCCATAGGTAGAGGTCAATGGGTGAGGGAAACTCAACTGCACCTGTTTAAAATGGTCTTGTGCTCCTTGAATGACATCTGTCTTCCCGCCATTTTCTGTTCCTGTCCTGCACATGGTGACACTAGCATCAATCCTTTTGAGTGAACATTACATATTGCTACCGTAATTCAATTCACCTTCAAAAAGTAAGAAATACATAATATCTCTTAAAATGTGTATACATTTTTGGCACTCTCTGTGCTTGTTGCAAACAAATTGTTGACTTCATAGAATTCTATGAGTTAATCTGCTTTCTTTCTGATTTTTAAGCCAAATTCTCCAATAATGTTTGGATCTGTTTTATTTCCTACTTTTTGATTTCCAGCTGCTTATGATTATTCATTTTAAAAAAAGTTTGATGTATGAATGTGGGATATTGTGCTTCTGTATCCACAATTCAAAATGCCAGGAAATATTTGATATCACTGCACAATATTATGTCCATGTTGCCAGCTTGAAAAAGGATGCCAAGCTTCACAAACCAAAGGGCAGCTTGAATGTTAGCAACACCAATATCAGCAATCAAGATGGTCTACATCATTGATGGCGAACCTTTTAGAGACTGAGTGCCCTAGCATAGGGGCGAGGCAAACTCTGTGCTGGGGGGAGAGAGGAAGCTCTCCCATTGGGCTGCTGGGCAGAGGGCGGGGTGAACTCTGTGCTTGGGTAATGTGCCAGCAGGGAGGTGTGTGAGTGTCATGTCTGGTATGCATGCCATAGGTTCATCACACTGGTCTACATGATATCTTCTTTCTAGGTAGGAATACGCAGAAGTGATTTGCCCAAGGTCACACAAGCTATCTCTTCTATTGGGAGGCACAGTGGGGAATCAAACTTCCATCCTCTGGCTCTGCAGCCAGATTACTAAATCACTGAGCTATCCTTCAGTAAAAGAGCAAGAAGCGGTTGCTATAGCAAGACAATACACTGATCACAATCTACTTTTAATTTCTTATTTGTCACAATGATTTTGATTAATGAGTATCACTCTGTCCTTAAAAACATGTTGTTCTGAAAACGAGCACAGGTTCTTTTGTGGAATACAGCAAATAACAATCTGGCAATACTTACCACAGTCTAATACTGAGTCAGATGTTCATATGCATGCTTAATTCTGTGTTGGTTTGTCAATACTAGGCTCAATTCACAGCAGCAGTTCAAGACATCTTGCTGCCTCAACCTAGGCTCCAAACCTTTTGTTCCTTTCCTGGCATTTGTGGCAGAAGATTCTCACAAGCACCACTGCTCCTCCTCCTCCCTTCTTCACCCTCTTTGGAAATATTGTGGGTTATGAATTGTGAGCTTCCCAGAGTTGCTACGGCAATAGGTGCAGCCATATAAATCTAAAGAAATAAATAATAAATAAATATTTATTTAAGGGACTGCAGTGGCTAAAATGCTGACTGGAAGGTGGAAGGTTAGCAGTTCGATTCCCGAGTACTGCAGGACGGAATGAGCTCCCGTCTTTGTCCCAGCTCCTGCCAACCTAGCAGTTCGAAAGCAAAAAAATTGCAAGTAGATAAAGAGGGACCACTTTGGTGGGAAGGTAACAGCGTTCTGTGCGCTCCGATGTCTAGTCATACCTGCCACATGACCTTGGAAATGTCTGCAGAAGCAGACAGTGCTAGCTCTTCGGCTTTGAAACAGAGATGAGCACTGAACCCTAGAGTCAGATACAACTGGCTTTCTAGCAAGGGAAACCTTTACCTTTACTAGGACTGATAACAAACACTACTGTAACTGTTTTTTAATAGAGGGAAATTTTCTTCTTCCATGTTAAGGGGCGTTTTTCTATTGGAACATCTTACTTGCATCGGGTCAAAACTGACATATGGCAACTCTAACAGGGTTTTCAAGGTGAGTAAGCAATTTAAAGAGTGGTTTTACCAGTTCTACTGTTTGTTTTCCCCCTGTACCACGAGTCCCATGACTGAATTGTGGTTTGAGCCCAGATCTTCTGAAGGCTAGATGGTCACCCTAGCCATTAAACTACATTGAATGCACAAGAATACACCCAAAGGAATAACCTGGCCATACCTGCAGTGAAAGCCCACAACCTGATCACAGCTGAAGTAAAAAGGAAGTCCTTTGAAATTTCTTCGGCTGCCCAGGTTTGAGGCACTATGTGGAAATCTATGGATTCTGGAATTTTAAAGAATATATACAACCATGAAGCCATTATAGTTTTATGAAATGCATATGTACATATTCTAAGAGAACTCTGGAAATAGTCAAGAGCAGGGGTTCCCAAACTTTTCATGCCGCGGGCCGGTCACATGGTTTTTCCTGTCATAAATGTGCATGCTTCCACTTCTGGGAGCGGCAAGAGTAGCCACAGGCCACATGTGTGGTATCCGCGAGCACAATTGGCATTAACTGCCCCTGACAAAGGTTACACCGGTTGAGGGAGGCTCCTGGTCACTGGCCTTTGCGGGTACAGAAATTGGGGAGCGGATTAATAGTCATAAGATTGATTCACCCATATCTGACCTGGCAGGCAGTTCGGCAGGAGGAAGTTGAATAGCTAACCCAAGTTAGGAATTAGGTCATTCCACATTTGCAGATTAGCCCAAGCCCTAGCGCAAATAGTGGCCATGTTTACTCTTGTGTAAGCCATGAACAATGGACTTCCCCTGTCAGTATTTGTCTTAGTTAATTAACTTCCCCAAGAGAAGTTCCCAATTAACCCGGGTAAACAGGTGATATGATTTTCTGTCAGATGACGATTCCATCACACGCTGCCTTGAATTCCTATATATGATGATGATTTTCCCTCAATAAACCACTGGTCTTCGCTCCATCTTGTCTCGTGTCGTTCCTTGACCAGTCTCCTCCGGGACCTCACGGCCGCCCCGCGGCCCCAATCCAACATCTGGTGACCCCGAGACGTGATCCTACTCGACAGTAAGTGATCAACGCGGTCCGGTTCTACCTAGAACCGTGTCCGATCATTCCGGAGGACAGCGCGGCAGCCCGGTCGGAAAGCCAGCCGATCGGGAAGACAGCTCCACGACGAGGCATTTCAGAGAGGCATCCTACAGCTTGCTCCGGCTTTCGCGGCGGCTTGCAGCACGGAAAAACGCGTTCCGCTCAGGGTCAGCTGTGAACCGCTGACAGCGCAGAGGCCACCGAGAGCCCGTGGCAGCAGTCCACGCTCCGAGCTCTACCCAGAGATTCGTCACGCAAAACCTATTGCCTGAACTTCAGACGCGTCGAATCGTCCCGAGAAGGAGACTTCAAAGGACCCGGCAGGTAATATGGGGACTTGTCCTCAGCGGCAACGTCCGTCCGCAAGTCAAAGAATTCATGAGGATGAATTCAAAACCCTGGTCAGGGTATATCAGATAAGCTTTCACAGTGGAGAACTAGCGCGGCTTTTGGTGTTCTTGAGGGAACACTGCCTGCTTTACCCAGAAGTAGGTACGTTATCCCTTCAGCTCTGGGATCAGATAGGAGTCTGCATTCAGCAACCCCCGAAAGCTCCAGAAGGCATAATTCGCACATGGAGCAAATGTAGGAAACTCTTAGCAGAGGTGGACCCAGTCCGGGTAGAGGCCAAAGAACCCCCAGTGTCAGCAGAGCCATCGGCGCCCACGGTGCTCTATCCGTCATTTCAGTTTAAGCAGAGTAGCATAGGGAGCTTTCCCTCGGTGACAGCTGCAGACGTCACCGGTGGAATGCATGGAATGGGGAGCGCTGGCGCTTCTCTGATAGCTACAGGTTCCCGAACTACCAAGAGTGCCCTTCAGCGCACAGTTGAGGAAGAGATCAGGAAGGGGGAATTGCCAGCAGAAGAACTAGCTGAGCTTAGTCAGATTTGTCCAATTCGCTTGGAAGTAGATGCTCTCACAGGGCAGCAGCAGATAGTTCATTCACCAGTCCCGTATAAGCTCCTCATGGCTATACGGAAGGCCATTTCAGAGACAGGACTACAGAGTCACTTCACTAGGGGCACGCTTCAGCAAGTGTGCGAGAACACGATGTTCATCCCGCACGACTGGAAAGCCGTCATGCAGATGATGCTCAACCCCAGCCAGTATCTGTTATGGGACAGCGAGTATCGCCTCGAGGCTCAGGCAAGGGCTGCCAGGATGGGGGGGGCAATAATTCCTGACCAGTTATATGGTTCAGGTGCCTTCGAATCCATCGATGCGCAGACTGCCTTGCCGCTCGCCACCCTTCAGTTGTCAGCTGAGATGGCCTTCAGGGCTTTTCTCAAGGTCCCGGCAACTGGCAAAGCGGCCAAAAATTACACCGCAGTCAAACAGGGCGCCCAGGAGTCCTACATGGACTTTATCAATCGCTTAGAGGAAGCGATCAGTAGGCAGACCGATAACGAGCAAGCCCAACAAGAACTCATGATGAAATTGGCTAAAGACAACGCCAATCTCGACTGCCGTAAGATCTTGCAGTCACTGGGCAATCGTCCCGACTTGACTCTCACGGACATGATTAGAGCTTGCGCCGACGTTGGCACGGACTCCTACAAAATGGGTCTGCTGGCAGCGGCGGTGCTACGGGGTAGGAAACCTAAGAACAAAAACCAAGGGGCATGTCACAATTGTGGCAAGGTCAGTCACTTCGCTAGGGAGTGCCAATCCAAGAGCTGCGGACAACATTCCGGCCGTTCCAAGGCTCCAACCACCCCATGTCCGAAGTGTAACGAAGGCTTCCATTGGTCCAGATTCTGTCCGAATTCGGGAAACCGGAACGCGGGCATGTCTCTGGCCCCGGTCCAAACAGAGGCTTCCCTCGCTCTGGGCGAGCCAGAGCTGGATTAGATTCCAATCACATTCCAGACATTGCGAAGGCGCAGGCCAGCCCCAAGGGTAGTACAGGGCTAGAATTGACTTGCCAGGCAGACGTCACATGCGACTTGCCAGGCACAGTCTATCTGGTGGATTCCCAGTACATGGGACCCCTGCCCAAAGGCTTCATAGGCTTAGTTTTGCCTCGCAGAGTAGCAGGAGCACGCGGAATTCTTGTAATTCTGGGAGTCATTGACTCCAATTTTTCGGGTGTTCTCCAGGTTCAACTCTGGACGCACCTACCCCAGACCATTCACAAGGGAGACACGCTAGCGCAACTGATTATGGTTCCTTGTAACTCGCCAGCAGATAGCCAGGGAAGGCTCAGGGACAGCTCAGAGTCTGGGTCAGAAGACCGCTTGAGCGCAAGTGAGGCAGTGCAAGGATACCAGGTCTTAGCGACAGTGGAGACCAACATAGAATGGAAACAGCGGCCAGTTATTGAGGTATTTTTGAATAAAAAATCGTTCTCAGGGTTGCTAGATACCGGAGCTGACGTCAGCGTGGTCAGCCGAAGCCAGTGGCCGCAGGAGTGGGCCATTGAGCCGGTCTCCGATGTGTGGGGGGTAGGCGGCATCCAAGAAGCGTTTAGAAGCCGGGAGTGGGTGGAAGTCATGATCCCTAAGGCTGACGGCACAGCGGTCATTCGGCCGCACATTCTGGACGTGCACATCAACCTTTGGGGGCGAGACATTTTGCAGCAATACCATGCCACTCTTACCTTTGGGTAATGGCTCTGCCACTTAAATGGCTTACCAACACGCCAGTATGGGTAGAGCAATGGCCGGTAGTGGGGGAGAAATTAGTTGCCCTAAAACAACTGGTTAAAGAACAGCTAGATGCAGGACATATAGAGCAGTCCACTAGTCCTTGGAATTCGCCCATTTTTGTCATTAAGAAAAAGTCAGGGAAGTGGCGACTCCTCCACGATCTCAGAGAGATCAATAAATGTATTCAGCCAATGGGTCCGCTTCAATGCGGCATTCCGAATCCAAATATGATCCCCGAGGGTTGGGAGATCCTGGTCGTAGACCTTAAGGATAGTTTTTATACCATTCCCCTGGATCCGAGGGATCGGGAAAGGTTCGCCTTTACGGTGCCGGTTGTGAACCACAGCGAGCCCACGCAGCGTTACGCGTGGAAGTATTTGCCACAGGGGATGCTCAATTCGCCCACCCTGTGCCAAATTTATGTTCACAACGCACTGGCAAAGTTTCGAAACCTTCACCCCACAGCCCTAGTATGCCATTTCATGGACGATATCTTGGTCGCAGCGCCGCAACTCGGCAGCGAAATGTTTAAAAACCTCCAGGCCAGCCTGGGGGAGAAAGGGTTACTCATTGCCCCAGAGAAAGTACAGAAAACCGAGCCATTCTCATACTTGGGTCATCGGCTTCTCCGTTCTTTCGAAGCACCAGTTTTGCCCCAGATCAACTTAAAAGACTCAGTCACCTTGATAGAATTGCAGCAAGTTTTAGGTAACATTAATTGGGCCAGACCGTATTTCAGATTGGATACGGATCTTCTAAAGCCACTCTTCTCGCTGCTAACGTTAGGTAAGCAGTCGGCAGACCGGATACAAATTCCTCGAGAGGCACGCTTGGCCCTCGAGAAAGCCAACCAAATTCTCAGTCAAAGGTGGGTGGACAGGATTGCTCAGGGGCCATATGCCCCGATCGTGAACTTGTACATCGTTCGGGCCGGATCCATGTTCACCGGAGCCTTAGGAGTGACTCCGAGAGAGGAGCGAGTATCGTGGAATGGGTGTACTTACCGAACACCTCTTCCCGAAACATCGTTCCCCCCCAAGAGTTGGTCTCCGCAGTGGTCTACCGCGGAAGGCTAAGAGCCAGGGACATTTCAGGGCACGACTTAGCAAAAATCGTGATCCCATTTACCAAAGAGCAAGTTCAGCAGCTGATGCAGCTCGGTGACTCGCTTCCAATTGCCTTGGAGGGATTCACCGGATGCTTGGCATACCACTTGCCAAAGGACCCCAGACTCATCTCGCTTCAAACGCAGACAGTCAGCTTGTATGAATTGATATCACTGGTTCCACTTCAGGGGGCCAGAACAGTCTTCACTGATGGGGGTCGCACATATGGTGTCTTAACTTGGCAGGAGGGCCAGGCTTGGCGCACGCTGCTAACTCTTCCACAGAAGTCCGCGCAGCGGGCAGAGTTGGCAGCGGTGAACCTTGCTTTGCGCACCTTCACCAAAGAACGCCTCAACATTATTACTGACAGTCAGTACGTTAGGAATTTGCTTCACAGTCTACCGGGAGCATACATCACTCCCGCGATAGACAAAAATTTGCTGAGTTTGTTCCTCACAGCTCAATTTCACTTGCGGAACCGCACAGAAGCGCTCTATATCGCCCACATCCGAAGTCACCAGGACCTACCTGGTCCGATTTCCGCGGGCAATAGCAGAGCGGATGCGGCCGCAAAGGAAATTCAGCAACGGTCAGTGTTAGGTGTTTTCACTACTCCAATTCAGAGTCATGCATTCTTTCATCAGAATGCCAAAGCGCTAGCCAGACAGTTTAACCTGCCACTTTCTCAAGCCCAAGGCATAGTTCGCTCTTGTCAGCATTGTGCAGGGGCACCGGGGGGGGCCCTCGTGGGGGGTCAACCCACGAGGGACAGAGGCTAATCAGGTGTGGCAAATGGACGTCACACATGCCCCGCAGTTTGGCAGATGGCAGTACATGCACGTTTGCATTGATACTTTTTCACAATTCGTTTGGGCAACGGCACAAAAAGGGGAGACAGCTTCCCACGTGGAGCAGCATCTCCTTTCCTGCTTCGCGGCGATGGGCAAACCACGGCACGTGAAAACCGATAACGCCCCGTCCTACTGCTCTAGGCAGCTGGCCGACTTCATGGCCACCTGAGATATCAAGCATACCTTTGGCGTTCCTTACAATCCGCAGGGGCAAGCGATTGTGGAACAAGTCAATCGGACACTCAAGTCCTACATTGACAAACAAACAGAAAGGGGGGAGCCACCAGCCCTCCCCAAGTCTCAGGGTCAGGCACAGCATTGTCTGAACAAGGTGTTGTTCACCTACAATCACCTTAATTTTTTTCGGATTGCACGCCGCAGGAGAAACACTTCCGCCGCTCGGAAGCTCTCCTGTGGCCACTGGTTCGTTACTGAGTGCCACCGGATCCTTCTTGGAGGGCCCCGGCGCCACTTGTAACCTGGGGAAGAGGGTATGCTGCAGCTATCTCTCCTACAGGTGTCATCTGGATTCCAGCCCGGTGCGTCAAGCCCCACCTGGAGCCACATGGCGTGGACCCAGACCGGCCCGAGTCTGATCCCAGAGATGGAGGACCTCACCCTGACCGAGGGGACCCAACAGAAGAAGCAGCGACAGCAGACGGAGCCGAAGGTCACCTGGGGGATGGTCAAGACCCTTTGCCGTGAGGCCGAGGACGTCGTCCGACGCGAGGACTGGGAACCGATGCCGGAGACCATCGTGTCTGCAGTCTTTGCCCTGATTACTGCCAACACCATGGCAGTCACCATCATCCTGACCCTCTCCTTACTTGCGGGGGGAGGCGTTCAGGCAGCTTCACTAAAGGCCAGCGATCTGATGCCAGGTGGAGACCTCTCTGCCCGGATGCACTACAACCTATGGGAAAGGTTGGCGAGTCTCGTCAACCAGTCCGATTTTTGCCTGAAGCAGAACGCCAGTTCTGCCTCAATCTTGAGCACCTGCCTCATCCCGGTGTGCCACGCTCCAGACGCGCGCACCAGGAACGGCGACTGGCTGGTGAAGCGGATTTTCGGTCCCTTTCTCCCAACGAGTTTCTCAGCATACGCTCGCTGGGGAATGCAGTTAACCATGACTTTGCTGGCTGATGCAGCCACTCTCCACACCCCTCGAGTGGCAGTCAGCCCGAACTCTACTTGTGCTCGAATGACCGGCTGCTCCGCAGTCGGCCGGACTCAGCGTCGCTGCCTCAACACTGGCAGCAGCAACTGGACTTGTGATAACCCAGAGACACTTGGTTCAATGTATGCTCATGTTACCCTGCCTTCAGGTTGGTTCTTTACATGCAATCAGTACACTTGGAATTACATTCCCGCCAATGTATCCGATTCCATATGTTGTATCAGTCGCTTGACATTGTTACTCCCCACTAGGGATATGATTGTTCCAAGCACAAAGGTTTCCTCACCCATACGGCGCACTCGCGCAACCCAGTTAGACAGCTCATGTGATAGCAACATTAGGGTTCTGAGTCAAGCCGAGTACATCTCGTTGGCAGTCAGCATACTTGGCGTGCAAGGCTTAGCCGTTGGCAACACTCGGATAATTGGTCAATTGGCTTGCGGATTAGCAAAAGCCATTAACCACACCTCCTCAGCGATAGCGCTGCTCAATCAGGAGCAGGCAGAGCTTCGCCATGCCATCCTAGACAATCGAGCAGCTATCGATTACCTTTTGTTGTTACATCATTTGGGCTGCGAGTCTGTCCACGACATGTGTTGCTTTAATCTTACAGACAACACACGCAAAGTACAGAACCAGCTCACGGACCTCCACACCCTAGTCAAGAACATCAAGGAGGATGCTTCGTGGGGGTGGTGGGATTCGTTGTGGTCGTTGTTCCCATGGGGATGGCTTCAGACGATGCTCAAGGTGATTGTGGGGGTGGTAATACTGGGCACAACAGTGTGTTGTTTCGTGCAATGTATTCCATCACTGCTATCAAGATGTCCCCCATGGAGGGAACCCCGAAGCGTCATCCCCCCACACCAGCTGATGCCCCTCCTGCGCAGGGCCGTCTGCCAGGTCCAAAAATAACAAGAAAAGGGGGAGTGTGGTATCCGCGAGCACAATTGGCATTAACTGCCCCTGACAAAGGTTACACCGGTTGAGGGAGGCTCCTGGTCACTGGCCTTTGCGGGTACAGAAATTGGGGAGCGGATTAATAGTCATAAGATTGATTCACCCATATCTGACCTGGCAGGCAGTTCGGCAGGAGGAAGTTGAATAGCTAACCCAAGTTAGGAATTAGGTCATTCCACACTTGCAGATTAGCCCAAGCCCTCTCGCAAATAGTGGCCATGTTTACTCTTGTGTAAGCCATGAACAATGGACTTCCCCTGTCAGTATTTGTCTTAGTTAATTAACTTCCCCAAGAGAAGTTCCCAATTAACCCGGGTAAACAGGTGATATGATTTTCTGTCAGATGACGATTCCATCACACGCTGCCTTGAATTCCTATATATGATGATGATTTTCCCTCAATAAACCACTGGTCTTCGCTCCATCTTGTCTCGTGTCGTTCCTTGACCAGTCTCCTCCGGGACCTCACGGCCGCCCCGCGGCCCAATCCAACACACATGAAATGGTACTGCGGGCTGGGGCTGTAATTGGCCACCCCTGGTCAAAAGTCATATTTATTACTTTTTTTAAAATGCTGCTAAAACTCATATCCATTAATCCTACAGCATGGCAGAAATCCTGTTGCACACCTCTGATGTGCAATGGAGATGGTGTCATAATCAATGGCAAATCAGGATGTACACCACTCATACACAATGCTACTAAGTCACATGCACCCAAAATTCTCAAAGCCTTCAATTGCAACTTTCCACTGATGATGTCATTAGTATTGAGCTGTGTATACATTTCAGCCAATGTGGTTTAGCCCCCATTTTATGTGTATTTTAGAGTATACCCAGGTATTGCTGGATAGCTCAGTGGTTTAGCTATTTGCCTGTTGAACCAGAGGTTGGAAGTTCAATTCCCCACTGTGCCTCCTGGAGAAGAGCCAACCTCAGTGGCTTAGGCAAGCTGTACAGTTCCAAGATGTGAATGGTAAACCACATCGGAGTAACACACACACACACACACACACACACACACACACCTTGACAAGGTTCTCCATAAGACAAAATTGATTTGATTGCACACATTTGATTGCATACATTTGAGTGCCTGGTGCTAGTGGCTTCTGAGAGCAGCTTCTGCCTACAGAATGGGATGTTTTCAGTCATACAACTACCGAGACCTTTTTTCCTCCTCCACTTTGCACTTCCGAGGGGACGCATATATGGGGGGCGAGGGCGGAGGAAGGCTCTTTGCAGAGGCAAACAGGGCTCCGATTCCTGCTTGCTCAAGGTCACTGGGGAGGGTTTCAAAAAAAAACCAATGCCCTCCCTCTACATGAACAATTCCACAAAATGCAGCATTTAATAGGTGGGCATCAAGGCTGAGACAACCACTGGGCTCAGGGAGAAACACGCCTCAGGCAGCAAGGTTGTGGGGGCATCCAGCGCACTGTTCCTCTCTGCCTGCTCGGGACTGCCACGCTTGGGGAGGTGAATTCGAATCCTCCACCATCCCTTCCTTCACTGCAGGGTTAGAAGGAAAATGGGAAATGGCAGGAAGCCCACCCACGTTGGCACACACTCACAGAAGGGGGCAGCAGAAGCAGATACTGGAGGAGGCTTCCTGTTACTCACTTATATGCTAAAAGAGGCCATGAAGCAAGGAGGACGCAGGTGGCAGAAAATAGGCCTCTCTATGGTGTGCAAAACTTGAGGGAAGATAGAGATAAAATTGACGTGACATTTCTGTCTGTGGGTCGGGGCGTAGGAAATTTGCCTTTTTGGACCATCGCTTCCAGAATTCTCCTGAGAGGATAATGATTGGCTGCACTTGTTGCAGCGTGCTGGGAGTTGTAGTCTTAAAAGGATTACAGAGACTAAACAAAATAAAAAACATTGCAGCACTTTAAAGACAAACTGCAGTGTTTTAATGTTAGCTTTTATGGATCAAGTCCACTTCATCAAATGTGATCCACACAAGCTAACATTAAAACACTGCAGTTAGTCTTTAAAGTGCTTCAACGATACCCGAATATTGCAGGACGAAATGAGCTCCCATCTTTGTCCCAGCTCCTGCCAACCTAGCAGATTGAAAGCAAGAAATTGCAAGTAGATAAATAGGGTCCACTGCAGTGGGAAGGTCAACAGTGTTCCGTGCGCTCCGGTGTCTAGTCATGCCTGCCACATGACCAAGGAAACGTCTATAGAAGCAGACAGTGCTGCCTCTTCGTCTATGAAACAGAGATGAGTACCAAACCCTATAGTCGGATATAACTAGCTTTCGAGCAAGGGTGACCTTTACTTTATGCTTGAAACACAGACTAACACGGATACTATTCCAAAAGGGTAACTTTTCTTAGCTCACTACCGCCAAACAGCAGCCAAAGAAAGCTAATTGGGCCTGGAGGCACCGGGGTGCAAAAGTGGGTCCCCCAACAGCCAAGCACATCAACTCCCCTGGAGGGGGGACATGCTAAACTTGGGGTACAAGTCAAGGGAAAAGACTGCCATCACTATAGGAGGGCCCCCGTTTTCCCCATTTAATTAATTTGGATGTTTGCCAATGAGGATTTGTTTTAAAATGTTTGTTTGGGTTTGTTTGTTTGTTTTTGCTATGAAGTGGTGGGCAAAATTGTGTTACAAAAGTGATTCAGCTCTGCTTACACATTCACATTAATTAGTGTGGGGCACCCAAAAATGTTATCCACTGGGATTTTATTTAGCCGTATTTATTGACCTAAGCCTGCTGTATGTGTGTGTTTTCGTGTCAGAGATTACTCTGGGTTGAAAGGATTTTTACAGGGGATGCCCAAATGAGGCTCCTTTCATGTCCCCTATTGTGCAGCTCTTGGAGAATTGAACCCTGTCCTTTTGGTCTCCAAGCACAGTATTTTTACCCATTGAAATACATGCATAGCCATGGGGGGACCACAATAACACATTAGGATACCACCATGGCAATCCCTCTCAGACACAAATTTGGATTTGCAGTGAAGACTTTACCAGAGAGAGAGAAGACACTAAGCATTCTGAAAAGAATACAGCTGGTACTTTAGCTGGGAATCTACCACTGCCAAAATATTAGAGCAGGAGTTCTCAACCTTTTTAAGCCGGGGTCAGATGGCCATTTTGCCCTTCCTCCACCACATGGCACTTCCTGATGTGGTGGAGGCAGTGTAGGGCCACATGAAATGGTGCCGTAGGCCGCATCCAGCCCATGGGCCGCAGATTGAGAATCCCTGCATTAGAGGGGGGGGAACAAAAATAAAACTCATGCTGTCCTTTGGCTTACATAATTGCATTTTTTTGTTTGGTCATTATTTCTGTTGTTGCCCTGGAGACAGTTATTCTGCCAACTCGGACTGTGTATACAGAGAGGCATTGGTCCAGAACACTCTTTGATATACTGGATTATACATGGGGTTGAGTTAATAGCTGAGCAGCATCCCTTTTTCTCCTCAATTATACTAAACCTTTGCTGATTTCTCATTAGCATAACACTGAAACAAAGACTGATTTGTCACCATTTGCTCACACATGCAGCCCCCTTTTACTACAGTCATTGGGGTTCCTAACAAGTTGGTTACAGCTCTTTTGAAACAAGCAAACATTTTCTGTGTTTGGGATTTTCCCATTGGGGATTTTACAAAAGAACTAAAACAGATGCTACTTGAAGAAGAACAACAAAAACAGCAGACGGAATGAGCAATCTGTCTCCTTGGTTTTTTTAAAAAAAAAATCCCTGGGATCTTAACTTAGCTATCCTAGCTAAGATATCATATTTTCTTCACTGACACAGTTCATATTTTTCAAGTTTTAACAATTCACTGAGAATTCCCTTCTGGAATGCTGCAAAGATATAAATCAGATAACAGTGGTAAACATTACAAATTATTTATATTACTCTGTCCATTTCTTAGCCATTGCCTTCCTAAATTGGTTTGCAGCATAAAAACAATTCAATAAGCATATTAATAAAAATGTGTAGTACTGTATAAGCAAGACAATTTTTTACTAAATGTCAGCAGCAGCAGCCTTAGCAGTAGCCTTCACCATGGCTGCAGAAGCCTGGGAATCAGCAGCTGAACAAGTCTGAAAATATGAAGATGGAAGCAGTGATGCACTGCAGCAGGTTCTGTCAGGTTCTGCAGAAGTGAACCGGTAGTGGAAATTCCCCCAGGCTACGCCCACTTGGTTGGCCATGCCCACCTCCATAGCCCATAATGCAGGATGTTTGGCCATGCCCACAGATTTGGCCCCGCTCACAGATTTGGCCAGCCCACAGAGCATACCTGTCAAGTTTTGGATTTGGAAATAAGGGAAATTTCCTGGCAAATAAGGGATACTTGACAGCTATGCTTATCCTGTGCTGCCCTCCAATGGCGGCAATAGGGCATTGCAGTCTAATTAATAAGGGATGACAGCGGGAAAGAGGGTAAAATAAGGGGTTTTCATGGCCAATAAGGGATACTTGACAGCTATGCCACAGAGTAGGTAGTAAACAAAATTGCAGTGCATCACTGGATGGAAGGCTTATTTGAACTGAGCCCCTGAACCTCTTCTTCCATGTCTAAACCAGATGTGAAACTGCCAAAATGAAAGCACCTTTTGGTGAGTTCATTCTGCAGTTCCTTTTGCCTGACCTAGTATGAGAAAGATGAGCCAGCAGCACAAGGTTACTGTTACCAGGGTACGCCCGATTGTGGTTCAAAAATACTACAATCTTTGAGGAGCCTCTTTCTGTGTACCCCAGCCCCTGAACTGAGCTCCATGAAGTAACTGAGTGGCTCTGGAGAAGGAGGAGGAGCCCCCACCAAAGATGCAGGAGCCCCAGTATCTTTTCAAGGCAGCTACTAGACTGCATGGGTAACTGAAGGTGATACCAGCAGAGGAGATAATGGCAGTAACACTCAAGCTAAACTGTTAATGTTGCACGGTAGGTAGCAATAGTAATCTCCTGCAGTATTTTCTTTATAAGAAACCCTATGATGAGACAGTCCAGATAATACTGGAAGATGAGACTTCCAGGTTGGAAAGCACTTGGTCAACTACAGGTGATTATTGAAGTGGTTGGAGTCTGTGAAATAAAGTGGAATGGGATACAGTGGAACCTCATACAACAATTGCCCCATATAGCAACAAAATTGCATAACAATTAGGTTTTGGGGGGAAATGGCGTCCCGCAAAACAATTTTCCCTATGGAAAAAATCATACAACAATTTTTCAATGGAGAAAACCACTTAGCAAAAAAAAATTGTTGTATGATGCATCCCATAGGGAAAATCGCTATATATCGCTATATATATCGTATAGCAATTGTTTCATATAGCAATTGTTTCGTACAACAATGAGCCCCATGGAATGGATTAAAATTGTTATATGAGGTACCACTGTATTTTCAGTCAGACCACTACAAAATGTTCTATTCTGGAAATGAACAACTCAGGGGAAAAATGGTGTAGCTCCAATAGTGAAATGTCACACAAGCCATTAGGGGCAGCAAAATGATACAAGGCCAATGAAACTCAATCAAAAACAAGCAGTTCAGTGAACATCCATAGTCCTGTTCCATAGGACAGTCCCCCAAACTGGCCTAGTATTATGTTGCTATGAGATGTTTGGAATTTTCTATGCCAAATGTGAGTGCCTGAGGCAGAGGATATGATGTTGCAAATAAGTGTACAAATGAATCACAAATGTTAAAAATAAATTATGGACATGATGCAACCTGTGTCCCAGCCAGAGCTTTAAAAAGAGGTTGTTTACTTGTGAACCGCCTAGAGAGTGCACTAAGCGCTGTGGGGCGGTATATAAGTGTGATTGCTTTTGCTTCAATAACTCCCTGAACTTCACAACCAGCATGGCTAATGATCATGCAGCTTCTAGAAGTTGTAGTCCAAAAAATTTTTCCAACACTCCAGAGAAAAATAATTGCACATGAGAGCAAGAACAGTAGGGAGATGACTGGAGGGAACGACACTTAGATTAGTTGAATTTAGTTCCCTGTGAAATCAATGGGACACAATTTGTCCCAATGATTTCAGTGAGAATGAAATCAACTAACTTAAAGCGCATCTCTATGTATGTTTAGATAAAGGTCATCCTTGTTCGAAAGCCAGTCGTATCCGACTCTAGGGTTCAGCGCTCATCTCTGTTTCATAGCTGAAGAACCAGCACTGTCTGTGTCTGTAGATGTTTCCCTGGACATGTGGCAGGCATGTCTAGACACCAGAGTGCACGGAACACTGTTTACCTTCCCACTGAAGTGGTCCCTATTTATCTACTTGCAATTTCTTGTTTTCGAAATGCTAGGTCGGCAGGAGCTGGAACAGAGACAGAAGCTCACTCCATCATGCAGCACTCACATCTCAAACTACTGACCTTCCAACCTTCAAATTCAAAGTCTTAACCATGTTTATGTTGACATAAATCTTATTTTATTTGTTTACTTCCTAGTAAATATGACTTGGAAATAATCTTAATCTGGATTCGACTAAATGAATCTCCTCATTCAGGAGACAAATGCCCACTGCCTTCCATAATAACAACAAACAGGAACATTTTTCTGACACATGTCTCTATTTCAGGGCTAAACTATGCTTTTACAAATTGTGTATGATAATAATAATTTCATGTCAAAAATTATTCTGGGTTGAAAGGATTTTTGCTGGAGAAACTCCACTCGGGATGCCCGAATGAGGCTCATTTCATGTCCCCATGATCTTTTTCCACCGAAGGGTCCCTATTTATCTACTTGCATTTTCTTGTTTTTGAACTGCTAGGTTGGCAGGAACTGGGACAGAGATGGGTGCTCAGACCGTCATGCAGTACCTGGGTCTTGAACTGCTGACTTGCCAGCCTTCCAGCTAACAAGACAAGTTTCTTAACCACGGAGCCACCTGTTGTGCATGATTAGAAGAAAAGATTCCTTAAGTGTAGAAAAACAATTGGAAGCGTGGCGCCAAAATGGCCGCCGCGCTCTTTGCGCCCCCCCCCCACCGGACGAAGCCATCCGGGTAGTTAGGGGCGTGGCCAGCACCCTAATAAAAGGGCTGGCCACGAGGCAGCCGTGCTGCCATTTTGGCGAAGCGACGGAGCGGAGAACCAGGCGAGGGGGTGATGGTTACCACTAGACAGCTGGAATCACCCCCTGATTTTACGGATACACGTCAGAGGGTGGGGTCATTAGGTAGATATTGACTACGGTCAACAATTTGTTTGTTGTCAACAAACAAATTGATACAAATAGATACATTGTAACAATTGCCGTTGGCAATTTTGGGTGGTACCTTACCAGTGTTACTTCGGCCTGCTTGCCTTAAGAATTATGATTGGTCGTTTTACCAATAGAAATTTATAATTCGGACTAGGGCATGAATTAATAAATGTGGCCCAATGCCGTTATCCACTTTCATTTGTCTCTGAGTCCATTATTGGGGGGGGGGGGGCGCCTGCAATGATTATTGCAGTGCAAGTTATTTTTCACATTTCTGTAGTTTTCAGATTAGGTTACCCTGCTTTGTGGTTGCATGTGTTTAAGCATGAAAGTCTATCAGAATCACATTTCTGGTACCCAAATGTGATGTTGGGTACCAGATTGAAGAAATCATAATGCTTGACATTTTTCTTTAGACGTCCAACTGAAGGCAACATTTCTCCCTTCGTAATAACTGTCTTAGAACTTTTTGCTAGCTGTATTCAGCTACCAGGAGCTGTGGGAACTGTCTTGGCAGTTCCTGCTGCTTTACAGGGATCGTCCTCAGTCATCCAGCCTCATTGTCTCTTCTACAAGGACAATTTCCACCCGAGTGACCATTTCCCCCTCTTTCACTTGATGCTGCTTGCTGGCTTATTACTATCTCTTGTAGCAGCTTCTATTCTAGATTTGCAGGTTTATGTGGGATTCTGTGAGTCGAAGTAGGAATCGGGTTTTAATCCACTATTCCCTGTCTTTTAATTGTCTTATTCACCAGAAAGTAGTCACATAGCAATTCAGGATGGGGCTTAAATAAGTACATCTCATAATATCCACAGCAGGGCTGTAGTGGCTCAAATGGTTAAGATGCTGAACTTGACGAATGAAAGGTTGGCAGGTCAGCAGTTCAAGACCTGACTACTGCACGACAGCATGAGCTCCCATCGCTGTCCTAGCTCCTGCCCACCTAGCAGTTCAAAATCAAGAAATTGCAAGTACTGTAGATAAGTAGGTACCACTTTGGTGGGAAGGTAAACAGTGCTCCATGCACTCTGGTGTCGAGGCATGCCTGCCACATGTCCACAGAAATGTCTGCAGATGCAGACACCACTGGTTCTTTGGCTGTAAACAGAGATGAGCACTGAACCCTAGAGTCGAATACGAACATAATATCCACATCTCTAATATCCAATCTGAAGACTGCACTGACTTTGTAGGGAAAATAGTGTTCTGGAAAATGCATCTGTTGAATAGTTTACATATGTCTCAAACATTCTGGTCCCACATGTTTTCCCATTAGCACCCTTCACGTGCCCAACTCAGAGCTTCCCCCAACTGGTTTATGAAAAAGAATCACTGATGTATTTGCACTGATCTTGACATTTTATGAGAGAAGTTCATTCAGGAAGGAGGTCAGATTTGACATCTTTGGGTTGCATGCACAAAGACAGTCTCTCCTACTTGTAAAAGTTTAATGATTAAAACTACAGGAAGCTCTTTAGAAACCTGAGGCAGCCTACACAGTGACAAACATTTCACACATCCCACCAGGTTCCTACAGTAAGGTCGGAACTTTCACCTGCCGGACACCTCTCATCTGTTCCATTGCCCTTCTATTTGTGACACCACACGGCTTTTTACTTTGTTTTGTAAGCAAGGGGGAGAGGCAACCACACACAGCAGCTGCCCTAAAAGGGAAAAGGAAACCAGAGCATTAGAGTGTCTGCCAGTGAGTTTTCTGAAGTTCTGCATTCAAACCACGAAACTTTTTTCCCCTGCTTCAGTGACGTTGTGACTTTCCACCTGTGTCCTTCCACTACCGGCTGCTCATTTAGTATGCAGCACACGCAGTGCTGAACATCTGTTACCCCATCTCTCCAGCCGTTGAGTTGTAACAACAGAGCCTCGTGTTGGCTTTCTTTTTCTCTTCAGCTCATTGGAGTCGAAAGAATTCTGCCTGGATATTCTTCTCTGGTAAGTCTGTAAAATGAATGTATGGTAAAAATTTAGTGTGAACCTGTTTCTTAGGGCTCTGTACTGGTAACACAAAGCATTGAATGCCCAACATAACTGTCCCATTAGCGGACTAAAGACTGCTCATGGCTTTGAATTGTGCATAGAAAGGAATAGCAGTAGATGTTTTGGTTTATTTTTACAATGTCAACAACAACTTGAAATTCCTAGCATACATTGCTTTTCCTTTTTTAAGGTGGGAGGGAGTGCAGGTAGGTGGGCTTCTACGTGTCAAGTCACTGGGTGTTCAGCGGGATGGGTAATCCTTGTTGTAATACGTTTACAGCACACTATGCTTGGGATTGAAAGGTAAGCTTTAGAGCTCTCGTCTAAAGTATATGCTTAGTGTGTCCTGTAGAGAAAATAGATGTGTGTGGGGACCTCCTCCAGTTCACTTTCAATGCTTGAGAGTGACAATGCCCCCCGGCGTTAAGGCAGTATGAAAGAAAGATTTCTGCCTGCACAGTGTGATGTGTTTAACTTTTGTCTCTGGTAAATAGACTTTTTAATTGTTTCAAAGCCTAGAAGCAATGATGCAAGAAAGACTAGTCTGTGCCTCCACCCTGAGAAGAAAACCTTCTGTCTTTCAAATCACATTTAAAACTCACTATTTATATTGAGGCTGAGCTTAGCTATTATTAATATGTATCTCTTAACCAGGCAAACAAGAGAAATCAAAGGAGCAAAAAGCATAAAAGTTGCATGAGCTAAGTTCCTGATGAAGGTGCTCAGCAGCTGCAATGCAGTAAGTTGTTCCTTTTACTCTTTAACCTGATATATATTCTCTATAATCTGTTATCATGTACAACTGAAAGGGATTTTGACCATGTGTGTATTATGCCTTTGTGTTATTTCACAGCCCAAAACCTTAAATGTGAGTGACATGGAGACTTTGATTGCCTGCCAGTCAGAGGTAAACACCCACCCACCCAGCTTTTATTTGTTCTTTTTTATAGATTGCAATTAGGGATAAAGACTCAATTAAACCATTGAGAATTACTGCTGAATAAACATGTTGGGAAAGGTAGTACACCTCTTCCCAGACCAGCTCTGGTTTTACAGCTATAAACAGTTTAGTTGAGCTTAACTGTTGAAAATGAAAGCATGATGATGATGATGATGCAAATTACTACTTGATTAATCAAGAACTGATATGAAATTAACAGTTCAAGCCCTAACCAATGACTTAAGAACTGTTAAGGTAATGTCTGAGTATATATGCAGTTCCTAGTAGAGTTGGGTTTTTTATTTTTATTTTTTAGAGTTAGGATGTTCACGTCCAATAGATCCAAAAATTCCAAACATCTTCTAGGGAGTCTTTTAGGTATTACTCCAAGGTGGTGGTGGTGGCTGTTAATGATTTTTTTAAAAAAAGGTTGCACCCATAACCCTGGGCATGTGCCTTCATTAATCCAAAACGGGAATTTTATTTTGTTGGAATACAGTTCCCATGATCCCTAAGCAACCAAGCCAGAATGGTCACTACTATTTTTGTAGCCTAAAGATTTAAGTTCTCCCATCTCTATTAAAATTATGTTGAGAGACAGAACTGGGCAGCATGGAAAATGATACAACCCTTAGGTTGAATGCTGATTACCTAAAAGCCCTGTCAGTGTTAGTGAAGTTGTCTCTAGAGATTTGAAGTCTGCAATCCCATTGTAGCCTTACTTGGGTCTATGGCTAGGCTCCAGAGATCTGCTTATGCTCACAACAGACGCTTGTATTAGCTCAGGGGAGTTTTTGACTCTCTTCCCACCTATCCATGTAAATGTCTAACTTCCATACCAAATGACAAACATTTTTGGAAATTTCACTCTCTTATAAAACCTGTTTTGCTATATAGCTTTTGGAAGTCAAGAAGGCTGTCAGAGAAAACAGCTCTCAAGTGTCCTTCGGGCTCACAACATTCATTTTACCACATAGGATCCATGCTTACCATGCTTAGAGTAGTCCCATTGAAATCAGTGGATGAGTTTGTAGTGAAAAACTTACTACAATAATTTGAACTAGTGCACTTTAAGTACTATATATCTGTCTAGATTTAATGCATGTTTTGTGGGGGCAGGATTAAGTTTTTCTGTAGAAATAATGAAGAGGTGCATCATCAAAAGTAGGATTTTATATATCTGTTCTAGACTTTCTGTGGCCTCTGTTCAGCATGTTTATCACAATTAAGTGCTACATGTACGCTCCAAAAAAGAGACATATTAAAAGCTTATTAGAGGTACTGCATGGATATGCTGGCTGGACTGAACTTTGATTGGCTTCTTTGTATCTTATTGTCATGTACTCCAGGCTGACATCAAGAAATGCCACTTGTTCATGCCATGTGATGCTGAAGATGGGCAGTGTCAACTTTCTGGTACGTCTTCACAAGAAAACCATGTCCTTTAGTAAACATGAAAGCAATGAAACTTGCTAAGCCAAGGCTATGCACTATAAATTTCCCAAATGGGTGGTATAGAAATGTAATAAATAAATAAATAAAAATATATTCCTTGTTCAGAATTTACTGGAATGTGCAGAAGCTAACAGTAATGCATTGTTATGTGATAGCAGGAGATCAGAAGAAAGAAAGTTGTTGTTGTTGTTGTTTTACATCACAGCTTTCCAAATTCGTTAACTATCTGGAAATTACAATCATATATATATATATATAGATAGATAGATAGAGATAGAGATAGAGATATATAGATATATAGATATATTTTCTTAGGTTTGTGATAGAACATCAAATTAGGCACTGTGGTTATGCTATTACATTTTGCAGAGGGGATAGCTTTCCCCCCCTGCTGACAGTGTGGCTGGTTTCAGTCTGTGTCATTAGGCAGTAGTAGGCTAGCATGTTTACATTATATTCAATAGCAGCAGTCCAAGAATCAAACTAGATGACGTGTTTATCTTCTCCCCCACCCTCTGAGGGTCTCACCCTCCAGCAGTGAAAAATCACTGCCTGTCATAGCATACTATTTCCCTCCATTTTTATATCTTGCATTTAGTGTGCTTTGTCTTGAGTCTGGTCACTGAAAGATAAACATGGACTTAATTTGCAAGTGTGACTCCTATCTCCAAGGAAATCCACTTTGGGAGGGGGGGGAAATGTCCCGCTTGACTCTTAATCCTCCTGCATGGCAATCTTTCATAAAGCCAAACTTTCTGCTCTTATGGGAGGCAAAATTTTGGCCAGCAAGATGTGCTGTGGCAAACCAAAAACAGAAACAAGCTAACTGCCTCTATTTCCAATTCATTTGTAGTACAGTGAACCCCCGCCTAACGACGTGTTTGAATAGTGTCATTTTCGATTAATGACGCTACTGACGCACCCGTGATCATTCGAATAACGACAAAAATATCATTATTCGAATAACGGCGGTATTTTTACCATCGCTATTTGAATAACGACCAAAAAGTCGTTATTCGAATAACGACGGTATTTTTACCATCGTTATTTGAATAACAATGTTTTTGTCATTATTCGAATAACGTTTTCTGCATAACAACACTACTTGGGGAACCAAGTAATGTCATTATACAAGGGTCTACTGTACATCCTCTCTGTACAGTTAACAGCATTTTAATACTACAGTAAAACCCCAACTAACATATGCCTTAAATTACATAAAATCTGACTTACATAATGATTTTGTGCTAAAACAATGTTTTACATGATTTCCTATGGGTTTGCTTCAAAATATGTAAAAATTCATTTCCCTATGGGTTTGCTTCGATTTACATAAAAATTTCATTTTTCCTATGGGTTTGCTTCGAGTTACATAAAAAATAATTTTTCCTATGGGTTTGCTTTGAGTTACATAAAAAACAATTTAAGCAAATGCCTACAGAATGGACTTTTTTCATAAGTAGGGGTTTTACTGTACTTTAACTGTCATGTCAATTTCTACAAAAACATGAAAGATTTCCTTTGGGCAGGTGCTTTGAATTCTTTGCTAGAGAGTCTTTCTCTTTCTTCTGAATGACAGCAGAGAACTCTTTAAGACTCTTCCAAACAACATATGCCAAGATTTTTTAGACTCAATCATGACATTTCAAGTAGTATCAAAGCTCATACCTTCTCTGTTGCTGTAGAGAACAGATTGGCATTTGGCATCCTGAGGAGAAAGTAATTTGAATTGTGCAGGAGGTAGAGATTTGTTGCTTCCACTGTGTGGAGAGGAATACAGTATAGATCTTTAATATAGTGATTGGTAATGGGAAGAGCTAATGTTGCTATGATCATCCAGCTCCTTTTGAACCAGGTCTGAACTTTATACGGATCTGAACCTAATGAGACTCAAGCTGACATTTCTTTTTGAGATTCCTCCCCTTTAAGAGAATATTGTTCAATATTCCTTTGTCTTGTTCATTGCCTCAAACAACCAGATGTCTTAGCAAAACATTTGTAACTTTCCCAGTAGCTCGCTTATGTGTTGTTAATCTTATAAAGCCTGCGGCCGGTCACACTTTCTCAGCTGAACCACATCGCAAGATTGTAGTGAGGATAAAGTAAGACATGTATACACCATCTTGAGTTCAGCAGAGGCAAAGCAAGATATAAACGTAAGAAGGAAACAAGCCACACAGTACAATTGTAAACTTGTCTATTCAGACATTTGACCTGCTGTTTTCAATAAGGCTTTCTACAAGTTAGCCTTTGTTACCTAAGCTCAACATTCCTTATTTTCCACCTTTTAATAAACATTTATGAGTTTTTACTCCACTAGTTCTATGGGTGTTTGCTATTCTGCAAGATAATCCAATTGTTATATATGAGTTACCTGTGTAATTATTTTGATGTTAATCTTTACTTACATGTTCTAACTCTCATGTTGCAACAGATAGCAAACAGAAAAGAAAGAAAGTTATATCTTGGCCATTCATGCTGAGACGAATCCCTGCTGGGTCAGAAACTCTGGCACATCTTGTACCCGACTCGAAGCCTTCTCTGTTTGACCAGCCTTTATCACTTGTTTGCAGTCAAGAAGATATACTGCCCAAACCAATACAGGTAAGGAAGGATTTGCATTAAGAAGCTATATTCCTTTTGTAACAAAGGATGCCTCTTTCGCTGCAAGAAATACCATATATACTCGAGTATACGTCAGTTTTTAGCCCCCAAAATGAGGTCCAAAATGAAACTCGACTTATACTCAGGTCAACATAAACACTCAAAAACATACCCACCCAAATGTCTAAATTAATTAATTTACCTTATTTTAATGTATTTTAATTATTGAAACTCACTAGCAGCTGCTGCATTTCCACCCTGACGTCTACTTAGGTCAATCCATTTTCCTAGTTTTGGAGGTACAAATTAGGTGCCTCGACTTATATTTGGGACGACGTATAGTCGAGTATATACAGTAAGCACAAAGCTAAACAATTATTATTATTATTATTATTATTATTATTATTATTATTATTATTATTATTATTATTATTATTATTATTATTATTATTATTATTATTATTATTATTATTTGGGGGGGGCTTTTCCAGAAGGAAGCAGTTATTCAAAGCTAGTAAGGACTTAGAAGTAAACTATATATTCATCAAAAAATAATAAATTGCATGCCAGGGAAAGTCTTAAATTGCACTGCATTCTTCAAAGAGTCGAGCAGGAAGCATCTAGCTAAATGTGAGATAGCAATTATAAAAACAACAGAGAGAGAAAAAATAAAATAGTTTTTGGGGCAGAGAGAAGTCAGAAGAACACTGGGCTCAGATAGAATCCCAGTTTTGCAAATACAGTATTATAATTTCATCAAGTCTCTTTCTGAGGGTTGTCACTGCTCTGTGAAGATCTTGTTTAGCTAGGTGTTTGACCTATCTAATTGTTCATTCTAGATGTTCTAACAAATGGGTACCCAAAATTTTTAGGCCATGGGCCAGTCACATGGTTCAATGGGCTGGTCACATGGTTCAGTGGGCCAATCACATGGTGCCTCCCACCAGAAGCGGAAATAAAACACACCTTGCAATCTGTTTTGCAATAGGATGAGATAGATTTTAGGCTGCCATTTTTTCTGCTTAAACCAGGGAGTATTTTTTTATGATTTATTTTGCCGCCCAACTCTGAAGACTCTGGGCAACTCACTGGAAAAAAAACCAATCACATTTTAAAAACCAATAAAAACCCTATTAAAACTGCCACCAAAAATTACTCCAACCCCTACAGATTAAAAGAGGAAGAGAGTATTCTTACTAAATCAGCCAGCAGGTGGGGGTCACCACATCGCTGGTGCCCCACACCTGCTTTGCCAGCCAGGTTTTTAGCCCTTTCCTGAAGGACAGCAACTCCGTCTGGAGACACAGCTCAATTGACAGAAAATTCCAAAGGGCTGGAGCAAACACAGAGAAGGCGCTCCTTTACTAGAGAAGTAAAACGCTTCTGCTCGGGTGCCTTTTGCTTCCAGGAGTGACGAGGACGGTGCGGGTCGGATGAATTGGCGTCAGGGCTGGATCCAGCCTGTGGGCCGTAGTTTGGGCACCCCTGTTCTAACGTGTACATCTTTCACTTTATGTTATTTTACCTGTATATGTTTTTAAAAAAGAAAAATGGACACAGAGAAAGAGAGCTATGTATATCTTAAAATGTAAACAGAAAGAATTTTATCAGTGGCAATTGGACATTTCCAATGACATGGTTCCTTCTACAGAACTGTACAACATTATTTGGGCCAGTGATCAGGTTCAGTTGTTTGTTAACAATCCTTACCATACCTGTCAACCCGCGGCTCCAGAAAAACGGGACCTGCGCACATTGCTTGTGCGCAGGTCGCTTTCTACGCATGCATGGAAGGTTTTTACCCCCACTGCCAAATTACGGGGTTTTGGCAGCGCGGGGCGGGTTATGACGTCAATTGACGTCAAATTACGGGGTTTTCCTGGCCAAACCGGGATGGTTGACAGGTATGATCCTTACTGAAATGATTCATAACAGTTGCTTTGTTCTCACTTATTTGCAGGCTATTCTTACAATACTCTTTTTGCAAGGACCTCATACTGAAGGAATATTCCGAAAAGCTGCCAATGAAAAGTTACGCAAGGAGCTGAAAGAAGAGTTAAACTCTGGAGGAAATGTTGCGTTTGAAAAGGCATCTGTGCATTTGTTAGCAGTGGTTTTTAAGGTGTGTGTGTGTGTGTGTGTGTGTGTGTGTGTGTGTGTGTGTGTGTGTGTGTGTGTGTGTGTGTGTGTGTGTGTGTACTCACATGCATTCTTGCTGAAGCTATTGATTCCTCTGCGAAGTAAACTGTACAAGCAGATAGAGGCAGTCAGCTCAAGAGGTTTATAATGAAAGACAGCAGCAAAGGTGTTGGAGGAGAGAGAGAGGCATAATGCAGTCCAGCTTATCCTGTGTCTCTGTTACCATAATATCTGTGCCACTCCTTGTTGGCATGAAATGGGGAGGCTTGGTGTTTTGTTCTTTGCCTCAGGCAGAAAAATATTATTAGTCTGCTCTTTTTCCCTGTTCAAAAGAGATTTAATTTAATTTTTAATTAATTTCCAATTTGCATAGCCGCCCAACTCAAAATGATTCAGGGTGGCTCACAGCATTAAAAACAACACAACAATAAAAACATTAAAAACATACCCATAAAAACCCAATTTAAAGTACTACAAAAATTAAAAGACCGAGGATTAAAGAAAGAGGATTAAAAGATGTTGCTGTTATTTTATCAGCCAGCAGGTGGTCACCACCTCACCGGTGCCCCAGATCTGCTTTGCCAGTCAGGTTTTTAGTTCTTTCCTGAAGGGCAGCAACTCCGTCTGGAGTCGTAGCTCAATTGGCAGGAGGTTCCATAGGGCTGGAGCAGACACAGAGAAGGCCTTCCTTCTGGTGCTAGAGAGGCTTGCAAATGGCACAGCAAGAGATCCTCTCCAGTCCGCTCTGGTTGGATCGACAGATGTTCTTGGGGTGACTCGGTCTCTTAAGTATCCTGGCCCACTACCACGTAGGGCTTTAAAGGTAGTAACCATAACCTTGAATTGCACCCAGAGGCACACTGGCAGCCAGTGCAGCTCATGAAGCAGTGGTAAGGCACGGGCATACTGCCCGCACCCCATCACCACCCGAGCAGCCTCATTCTGGACAAGTTGCAGCCTCCGAATGGTCATCAAGGGCAGCCCCATGTAGAGCACATTGCAATAGTCACGTCTGGAGGTGACCAAAGCATGTGTGGCCATGAGCAAGGAGTCCCGTCTAGGAGCGGGTGTAACTGGCGGATCACACAAAGTTGTGCAAAAGCCCTTATGGCCACAACTGCCTCCTGCTCTTTGAGCAGGACTCGTGAGTCCAGGAGGACCTCCAGATTATGCACCGGGTCTGTTTGGGGCAAAATAGCCCCATCCAGGACCAAAGATGGTAGCTCCAGAGATAACATGGGGGCCCTGACCCACAGCCACTCAGTCTTGCCAGGATTCAGTTGTAGCCCATTGTCCCCCATCCAGACCCCAACAGCCTCCAGACACCTTGATAGGACTCCGACAGCATCACTTGGATATACAGTATTGTGCAATACCAAAATACTAAAATAAGGATTATTTTCTTGTAGGATTTTCTCCGAAACATTCCTCACAAACTGTTGTTAACTGAGCTTTATGATGAGTGGATGGCAGCACAAGAGAAGACAAGCCACCATGAAAGAACGGAAGCCCTGAAAGAGTATGTTGGCCTATCTTCAGAAAATGACTTATAATTGTTCTTTGACAGACAACACAGAGAGGCATTGGTTCTAAACAATTTTACATGCCATAGTCCCATTGATTACCCTGAAATTACTACCTAGGTTACAATCCTTCACCCACTTTCCCTTACTGGCATGAATGGGAAGTAACCAGATACAGGATTGTGTTAGATATTTATAATTATGGCTTGTCTAGGACTTGAAAAATTTACTTTTGTGGGCTACAAATTGTAACAACCCCTAAAGCCAGCATGACTGCTCGAATTCATAGCCCAAAACTTAATTCTTCCAAGATCTGAACTTGCTACATTTGCCTTTTAAAATTTAAATTGTTAGGAAATTGGTTTGCTGGAATATTTTTAGAAATTGCATTGACATTAAATGCTGAGTTTAAGCACATTGAGCTGTAAATTACAATGAGTAATTTGACT
The DNA here is from genome assembly GCA_035047345.1 of Bradypodion ventrale. Lineage (NCBI taxonomy): Eukaryota > Metazoa > Chordata > Lepidosauria > Squamata > Chamaeleonidae > Bradypodion > Bradypodion ventrale. The sequence goes on from JAWDJE010000001.1 coordinate 92,568,183, forward strand.
GGTAAGTAAGATCATCAATGTCTGTTTTACTGTCAGAATGATCTGACACGTATTTATTCACAGTTGAGTCTCAGTCAATTCATTGGAGCTTATTAACTGGTAAGAGCACTTATGTCCATCTAAATTGTGGAGAAAGGAACTTAAATCCCATTGCCTAATTAATGTATATATGGACGTGTGGTGCCAATTGATTAGGCAATGGAGTTGTGTTTCACCTTAACTCCAATTTAGAAGGAAGGCTTTATTTTGCTCAATTTCAGTATCACATTGTTAACTTTGAATTGCTATGCAGCATCATAATATCATCAATGTTGAAGGCCTAAATTTAGCTTAATTCAAGGTGGAACTCATCCTTCAGCTTTCATTGTTAAGAGCAGAGAGCAGGGTTATAGTTTCTATGCTATCTCACAGCTTTGAAACTATGATAGCTGCCTCATATATGGAATGCTTTATAATGGAAAAGAAAAATGTACATGCCTTGGCTCATTGACCTTACTTGTATCAAACGGCATTCTTAGGGACTTTAGCCAAAGATGTGCTTCTAGTGACAGGAATAGCTCTAATTCCCTCTCTGTACTTGTCAAGTATCCTGGATTGGCCGGGATTTCCTGTATTTCCACGCCGCTTCAGCCACTCACCCACTGCCACCATCCCGTAATTTGACTGGCATGGGGAAGTAGTTACTGCACATGCCCTTCTGCACAGAACCCTTCTGTGCATGCATAGAACCATTCTGCATGCGCAGAAGGGTTCTGTGCAGAAGGCTTCTGCGCAGGTCCCGTATTTTCTGGAGCCGCGCTTGACAGGTATGTCCCTCTCCTTTGTGCAGTCCTCAACATATGCCCTGGCCTAGAAGCCTACTCTGAAGGCCAAGGAAGCCCTCTGCAGTCCCTGTGCTAGCACTAGCACAGTATCACATTTAGGGGTTCTCTCTCATTCTTTTTTTTAAAAAATCTATAACTGTTACTGCAGTGAGTATTACAACATTTGATGCCTTATCTGTTAGTTTTTTGTTTACCAGTTCAAGCAGCTTCAGTTGATGCTCCGGGGCTTTTGCATGGGAATCTTACTTAACCCCTTTAACTAAACATTTCTGCATTTTAAGAAAGTCTTATCTATTATAAGTGAATATTAAGTACAGCAGAACCCCACATAACAAAAAAACTCTGTTCCACGTTATGCGGTTCCGGATGGGAGATGCCTTGCATAAGGGGGGGAAATTGTTCGTTAACCGGGGTTCCCATTAAGCGGGTATACCCCAGTTACCAAAAACCCTGCATAATGAAAAAAAAATTGTTATGCGGGGTATCACCATTGCAGAATGTACGCTTTGTTGTGCAAATTTTTCGCTATACGATGTGTTCGTTATGCGAGGTACCACTGTATAAGAGTTCTTTTCTTTAAAAAAAGAAGTATTTTAGTATAACTTTTCTCTCCTCGCTCATTTTTATAGGGTTGCAAACAAGCTACCAAGGCCAAACCTTCTTTTGCTCAAGCATTTGCTATGTGTGCTCCACCACATCAGCAAAAGCTCGGAGATCAACAAAATGGATTCTAGCAATCTTGCCATCTGTTTTGGGCCAACCATGTTGACATCAGATTGTGACCAAAGCCTGAACCTTGATGTCCAGAAAGGTTTAACAGATAAGGTTAGCACTGTTTTACTTCCTACTGCTTTCATTGCTGTTGTCCAAAGAAAAGAAGGCCACTGCTATAACACAACTGTCAAAAAAACCTTTACATGTATGTCTATTTATTTATTTATTTGTTTGTTTGTTTGTTTGTTTGTTTGTTTGTTTGTTTGTTTGTTTGTTTGTTTGTTTGTTTGTTTGTTTGTTTGTTTGTTTGTTTGTTTGTTTGTTTGTTTGTTTGTTTGTTTGTTTGTTTGTTTGTTTGTTTGTTTGTTTGTTTGTTTGTTTGTTTGTTTGTTTGTTTGTTTGTTTGTTTGTTTGTTTGTTTGTTTGTTTGGATGGATGGATGGATGGATGGATGGATGGATGGATGGATGGATTGATTTGTATGGCTGCCCAATCACCAAAGCGACTCCATGCAGCTCACAATCCCATTGCACACAACCCTGCATAAAAAAACCAACATATCATTAAAAACCTTACATAAAACACATTGTTAAAATCTTTGTAACAAACAAACTAAACAGATAGACTAAAAACCCAGATGGCGACTAGCATATTCATATCAGCCAACGGGGGAGAAGTTCTTCCTCTCTCTACTCCCCACACCTGCTGGGCCAGCCATGTCTTCAGCCCTTTCCTAAAAACTGACAATTCTGGCTGAAGACGAAGGTCCATTGGCAGGAAGTTCCAAAGGGCTGGAGCAGATACTGAAAAGGCCCTCTTTCTCGTGCTGGAGAGATGAGCCTCTCCAATGGATAGTACCTTTAGAGAGCCCCTCCGGTCCACTCTCATGGGGCAGGTAGATAACCTCGGGGTGACGCGGTCTCTCAGGTAACCTGGTCCACTACCATGTAGTGCTTTAAAGGTGATAACCAGCACCTTGAGTTGCACCCAGAGGCATACCGGTAACCAGCACAGCTCCCGCAGCAAGGGTGAGGTGTGGGCATACCGTCCACACCCCATCACCGTGTGGGCAGCTGCATTCTGGACCAGCTGCATACTCTGAATGGTCATCAATGGCAGCCCCATGTAGAGTGCATTACAATAGTGCAACCGGGAGGTGACCAGTGCGTAAGTGACCGTGAGCAAGGAGTCCCGGTCCAGGAACGGGTGCAACTGGTGACTCACACGAACCTATGCGAAAGCCCTCCTGGCCACAGCTACCACCTGCTCCTGGAGATTGTGCACCGGGTCTTTCTGGGGCAAAAGAGCCCCATCCAGTACCAAAGGTGGTAACTCCTTGGACAAACTAGGGCCCTTTATCCACAGCCACTCAGTCTTGCCAGGATTCAGATGTAGCCCATTGTCCCCCATCCAGACCCTCACAGCCTTCAGGCACCTGGATAGGATGTTGATGTCTTCCAAATTGCTTGCAGTGATCTAATGCTGGGAACAGTAGTTTGAGGTGGATTAAGAACCTTTAAGAACCAATGTTCTTGGCCATTAGACTGTCACATTTCTAAGGAAAGAAGTGTTGATTTTGCCTGAGTGACATTTCTCTATGGTATTAAAATAAGGTTAAATTTAAACTTCCAGTTCAATAATAGTTGAGTAAACAATAATAGAGAGTAAACAAAACAAAAACATTGTAGCACTTTAAAGACTATCTGCTGTCTGATGAAGTGGACTTGATCCACAAAAGCTAACATTAAAATACAGCAGTCTTTAAAGTGCTACAACATTTTTATTTTGTTTACTCTCTGATAAGTTAAATAATGGTTTTTGGATCATGATAGCATCAGTTAATCCTAGGATGGAACCGGATTCAAGAAAGGGCCAATCACTTTGTATCAGAGCCTATGCTGGGCATGTAGAAGCCGGGATCGAATCCCAGTGCAAAAAAATGGGAAGTGATAGGACAGACTTCTATCTGAGATCCTGAAAACGGCTGTCACTCAAGTAGACAGTACTTGGATGGACTGACTCTGGCCTGATGGGAGGTAGTTTAACAAGAGTGTGTTCTGTGGGTACAAAAGAAATTACACTTACCTATTGGGTAATTTATTAGATATGTTAAATGTTGTAGTTCTTGTACTTTTTAGAGTCCAATCCTCAAAGGGTGATCAGTTCAGACTTTTATTAAGAGGAATTCTTCCTTTTCCCATCAGTCCAATGGACAGGAAGGAAAAATAGGGGTGAGCAGAACAGGAGACGAGTAGAAAGAAGCCAAGGAATAGCCTAGCATTCATTTGCCCCAGGCCCTACCCAATGTTATATTTGAATTTACTTGCACTTGAATGTATCTCCTGGCAGACTGCCCCTGAAGGAGTCAAGATGTCTGCAGGAAAAAATGGTTTCCTCTGTTCAAGCTTGGGGAAGTTAATGTCAAGAATATATGAGCCAGCATGGCTGCCGGTTTTTCCAAGCTGTGTCATGTATCTAAGCACTTACAGTGGAACCTCAGTTAACGAAATTAATGCGTTCTCCAGGACATTTCTTACAGCAAAAATTACTTTAACTGAATTTCCATAGGAATGCTTTGAATGTAATTTCCCATAGGGATGCATTAAAAACCAAAATACATTAACCAAAACATGGTTTTCCATAGGAATGCATTGAAAACCAAATTAATATGTTCCAAAAAGAATTCTGTAAACCAAGCCACTATTTTCTATGGATTTCCTTTTGTCATGCGATTTTTATGTTAACCGAGCCATTTGTTAACTGAGGTTCCACTGTATAGGCAAAAACCATGCTCTTTGGTAATAGATTAAGTATTGGCCCCATCTGTTATCAGGCAGGGAATTGGACAGCCACAAGCAACATAGTATTGGTATTGACCTTAAACCAAAGAATGACTCATGTATACATGGCCTGCTCTATACAAACAACAATATTGTGAAGTTGTTTGAGATAAAAGGCCAACTAACAAAATGCCATTGATTGATTTACACAGGTGAAAATATTGGTGGAATTCCTCATTGACAATTGTTCTGAAATATTTGGGGAAGAAATCTGTTCATTATACTGTATTTCTGATGAAGATTCCTTGGACAAGACAGGTATGTGAATCATTGTATGTAGTATAAGCAGACCTCTGTGTGAGTTTGTTTAGAATTCAGGGATTCTCAACCTGCAGGCAGTGGGTCGGATGCGGCCCACAGCACCATGCCCCCCCACACACACACACACATACACACTGCCTCCACCACACCAGGAAGTGACATGTGGTGGAGGAAAGGCCAAATGGCCATCTGCCCCCCCCCCAAAGCTGTCTGAGGGAGCATGACCTGGCCCCCGGTTTTAAAAGGTTGAGAACTCCTGGTTTGGATCATTGTCAAAGCCTATTTCTCAGAATGTGTTAGAATTTCATTAAGTACTACACTACTTGATTCAATTGCATGTTATTGCTAGTTCTTTAGGCAGGCTCTAAATACCCAGGAAGTGACTACAGACACCTGGCAAACCACAAAGTCATATCATGTTCAAACCTCTGAGAGCTCAGATGAGATTTCAGATATTACCCTTGTACTGACGTTGCCCTCATTCCATAACAGAGAAGGAGGAGATAAGGGGTGGGGTACAGCTTTCTGGTAGATGTTCTTTTATATTTAAGGATATACAAAATAATCCTGGATGAGTATGGGATGTCAACTAAAGATGCTATATGTAAGCAACAATATTAAGTTGTATAGTTAATAGTCTGTGAATATGTGAGAATTTGCCTTTTGTTGTTACATGGAGTAGCACACATCTCCTTTTGGGACAACTAATAATATTCTTGTAGACTGGACTGCAGTGGCTCAAGTGGCTAAGATGCTGACTGGGAGGCGGAAGGTCAGCAGTTCGATTCCTGAGTACTGCACAACGGAGTGAGCTCCCATCTTTGTCCCAGCTCCTGCCAACCTAGCAGTTCGAAAGCAAGAAATTGCAACTAGATAAATAGGGACCACTTCGGTGGGAAGGTAACAGCATTCCGTGCGCTACGGTGTCTAGTCATGCCTGCCACATAACCACTGAAATGTCTGCAGAAGCAGACAGCGCTGGTTCTTCGGCTTTGAAACAGAGATGAGCACTGAACCCTAGAGTCAGATACAACTGGCTTTTGAGCAAGGGAAACTTCTACCTTTTAGACTGGAGATATATCATGTACATTTTTGTGAAAAGAGTAGCCATATACTTTCTAATTTGTGGGGAAAAAATATTGTCCTATAGCCCACATTACTCTCTGTCCCTTTTTTTAACAGCAAACAACTACAAGAATTGATCTTAACCCCCCCCCCCCCCACCAAAGTCTTCTGCACATACTTGTAAATACTACAAGACAGTCACCTCCAGACTGGATTATTGTAATGCGCTCTACATGGGGCGGCCCTTGATGACCATTCGGAAACTGCAGCTGGTCCAGAATGCACTGCTCGGGTGGTGACGAGGTGCACGCGCCTCGCCTCTGCTCCGGGAGCTGCACTGGTTACCAGTATGCCTCTGGGTGCAATCCAAGGTGCTTGTGATGACCCTTAAAGCCCTACATGGTAGTGGGCCAGGATATCTAAGAGACCACATCACCCCAAGAACATCTGTCCATCCAACCAGAGTGGACCGGAGGGGCTCTCTAATTGTACCATTGGCTAGAGGGGCTCACCTCTCTAGCACACGAAGGAGGGCCTTCTCCGTGTCCACACCGGCCGTATGGAACCTCTTGCCAATAGAGTTATGGCTACAGATGGAACTGTTGCCCTTTAGGAAAAAACTTAAAACCTGGCTGGCAGGGCAGGTGAGGGGCACTGATGGGGAAGTGACCCCCACCCACTGGTTTGTATAAATTAAGATCCTCCCTCTCTTTTTAAGGACAGGGTGGAGGGGGGGTGCTTTTAAGACTGATGGTTTATAATTGATTTTAAATGTTTTTAGTTTGCTATTTTGTTTGTCTTTTGTCTGTTAGCCGCTCTGAGTCACTTCGGCGAGGGGGCGGCAATATAAGTACGAATAAATAATATAGGTCATCTCAATTTGGCAGGGCAGCTCAGTGCAGAATTTTCAAGCCCCATGAGATTTCTCATTTTGAAGTGAATGTTAGGAAAAGAATGTTGTATTTTCCTCTTAGGGGCTCCATAATTTGTCCAAAATCACTCTTTGCAAAACTAGTATTGTTTCCCTTGAGGAGCAAAGTGCACACGCTCAGAACAGAGAACAACCAGATGATTGTTTTAAAAGATACAAACAGCCATCCAATGCTTGTAATCATTTGTTTCATTCCAAGCAACAAAACAACAGCCATCTTACTTTAATGCAATTTGTGTTGTTTCCATTAAAGCAGCATTTGCATTTAAGTGCTATTTGTGAAATTTTGCTTATTTGCACAAAAATGTTCTTATTCTCTTCTTTCCCTTTGTATCTCTTTCTCTCTGTTTCTTGAAAGTGCACAAAATATCTTGTCTTCTGACAAGGTATTTTGGCAAAGAGAATAATTTTGCAATTCCTAAAGGATAAGTCAAGTGAGGATTTACATCCCTACACTCTAGTATGATAAAAATAAGTTCAGGAGTGTGAAGGCCAAATTCATGCCTATAGCTGTTTCCACAGGTTACATGGAGGTCAAAAATAGCCTTCTTGTGGCATTGTTATTAACAGGTAGCCAAGAATGCCTGTGCAGGCATTTCTAGCTTTTATCTTAAATTTTGGGTGAGGAAACCCCACTGCCTAACTTAGAAAAACTGCTGTTCCTGGAAGCTCCAGGATACAAAATATTTAAATTAATTTTAATGTACATTTCTTATGCTTACTCTCTCCTCTAGAGACACCATCTGCAAGCCAGCAACAAGACTCTGCCTATGGAAGTACAGACTTTGATGGAGAATACAATCCCAGTGATTCCCAGCCCAATGATTTGTCCCAAGCCAATGAGACAGCCATTACACCATGTGGTACAGAATTATATTTACAAAAACGACTAGCCCAGACCGCTTCTGTATCCTCACTGAGCCGATTCAAACAATCAGTAGGCAAACTGGATAGAAGGTTTTCTGAACCAGATATGGTCTCTTCTAAAGGCCCTCAGGAAGGCTGTATGAGGAGCCAAAAACTAACTAAAAGTGAGGAGAATGTCATCCATAAGGAGGAACTGGGATTGAAATGTCAAGGACAGACACCACCAACAATGGGAGAACCCTATCTTTCAGGCCTCTATAGGAACAAAAAGCCACTACAGCTATCAATAAGAGCTGACTTGCACTCTGAATTGTCAAGATGTTCCTTGGCCAGGGCATCTTCCGGCAGTTCGCTTGACAGTGCCTCCTCAACTTCAGACAGTTCTGTTTTCACTAGTTCGCCATTAACATCGCCTTTGGCCTTCCAGAAAAATGCAACTCGGCCACAGTCCTTTTCTACCAAGTCTTCAAAGGGAAATGACCTATCTATCAGAGAGCTCAAGAAACATTCAATGTCCTTTTCAGTAGTAACCCACAGGAAGGTGCTAACAAAAACACAAAGCTGCATTATGAGTGGCTTTCAAAAGGGCTGTTTCAAAAAGGACTCCGTGCAAGAGATGCATCTTTCCCACCAGACTGTGCAAGACACTAGCGCTGATCAGTGTAAGCCACCGTTGTCTGTGGGGTGTCAACAGAGGTCTCATTTCCTGTCATCAGATGAGGTGTTTTGGCTTGTGGATCAAAAGACTCCCAGGAAGCCCCCATCCTACGAAGAGGCCACCAAAAACTGCTTATGTGCTAGGCTTCCTTTCTACAATAGCTTAGCTGATCAAAATACAAGACCCACCACACTGCCTCCAGGTGACAAGTCCCACTTTCCAAGGCACAACAGGGAGGTTACAAATAAAGTGTACAAAGACCTTTTAAAAAACAAACTGCCAGCTGTTGATGTTGCAACAGGAATGCATTCCCGGGCTAATCTGCCACTCACTCCTCAAGTCTATCGTCTCAGGACCATGTCTGGGTCTTATCTAAACAACAAACAAGAATATCTGGTGCGGAGATGCAGTCAACCAGCCTTTGACCGCATACATTGTGCTAAGGAATCCTATGTTTGACTTATCTTTCCCATTTATGCCCAAATGCGTATGGTACAGGTGGCATGAAAGCACATCTTTGGAAACACATGGCTGCTTTTAATATAAACTAATCTGTACCTGCCTTCCCTAAAAAAATTAAAAAACCCACCGTTATGAATATATATTGTTTTCTTACAAGTACGCAAGTTTTGTATATAATGTATATATTTTTGCTTATTAGTGTTTGTGAATAAGGTGGAGTTTGAAAGCGAAGTGAAAGGACCACCAGTTTCCCCTATTTTGTTATTACCAAAGTCCTATGTCATGTGAGTTACTATTTCCCTAGAAAAATGAAGACGCTATGGAGATACAATAAGTACTCTCAACAAGAGTTTTCTAAATGGTCACCCTCCAGCATGTTACAATCCCCATTTTCCTTAACTAAATCAAAATGTTGCTGCGGAATGATGGAATCTGCTGCCTAGACATCTGAAGGATGGTTTGGGAAATTTGCCATAATTAATCTCAAATCTAGAATGAAAGCAAAAAAAATTTTTATAATGTCTGATGATGCTGTTTTGTCTAGTTTTGCATTACTCAAACTGCCACAGTTTCCACCATTTCCTTTTCTGATGCTGTTTCCAACTGAAATAAACCTCAATTGTACAAAATGGTCTCGGTCAAAAATGTAGGATCCTCTTTTTGTTTCTTTGTGATATCTCTGAATGTGCCAGTAGACAACTAGTATGTTTCATAGATCAGTGTACACTCAAAAACTAAATATTTGTATATGTGTACAAGGATTATAATAACTAAAATAAGAACATACTCACCTTTCTGTATGAGCCTAAAGTTATCTTCTATTCTGTCATCTTGTGTCTTTAAAAAAAGCTTATAAAATGTTTCTTAAGCTAACAAAGGGAGCATGAAGAGAAATCCATTTATTTTAATTTTGTAGTCAAATCAGAGGCATTCTGCCCTTGAACAATATCTTGATTCTCATTATTAGCAATGCATCTACAACAGGCAAGTGCAGTACAGAAAATACAAAACAAAAATGTGCTAAGAAATCACAATTTACATTCTACTAATTCCCTGTCTTTTCCTATTTGCAAGGTCTCATATACCATACACAGCAGGAGTGCCCAAACTACGGCCTGTGGGCTGGATGAGGCCCCAGATGCCAATTATCTGGCCTGTGAAGCCCTCATCGCTCCTGGAAGCAGAAGTAAAACATGCCCATATGGGCGTGTTTTACTTTAGCTTCCAAGAGCGATGAGGGCTTCATAGGCCAGATGAATTGGCATCAGGGGCCACATCCATCTCCCAGGCCATAGTGACCAGCTCCCTGAACATGTGACCAGCCCACAGCCTGAAAAGTATGGGCACCCCTGATATACAGGGAAGGAGTAACGTATGACTTTTCAGATGTTGTTGATCTGCTGCCTTCATCATTCATCACTTTTAGCTAGGCTACCTCAAGATGATAGGAACTGTAGCTCAACAACATTCTACCCTGGACCTAGCAGATAATAATCCATTTTCCTTATCCATACTCCTGAACTCTCATAACTTCTAGTGCATCAGTTAATTTGTCTGATATAAACTTTTAAGTACTGGCACTGCAGTTAAGGCAGTCACCTTAGTCGAAGTCTATTGAGGCATTATAAGCACTCCTAGCTGGTAACATGCATCATTGTCATCAGATATTTTAAGACAATTTAGTGGATCCTAAGTAAACATGGTGATCCACATCTTGATATGCACTTGCACTGGTTTTGGTTATGTGTACAGAAGCTTACATCAACTACTTAGTTGAGAGAATGATGTATTGAACAGATGTTGGGAAACGTATCTTTGGACTACAACTGTCTGGATCCTCCAGCCTGCATGGTCAGTAATAATCATGTGTACTATCAGGTTGATTTTTATTTATGGGGACCCTTTCCAGGGTTTTACACGCAGAGAGTATGCAGAAGTGGTCTACCACTCCCTTCTTCTCAGGGTGCCCTGGAAGCGCAAGTTTACACAGGCTGACTCTTCTTCCTAGAGGCACAGTGAGGAATCAAACTCTCAACCACTGAGCCATCAATCCAGCTAATAGTAGAGTATGATCAGTAGCTAGTCCCAAAAATTGTTCCAAGGTCAAGTATTGACCTAATCTATAATGGTTGCTGCTAGAGTTGCCATGATTATCTCCCACAAAACCGGGACAGAAGTATACTTGACAAAACTGGGTGGGTTATCTACAAAATAGCCTTTTTAAAATCAAACATAATATGACAGCTATAAAACACTTTCACATTAAATATATCAATACATAAATGAATTTATTTACAATAGTTAATTATTACTGTAAAATGATCTGTTATACTTCTGAGAAGTCGCATTGTGGTCAGCTCTTAACGTCCTCAGTTCCAGGGAACACACTGGTCACACTTATCAGGCAGTGGTGTGAGGCAAGGAGGTTAAGATTTGTCTCCGGGTATATTCTAACTCCAATGTGGCAGGAAATCACTTGTTTGATTGTGAGAGTTCGAATTTATTTTAACAGTGTGTTATAATGCACAATCAGTGAGTTTTAAAAATCCAAAACTTTAACGTGATTTTTATTGAACTGGCCAGGACAATTTTTCCAACTATGAATCCAGGACAATCCTGGCTTTGCAGGATGTACGGCAACCCTAGTTGCTGCTATGAAGAGTGTTGGATCATATTTTGCAGGTACCAAGAGCATGGGACTATGAGTCATCCTCTGCTTTTGTAAGGATTTGTCACACATGCAGTGGGCTGCTAAAATCATCTGTGGGATTCAACAAAAGGGTTGGGTGCTTTCTTGTAAAATGATTACTAGAGGTACACTGTACTCCCTGTACATAGCCTATTTAATAGCAGTAGTCTTCATTGTATGGCTTACAATAATCTAGTGGTGTAAATATAGCGGTGTGCATGGAGGAGTGTATTCTTTTTAAATCCAAAAAATAATCTCACCAGAATAAAAGACCTTTTCTGCTTGCATAAAGCTTCCATTTAAGTTACTCATTCTTTCCAAATATTAAGCCAATGTCTACCAAAAGAAGGCCTAGCCAGACAATGGCCCAGGAGTGTTAATGTGATCTACTCTAAACTCACTTTTCTTAAAATCATGTTAAAATGAGTAACAAAGAGCTGTGTTACCATCAAGACTAAGGTATTTCTTCCAGCATGGGCAATAATAAATGGATTCATTTCAAAGCTGTTATCTTGTTATTTCACTCCACCCTCGTGTGGAAATTAAAATTAATGGTTATTGTTTTATGTGCCATCAAGTCTCCTTGCATTTCTGAATGAGTGGCCTCCAGAATGGCCTATCATTAACACCTTTACTTATTTCTTGCAAATTCAAGACATTAATAGCACTTACCAACAAGCTGTTGGAAAATTTACCTTTTTGGAACAAAATCCTTGGAAAACCTCAGCCAACTGGGTGTTGTAGTAAAAAAGTAACTTTAAAATGAGGTGTAAAATTCTCAAAAATAAAACTCAAAAACAAAAAAAGTGGGTATAGTTTTATTTTTTTACAAATGTCTTCCAGTTAAATATTGAGTACCATGCAATCCATATCTAATCCTGCACCAACCAGAATTAATGTACCTGGGTATTGCTTCCATCATTCATACATTCATATGATGTTCCTCTTTATTTTAGTACAATGACATCTTCCATTACTGTTTGTATTATCACTTTATTGGAGGGCTTTGTTCTGTGCTCTGGTGCTTCCCATTTAAAGTTGATGTCAAGTGAAAGCCTCCTAGTTGGAACCTTTCAACGCACTTTCAATAAGTACTCAAACAAAGAGCTCTGTGTTTATTGTGCAATGTTGCCTGACTCTCCTCAAACCATTGAAATGAAACTCATGAAATATATATGTCTTACATAACTTGCTGATTTAATTAGGGTAGCTCACAGCATCAACTTCATCTAAGCAATTTGAACTGGGGAGGGAAGAACATGTTCAGCTTCAGTCCCATATGAGGCAAAAAAAACAACAACACACATACATTGCAACAGGAAACTAAAAACCAAGTTTGGTCACAGCTTTCTCTGAATTTTCTTGGTGTTTATCTCTGACAACATCTTGACAGAGTCAAAGATTCTTTATCCACATTGATAAAGCTTTAGTGTCAAGGGACAAGAATGGTTTCTTTCAGAGCTTAGAAAAGTTAACTTGCTCCTGTACTTCTTGGACAGCTATGTGACCTGCAAACATTACCCCAGAGCTTGGAAAAGTTTCTCATCTTTTCCACTAAATCTCCCAACCTCTCAATCACTGGCTTGCCTGGCAAGGGGTCTCTAACAAATGTTTCCCAAATTAATGTTTCTCAGCTCTGTAACTCCTTTGCTTAATTTCTGTATGTTAGGCTATAGTTCGGCAACAACAGACACGTACAGCATACTTCCATAATGTTGGCAGTTTACATAGTGTTGGCAACAGGACTATTTGCTGTTAACAGTTACATTTGCAAAGCTTCTTTTGCACATATGTGATTCTCTGACAATTTTCAGCTAATAGTTCAATGTGACATATTTTTTTAAACCAGACCCTTAGAATCCTGTGTTTCTATTATTGTGCATTAAATGCTGCATATTTTGCAGCAGTATTAGATTTTGAATGCACAACAGTCGATGTGTCAGACAACATAGTACAAGGTTACAATTAAGAGAATGGAAAAATGCATACAGGATGTATTCAAGGGTTGCAGCGACATCTTCTGGTAAAATCTGCAGGCATTAACTCAACATAGGTTGTGATTTGTAATTATCAGGAAATTCCATTGTGGAAAGGAAAAATAACTTTATGGGAAATACATATTCTTCATAATACCTAAGCCCTACACAGTCATTAAGGAGTATGTAACTCCCACAAGCATTGAGGCAAGTAAAATGTCCCATTATCATTCTGAAAACAGAAATATGACTGTGAAAAGGGAGAAGTTACTCTGTCCGAGTAGCCTCTCTGTGTGAGCCCCATCCCCAGTTCTGGGAGATTTCGACTTTTGTGGAAGCTTCACAAGTAGTCTCCTTCAGTCAGTTGTGTTTCTGTGTTCAACAAAATGAGAGAGGGGCATGACCATTACATCCTCAATACCTGTGCTATTTCCAAGCTTCTTTAACTAATAATCAGTGTTTTCTTTTGATATCTGATATCAGATGCAGCCTGGTTTTTCCCCAGCTCACCTCTAAGAAACAAAGCTTGGCACATCATCTTGCCATGAACATTTGGGACTTTTGTTGATAATTTTCCTGCGCTATTCACACAAAATCAATGCATGCCTGAAGAAGTGATCTTGAATCATGAAAGCTCACATAATGTTTGATTTTTTTTTTAGTGATCCAATAAAGATATCACCTTCCTCCTGCATTCGTATTGTATATGGATCACACAGCTGTTTTTGCTTGTTCTCTTTGGACTCATGTGTCTGAAACTTTGACCAGCAGACCAATCTATACCAATAAATTTGTGCGTTAACCATTGGAATGTGACAAAGGATGTTGCACCAGGCCCCACTAGCCCCGACCGAGCCTCCATGCACTCGCCCGACCAGGGTTCACAGGTAACTGTTGGGTTGAATTTTGTGCCAGTGGGGCAGGAGCCCCCCGACCGCAAACAAAAAGGACTCCGTTTCCCAACGTTCCTTGAGCTGCGCCACACAACAGCCAATCAGGCTGAGAGGCACGAGCAAAAGGAACGTTCAGAAACAAGCTGCGGCCAATCAAAATGAAGCCGCAGGAAAAAAAACCACTGCACCAACGGTAAACACAAACTGAAAACTACAAGCCCCAGCATCCTGCGCACCATGAGCACACAGAACGCTGAGGAAGCCGGCACGCAAAAAATAAAAATAAAAAACACACCAGGAGCGCAAGTCCACCGCAGGCGGTCGCAGCGCCTCAAAGTGACACAAACACCCGCCGGCCTTCTTGCATGGAGCAATGGAGAGGAGAGGGACTCCCTCTCCTCCACGCTACCCCACCGAAGACACAGCGAGACCACCACCGGCCTCAACAAAAGTTGAGCCGGGGTGGGGAAAAACCACAACAGAGGAAGTTCAGGGGGGGAGGTATTGATGCCTTCGCGCCCCCCCCCTTGAAAGCAAAATAATTCCTCCGGAAAGGAAAGGCACCAGACGGCACTCTGCCCGGTACCTTTACTTGCCGAGTAAGTGTTTTGCTTTCAAGGGAGGGCGAAGCCATCATTGACTCTTCCCCTTGAAAGCGAAACAATTCCTCCTCTGTAGCATGGGGGGTGGGGAAAGAGGATACCCCTCTCTTCCACCACCCCCACCCATACTTCAGCGAGGCAACGGGGAAAAACTATGTTTTCCCCCGCAGCCTCGGAGGCCTGCCCAAGCCAGCCCATAGCCAGAGGACGAAATTAGCACCAGCTGCGGCGGTTGGGCGGTGGAGTTCGGCTCCCGCCCTCCCTCCTCCGGGTCCTGCTTCGCCCGGAGAGGGATAAAAGACCAGCCGTGGCCCCGAAGACGCCGGGACGCTCTGCCTTGCCCTCTGGCCCCGACATCGCCAGAGGACGAAATTGGCACCAGCTGCGGCGGTTGGGCGGTGGAGTTCGGCTCCCGCCCTCCCTCCTCCGGGTTCTGCTTTGCCCGGAGAGGGATAAAAAACCAGCCGTGGCCCCGAAGACGCCGGGACGCTCTGCCTCGCCCTCTGGCCCCGACATCGCCAGAGGATGAAATTGGCACCAGCTGCGGCGGTTGGGCGGTGGAGTTCGGCTCCCGCCCTCCCTTCTCCGGGTTCTGCTTCGCCCGGAGAGGGATAAAAAACCAGCCATGGCCCCAAAGACGCCGGGACGCTCTGCCTCGCCCTCTGGCCCCGACATCGCCAGAGGATGAAATTGGCACCAGCTGCGGCGGTTGGGCGGTGGAGTTCGGCTCCCGCCCTCCCTCCTCCGGGTCCTGCTTCGCCCGGAGAGGCATAAAAAACCAGCCGTGGCCCCGAAGACGCCGGGACGCTCTGCCTCCACCCTCTGGCCCCTATCATCGCCAGAGGATGTATTTTTGAGTGCTGTTTCATTTGACTGTGTCGGTGTATTGTACTAAGTGTTATGTATCTAATTTTTTATTGTATCTTTTCACTTTCCTGCTGCTGGCCGCGCTGTAGTCAGCATGCACCAATGTTAACTGCTTAGAGTCTCCTTTGGTAGAGTGAAGCGGTATACAAGAATAAAGTGAAATGAAATGAAAAATGAAATACCTCCCTCTTTCCCCCCAAACCCAGGCTACGGCAAGGCACTGGCCAGCCCCCTGTAAATAAATACATACATATAAATAAATAAAAGAATCCTCACAACCCCCCCCCCAACGCAAGGATTTAACGTGGCCTGGCCAGCAAGGCAAGGTCACGTTAAACCCTCCCAACCCCCCCCCACACACACACACACACATTTAACCCATTCCCAGGTAAGCAAAGCCAGCGGACGGCGCTCTGCCCGCTGACTTTACTTACCCCAAAATAAAACACAAAAATCAGAATAAAAACATTCAAAAATAATCAAAATCACACCCAAAAATAAGAACAAGACAGAACACATAGAACACCCCCAAAAAAAAAAAACAACAGAGAACTCACCCCCACGTCCTCCCTCCACGACGTCCGGAAATGAAATGAAGAAAGAGACTACTTACCGGAAGAAGCGACAAGGAGAGGCCAGTAGAGAAAAACAGTCAAAGCAAAAGAAAACCTGAACAGCACCACCCAGAGGCCACAGGAGAAAAAACAGTCAAAAATATTCACAGAAATGATTCACACATTTCTAAAATCCTATGTTCAGTTTTCACTCAAAAATAAAAACACAACATTTTAAAATATTTTAAAAATATTAAATTTGAAAAAACATATACTTACACATTTTAAAAATTTTTATCCAAAGTACAACTATTAAAAAAATTCGCATAGTAAAACATTATTTGCTTTAAAAAAATAATTGTAAAAAATTATATCATCCTTTCCTCCTTTTTTTAATCCAAAATAACAAAACAAAAAAGGCTGATCACAGTTTATAACAGCCCGTGCATAAAAATAAACATTTTAAAAATCACAAAACCTTTCAACACCATTTAAAACAGCCCGCCACCATTTGTTCAAGAAAAAAAAAACCAAATCCTTTACTATCCAACACAATTTTACGTCTTTTTATATAATAATACACATTTAAAAAAAACTTCCAAAACAATTTAAAACAGCCCAGCACCGCCGGGCAATCTCTGCTAGTTTCAATTATATTATCTGAGATTCTAAATCTGATCTGAGATAATAGAATCCCTTATCTGGAATTATTCTTAAAAGTCGCTATTACCAACAGAAAAGGTGTTGAATTTCTGTGACTTCTCCTTCCTTCTCCCTGCAGCTCCTTATGCCCTTCAAAAATTTGCTCTAGTGGACAGGGAATTACTCTGGAATTATAGTGGCTGTATGACAGGAATGAATTAACAAAAAAAAATTCTATTGACAATACCTCATTTTGCTGGTAGATCTTCCTCTGTTCATTCATGTAAGGGCCATTTCTGTCTATTGACAATCCTAATTAGGATCCATGCCATTTTTAATTATTACATTTGTGTCACCGTAGAGCACATCCAGCCCTCTGACACCGGGTCCAGGATGTTATGAAATGGCAAGTTGTTTACTTTGTTAGCAGTACATTTTAGTATAATGGAAAGGTGAGGAATTCTGGGATTTCTCTCCCCACCCCCCACCCCCACCCGCCCTTTATATTGTGATAGGAACTACACATAAATCAGTCAGAGTACTCTGTAGGTGATCCACAAGTTAATTAGCATTTTGCTCCCAACAAGTTGGATATTTTTTATCAACCTCGGAAGGATGGAAATCTGAGTCAACCAAGAGCCCATTGGGATCAAACTCAGACCACGAGCAGACTTTTGGCTGCAGCTTAACTGCTATGCCATAGAAACTCTTAAATTTCAATAATTTGGCTGGCTTTGGGTACTATGTAACTTGACTTTGAGAGGCAGCAGCTGCTAGATCTATAAGAAGGACATTAATTTTCAGCTTCAAGAGTCTTGAGTTACCTTTAACTATTATAATCAATCACCGAGTGGTATCCCAGAGGAGTGAAAAAGACTCCTTGGCAGGCCCCCCAAAAGATGGGAAGACTTAATTGAGAAATGTGTGGCAGCAAAAGGAATGGAAAGCGAGTTGCGACCAGCAGGAACTCATCCCTTTATAGTCTGGTCAATTGAGGAATTTGAATCTAAGTCAGGCAATCAAAGCACATTTAAAAAGACATGATTCAACCAATCTGCCTAAAACTCAGCGGGAGAAGGTTCAGAATGATTTGGGAATGCTGGCAGAGTTCCAACTAAGAAGCAGAATGGCTTAAGCAGCATTGATTTACCTTGACAACCACTGTAGAGAATGGAATTCCACAACAAGTAGCAACTGTCGGCAGGGAGGATTGTTCCATAATGCCACCAAGGCTTTAGGAGGTCTATTAGAACCCACTGTGACTAAGATCCAGCATGACCTCAGTGGTTCTCAAGACAGAGGGCCCGTCAACACCATCTAGAACTTACTCCTATAGAAGCCAGCCTCGACCTGTGCCTGCCAGAAAGCGTTATCGAAAAGCCACATTAACCAAAGAAAAGTGAGTAATAGCACCAAAACCATAAATCACCATGTCCTTGACTCACAATCCTTGTTTGACCAGACTTAGCCTGGCTGGAACTTTATCCTCATCACTTTTGCAGTCTTTCTTTGTCCTATTTTTATTCTGGGTCTGTCTGTTGAATACATTGCATTCATATCAGCATTAAATGTGTCCCCTGATTGCACCAGCTCCAGAGTTGCTGAATTCCTACCTACAGTTTCAATAGTGTTCAAAGGAGAGATACCAAGACTCTACTAAGGATTTTACTATACTGATCTTAACACTGAATTATCTCCCATTTTGACTCTTACACTATCATGTTGGCAGTGCATTTTCTCCCACCACGATTGGAGATAAACAAAAGAAAGCAATAATTTTTGTTGCCTTACTGTCTTACTTTTCATTATATATATATGTAACAAGTGTGTCTTTTTAGGTATCATGAACATGCACAATATTCAAATATAAAACTACACTCTGATAGCTGAAATCTATTAGCATTCCAGAAACATAAGGCAGGCAGATCTTCATGACTGAGCAATCTTGCTTCCAAACAAAGTTCACATTTAGGTCCAGAAGAACAATGACAAAACTAAGCAAACTATGAAAGGTTTCTGCTGTGACAATCACATATATTTCAGTACTTGAAGAATTTCCTCTGCCAGTGACGACATATCTGTCATGCGTGTTTCAACCCTAGAAAAAATTGTAGCTCTGCCATTGTAATGTCACTTTTCAGTTACCAGCAAGGCTATCTTTGAAAAGCTATAAACAGTAGTAAGTCATGCTGTCCCTTTCTTCCAAGCTGATTTTTATTATTCCCATAGATAATTCCACTGAGTTATAGACAGTACAATCTATTTGTTCTTAAGAAAACAACACCTGAGACACAGGGTAATGCTGCAAAAATAAAACAAATGAAATCATTGTTTCATTTAAAAAATCCATTAACCAAACTAGTTAGTTTACAGCATTAATCTTATCCTGTAAATTAGCATTGTCTGTCTGAAACTCAGCTACTGGTCAG
Organism: Bradypodion ventrale; assembly: GCA_035047345.1. Classification (NCBI taxonomy): domain Eukaryota; kingdom Metazoa; phylum Chordata; class Lepidosauria; order Squamata; family Chamaeleonidae; genus Bradypodion; species Bradypodion ventrale. The sequence goes on from JAWDJE010000001.1 coordinate 92,587,457, forward strand.
TTGTTTATCTAGATATCCCATGGGTAAATTAACAAGAGCCTGGAAATGCCATCTACTAAAGACTCTCTGAGGAAAGCTTTCATACCACCTTGCTATATACTGTAATACAACCTACTGTTGGCATTTGCCCAAATGTTACCTTCAGTGTTATAATCTTTCCAGATATCTGGGGATCTTGAAATAAAAAGCTGAATTTCAAAGAGAAACAACCAACATAAGCCTATTAAAATGTCATCCTTACATAACTCTCACAACAGTTTATTTCCTTAATTTAATGAATTAGATAACACTAAAATATATGAGATGTATGTGGTGATAAATAAGACAAGGGATGTAAACCATTGCAGATTTTCTCACAAATGAGTCAGTGAGGTTGCAAGGTTTCTGTGTGTTTTTCACATTTTGGGACTTTTTGGTGAACAAATTATAGAAGTAATTTTTGTACCAAAACCCCTGTATTTTGCACGAAGTGCACATTTTAATTCAAAATATGAGTTTTATTTAATGTGAAATGCAAGAAGTTTTGCACGTCTTTCTTTCTTTATACTCTTGATGGGGGAAAAAACCTTGTCATTTTGCTTCTAGGCAGGCACACAAAAAAATCACATAGCTGAATGTTTTTCAAAGGGGATGTTATGATATCTCAGGCTATCGTTTTATTGCTTTTTGGTTGGCCATGAGTTATTTATTCAAATAAATATTTACCTAGTTATATTCACATAAAAGTTTCAGTTAATGATTGTCACTGAAATGAAACTGAATAAATAATCCAGGACAGCTCCATCATCTTAAATTGAGCCAGAGTTGAGTTACTAGATTCCATGAATAAATATGGGCGTTTTCACCACTTACCATATCATGAAAGAATGTGTATATGTGTTTCTCCAAATATTGAAAATATCTCTCATATTTTATTCGATTGTCAGTTATACACTGATACTAGATTTAAATACCTTGCATTCCTATTGGAAGGGGGGGGGGACTTTTTGGGACTCTAATCACAAACTGTCCTATCTATTCTTGGGTTCTAACATGCGCATTATATGTAGAACTGCCAAGTTTACAATTAAACAAAGCAGTGGCCGAACGGTACAATCTATAGAAGCAAACACACTCCATTCGAGGCTCGGAAAAGGGTAAAATTTAATCCAAATGCTATGCAAATATCTCCCGGGTTACAGATTTTTTCAGAAATAAATTCCTTCTTCAGACATATAACATTTGAATAATCTGTAACAATACAATGTGATTATTGAATGTTACAATTTAGTAATTTCATAATGTAATAATTCTATAATACAAAGTATAATAATTTTATAATAATCTTTAATACACTTAAATAATGCACAATAAATCCAGTTCGAAAGCAACCCATAGATCAGTGGTTCCCAAAGTGGGCCCTATGCCCCACAGGGGACTTCAATTCCCAGAAGTCTAAGTCAGTATATTGGCTGATCAGTGCTTTGAGGAATTGACTTAGGCTTCTGGGAAAGGAAGTCCAAGAACCAAAGTTTGGGAAACACTGCCATAGATGAATAATCTTGTTTATAAACTATGTTAGTATTTCCAACACCCACCTTGTATATCTTATTTCTTATATTTCTTAATTCTTTTATCTAGGAAATCTTTTTTCTTATTTATCTTTTTATATATTCATATTTCTTCTTTTATCTTTTAAATACATTCCAAGCCTCACTCAGGCATCTCTACGTGGGCTTGTTGAACGTTAACTTATACTGAGAAATTTACTGAATATATAATGTTATGACAGGTGAGTGTGATGTATACCAATCTTTGGGCTCCTGATGAGTGAGGACAGTATCACACAAAACTTAAAGATATCGGGACAAATCCAGTACTCTTAATATATTCTAGTGAGAACAGGTGATGTACCTATATATTTATCAATAAACCCCCCTGCAATACCAAAGTTTCGCATAAAGCTTGTAGTTTATATGATAAGTTTGTGTAATCTATAACAGTCCGCAAAGATCTTAGATGCATATAAAGTGGGGAAAAGATACTGTATCTTTAATTACAGTTGCCATCTATAGTTAACAGTCAATATAAAAATAGGGCAAATTGAATCTCCAGCACTTGGAGAGACTGTCCTCCTTTGCTGTTTGGACCATGGTCAGAGAAAGAAGATATAAAAACAATGGAAGCAATGGGGAGAAGAAGGGGTGGGTTTTCCCCTCAAATGTTAGAGGTGAGAAAAGGCCTTTACCAATCAAATTACGGTAGTGGTGGGAAAGCACAATCATGTTAAACTCTAAACCCCCTTCCCACTGATATCCAGTGTTAGTGCAGGCAAGATTGCTGTTATCCCAACAGAATGCTTATATGTAATGCCGTCCAAAAATGAACCATAGCATGTTGAAGCTCTGGATTCCAAGTCTGATTAGCATTATTGTAGTGGTCAATTTTTGAAGTGCACTTCAATGAGCAATCAAAAGCAAAGCAATCACACTTATATACCACCCCATAGCACTTAGTGTCTTCTCTGGGCGGTTCGCAAATTAATTAGCATTTTGCCCCCAGCATGCTGGATACTCATTTTACTGACCTTGGAAGAATGGAAGGCTGAGCCAACCTTGATCCCTGGTCAGGATCGAACTCACAACCTTTTGGTTGCAGGACAGCAGTACAACCACTGCGCCACCAGTGTTCTAAAATGCAATTGCTCTGTTGATATATGTCAGTAAACCAGCTGTTATTTTCTAACAGTTGTCTTGTAAAACTAATAAATCGTAACTGCCCATTCTAGATGAAATTGCCGTCAAATACTTTGCACTTCAATAGGGATAGCTCATCAAAATATACTGTTCTCAGCTCCACCATACACAGCTATCATGGGGATTACAGCTAAATTTAGGAGAAACAAAGAAGCATAATAAAAGTGGGAGATTATGCAGTCATCTCTGATAATAAAAACATCCTGGTGCTTCAACCCTGCAAGTCCAGATGCTTAGTGTGGAAAACATGCCAGTTCAATCTTTGCCATCTCCAGCTAAACCAAGGACCAGGGAGACAGTATTGAGGTTGACCTCTGCCTGATGAGGCCGAAGTAGACAATAGTAGACAATATTACTCGGTTAGATCGAGGTAACTTCCTCTAGTCTAGTACTGGTCATCATAAGTGTCATGTGGCCCAGGGATGTCTCATACTTAGAATGAGGACTGCCAGAGGCGCAGAATGATAATATTTAAGTAACTGGTCACTTCATTTTGTTCTTCTTTGGGTTCCTATAATAAAGCATAGATATCCAGTGCAGTGTAGTGGATAGAGTGATGGAATAAGACTCAGGAGGCCTGGGTTCAAATTCCTGCTGTCATGGAAATTCACTCATAGTGTGGAAAACCCACTCCTTAAATATCTCACTTACCTTGAAAGCCCTGCTAGAATTGCTATATGTTGGTTCTAACATGAAAACACATAACAAAATGATAGACAGAAAAATATTTTAAACAACTAAATAAACATAATGAAAACAATTTAGACTTCTACTAAAACTATGCCCTTCTTAATTTTATATATTACAGTTCAGAAGGTCCAGTTCAGTATGGAAATCTCATGTATGACCGCCACGTGGTTCGAGGCAACACATATGCTGCTCAAACACCTTGGGTCAGTCCTTTTACTTACATACTTTTATTCCAATCACAAATATATAAAGCTAGAAAAGTCTTACTGGATGAGGGCATGCTTGCATGTTTGTTAGTGGTTTGTTAGTGATTTATTGTCCTTCTGTTTCCATGAAAGGGAAAAGATGTATGGGATTTGCTGTCTCTGATGGCGAAATAAATTGCCTGGTCTTTACTATGACACCAAAGGCTATGTCATAATTTGCTGCTTTGCCTTGAAGGAGGGGCTTTGCTTTGGCTTACCAATTTACAAAGGTGAAGCCACAAAGAGCCACAGTAAAGCACCATCAGTTTACAATCTGAAGAAAGGGAAGGTCTCACCCTCACCTCTGCTAAGATCACAGGTTGTCCTCGTGTACTGTCTGAAAGCATGAAGGATTCTAGCAAGTATGAGGGATGGAGCACACTCATGAACCCTACTTCCTACAGCAGTGCAAAGATCTGCAGAGGCACTTCTCAGTGGGTGCAGTAGACCACATTTATAGTGCTCACAAGAGCTCTTCTTTATTGGGACCCAGATCAGGGGAGTAATGTAAGCACACTCTTTAGACTCTACAGGCCTGCATGCTAAACATTCAAAGGTCTGCCTTGCTTCTGGGTAAGGTGGAGATGGAGCAAGTTTACTATGTCCCCCATGTTCTCACCCTCATTTACTTACTTAGACTTGGCTCCTCGTCTTGCTATACAGCATATCAGGCTCCTCACTGCTTCCACAGCAATAGGGTTTTATGGGCCCCAGGGGCTAACCCTGTGCCCAACCTTTCTTCCTCTTCATCCAGGCTTGGGATTGGCAATGGCAGAGTCTCACTCTCATTTAGCCTGTGAATGTCAGAACATGTTAGCTGATGTCAAAACTATCCTGGACTTTCTCTCTTACATCTTTGCTATGAAGACGGTAATTTCCTTAAGGAAGATCCCTTGGACACTGAAAAAAGTTGTCCAAAGTGACACAAACACATTTTGGAGTCAAAATGTGTTTGTATCACTTTGGACAACATGTTTCAGTGCCCAAGGTATCTTCCTTAAGGAAATTACCATCTTCATAACAAAGATGTAAGAGAGAAAGTCCAGGATAGTTTTGACATCAGCTAATATGCACACCTCAGCCACCTGCAGATTTCCCTCAACTAAAACCTCAGGAGAGAAACTTTCTAAATAGTATGAGATGGTGAACAGCAACTAGCAAAGGCATAGATAACCCTAAATAAGGCAGACCGGCCTCAGGTTGTAGGAGATTCCACCTTCCCACATAACCCTCCCATTTCCCCATTAGTGTATTGTTCCAAAGGGGCTCAAAATCATTTAGGGAGGGTTGGGAAGACAGGTGGCTACAGATCAGAGGAAAAAGTAGGAAATTCCTCCTGTGAGCTTTCTGAAATTTAACCTGTGGTGTGTTCTAAGCCAATGCCCCTGACATAGTCTGGCAGGCAGGATGACAATATAAGAAAGCCAAGGGTGAGTGTGGTAAGACTCATTGGCCTAGCTTACATTCTGGTTTCACCATCATTCATTGCTGGGCTAAGTTGTAAGTGTAGCATACAATCAAAAAAATGATTAAACTTAATTCCCACGGATCTTACCTCCGTGCATATTTACTTGAGACTCAGTCTAATACTCATTTAAACCTAATGCTCAGCAAACATGTGTCCAATCCGTACACCCTGTTCATTTTTGTGAAATATATAAAGGTGTGCTTTTGTCTGGATTTCATCAATTGCCTGTGACTCCAAAAGGAACAGGTAAATATACCAAACAACAACAATAACAACATCTATGATTATCTTTCTAACAGTCTAAAAGAGCTTAATCTGAGAGGATTTGAGTGAGACCTAAACTTAATAGGAACTGTGGTGGATCAAGCGGTTAAGATGCTGAACTTGCTGACTGGAAGGTCGGAGTTCAATTCCCAGGTACTGCATGACAGAGTGAGTGCCCATCTCTGTCCCAGCTCCTGCCAACCTAGCAGTTCGAAAGCAAGAAATTGCAAGTAAATAAATAGGGACAATTTTGGTGGGAAGGTAAACAGCATTCGGTGCACTCCGGTGCTGAGGCATGCCTTTCATGTCCACGGAAACATCTGCAGACGTAGACAGCGCTGGTTCTTTGGCTATACACAGAGATGAGCACTGAACCCTAGAGTAGGATACAACTGGCTTTCAAACAGGGCAACGTTTACATTTACCTATACAGTACTTAAGAACTGCCAGCAGGAGAAACACTGGAACCAAAATTTGTGTTACTACGAGTAGGTCATTAGAATAGAGCAGAAATTGTCTGATTGTCATAACAGAAGCTTTTCAAACCTCCTCTAGTTTGTGAATGATCTTGGTTTTTGTTTGTTTGTTTTTTTTGTGATTGGTCATTGCAATGTAAGCAGAGACTTTCCTTGCAAGTATGATGGCTCAGTCACAAAGATTTAATGGAATCATGTCCTTGAAAAACTGATGGACCTAGCTTCTAATGACATGCTATCTGTATTGTATACTTGGCCCCTCATTTGCAATCTACAGCTGCTCTCACCCATCACCACACTTCAAAGGTAAGTGATGAACGTCCTACCTAGTAAGAAGTGGATTAAACTGACACCAAGAAGAACCGAGCAGAGTAAGTAATGCTGCTGCCTGAACATTCCTGGCACAATAGGACCCCTGGACACTATTTCTATTCCAGATGCTACACTTGAACATTATATTACTGAGCATTATATTACTTATGAGGAGTAAGTAATATTATATTGTTATATTATATTATATTACGAGGAGAACAAATAAGTCAATCTTGAAAGAAATCAGTCCTGACTGCTCCTTAGAAGGTCAAATAGTAAAGATAAAGATGAAGTACTTTGGACACCAAATGAGAAGAGAGGATTCACTTGAGAAAGCCTTGATGCTGGGAAAGGTGGAGGGCAAAAGAAAAAGGGGACGGCCAAGGATGAGATGGCTGGATGGCATTGTGTACGCAGCGGGCACCGAGCTGAGCGGGCTGAGGAGGATGGTGGAGGACAGGGGTGCCTGGAGATCAATGGTCCACAGGGTCGCAAAGGGTCGGAATCGACTGTACGACTGAACAATAACATATTACTTGACAGCTGCTTAGATTGCCTCTTGGGGACAACAAGTGGGGTATATTCCAATGAAATAAATATAGTTTCTGATGAGTGCAACATCCAAAATAGTTTCTCACATCCTTCCTGTACTGGTACACTAAAATAGCAGAGGAATTTTCTCTCTACTTTCCAGACTCCTGAACCTGATCCCATTGAGATTCAGAAGCAACGAGAAGCCCACAGAAAAATGCTTGCCAGAAGGCGAGCCAAAGAAGAGAGTGAAGTACACGCCCCAATGGTTGAGAGTGCTGCAAACCGGGCTGATGTGCAGACAGGTAGTACCCTAGAAAGACCTGTGATGGCCATAGGTCAACAAATTCATTGGGATATTGAAAGAAACCACTCAAGACCACAGGGCCTTGACACTTACAGAAAGAAAGCTTTTTCTTTCCTTTTTAACTTTTTCTCCTTGTAATATAATTAACCACGGGTACTCTTCCCACTCTAGATCAAATCTATGCCTCTAGGTGTTATAAAAAAACTGTAGAGATTGCGCAGGATAATACGCACCTGGTCTTTATGACCCTATACCTGCCTTCTAGAAGAAGGTATAGAGTCATAAAGACCAGGACCAGCCGCTTGAGAAATAGTTCTGTCCAAAAGCGGTTTTGGCTTTCAACACAGTGAAATGCAGTTTATGAGGGAGCTTCTGTATAGAGTTTTTAGAGTTTTAGAGTCTTAGAGTTTTAGAGCTTTTTAGAGGTTAAATGTGTATATGTGGGGTGGGAGTATGTTGATAATTTTGTACAGTTGTATTTTGTTTAGGTTTTGTTGGGTCGATAAGTGGATTTTCAATCTCGTTCTGTGCAGGACAATGACAATAAAGATCTATCTATCTATCTATTTCTCTTTTAAAGAAAGAGACAAGTAGATCAAGACCCAAAAGAGTTTTCCTATGGACAGAACTTTCTCCATGAGTGGAACTGAGAGCAAGAGCCCCTTCTCATACACACTAAGAGTTTATTGGGGAAATTTCCGGAACAGGTTCAAATTCAAATTCAAATTTAATTTGTACCCCGCCTTACTCTGACCGAGGCCAACCCAAGGCAGCAACAACATCTTAAACAAAACAATATAATCAAGTGCAATTCAAAAAGCAGTTATACAATACAGAATATCAAATCAGAAATAAGTACAATATCATACAAAAAATTACAATTCGAAAAATCACATTAAAGAATAACACACATTACAGCCTCAGCCACCCAGCAGGTTTTTAGGTGGCACAGAGGAGGGAGGGTGGATAAGACATCTCCTCATACTAGTATTTGATCACTAAAACCATGTGGACTTTAGGCCATAGGTAGGTTCTTCCTTTCCCCTGCAAACACTGTCTAGTCAATTAGTATCAGTTCTGAACAGTTTCTTCTTTCAAATTTTCTGTAATGTTATATTTACCAATCTCAAACTATTACTCAAAGCGCACTAATCAGGAAATGTCCCATTGAGCTCACTAAAGCTTAATATCATATAGCCAGACTGCGTGACTGCTTTATTATTTTTCTTCTAGGCAAAAGATATTTATCTTTCAACCATTTATTTAATTCCTTTGTTTCTAAGAAACAAACAACACATTTCATTAAATACATAGTGTGCAGATTTGTAGCACTTCTGCCTTATTCTAAAAGAGTTGGGAATTTTAGCCTTTGGCCTAACTCAGAAAGCCATACCTCCTTCACCATGGCTGATGGTGCCCTGCCAGCATAACTTTGCAGGATCACATAATCTCTGCTAGTATTGGTATTGTGCAAACACTAGTCTCCAGTACCCTTGCTTGTCATTAGCAAGTTAGCAATGCACTTATGGATTATGGATTTCCCACCAAGAGGTGTTCAGCCCGATAATGGCCCCTGCGTTTAAAGCTTTTCATATATTTTATCTTACTGTAATTCGTCAATAATAATAATAATAATAATAATAATAATAATAATAATAATAATAATAATAATAATAATAATAATAATAATAATAAAGTTTAATTTATATACCGCTTTTTTCAGTCCAGCGGGCGACTCAAAGCAGTTTTACATCCAATAGGTACGCAATATAGTCCAAAAATGCACAGCTACTAAGGTATCTATACCTATAAAATGGTGCGTTAACCGTTGGAATGTGACAAAGGATGTTGCACCAGGCCCCACTAGCCCGTAATGGGCTTCCGTTCACTCGCCCGAACCCGGTTCGCAGGTAACTGTCGGGTTGAAATTTTCGACCCGGGGGCAGGAGCTCCCCAGTCGCAAACAAAAAAAGGGAACTTCAATTCCCAACGTTCCTTGCACCGCGCCGCGCCAGAGCCAATCAGGCTGAGCGGCACGGCAAAAGGAAAGTTCGGAAACGCGCCACGGCCAATCAAAAAAAAAGCCGCAGGAAAAAAACCGCCACAGTAAGCAAACACATGCAGGCAAAACTACAAGCCCCAGCATCCTGCGTGCCATTAGCGCGCCGAATGCTGAGGCGGCTTGCGCGCGAAAAATAAAAATTAAAAAAACGCCCGCCGCCACTGCCCTTCTTCCCCACGGGCCAGCCAGCATGGCCCGTGGGGAAAAAAACCCCCGCTGCCACTGCCCTTCTTCCCCAAGGGCCAGCCAGCATGGCCCGTGGGGAAAAAAAGGGAACCCCCCGCCACTGCTGCCCTTCTTCCCCAAGGGCCAGCCAGCATGGCCCGTGGGAAAAAAAGGGAACCCCCGCCGCCGCTGCCCTTCTTCCCCACGGGCCAGCCAGCATGGCCCGTGGAGAAAAAAACAAAAAAGCACCCCCCCGCCATTGCCCTTCCTTCCCACGGGCCAGCCAGCATGGTCCGTGGGAAAGAAAGCCACCACCACCACCACCACCGCCATTGCCCTTCCTTCCCACGGGCCAGCCAGCATGGCCCACGGGAAAGAAAGCTACCACCCCCTTCAAAAAGTAAACAAAACAAAAACACTCAAAAACACACAAAAAACAGAAAATGGAACACAAAAACAGCCAAAAACAAACAAGAAAAAACACACAGAATCCCCCCCCAAAAAAACCCCAAACACCCCCCCCAAAAAAAAAAACAACAACAAGAGAGCTTACCAAAACACGTCTTCCATCCATGAAGACCGGAACTCAAATGAGAAAAAAAACGGAAGCGACACCCAGAGGACAGAAGTGAACAATTGTAGAGAGGCAGAAAAGCTCACCACCCCCACCCAGAGGCCAAAAAGAAAAAACATTCAAAAATATTGAAACTAATAAGATTAATTCAAAAGTTAATCAAATAAATTATAAAAACATTCAAAAATAATCACACTAATCTCAAAAAATACCAAAAATAACAGAAATCACTTTTCACTCTAAAAAACCAAAACAAAAAATAAAAATGCGTAAAAATAAAGATTTAAAAAACCAAAATTAAATTTTGAACTAAATATTAAATTAAATTAAATAAATTAAATTAAAATAAAATTTGCATAAACAGAAAACAAAAACCTTCAAAAACCAATTTAAAGAGCCCAGCACTGAAGAAGCCGGCACACAAAAAAAAAGCCAAAAAAAAATCCACTGGGAGCGCAAGTCTGCCGCAGGCGGACGCAGCGCCTCGAAGCCAAAAAATCACAAAACCTTACAACACCATTTAAAACAACCCAGCACCATTGGTTCAAGAAAAAAAAGAAACCCTTTACTATCCAACACAATTTTAAAAAGCCCGGCACCGCCGGGCAAAATATGCTAGTACAAAATAAAACAAAATACAGAGTTAAAAATACACAATAAAGCATTATACAAAAAAATCCCACAAAGTAGACAGTAATACACTTTACAAATTCAAATGACCACGAAGCATCAAACAGAGCAGCAAAGTAATTTCCCAGGTGGGAGGGGCCCAGAACAAGGCAGGTGAGAGCATTCAAGTGGCCGCACCTGGCTCAGACCATCTCCTCCTCCTCCTCTGGCGGTGCCAGGGGCGCAGAGGCAAGCGAGCGAAAAATGTTGTGATTTGTGTCACTGGTATTACTCCCAAAACACAACTGAAGAAGTGATTTTCTCTCAGCCTAGTAACCTTCTGGTATTCGGGGTGGGTTAGGGACTGCGGTGGCTCAAGTGGTTAAGATGCTGAACTTGATAACTGGAAGGCCGGCAGGTCAGCAGTTTGAGACTTGATTGCTGCATGACAGAGTGAGCTTCTGTCTCTGTCCCAGCTCCTGCCAACCTAGCAGTTTGAAAGCAAGAAATTGCAAGTAGATAAATAGGGACCACTTCGCTGGGAAGGTAAAAATTATTCCATGCACTCCAGTATCTAGGCATGCCTGCCACATGTCCATGGAAACGTCTCTTTGGATATAAACAGAGATGAGCACTGAACCCTAGAGTTGGATACAACTGGCTTTTGAGAAAAGGCGACCTTTACCTTACACAAGCAATGCTTATGAGAGTGCAGCAAAGTTAGAGGGGGTGCACCCAAGTGTTATTTTATTCTCTCATATGCACCTTACCCTGTAAAAATTAAGCATTCCTGTGTACACATTATATGTGAATGAAATAAACACATAGATGGCAACTTCTTCTCACTAAATTTGCAAACTACTGTTGTCACTGTTATTGTTGGCACTGTTGTTGTTTTAGCTCACAGATTATTGTTGACTTTCATGCCCCAATTATTTGGGAAGCCATGATCGTAACACTCTTTCTAGATAGAACATACATGCTCTGAAGTTTTTCTTTCACTGAATATGCTATTCATCCTGAATGTGGTATATTCTAGAAGAGCTAGACTGCAGCTCCCTTTACATCAGCCACACTACCTGGGGACATTGGGGGTTCTGGTCCTGAAGCATCTAGAGCCATGATGGTGAACTTTGACACACCAGGTGTTCTTGGACTTCAATTCCTAAAAACCCAAGTCTCTGTGACTCCACGTAAGCACAGTAAACCCATTCATGTGGATTCACAGAGTCTTGGGCTTCTGGGAATTGAAATCCAAGAACACCTGGAGTGACAAGGTTTACCATGACTGATCTAGAGAGTGCTACATTGTGGAAGGTCAGTATCTACTGTACACACTATCCTGCATGCTATAGAGCAGGGGTTCTCAACGTTTTCAGGTCGTGGGCCTGCTCATGAGCCCCATACAGGAAGAATAAGTAAAACATACCCACACATGCACAGAATGCATTTATGGCAGCATTCTGCTATGTGTGGGCATGTTTTACTCCTGCTTCCAGGAGGGGTGAGGGCAGCAAGGGCCAGATAAATTGGCATTGGGGACTGGGGCCGGCCTGTGGGCCATAGGTTGCGAAAGCCTGCCATAGTGGAAAGCCAGGATAATAGTCAAATATGTAAATAAATGAAGAGTGGATCCTTATTGCTTCAGTAAATATTCTATGGAACACATGTTGAGCAATGAAGGATAGGCACACACCTCAAATCCCCTACTGAAACTAGTGTACACTGCATCGTTGTTTCAGAACTATACCTGGAAGAAATTGCAGATCGTATCATTGAGACTGATGATGAATGCCAAACAGATGCCTTTCTGGTGAGAAGAGCCAGCCTTTTATTCATTCCAGAGAAGACTGGGTCAGATGTATCTACACAAATAGAAGAAGGAGAGGTATTAAAGATTCTAATAAATACCCAGCTAAAAATAGTAAAAATACAGTGCTAGAATGTCCATTAATCTTTTTTAAAAAATTCTAATAGATAACTATCTAAATCAGGGATTCTCAACCTGCTTCATAATGCTTCATATGGATCCCTTTGAATCTGCTTTTAGAGGCCTTGGGACTTAACAAGGGAGCCTTTAATGTCCAATAATCATTGCCAATTGCAGTCACAAAGTTGTTCCAACAGAATTCCAGCCATTGGATATAACCCAGTGATGACGAACCTTTTAGAGATCAAGTGCCCAAACTCAACAAACTGCTGTCCATGCTGCAGATGGGCGGGGTGAACTTTGTGCTGGGGGTGGGAGGAAGCAATCCCATTGGGCTGCTGGGCAGAGGGGTGGGGTGAACTCTGCGCTGGGGGAGGGAGGAAGTGATCCCATTGGGCTGCTGGGCAGAGGGGCAGGGCAAACTCTGTGCTGGGTCGACAGCGTGTGTGCCCACAGAGAAGGCTCTGAGTGACTCCTCTGGCACACGTGCCATAGTATAACCACCACTGATAATAATATATTCATTACTCCTAAAGTACATCTGAGGATGTTGATGATGACTTTGCCATGTATTTTTTGTAAATGTGTTGTTTTTTAAAAAAAAATCAAAATAAATAATCGTTTCTTGGTCATAAGAAGCAATGTAACCAGTTTTACCATGTGAAACTCTATCAAAGTTTTTCCAAAAAGCAGCATCCCATCCTCTGTTGTGGTGAATATTGTAATATCCAGGCTCATTTGTAGTCCCACCCATTATTCCAAAAGTAAATGACTTAAGACATTACCTTGAGTGGGGAGAGGATGAATAGCCTTCCTTTCTCTCTTCAGCTCTTTGACTTTGACATTGAAGTCAAACCAATACTTGAAGTTTTGGTTGGAAAAACCACAGAGAGGGCACTGTTAGAAGTCACAGAAGAAGACGAGATGGCCAATCTTCGAGCACACCAAGCTGCTTATCAGGAACGGCGCAATGCAGAGATAGCTGAATGCCATCGTCTTGAAGAACGAGAGAGGCGAGCAAAAGAGGAAAAGGTATAGACTGACTATGCAAACTGCTAGTGACCAAACAAGATGCAATTACTTTTTTTATTTATGTATGTGTTAATTCACGTGTTTCATTTTTTATACACAGGCCTAAACTTTGATTTAAAATAATAATTATTATTATTATACAATTAATCACTGGCTAGGTTCTTTAGTGTATGAAAACCAAGACACAGGACACAGCCTCGGGCTGGGTTAACTCAGGTTTATTGCATGGTGGTCAGAGGGAACATGAGGTAATGGCGGATCAATAGCTCTTTATATACAGTAGTAACACATTTGAACGTGGTTCCATGATAGCCCATTGGCTACTGTCTGCGTGACGTCATTGCTGGTCACGCCCTTCTTGTCCAGGTGTAGGTAGTGGCGGGAAAACTTCCCGCGCTGTTGCCTTTGATGAGTTTGGACCAAGAGAGCTTGGACGCTCGCTGCTGCCAGCTGGTGGTCATTAGCTCGCGTCCGATTACAGGGTTTATGTGATACAGCTGACGGTTACATTGTTACCCGTTGGCAAGGTTACATTGGTTAAGATACATTGTTAGCCATGTAGAAGATTACTCCATTAGAACACAACACTCCTCCCCCCTAGGATGAGACGAAGTCTCGAACTCAACACTCCCCCCCCCTAGGATGAGACGAAGTCTCTCAACCAAGATGGCTTATTTCGAACACGCTGGGGTCTCGATGCGGGCTGCCTTTCCCCGGGTTTGCTACCTTCTCTTTGTCCCCTGTTTTCCTGTCCTGTAATTGGAGAGGGAGACTCGTTAGTGACTTGCCGCGGCTCCGCGGCGTTGTTGGGAGGTGTGTGCTTTATTAGGGAAGAACCGGGGGCACTGGGGGCTAACGAAAAACCCCTCTTCTCGCTTGGATGGGTGGGGGAACACTCCCGAAAACCCCCCCGGCTCGCAAAATCAAAATCAGAATTAAATTCGGGGGCAGCGGTCGCGAACTCCTCTCCCCCTTCCCCGGCCCCTGATAGAGCTGGCGTATCAAAAGGGTATGAGTCGGGGCCGCTGCTTTCCCCCCTTGTTTGGGACTGTTGTCCGTTGCTGTCTCCCCCTTGGGCTAAACAGGTGGGGGAGAACCCTAACGCTGAATCCTGTTGCTGAGCCCCACTGACCGGCCCCCCACTCACTCGGTGCCTAAGTTGGTCCGCGTGCCTCCTCCAGAGGAGACCGGTGCTAGTCTCGACCCGGTACGACACTGGCCCCGTCTGTTCCACAACCGTCCCTGGTACCCAGGCTGGACCTGCGCTGGCGTAGTTCCTGCAATGCACAGGATCGCCGACGGCGAAACCTTTCGAGACTGCCAACCCTATGTTTTTTCCTTTGTCCTCGACTCTCGTCGGGTCTAGCCTGGACAGGATCGTGGTCAGCTTTCGCCGCATCAACAGCTCTGCCGGCGAGTAACCTGACGCTAAGGGGGTCACCCTATACGCTAACAAAAACTGACATACTTGGTGATTTAGGTCCCCCGGGCCCATGCGCCGCAGCGCATCCTTTGTTGTACGCACCAGCCGTTCCACTTGGCCATTCGTGGCCGGGTGAAACGGCGCGGATGTGACATGCCGAATGGCGTTTGCCTCCATGAATGCCCTGAATTCAGCGGAGGTGAAACAACTAGCGTTATCGCTGACTAAAGTGTCGGGTAAACCGAACGTGGAAAAGACTCTCCTTAGCTGGCTAATTGTAGTGGCGGAAGACGTACTCTTTACTGGGATAACCTCCAACCACTTGGAGAACGCATCCACCACCAGGAGAAAAATGGTTCCTCGGAATGGGCCAGCGAAGTCTACGTGCACCCTGGACCATGGCCCCCTTGCTGTGTCCCATTCCCTATGCGGGAGACGGGCCGCTTCTGGTCGGGAGCCCTGGCATGCCTCACAAGTGCCGACCATGTGCTCAATGTCCGCGTCCAGCTGTGGCCACCAGAAGTAACTCCGGGCCAGCGCCTTGGACCGTACGATGCCCGGGTGGCTGACGTGCAGCAGTTCGAGTACCCTCGGTCGCAGGGACGTAGGAACCACCACCCGTTGGCCCCACAAAAGGCAGCCCCTCTCTAGGGACAACTCTATTTTTTTTCGAAAAAATGGGTCGAATTCCGTACCTGGGGATGACGCCGGCCACCCCTTCTGTACCCATGAGCTAACTTTCTCTAGTGTTCTGTCCTTGCCGGTGGCCCTGGCAATGTCGGCTGGTACTATTGGGGGTGAGTCTAAAACCTCTATTAACAAAACCTGGTGATCTCTCTCTACCCTTTCCTTTTGGGCGCTCGACAAGGGCAAAGGAGACCTCGAGAGTGCGTCGGCATGGCTGATCTCCTTCCCGGGCCGGTATTCCAACTCATGCTGGTATGCGTTGAGAAAAATAGCCCACCGCAGCATTCTTGGGGACAGGATCTGTGGCGTGGGCTTACTTGCAGTGAAAATTCCTAATAGGGGCTTGTGATCAGTCACGATTTTGAACGGCCGACCGTACAAAAAAGCGTGAAATTTTTTGGTTCCCGCTACTATCGCTAATGCCTCCCTGTCGGTCTGTGCGTAATTACGCTCTGCTTGGGACAGGGACCTTGAATAGAACGCTATCGGGGCTTCCCTTCCGTCGTCCAACACGTGGCAAAGCACCGCCCCCACCCCCACCGGGGATGCGTCACAGACTAGGACCACTGGCCATTTGGGGTCGAAGTGCGTCAGGATTGCCTCAGATGTTAGGAGTTGCTTCAACTCTTTAAACGCCCTCTCTTGCTCGTCGCCCCACATCCATGTTTCCTCCTTTTTTAGCAACCGATGGAGTGGCTCGGCCACGGACGCCTTCCGTGGAAGGAAGGTATGGTAAAAATTGAGGAGCCCCAGAAATGACTGTAGCTCGGTTTTGGATGTGGGGCGAGGGGCATTCTTGATGGCGGCTACTTTGGATTTGGACGGCTTAATACCCTCTGGTGTGACCCGAAACCCTAGAAACTCAACCTCAGTTTCGAAAAAGACACATTTGTCTTTTCTCAGTCGTAGCCCCGCTTTCTCGAAGACAGTCAGAACTTTATCCAATCTCTTTGCCAGTTCGGCCTCACTCCCCCCTGTTATCAACACGTCATCAAAATAAGGCAACACCCCCTCCAGCCCCTTCAGGAGGCGTTCCACAAGCGACTGAAAAAGGCCGGGTGCCGAGTTCACACCGAACTGTAAACGCGACACCTGGAACGCCCCTTTATGTGTGACTATCGTTTGTGCCGCGGCCGTGGTGGGAGTCACAGGGAGTTGCTGATAAGCTTGAGCCAAATCGAGTTTAGCGAAACACTTTCCCCCATTCAGCCTGGCCAGAAGGTGGCTGACCACCGGCACCGGGTATGCATTAGGGCGGATCGCCTTGTTAATTGTACACTTATAATCAGCGCAAATGCGCACCTCCCCGTTAGCCTTCAGCGCTGTTACAATTGGAGTTTCCCACTCCGCGGAATCAACAGGAATAAGAATCCCCTGGCCCACCAGTTTGTCCAGTTCCGCCTCTATTTTGTCCTTTAGTGCGAACGGCACCCTGCGCGGTTTGAGTCTTATCGGGCGGACCTCCGGGTCTAGGTCGAAGGCTACAGGGGGTCCTTTGAACTTTCCAAGTCCTTTTTTAAAAACGGCGGGATGCGCGTCGCACACCGCTTGTATTGGATCCACCCCCACGGTATGCACTCCCCCTATGAACAAACCTAAGGGCTGAAACCACTGCGTCCCTAGGAGGCTACAACTTCCCCCCTTAAGGACAACTAGGGGCAGTTCCGCAGAATGTCTCTTAAAACTGACCCGAAATTTCCCGACCCCCAACACTGGAATGCTGTTCCCCTGTACATCTCGTAGCGTGGACCTCAACGTTTTAAGTTTGGGTCGCACGCGGGGGTCGATTTTCAAGAACTCTTTCTGGGGAATTATAGAATAGGAGGACCCCGAGTCAATTTCCATCCTGATAGGGGCCCCTTGTACTAGTACCTCAACGAAGTAATGGGACTGTCCCGCGGACACGCTGAACACTGGAGCGTCATCCTCGCTGTCGTCCGAGATGCGGCCCACGCCGTCCTGCTTCCTCGTGGTCTGGGCGCCATCTTTGGACCTTGCTGGACGGTCCGGTCTGGTCGAATGGTCTTGTGACTGCCTCCGGCCCTCCTTCCGTTTTCTGCACGCCCTGGGGATGTGCCCCCGACGGCCGCAGGAGTAACACTCGGCTTTTCTGAATGGGCACCTCGCGCGCTCATGGGCCGCTCCGCACCCATCGCAGCGGCGCCCTCCTTTTCGGACCTTCTGGACCTCCTCGCCGTCGCTGCCTTCCGTAGACGACTTTGAGGCCCGTCGGGTTGCGTGCACCGACTGTCCGGACTTTCCGTGCACCGAATTTTCCGCTTTGCCGGCTCTAGGACGCCACTCACGCCACTGGTGCATTTCGTCCACTCCAGCATTCGTGGACTCCGCGGCTTCCGCGGCCTCTACAACCTCTGCCAGCGTGGGTGGTGGCTCCTTGTTCATCAAGCTGCGCTGCACCTCCTTGTCCTTCAGGCCACACAGAACTCCGTCCCTGAGGGCCATCTCTAGGTTGTCCCATCTGCAGGGGGCGGCGGCTATTCTCATGGCTGTTACGAATGCCTCAACCGACTCGTCCGGCGCTTGGACTCGCCTCCAAAACGCGCTCCGAGCGGGAAACATTGCCCTCGAGGGTCGGAAACGCTCACGCAGCAGCTTCATGATGTCATCTGCTTTGAATTCGCTCACCTTCTTCGGTGCAATGATGCCCACCAGCGTTCGCTTGGTTTCTATCCCAAGCATTCTGGTGAGGATGGCCCTCTTCCTCTCCTCATCGTCTTCTTTGACTTTGAGTTCCACCAGCGCCGCCTGGAAGTCCATCTCAAAAAGCTCCCAGTCTTGCGGTTTGGTGATGTTGAACCCGCTCTGCGCCCTGGCTGCTCCTTGGGGATCCATTATCCCACCTTCGTCGCCAATTTAGTGTATGAAAACCAAGACACAGGACACAGCCTCGGGCTGGGTTAACTCAGGTTTATTGCATGGTGGTCAGAGGGAACATGAGGTAATGGCGGATCAATAGCTCTTTATATACAGTAGTAACACATTTGAACGTGGTTCCATGATAGCCCATTGGCTACTGTCTGCGTGACGTCATTGCTGGTCACGCCCTTCTTGTCCAGGTGTAGGTAGTGGCGGGAAAACTTCCCGCGCTGTTGCCTTTGATGAGTTTGGACCAAGAGAGCTTGGACGCTCGCTGCTGCCAGCTGGTGGTCATTAGCTCGCGTCCGATTACAGGGTTTATGTGATACAGCTGACGGTTACATTGTTACCCGTTGGCAAGGTTACATTGGTTAAGATACATTGTTAGCCATGTAGAAGATTACTCCATTAGAACACAACAGGTTCAGAGAAAAAGATAAAGTACAGCAAGTTTCATACTAATATTCTTAACCATCTCCTCTTCTAGATAGAGGAGACAGAGATTTGGGGAGGGTGGGAACTGAGTTAGCCTACTAAGCAAAAGCTGCCAAGTAGCTTACTTCACTTAAAAACTAGTAAGTTTTTATTTGGCATAAGCTTTTGAGAAATTCAACCCATTGTCAAATCACTACAAATCAGAGTTCTCTATGATATCTAAGTTTAGGGAGTTAAGAGTTTGTTTAAATTCAAGTTGCGAACAAGCCTAGATATGAAAAGACTGTTTGGTTTTGTTTATGAGGGCTTTTAACGATCCATAGTTCTGCAGTGTTAATGTGAAGCGTCCTAGATCTGAACACAGTTAAGTTCCAAAATCTGCATTTGCCAAGATGAGAATGCTGGGGTCAGGATGGGTCAGGTGAGGATGATAAACTCAAGTCACATCAACAAAAATTGTCCCTTGAGGATACTTTCTGAGTTCAGACACAACAGCTAGGATTCTGTTTATGTTTGCATAACTTGCCACAGCTAACTGCATCTAAATGAGCCAGATGCTATGTACATCTCAGTCACATGACTAATCATGAGGCAGACTATATAACCAAGATTGTCCCCAGGATTCATCTGTTAGCCACAATTAGCTGAAGCAAGTTACACAAACCTTCCACAAACGCAAATAGACAGACAACTAATATGCTATACTCACCTGAGGCAAACTAACAATGATTTATAAGTAAAATTGTGATTTTTAAATTACTTGTTTCAAAATATATTTGGTTTCACTTACCTGAAATCAAACACACACTATTTAAATCTAACATTCTGTCATAATGACATCTTTTTTTTCTAGCAGATAAAATTATCAGACTTCCATTTATCCATCTAACAATTAATTTCAATCATGCTATATCAAGCATGTAGCACCATCACAAACAAGTGGATTTTTGGCTTTCCCCACATAATACATCATTCTTGGAGCCACCTCTGCTTTCACCTGTTATGAAAAGACAGAGCTGTACTTCAACACAACAAAGGTGGCAACACAGAAAGTGTGGGGGTCGGGGTGGGCAGAAAGAGGCAGTGATGGGGGGGGGAGGTACCCTCCTCTTAAGTCATCTGGAAACAAGTGTGACTCAACATGTAACCAGGCAACCATTTAATGGCAAAACTTCCACCAAAAAACAAACTATCCACTTTGCCTGCAGAAAGGATGGGAGTTACCCTCAAAAGTCATGGCAAGACGTGGTACATTGGAACATAAAGTCAGTAGTAAAAAATATTATCTTTATCATTTCATTTAACTAGAGGGAATAATCCTCAGAAGCATCCTTACAAATGCCATACTGCTTTTAGCAGTCTTATTTCCTTTTTATTTGGGGACGTGGGGAAGACATGATGAACAATGTGATCTGCATCATACCTAAATAATTACTTTAGTAATAATGTGGCAGTTGGGTGTTATTTTTTCTTCCTCGTAATCTGACAAGCTTTTCTGTACCCAAAGGACAGAGGTGGAAGGTGGACATGCAAGCACTCTTTCAGGGGACCGTGGGGACCTTACTCTTTCTGTTATTACTTAAAGGTGCGACGTATGGCTATGCAGATGACATACCTGGAAAAGGAGTCACGAGTCTGTGAGAAAGTCGCCGCTCGGGCATTTGCTTTGATGCACTTGTCAAACCTCATTCCTTCAGTCATTTCTAGTCTTTGGAGTAAGGGGTTCTTCTATGATACTGTGCAAAGAGGTGTGTGCCATTCTTTTTTTGGACTTAAACTCTATATCTGATTTTGTTTCTATTGTTTCCATTCAAACCTCAGGAAGCTTAGTTTAAAATGGCATCTGGGTTCAGAATTCAGCAGGGAATAAACTGAAACATAATCCAGACAGGACAGAAGTGTTCCTGATCAATCTAAAGGGAAAATCAGAGAACAGGGATTCTGTACTAGCCAGGATTATACTCCTGTGAAAATTCAGTTTGGTAATTCAGTTATTCTCTTGGATTCATCCCTGAGTTGGATGGCCAGGATTCAGCCAGCGGCACCTATTCCTTGAGATGTCTAACCTGACAACAGTGACCCTTGCCTTAGTCACATCCTGTTTGGATTATTGTAACTCACTCTTTCCCGGGATGCCTTTGAAGAGTGTTTAGGAAGTTCATTTGGTGAGAAATGCTCTGGGCTAGACTTCTGCTTAGGGCTAGTTACAGGGAACATGCTACAACAGCTCCATTGACTATCAGTGCATTTGAAATCCAATTCAAACTGCACTTGTTGTTTTTAAAAGTTTTAAAGTGCGCTCCGGTGTCTAGTCATGCCTGCCACATGACCACGGAAACGTCTGCAGAAGCAGACAGCGCTGGCTCTTCGGCTTAGAAACAGAGATGAGCACTGCACCCTAGAGTCGGATACGACTGACTTTCGAGCAAGGGAAACCTTTACCTTTACCTTTACTATCCCACCTGAAAGAGGCTTGTTTTTCATGAAATTTGGAGTGCATAAAGGTGAAAATTATTCTGCTATGCCATATTGGCTGCTCAGAAATACAAAGCCCCTTTTAACACTACAGATACATTATTGCACTCTCTGTTCATCTCTTTTGGATCCAGTTATGTTCAGTCAAAACCAGGGATTCTCAACCTGCGGCCTGTGGACCTAATGCGGCCCACTGCACCATATCATGTGGACCACACAGGAAGTGCCATGTGGTGGAGGAAGGGCAAAATGGCCGTCTGGTCCCCGAAGCTCTCTGAGGGAGCATGACCTGGCCCCTGGTTTAAAAAGGTTGAGAACTCCTGGTCAAAACAGTTAGGATTATTATTTAGGATGGTGGAGGATAGAGGTGCCTGGAGGACAATGGTCCATAGGGTCGCAAAAGGTCAGAATCGACTGTGCGACTGAACAACAACAACAACACATTTTCAAGGGATTTCATTTATATCCTACCTTTCTTACTTGTAGGATTCCAAAATGGTATATGGTACAAATTTTTAAAAATTTAATAAATTATAATATCAAAGAAACATTAAATAGATTCATAAACAAACAAAGTTAGCCATGTGATCCATATACAAAACAAATGTAGAAGGAAAAGGCGATACCTTTATTGGATTACTAAAAAAAATAAAAAATCATTGCGAACTTTCGTTATCTAAGATCACTTTTTCAGGTATTCTTGTGAGTAAGGCAGCGATATTATCAATGAAAGTCCAAATGTTCATGGCATGAGGGTCTGTTTGCCAGGCTATGTTCTTAAAAATGAATGTGAAGCAGCAGTCCATTTGATACCCCTCCTCCATTTGACAAACACAGGATACCAAGCCTCTGCTTATTGCTCTCTCCAAATGTCTCTATTGAGGCTCTAGCCCAGTTCTCTGGCCATGTTAAAGCAATGCAAATTCCAGTGTTCTCCATCAGGGAATTTAAGGGGGTTGGTTGACACACTAGGTGTTTCAACTGTAGCCAGTTCAAAGTCAATTAAAAATATTACCTAGTGCTTCAATTTGTAGTGGTGTTGTCCTGATATTTAAAAGCCCATGCAGTTCAGACGGCTTTCCCCCCAGTATCCTCCGATGGCTCTCCTGGGTCCGGAAGGGTTGGGGAGACAGACCCCTTTTGTCACCCCAACCCTCCCAAACCCAAGGAAGCCAGCGGAGAGAGGGATCACAAACCCCCCCCCCCCACTGATATTAAAGGGGAAACCCCAATTGAGATTTCCCTTTTAATATCAGAGGGTGGGCTGGATTCGATCCCCTCTTCTGGGTCCCATGAGTCTGGAAGGTTTGGGGGGACAAAAGAGATCTGTCCCCCCCCCAACCCTTCCAGAGCCAGGGGACATGGCAGAGAGGGGATCCCCTCCGTAGGACACCCCGTTATTAAAGAGAAGAAACCAAGCGGTTACTTCTCTTTAAAAAAGGAGTGTTTTGGGGGGGAAACCCCTCTCCGATGGCTCTCCAAGGCCGGCCCACAGAAAGGAACCCCCTCCAACGCCACCTGAAGCGGCGTGGGGATTCCCGCGGTCCGGCCAGCAAGGCCGGTCCGCAAAAAAAGGAAACCCCTCCAAGCCACAACAACAAACAAAACTTTTAAAAATAAATAAATTATTTAAATAACAATTCCTTAAAACAAAAAACACAAAAAAATCAAAAACATCCAAAAATACACAAAAACAACCAAAAATAACACCAAAAAAATACAAAGTAAACAAAAAAAACTTCCAACGTCATTTAAAACAGTCCGGCAATGCCGGGCAACCTCTGCTAGTAATTATATATAATAATTGAGATTCCTCAAAGAAATGCATCAGCAAATGGACTTGTAAATTAAGTCTGTTTTTCTTTTACAATGACCAATCAAAATATGGGGAGGATTGGGGGGAAAGAGCCACAGCCTATTATATTAAGTGGGAAGCATTTTAACTGTAAGATATTTTGTCTGCAAACATTTGGAGGTGTGTGTGTAGGGGGGGGGGGGGGGTTATGCCTGCTCCCTGGCAGAGTGATTGAGAAACTATGGGATACAACAGACCTTGCTCTCCATCAGCAGAAGAATGAAAACTGGGCATTCTGCCTGCATGTCAGGGGCATTTCGGGCGAAGCTTATGCCCCCAAAAAGGTCAATGAACCATATCCATCCCTCTCAAAATGGTGTTGATGAGGAGGAAATTAAAGAGCAGGAGAATTCAGTACAGAGAGAATGCTAACATTCTTCTTTCCACCCTGGTCAGGCTGAGTCTAAAGAGTTTAGGACGTGCTGAGGTCACACACATACACCAGTATCACTAGAGATTTAGCACTGTATACCACCAGAGTGAGTTGTACCTAGGAAAAAAACCTATGAACCAACAAAGTATTTGTAATACTGATGGACAGCCAATCATAGCAAAAGGCTTCAACCATACAATTATAATTGAACTGAACTTTTCAGACAATGAAGACAATCCCAAGCAGAACCTCACTGTAAGGCTGGCCATTAACAAACTCTGTCTCACTTGAAAGATAAAGATTGGAGGGTAACAGACAGGGAATTAAGATTTGGTGGAAGACAGTGTTGAAGTAGGTGAATGAATAGAAGTGATATATGAAAAATTGTTGAGGGCTGTTCCAATTTGGCGGATGTCTTAAGGAGGTCCTGTGGTACCTATGAGAAAACTCTTATGGTGCAGTGCTATGGTAGACTGGAAGTCAGACACTTTAGGACCCATTTCTGAGTAACCATGCATAGAAGTGCTCAGCTAATAATATTTAATGAAGGTACGGAAACTTTTGACAAAAGTGATGATTTCTTTTTTAAAATAATCTCTTGAAAAGAACAATTAAACAAAAATCTTCCGGAAAAAACCTTTTTATTGTATTAGTTAATAACACAATGATACATATTAAAACTATATATACAGTACTTTTTAAATCTATTGCTCTTATTTTTATTCTGTTACCTGGAAATATCACAGAAATTATTTTAAATAGATCTTTGTACTGTTTTTAATTTGGGACTTGATTAAGAATCACAATGGTCAGTGACTCAGCATGGTCTAGAATAGGAAAGGAGTGAATTTCCCCAAATATCATGTGATCAGTGGGAAACAGGTCATACCAGACCACTCCACAAGTGGTCCAAACTGCAACCTATTTCCCTGTGTGATCACACCATTAACAGGGAATAAATCCTGCCAAAAAAAGTGAGCTTTTCATCAAACAATTGTGTGTAAAATCATGTTACATATTATTTTGCCTATTTGTTTATTCATCAAGAAAACATTGATATTCTTCTTCTTCCCTGACTAAGCCAGATGTAAAACTGCCAAAATGAAGGCACCATTTGGTGAGTTCATTCTGCAGTTTCTTTCACCTGAGATTAACCAGCAACACAAGGTTGCCGTTACCAGGGTATGCCCGATTGTTGAGTTCAAGTATTAATTGCAACGCGACAGCAGTTTAGGGTTAACCAACAAGTCATTTATTACAGCTCATTTCGGACTGGGGAAAACAGGGGCGAGGTAGCAACTTATATACAGACATAACAGCAGTTACAGTAATACATTTGCTCGGGCTTTTGTTAACACGGGAAACTTGTGCTAGAACCAATCAGATAACATTGACAACACATGAAAGTGGCGCCTTACAGAAAGGGCATGCTTTCACAGCAAAGACTTCATGTGATTACAAACTTAAAGCAATATACATTTGGACACAACACTGATTGTGATTCAAAATTACCTAGTATGTATACAGCGAAAGAGAGTGAAATATAATACAAAAAATTACACCATGAATCAGTCTCAGTCATTAATGCTCTGCATTCTTATAATTATTCCTAACGTTCACTGGAGATGGGATGCAATTTCCCACATGCCATCAGGAATGAAAACAACACATTTGTTTTTCTCTCCTATTTTTTAATAGAAATTGAAGAACAATTTCTTCCTAATCTGATGAAGAAGGTAGAGCAGAACATAGAGAAGAAGATTCTAGGAAGAACAATGACCGATTGTAAGTTAGAAGAAATGAGCTTCTTAGTCAAAATAAATTTCATATGGATTATAAAATCAAAATGGGTTCCAGTCAAAGTGGCAGTAAAAAAACACCTGTATTCTCTGAAATGACTTTTCCCAGAAAGTTACTCTCTCAAAATAATACAACACATCATATTGCTCTGATCAAATATGCTAGCTGTTCCCAAACTGGACCCCCCAGATGTTCTGGACTGCAACCCCATCATTCCCAGCCACCATGACCAGGGCTTATGGGTGATAGAAGCTGTAGTCCAAACATCAGGAAAGAAAGACTAACATATATTATCAGGCAATGAATAACAACATTTTAAATCATAAAAACTACATTTTGTCTTGGGACATTTTACTATGAAGTGTATATGATAATGACAACTTTTACTGCAAATTACACAAAGGCAGTTAATATGTAGTTACTGCATGTAGACTTGATGTAGTTAAAGTCTGCAGATCTGGGGATCCTATTCTAGAGTTCAAACACTATACCTTTGTTGCCAATAAACAATAGGGAGGCTGGTTCTAAAACAATTGACAAGATCTACACGGACAGTGGGGACACTTTCAACACAGCTTAGTATATAAAATCTTATCAGCCTATTCAGATACTTCACTTATACAGAGCAAATGATTCTGTTCTTAACTGGATTTCAGGTATCCACTGGCCAAAATTAGGCACTTTATAGTTCCACTGCTTTGAGCACTCCCACTTAACTGCAACCACTGGGAAAGCACTTAATTCTAGGGCGATTTTGGTCTTTCTTATTCTCCTCCTACTTAGAATCCTACAAGTGCAAGACTCATAGAGAAGATGGCTCTCCAGATATAACCAGAATCCAAACCACTGTCATAGACATGCCTTAAAATTTGCAAATGGCCAGTGGGACTTTTGACTCTCCTAGTGTAAGAAACATGTCATTCCACATGTTTCAATGGTCATTTGCTGTACAGCATGTACCATGTGTCTGTGTGCTTAATAGGACAACACTAAAATCTAGAGCCAGAAAACATACAAAACCTAGGGTCTTCCAGAAAAACAGCTCCTAGTGATACAATCCAAAGGTGTTCTGCAGCTGTGTCTTTTCTTCCTTAATAAAGCCATCACACACGCACGCATGTGCGCGCACACACACACCTGTGGGGAAGCAGTCCAATTTGTTTATAATGTAGAAGAGTTACTTTTGAGACCATAACTCTTAGAAGTTGCCAGACAGCACTGTGATCCAAAATATTTTTCCAAGTTCAGCCTACATGATAGTCTCGTTATTATCAAGGGTTCAAAAAGAGCTCAAAAAGGACAAGTGCATCACAATATGCCAATGGGTAAAATAATTAACAGCTAATTTAAATTTATTCTGTTTCCTACCTTCCTGGACAAAGAAGTCTCCACATCTTTGGCTTGTTATTCTTGTATGTACT
The DNA here is from genome assembly GCA_035047345.1 of Bradypodion ventrale. Lineage (NCBI taxonomy): Eukaryota > Metazoa > Chordata > Lepidosauria > Squamata > Chamaeleonidae > Bradypodion > Bradypodion ventrale. The sequence goes on from JAWDJE010000001.1 coordinate 92,614,203, forward strand.
GTCCTTAGATTGCTTGTGGGTGAACCAGATTATATGTCAGAATTTAATCAAAGCAACTGTTTTGCTGGCTATAAGTTAGAAGATATTATCTCATTCCAAGTAATGAACTTAAAATAACTTACTTTTCAGTGTTAATTAATGAGGTGGAGAATAAAAGGTTGGATGACTTTGCAACAAGTATGTTCTCCAGGAAAGCTCAAAGTTATCGGAAACAGAAAACCCTTCGATTTCCCTCTCAGAAGGATGGCCTGGGAAAATATTCTACCTCAGCTTGGTTATATGCCTGAAGACCAATAAAGGAGCAAAAAAATCAGGTAATGAGGGAGGGAAAGTTGTCATATTTTTTAAAAAAATATGCCTTCATATATCCATGAAACACTCTGATTATCACATTGGGAATGTAAACTTGCTTAAGGCTGTAGCCCTAACACTCTGGCTTGAAGATGACTATGAAGTATTTATTTATTTATTTATTCATTCATTCATTCATTTATTTATTTATTTTCTAGCATATTTTTGCCCAGCACTGTCGGGCTTTTTTGTGTGTGTGTTTTGGTGGCAGGGGTTACACACACACAACACAAGTACACACACACACAATACACACACACACTCAATACACACACACACCACAACCACACACACAACCATGTGCACACACAATACACACAAACACTGCACACACAACACAACCAAACACACACTCATTACACACACACAACACAACACAACCACACTCACAACACAATCACACACACACAACACACACACATGCCGTAGCTCCATGGGGAGAAGAGGGGCACCCCCTCGTCCCCCCGGAAGCCTCGGTGACCACACACATACACAATCTTGCCAAAGTTGGGAGGATCTCCCTCCTCCCCCCAATCCTCGGCAATGACTCCCAGAAGGCCGTGCCAGGGGGAAAGGGCCAGCTGGCAAAAGGTAAGTGCGGTAGGGGTTAGGGAGTGTGGGGGGCTAGGTGGTGGGACGAGGGCAGCGTGGTTACTGGAGCCGTGCTCTCCCCCCCCCACTCCCTAACCCCCACCGACCACACTTATCTTTTGCCGGCTGGGTCTTTCCCTATGTCGAGACCTTCACGCCCACAGGGATGAAGAACAGGCCAGTGCGCCTCCCAACGCAGAAGGCCACGCCAGGAGGGAAAGAATTTCAAAGACCCAGCCGGAGCCGGCAAAAGGTAAGTGCAGTCGGTGCGGGTTAGGGAGTGGGGGTGCCTAGGTGGTGGGGCGGGTTGGCGGCATGGTTACCAGGGCCGTGCTTTCCCCCCCCCCCCACTCCCTAACCCCCACCAACTGCACTTACCTTTTGCCAGCTGGGTCTCTGAAAGTTTTTTCCTCTCGGCACGTATTTTTAAACCACCACGCTGGCTGCCCCGCCTCCTCCACGCTCGCACCCTTCAGCTTCGTTGGCTGAGGGGTGGCGCAGTGCGGAGGATGCTGGGCCTGGTAGTTTTTGTTGGCCGCGTTCGTGGGGCAGTTGCCCCACTGGTGACTGGCGAACCTTTGCAGTGATGGTCAGTCGGGGTAAAGGTAAGTGCGGGCTGCTCGGTAGGAGATAGTAGGAATGGGTGCAGGCGTGTATGCTGGATTCCAACAGTTAACGTCCCTCCTTATGGGTAAAGATTTATTTACTCGAATTTCTATAGCCACCCCAATCACAAGAACTCTGGGCGGCTTACAATATGACACCCCCCCCAATAAATAGAACTCCATTAAAACAATAAATTCCCTTAAAAACCCTGTTAAAAAACCCTCCCGCACATGCTAAAAAGGGAGGATGGTTCTTATTTAACCAGCCAGCAGGTGGGGGTTATTTCTCCAATAACCCCCCACACCTGCCTCCCCAGCCAGGTTTTCAATTCTTTCCTGAAGGGCAGCAATTCCGTCTGTTGCCTCAGTTCCACTGGCAGGAGGTTCCAAAGGGCCCGGGCGGACACAGAGAAGGCCCTCCTTCTTGTGCTAGAGAGGTGAGCCCCTCTAGTTGATGGCACAATTAGAGAGCCCCTCTGGTCCGCCCTGGTTGGACGGGCAGAAGATCTTGGGATGATGCGGTCTCTTAGGTATCCTGGCCCACTACCATGTAGGGCTTTAAAGGTAATTACCAGCACCTTGAATTGCACCCGGAGGCAAATTGGTAACCAGTGCAACTCCCAAAGCAGCGGCGAGGCCCGAGCATAACGCCTGTACCCCAACACCACCCGGGCACAAAATCACCTTTTGTGTAGCAATGGCGCTGATCTGGAAGTATCCATGGCCACTCAGAAAGTCAATATAGTGCAATATAGTGGATAAAATGACAGACTGGGGCACAGGACAACTGGGCTTGAACCCCCAAGTCTCCTGGGGAGGGGGTGGTAGCAGTAAAACTCTTCCTTGAACATCTAATATATGTTGAAAACCCTACTAGGGTGCTGTAAGTTGGATGGGACCTATTGGCACATAACAAATGCCTGTTCAGCTAAAGATATATTCCCTTTCCAAAGCTATGTCCACATTTGCAGGCGGAGAGGAAAAAGGACAGATAGGCAGAGACCCCGAAACAAATTACAACAGAGCAATTATGTATAAAATTGAATAATGAAGTAGAAAAATGGATGTAAAATAATCAAATGCATCTATACGTGCTGCTACAAAAATAAGGCAGAGAGGTAGCCAGAAGCAAAGTGGAAAGTGTGAGATAATTAACTGAACTGTGTTCAAATTTGCTGGCATGTCTGCCCATCATGCAAAATGTAAAACTAGAAACTGGGTGAATTCACCTGAGGAATCTGTGTGGTTGTTTCTCTGACACTATTTGACATCTCTCTGCAACTGAAAGCAATGGGTCTCAGTAGCGCTGGGTCAAAACATCTTGCTGTCTGAAGCACAGTGCAAATTATCAGCACGCACAGCCTGAATGTAACAAAGTTGTGCTGCACCATTCAGACAATAAATGCTGCCTTTGCATCTTCATTGCCACTCCCATGGGTCAGACCATCTTATGCAAATTCATGTCATCCCATTAAAAACAGACTGGGGTTTACTCCCAGTCAACAGGCATAGCAGGGAGTTTGTTCTACTCGGAATTATACTATCAGATGTATTAGGCAACGGCAGTGGTTTCTATTGTATAACATATGGTTTCAAGGTTGCGGCTTCATATAAGCTATACAATTAAACTGTTTCAAAATGATGGTAAATAGAGGTCTGTTCATATATGAAGTAAAATATTACAAGTTGAGAAGATGATAATGGCACATTAATAGGCACAGCAAATTGTTTGGTCTAACGACAAGGGGTGGAGAACCCATGGCCTTGAAAGGAGGCTGGGCTTCTGGGAATTGAAGTCCAAGAACACCTGGAGGACTAGCCTGTTTCCTCTAGACCAGTGATGGCTAACCTTGGCACTTCAGGTGTTCTTGGACTTCAATTCCCAGAAGCCCAAGTCAGCACTCCTGCCAAGATTTGCCAGCATTACTCTAAGCCAGGGTTTCTCAACCTTGGGCCTCCAGGTGTACTTGGACTTCAATTCCAGAAGCCCAGGCTGCCCTCAAGGCTGCAAACTCCTCACCCCTGGATCCATACACATTTGGACACCAAACTCACTGAAAAAAATAATCCAATTGATTTAAACTCACCTGCTCCACATTCTCAGCCTCTGTGTATGTTTTTAGAGCTGTGAGTTTGCTGTCTGAACCCTGAGAAGAGCTCTGTTTTTCCCTGAGCCTGAGGCTGGTCAGATTCTGGAGTTTGTCACATGGACTTAATTGATCTTTTGTCTAACTTTCAGTTGATACTTCTTCAGAACTGTTTGTGAAAAGCAGTGAGAGAAGAAGTGGTGGGCTCCAAAAAAATTTACTACCACACTGTGGGCATGGCCTACCTTGTGGGCATGTCCTACTTTGTGAGTGTGACCTACTCTGTGGGCATAGCTATGTAACTGGGTGGGTGATCTAGTCATGCCTGCCCAGTGGTCGGATTCAAAAAAATGTACTACCTACTCTGTAGGGAAAATCCTGCATTGCACCCAAATTAGGACTACTGTACTTTATTTCAAAACTTGGATGGGCGGGGTCAGCCAGAATTTCTGCTACCGTTTCTGGCGAACTGGTGCGAACCTGCTGGTGCCCACCACTGCAGAGAGGGTCCTGAGGTTGTAAAAATGGTTAGAGACCACATGTGTCACTCCGGAAATATTATATACACATATGTCCTTAAAATATTTTCACATTATGGATGTTCAGTATGTTTTACCACTAGATGTCAGTGACACTGTTAAAACCAACAGTTATGCAGCAGTCAGTAAACAGCTTCACTCTGACTTAAGGTTTGGCTGCAAGTAACAATACTCCTGTTTGTTTTGCATCAGGTATTCCACACTTGAGATTGGCAAAGATTGACAACTACCCGACACACAGCTAAATGCACATTTTTTTTCTGCTGGAAGTTGGGTGTTGTTTTTTTAACATCCTGTTAGGGGTTGTTGTTTTTTAAATTAATCATGAATTTTTTAAAAAAAACATTTTAGCATGTGTGATTGCCTGTATTGCAGTAAACTGTTTCTCTGGGAGTTGGCAAGTTTTGTGTGGGCAGATAATGGGACTCCCAACTTATTTTTGTCTGTTTCAACTTTTGCACTGCTCTGATTAAGCACTGAAAACTGCAAGTAAGCACTTCGCTGGTTTGCTAAAATAACTTGATTGGCTTTGGATAGTATGCTTCTTGAATTTGGACGGGGCCTCCAAAAAGAAAATGGTTTGGGGTGTCCAATGATGTCTGGCAATTTAAAAATAAATTAGGAAGAAGGAAAGAAATGTGGTGCTATACACAACAATCTTAGTTAATTCAGGTGGCAATTCCAAGCCACCACAAATCCCTCTGTTCTACTTCCAAAGAGTAGGATGTATGCTTTAACCATGTTGCTGCCATAGTTTAATGGCAAAATCACATGCTTCACCTTTCTAAAAACCCACAAAAGCAATCCCTATGACTCTGAGCTGCAAAACCTTGATAGAGCTAGAAAATATTCTTTGCTACAAGTCCCACACTTTCCCATTTATCATGGTCACTGGTCTTGGGCAGCCAACTTAAAAAAGGCCTTTACCTGAAATCTGAGAGAACTGCTGCCATTCAGTATAGAGAGTAGTACTTTTCATGGACCAGTGGTTGTAGACAAAGTAAGTTAGGGGACATTTTGTCCACATATTTCATCACAGCAGTGTTTTAACTTCAGCAGTGTTGAATGAGAGTTTCCCAAAACCAATAGTGGTTGATGAATCAGTCCTGTAAACAAATACACAATTACAAAGAATAGGTGAATCACATTACTAGATCCTTTTAGGTGTAGTCATAAGATACTGGCCAGAACCCTATTGGTTATTTATGCTGGAGTAACCAGAATGGTGTAAATTTGCAGCACTGAATTGTTATGGGTCAACAAGCTGCCAACCGTAAGCTAGTTATGTAAGATAGCTACATAGGAAACTGTAAATTAGTGGCAATTCACTGCAGTAATTTATAGTTATATGCCACCATTTATAGCAACCCTAATAGTTTCAAGTTAAGTGAGGTAATTAAGGAGTGGTTTTACCAGTTCCACTCCCCCAGTGAGTTTCCATAGCTAAGCAGGGAACTGAGCCCAGGTCTCCCAGTCCCAGTCTGTCACTCTCTACTACACCACATTAGGTACTTGTCAAAACTGTGTATTTTATTCCATTGTACTGTACTGTATATTGATTTATGCCATTGTACATATACTGGGATATCTAGCCAGTACATTCTGGCCAAGACGTTCCAAACCATTCTATCTAATTAAAATTAGGAATTCTGAACAGTTGTAAAAGGGCAGGGGTGACCTGCAGAAACCACTCTTTATTTTTATTTTTTCCTATAATGCCTGAATATTTTGAATACAGTATGTGAGAGTCTGTTGGACTGGGTGTTACTGTGATAACTTGGAAGCAGATCTGGAAGGTGGGGCCACATGTAGTTAAATGATTGTTCTCTACAGCCCGGAGGTGGCCATGGCACAGTAACTTATTTTCTGACAATACAAGATGAATGCAGAGATTAAATCCAGGCCAGGTTGGGGGTAGGCTGAGGAAGAGAGAGTTCTTGTTTTCTGGGTGACTCACTTGTGTGCTGCAGGCACCCAGAGGATATTGCAGAATGCATTCCCTCTGCTGTCTCCTGTATATGGTGCATACCTACACCTATGCCAGCAGTTCAAGTGGAATATTGCCATTCAAAGTGTACTGCCACATTCCACTCCAGCAGATCAGTTTAATCGTTAACTTCACAGGAAAACAGCCACACCTTGTCAAAAGCCATCACCTACTCTGCTGGTTCTCTACAGAACAAGCTGTAACTGTTCATTCAGCCTAAGTTATAAAGCAAAGTCTGTCAAACACAGAGAAAATGAATACTTCTCAATTCTAACTAGACTAAAGGGGTTGGGCACCATCTGGATAGTACAGATCAGCAACATTTACTATCCTAATGGCAGATGATGGAAACTGTAGTCTAACAACACGTTGCCCAGATATAGTATAAGTGATTTTGTTTCTGTCTCCTTTAAAACATGTTTGTGTTTTTAAAAATTTCTCCACTGTGGACAACAGAATTGTGCATCTTGTTCAAAATGAAACCATGCAAAGTCTGTAAACAGTTTTTAAGTTCTTTGATGAAAAAGACCATATATAGTATTAAATAAAACATTTAAATGTTCCTACAGGGAATCTAAAACCTACAAGAAGATTCGCCATAATTGTTTGGGAACATCTATGGAATATTAAATTTGTTGTTGTGAAAAACATCTCCAGGGCAAACAATAAATTGAACATCAGCATTCTGCAAACATCTGCAACCTTTATGATTTGGTTTAGCTACCAGTTTGCCACTTTGTTCTCATTTTAGTAATATTTTTCTCTATTTTTGTTATAATTTATTGCATTTGTTTAAATTTATGAACTAACTAGATATAGGGACATTGTATACTCAAGTGTTATACATATTTATCACCATACATGTTTTATTTTGTTCTTTTTATCTGTTACATTTAATATTATTATTCAGGTATTCCTGGACTCTATCTCCTATCATCTGCAGCTGTTTTATTTTTGATGTGTTTTTGTTTATGATAATTTGTTTAATATCTCTTAGAATAATTTTTAAAGGCGGGCATTCATTATATAATAAATAAACAGAAATAACAATTAGTAATACTTTTAGATACCTTTGATGTAATGAGACTTAAAATGTATTAAATATAAATAAATATTCTATCTTTGGAAAATGTTGCTTTATTTTCTAATATACAGTACTATTAATTGTTTGTGGGACATAATAAATTACTTTCAAAGAGCTACCATGTAATTTTACCTCCTATTATTTTCTGCCAGCAGTGTTCCTTCTGAAATTAATGAGAGAAAGAATGTTTCTCTGTAGAAGGCTGCATTTTGTCACCATGCCTATTCAACCTATACACAGAGCACATAATGCGCAGTGCAGGGATGGAGGAATCACAATATGGGATTAAAATCGCTGGGAGAAACATCAATAATTTGAGATATGCAGACGATACCACCCTAATGGCAGAAAGTGAGGAAGATCTAAAGAATCTCTTGATTGGGCTGAAGGAGGAGAGTGCAAAAGCTGGCTTGAGACTCAATATCAAGAAAACCAAGATAATGGCAACAGGCCCAATCAGTTCCTGGAAAATAGACGGGGAAGAAGTAGAAGCAGTGACAGATTTTACTTTTCTGGGATCAAAGATCACTGCAGATGGGGATTGTAGCCATGAAATAAAAAGGCGACTGATTCTTGGGAGACAAGCAATGAGAAACCTGGGGAACATAGTGAAAAGCAGAGACATCACACTGAAAACAAAAATTAGAATAGTCAAAGCAATGGTTTTCCCAGTAGTAATGTACGGATGTGAGAGCTGGACAATTAGGAAGGCTGAACGCAGAAGAATAGATGCCTTTGAAATGTGGTGTTGGAGGAGGGTTTTGAGAGTACCCTGGACAGCGAGGAGAACAAATAGGTCAATCTTAGAAGAAATTAACCCTGACTGCTCACTGGAAGGTCAAATAGTAAAGATGAAGCTAAAATACTTTGGACATCAAATGAGAAGGGAGGATTCACTTGAGAAGGCATTGATGTTGGGAAAGGTGGAGGGCAAAAGAAGAAGGGGGAGGCCAAAGATGAGATGGCTAGATGGCATTGTAGACACAATGGGCACAGAGCTGGGAGGGCTGAGGGGGATGGTGGAGGACAGAGGCGCCTGGAGAGCAATGGTCCATAGGGTCGCAAAGGGTCGGAACCGACTGTGCGACTGAACAACAACAAGAAAAAATAGATTTTATAGAGAATGGCCTTTAAAGTCCATTCTGCATCTTACTAATTTATTTCCAATTAAGGAAATATTAACTGAAGGGACTGATGATTAAGATGTTGAACTTGATGACTGGAAGGTCAAGAGGTCAGCAGTTCGAGACCCGAGTGCTGCACAACAGAGTAAGCTTCTGTCTCTGCCCCAACTCCTGCCAACCTAGCAGTTTGAAAGCAAGAAATTGCATGTAAATAGGGACCACTTTGGTGGGAAGGTAAACAGCGTTCTGTATATTCCGGTGTCTAGTCATGGCAGCCACATGTCCACGGAAACATCTGCAGACGCAGACAGCGCTGGTTTTCACTATAAACAGAGATTAACACCAGTGGTGGGCTCCAAAAAAACTTGCTACCACACTGTGGCCGTGGTATGGTGGGCGTGTCCAGGGGGAAAGCCCTGTGTTGCACCCAAATTAGGACTACCGTATTTTCCAGCGTATAAGACGACTGGGCGTATAAGACGACCCCCAACTTTTCCAGTTAAAATATAGAGTTTGGAATATACTTGCCGTATAAGACTACCTCTCTTCCAATGCACACCAAATAAAAATTAACCCACACTCAACCCGAAGACGCGCAGCCCTCCGAGTCGAATGGGCAGGTTCTGGTGGACAGCCAATCCACGCTCACGTTCTCCTCCTCGAGGTACAGGAAGATGTGTGCAGCTTGCTTCCCCTTGCTTCATACGCCCCGCACAGAGCAGGGACTCGGCCGCGGCACCCCCCACCTTATGCGCGGACATATGAAGCAAGGGGAAACAAGCTGCAGTTAAGTACCTGTCCTATACGACGACCCCCGACTTTGGCACAGATTTTTTGGGGTTAAAAAGTAGTCTTATACGCCAGAAAATACAGTACTTTATTTCAAAACTTGGATGGGTGGGGCCAACCAGAATTTCTGCTACCGGTGCTGGCAAACTAGTGTGAACCTGCTGATGCCCACCACTGATTAGCACCGAACTTTAGAGTTAGATATGACTGGCTTTCGAGCAAAGGTGACATTTACCTTTACCTAACTGTCTCCTGCACTGACAACCTCCCAAATTGCATAACCACCAATCTTTAGTTTTGGTAATTGGAAAACCCAATTTCTGCAGCAAACCTAGCTTCTTTTTAAATTTCATTTCATTTTTATATTGCCCGTCTGATTAAGTTGTCGCTCTGGGCAATGAGCATACAGATATATAAATACAATAATGCATACAAAATTTCAACTCACCCAATATATTTATTCAAGGATATACTGTATATACTAGGTAAAACTGCTGATTAATATTTATTTTTCTCTACAAACTATAGCCCATTCTTATTTTCCAGAAGGTCACTTCTTTGATACTGGGACACTGATATTTACAAACCTAGTATAAGTCTATAATCCTATCTGTAATTTTCAGATTACTTTGGTAAAGACAAATCCAGTGTGACAATACATTTAAGATATAAAGTTTCTCTAATCAGAAAATCCTCCACAATAGGTTCCAGGTCTGGTTTCACACAAAACATTTGCTTTTTGATCTACTGTGAATAATCTGATACTAAAAGTTTTTTTCTTAATTACATCCTCAATATATTTCATGTCTTCACTCCTACTTAATAAAGTTTTGGTATTAGCCCAAATATTACTGTGCATTTGTCTATATCAGGAATGCCCAAACTACAGCCCGTGGCCCAATCAGGCCCATGCATATCATTAAACCAGCCCACGGTGAGAACCTGGGCACTACTAGGACCACCCCCCACTCGTCCTCCCCCGTCAAAACGGTAAGCAACGGAAGCAATCCACCTCCGACCCATTCAGCTGCATGTCAGGGGGGGGGGGACACTGGCCTGGTCTGAAAAAAGTTTGGGCACCCCTAGTCTATATGTACAGATTCATCCTGGGACTGCAGCAGTTTGAGCCCTGAGGGCTGCATGACGGAGTGAGCTTCTGTCTCTGTCCCAGCTCCTGCCAACCTAGCAGTTTGAAAGCAAGAAATTGTAAGTAGATAAATAGGTACCACTTTGGTGGGAAGGTAAACAGTGTTCCATGTCTAGTCATGCCTGTCACATGTCTTCAATTCTTTCCCAATTGTCATGACCACGACTCACCAAGTTTGGGGGGGGGGTGTCAAGAGATTGATACGGTATTCCCACAGCTTTGACTAGTTTGACATCTTCAATAGTAAAGAAATAACTTCTGCCACAAACTTGGCACACAGCTAGAATCCCAAAGCAATAAGCTTTAGGGCAAAATAAACATTTCAAGAAAGAAAAATAAAACTGGTGCACATGTGAGGGTGTGTTTCTGTACTTAGTGACATAAAGAACAGTGGATCCTTGTGAAAATATAACTTGTATCACAGTGCCAATATCATTGTTTGCCTGGAATCTTTAAGGGAAATGGCAGTTAATAAGACAAACTTAACTTTTTGGAGGCACTGCCTGCCTACCATACAAGAGTTTGAAAACTATTTTCTGACTATATCAAACTATTATATTTTCTGACTGTTATATTCACATTAGTAGTAGGGCTAGAGTTTGAAGGCATAAGAATTTCCTAATTTCCCTCTAATTACTATGTTATTAATTTGTTACTATATAGAGGCATACACAGTAATAAAACACTATGTAAAATCTGGGAAGAGAAATCTTACCATCACACTAAATATTTCTGAAGAAGTAGAGCTGCAGAAGTTTTTCTTTTTCCACTTCTATGCAAAGAAAAGACTAGTTTTTTATCTGTAGATCTCCTAGCAAAATAAGGAGAGAAAATTATAAATTCAGAAGAATGGTATGGAAGAGAGATGCAGAATAGCCAAGACAGAGATGGGAAGAGGCTCTCCTCTGCCCTATCTGCTTAAATTTTAGCTTTGGCTTCCCTACCATTTGTTATGGAACTGAATTTTCTTCCATTAGCTCCCCGCTAGTTTACATTTCGAAGGTAGGTCACCTGCTCTCAGAAAACTACAGGTTTTGGCTTGAATATATCTAAAGCTGTTTCTGACACTGTCTTCAGACTACAGTAAAACCCCGACTAACAAATGCCTCAAGTTACATAAAATTTGACTTACATAATGATTTTGTGCTAAAACCATGTCCCGATTTACACGATTTCCTATGGGTTTGCTTCGAGTTACAAAAACATTCTTTTTCCTATGGTTTTGCTTCGAGTTACGTAAAATTTCATTTCCCTATGGGTTTGTTTCAATTTACATAAAAATTTCATTTTTCCTATGGGTTTGCTTTGAGTTACGTAAAAAAATAATTTTCCCTATGGTTTTGTTTCGAGTTACAAAAAAATTCAATTTAAGCAAAAGCCTACGGAATTGACTTTTTTTGTAAGTTGGGGTTTTACTGTAATGTGAACATATGGGTCAATTACCAGCCATCTATACATTTCAAGGCTGACCACAGGGGACAGCAAAGATGTACAAATTTACAGGATGGGACAGCAGCCTTCACAGATCCCTCATGTTAAATCTGGCATTTATGGGGTTAAAATGTTAGAATCTAAAAGATACGATGTGATTACAAGTGGGAAGGGAAGAGAGCAAGGGTACCAATACCTTACTAAGATGACACTTAGTCAGAACTAAAGGAAGAGAATGACAGCTTCATCTGCCAATGAAGTCCAAGAAAATCTCTCCTGTACACTCCCATCAATGAGGTAGTGAGGACATTAGACTGTAACAACTACTTTCTCTAATTTAATAAAAGCTGCATTGCTAAGTGAGGGCCTTCTATCAGTGTAGCACAGGGGTTCCCAATGTTTTCCTGCTAGGGGCCAGCTCCCACCACCGACACTCAGCTGTGCGGGCTGGAGTGGTGGCTGTGCCCACTGCTTACGTTTGCAGCGGTGGTGGGAACTGGCCCTTGGTGGGAAAACAAGGTGGTGGAAGGCTTTTGGAGCATTTTCACTCCATTTTGGGATTTTTTTTCACTGCTTCTCCACTGCGTTTCGGCAGCCAAACCGCGGCAACTGGGAACTTCCTGGTTCCGCACTGGGAACCCAGGCACTGATGTAAGCTCCACCCAGCACCAGAAATCGCCAACCGCCACAGTTTAGGTGCTGAAACACAGTGGGGAAGCAGCAAAAAAAATCACAAAACAGAGCGAAAATGCTCCGAAAAGCCTCCCACCGCTCTGAGAAGTGGCAGAGGCTGTGCAAGAAGCTGCAAAAATGGCACGATTGGTGCCGCAACAACTGTTGCCTTGCGTTTTTCCATTCTTTAGCAACTGACTAGATATTTGTCCTGCTGTTACTTCAGTACTGTAGTTTTGCTGTGGCTGGGCTAAATCTCCACCTAAATTTCTGAGGAGTTTCCAAGCTTGTCTATTGTTCTGCTTCCTATCTGTGTTTTCAACTAATGTGTACCATCATGATTTCCAGTTTTCAGCTGGAACCTGCATCAGTTCTTCCCCAGCTTCAACAGCATCTTCCTTACAAGGATCCTGGTCAGTGCTGTAGCCAGGATTCTAGATATTTTGAGGGGGAGGGATGAAATTTTTTCAGCAGAGGCAAAAAAATTCAGTCAGGCTTTGGATGTACTGGGTGTGGCATCCTCTTGGAATATTTTTTCCTTGATATTTCTTTCACAAGATGGGCAAATTTATGATATTTATCTGGATGCAGGGGGATCTCCACCACAATTTTTTCCAGCTGTTCTCAGAAATTCACCCACTTAGCCTTCATAAAGTTAAAACATCTGCAAAAAGGCACCTCCTGGGATTTCATTGTGGCATTTACTATGCACACAGCGGGTCTGTGTTGAGTGCATGGGATTGGATCATCAACAGCTTTCATGCACTGTGCTGCTATCTTCTTGCTAACAAACATATTGTCTGGATTATACCCCCTTCTTCCATCTACCACTGTTAAAGGATGCAGGCAATTTTGGATCATGGACAGAATGGAAGTAATTGGTGTCTGCCCAAATACAAGTTTTGCACCATCCTCATTGGTTTGGTTATATACCCAAGCCTCACAGTGTCAATTAAAATCTCCAATAACAAAATTTATTTGGTCATAAGTAATAATAAATAATAATAAATTTTAATTTATACCCTGCCTTTCTCGGCCAAGGCTGACTCAAGGCGGCAAACAACCTAATTGATACAATACAATAATCCCAAAATACAATATAGCAATGCAAAAATAAATCAGTACAATAATAAACAGTACAAATCACATAATAAAAAATTCAAAAATATACATCAGCATCAAATATCTTTTAACATCACACACAATCCTCCTCCCTCCCATCGAAAACCGGCCAAAGGCGGGCAGGTGAGGGACCAAGGTCCACATAGCGAGGGGGAAAAGTCTGTGACCAGCTAAACCCAAGAAAGGCACCAAACAATCTCAGTCCACTCCCCCAGGTGCCCCCACTTCACCCGGCTGGTGGGACCAGGGGAAGGAGCTTGGCAGGGCTGAGGGGACGCACCTGCCTCCCACCCTCAGGGCCGGTAGAGCCCTGAGGGGAGGCAATGCGGCGACAGCGGGGCTCCAGGCAGTGTCTCCCTTTTGAAGCCCTCCAGCAAGCAGGCTCGACAATAAGTAAAATTGTCCAGTTGATTAAAATGAAAATTTGCTTCTGGCAGTTTATATACAGGTAAAGAAGAATTGTGGGGTATAGATGGTGAGAATTTCAGTGCTGTTTGTTTCCATTGATGCAGCTGATATTATGCTGAGGCCAGGTCTAACAAAAATTGCACTTCCATAGTAGTCATGCAGTCTCTCAATCACTAGTTCCATTCCAGCCACTTTGGGTCTGTACCTTGCTGTCTCCGATTGTTTCCTGGAGCAGAAGTATGTCAAATTTGTATTTCCTGCACATATCTGCTAGGAGGACACTCTTATTACTCAAAAGTTCCTCAATATTTATTGAGATCATTCTAACGGTTGTTGACAAAAACCTTTCTGGTGGATTCATTCTTCAGTTCCTTTGGTCTGATCCGGTGTTAGAAAGATTAGCCGCCAAGGTTGCCGCCCAGGGTACACCCAATTGTATTCACAATCTTCCTGGAGGCTCTTTATATGTACCCCCTAACTATTGTTAGGCTTAAAATGAAACTATTGAAGGGCTGGGTTTCCAAATCACAGCAATGCACAATATGATACAGTAGTTCTGCTTAATGTCCAGGATCATACAAAGTTCATGGGCTCATTGTGCTGAACGAATAAGCTATCTTTAAGTTTCAAACATATAAGGAATTTGGAATGAGGAACTTTGTCTTTTTCTTGGTCAGATGTGAAACTGCCAAAGTGCAGCCTGCTTTGGTGAATTCATTCCACAGTTCCTTTCGCCTGACCAAGTGTGAGAAAAATTAGCGGGCACAGCAAGGTTGCCATTGTGCTGGGTACGCCCGATTGTGGTTCAAGAATACCAGTCTTCAAGGAGGGTCTTTATTGGGGATAAGGAACTAATTTTAACATTTTTAAAAAAAAAGTAGATAGCAAGCACATTGTAGTGGTTAGAGGTTTTGGCAGATAGACCAGGATTCAACCCCCCACTTGGCCTTGAACTCACTGGACAACCTCAGGCCAGCCACATTATCCTCAACGCGGGAAGGAAAAGTCTGTTCCGTAGGCCTTTATGTAAATTGGTTTTTTACTTAACTCGAAGCAAACCCATAGGGAAAATGAAATTTTTTTACTTAACTGGAAGCAAATGCATAGGAAAATGATATTTATGTAAATCGAAGCAACCCCATAGGAAAAATGATTTATTTATTTTTACTTAACTGGAAGCAAACCCATAGGAAAATGATATTTATATGAATCGAAGCAACCCCATAGGAAAAATGATTTTTTTTAAAAAAAAAACTTAACTGGAAACAAACCCATAGGAAAATGATATTTATGTAAATCGAAGCAACCTCATAGGAAAAATTATTTTTTATACTTAACTGGAAGCAAACCCATAGGAAAATGATATTTATGTAAATCGAAGCAGGTAAAGGTAAAGGTTTCCCTTGCTCGAAAGCCAGTTGTATCCGACTCTAGGGTTCAGTGCTCATCTGTTTCAAAGCCGAAGAACCAGCGCTGTCTGCTTCTACAGACGTTTCCGTGGCCATGTGGCAGGTATGACTAGACACCGGAGCTCACGGAGCGCTGTTACCTTCCCACCGAAGTGGTCCCTATTTATCTACTTGCATTTTCTTGCTTTCGAACTGCTAGGTTGGCAGGAGTTGGGACAAAGATAGGAGCTCATTCCGTCCTGCAGTACTCGGGAATCAAACTGCTGACCTTCTGCCTCCCAGTCAGCGTCTTAGCCACTTGAGCCACTGCAGTCCCCTGGGGAAAATGAATTTTTTACTTAACTGGAAGCAAACCCATAGGAAATTGTGTGTTGTAAATGGAGAGTAAATCGGGACATGGTTTTAGTGTAAAAATCATTATGTAAGTCGAATTTTATGTAACTCAAGGCATATGTAAGTCGAGGTTTTGCTGTACTCCTGTCTTGAGCTTACTAGTGGAAGGGCAGGATGCAATGAATGCAACGACCAAGAAGTTATTCAATAAACAAGAAAGCCAACTTGACCATCCCTCCTTTGCAACGTGTGATCCATAAATCGGAGAACAGAGACCTAGACTGGGAATTGAACTTGATCCCTTTCAATGACTCAACTTTGAAACTTAGCTGTCATGAAAGGTAAGGTCCTTCCGTGTCATAACAACAAACAGAAAAGAAAAGCGAGACAAACCCGGACTTTGAAAAGATGCCAGAACATCCGATTAGCCCCGTCAGCTGACAGCTGTGCCCATTTCTATACATCGCGCTTGCATGCAAAGCGCAGGCAGGCAGGCAGGCGAGCTTTCCGGGAAAGTGCAAGAAGAACGGAGGGAGGGAGGGAGGGAGGGTGGCCCTGAGTGACGCAGGCGCGGCCAGGCCTCGCCCCACCACCAGGGACTCGCACCGGGCCAGCGCGTGGCCGCTCCGTCTATTTATAAGGCGCTATTTAAACCGCTCTCGCCCATTGGCTGCTCGCCCTTTATGTCGTCACAATCGCACCCAGGGCAAAGTTCTCTTGGCTTCCCTTGTCCCGAGAGAGCGAAACCAGACGGGCGCTGGGGGGCGGGGAAGAGGAGGGAGGGACGGAGGCGCCCCACACCCAGCCCCACGGCCACTAGTTTCCAAAGGGTAAACCGGTCCCTCCACTAACTTCGCCAACCCCGCGACCCTATGGGACGACCAGGGGACTGGCTTCCGTTTCAAGACACAACGTTGTGGCACCTTAAAGACTAACTCCAGTATTCAATGCTCGCTTTCATGCATCAAGTCCACTTTGTCAGACATGGGAGTGAGACTTTGTGACATTAATTTATACAGGTGGAACTATACCTGTCAACCGGGACCTGCGCAGAACGGTTCGGCGCAGGTCGCTTTTTATGCATGCGTAAAAGCGACTTGTGCAGAACCGTTCTGCGCAGCTCGCTTCTACGCATGCGTAGAAGGCTTCTACGATCCCCTTCTGCACAGAAGCCTTCTACGCATGCGTAAAAGCCTACGCATGCGTAGAAGCAAGCTGCGCAGAAGGGATGCTCAGTAACATCTTTTTCCCCCGCTGCCAAATTCCGAGGTTTCGGCAGCTCCGGGCGGGAAATGGCGAAAATCAGCGCCGAAAAATGGGAAATCCCAGCCAATCCAGGAAGGTTGACAGGTATGGGTGAAACTCAAAAAATTAGAATATCGTGCAAATGTTCATTCAGTTCAGTAATGCAACTTAAAAGGTGAAACAAATATATGGGATAGACATCTCTCGCTTTGCATGTAGTGAGCATACCTGTCAAGTTTTGGGAAATTTCTGTCAAATAAGGGAAATTTCCCGGCCAAAACGGGAAACTGGACAGCTATGCTTATCCTGTGCTGGCCTCCAGTCTAATTGCAGTGTAACTAATATGGGATGACGGCGGGAAAGAGTGTAAAATACGGGGGTTTGACAGAAATTTCCCGAAACTTGACAGGTATGTGAGTCTATCTCATATTTGTTTCACCTTTTAAGTGAAACAAATGAACATTTGCACGATAGTCTAGTTTTCCGAGTTTCACCTGTACATATACAGAAGTACACAATGGTTAGTTAGCAGAACAGGTAAGTTTACAAACCAGTGTGGCATTTTACAACCGGAAACAATAGAAGATCCCTAATTGGGGTTCAGATTTATAGCTATGAACTTTTGTTCTGTTGAGTTGTAAATGGTTAGTAAATGGATGCAAAATAAACATTGTGGTATTACACATCTGCTAATGAGTTAATTGAGGACAGTTTGAGTAACCAAGCCAGAGGCCAATTACTTTGTTCTGTGAAGTGGCCTCAGAATCAATAATAATAATTTTGAGCCCAAATGAGGCTCCTTTCATGTCCCCAAGAGCTGGGACAGAGGTGCTTAATCCGTCATGCAGTACACCAGTCTCAAACTGCCGACTTGTCAGCCTTCCAGCTAACAAGGTTCTTAACCACTGAGCCACAGCAGCCCCTAGAATCAATTACCATCCTTCTGAAGTTTGTTCTTTAAAGGTGGCATGGGTAAATTATAGGATATAACAACCTGCTAGTGGTGGCCTTTTAAATTTGGTAATGTCCCAGAAACTCTTGACTACTATTCAAACCTTTGAGATGGACATCCAGCATATGTATATATTTTATATCTATACCTGATATGTATAAATCAATGCCATGAAGTCTTGCTCTTATGTCTGATGAAGTGGACTAAATCCACAAAAGCTAACATTAAAATACAGTAGTTTGTCTTTTAGGTACCACAACATTTTTTGTCTTTTTTGTTTCATTTTGTTTACGCTGATATGCTTGAAACACAGACTGACATGGCTAACACTTCAAAAATTTCAACTATGATGGGATAATGAAGTACTGTATCCAGCGTCTGAAGGCAGGCCATGTAGAAACCTGACTTGTCCCGCCCTCTTCCTTTGTGTGGCTGAAAAGCAGCTGTGGAGGTTGGCAAGTCCACACTGTCCACATTTTGGGGAATATATTGGGGCATTCTGATCACGGAACTCCCATCAGCCCCTCAGGAAGTGACTTATGGATTGGGGGAACAGGCTAATACTATGAATTAAATAAATATACATATAAAACAAAATGAAATACAGTAAAACCTTGCATAAAGAGCACCTTGCTTAGAGACTAACTTGCTTAAAGAGCAAAATTTTCTCTGAATGGTCACCTCACTTAACAACTAAAACCAACCATAAACATAAACGGCTAGAGGGGCCGAGAAACACCTGGGGCAAGGCACAGTGAGTTTAAAAGGACTCTCACCGCTAGCTCCGCTGATGCCTGCACCGCCCACCCTTTGGCCAGCCGGGCTAGAGGGGCCGAGAAACACCTGGGGCAAGGCACAGTGAGTTTAAAAAGACTCTCACCGCTAGCTCAGTTGATGCCTTCACATCAGGAACTGTTGTCAGACTTTCTCCCCCTCAGCTGTTTTAGCAGGAAGGGAAGTGGACTGAGTCTTCGTAATGTATTTATTGTATAGTGTTGTGAACTGCTTTGAAATATGTACTGTTTTATCTTGAATTGGGTATTGTTTATTGCTTTGAAATTTGTATATTGCATTATGATGTTTATTATTGTATTATACTGATTTTGTTTTCTAACATTATGTTTATTATTGACTATTGATTATTGTACTGAATTTACTTTTCATGCTTCTTTATTATTGGATTGTATTCTGACGTATTATTTGTATCATATTGTATATTGTTTGGCATTATTGTTGTAAACCGCTTCGAGTTCCCTTTATGGGAAGGAAAGCGGTATAGAAGTCTAAACAATAAATAAATAAATAAATAAATAAATAAACTCGCTTAAAAACTAAATTGGTCGCAACACACACACACACACACCGCCGCCAGAAGTCACAATTGGTCACTTACAATGGTGTTTCACTTAAAGAGCAAATTCGCTTAAAGAGCAATCCCATGCAACGCATTATGCTCTTTAAGTGAGGTACCACTATTTCCAAACTGGAGGAGAGGCTCAATAGGAACCAGCTGCTAGTCTTCTAAGGTCTGAAAAGGCATCGCTGAAATATGCAACCCTGTGCACTTATTTACTCAAGATAAAAACATTAATTTCAACAAGTCTGAGTTCCTTCTTCAATGAAGCAGTTTTATTATTTGGCCAGTGCAGTCATGCACTTCGTTGTCTAATCATGCTTGTCACATGACCACAGAAACATCTACAGATGCAGACAGTGCTGGCTCTTTGGCTGTAAACAGAGATGAACACTGCACCGTAGAGTACAACACGGTTGGCTTTCAAGCAAAGGCAACCTTTACCTAACTATCAGCCAGGACCAAAGTTCTGACTAAAAGTCAAGCAGCTTTGGACTTGTAGAGTGGTGGGAGAGTTGGCAGAAATTAATGTTGTGAAATAAATATTTCATCCATCTCTCTGCTTAAAATGTTTACTCACTTGGAAGCCCAGCTTTACAGTTGTGATATTGAGAGTGCCAATGTCATCATAGGAAGCCGTCATTTCTTCCATACTGCGGAATCTATCATATCAGCTAACTTTGAATTATGTCCAGATGAAGGTCACAACAATTTTGCTGCTTGAAGCAAAGGGTGAAATGTTTCATTCCATTTACAAAAGCTGGTGGCACTGGTCGATTAACTGGAGGTCTGATTATAGGGGTGGAGTTACCAAATGCTCTCAGCTGCTCTGTCTTTAACAGCTGAAACAGTTGTAAAGTGCAGAAGGCTCTGGAGGCTTTAGCTAACCTGGTACTATGGAGTGCTTGAGATGCTCCACTTGTTGTGGACCTGGAAAGGCTCAGAAGTACTTTCCAAAGACAAGTATTATTGACAACCTGATTCCTTCAACTTTGTTCCTTTGCCTTTATGTGTGTTTTCCCTCTCCTTTATTACTGTTTGCCAATAGGTGCTCAAACTGGCAAAAAAACCATCCTTATTTCATTATTTAAAATGTATGGAGCTTTAACAAGATGCTTTATACAGTATAAAGAACTCTGCTGACTAAATGCTTATATCCTTGTGCCGTAAAACCGGCACCTCCATGATCAAGGCATAGCTGAACAAAATTAAACAGTATAAAGATCAAAATGTCTTAAAATACCAATAGGAACCCAGAAGGAATGCGACTCATTTAGAGAAGCAGCAATTGCCTGAGTTTATAGAATGGGGTCCTCAACTTTTTAAAACCGGGGGCCGGATCATGCACCTTCAGACGGTTTTTGGGCCAGACTGGTGCTGCCGCCGTCACTGCTGCTGCCTTTGTCGGTGGCAGCAGTGGGGGGGGGGGGGTTCCTTGGGGTGGTCCCTCCAGCAGCGGCAGCAGGACCACCCTGAACTCCCCGCACCCCACAAACACTGGCACTGGTGGTGGCAGGACCACCCTGAGCCACACACTACTACCCATACACCACCATCATCACCACCACCGGCGACTACCCCAAGCTACCCACCACTCCCACACATGCCATTTCCCTGCTTACCAGCCTGGAAGAGCTGCATGACACCAAATTATCCAGCCCCCGCCCTTGCTCCAGCCACTGCTTCTGCAACTGCCACCTCAATCCTTGTCCCCTCCACTTGGCTTGGCGTGTCCCTAATGGCACTCCATAGCAGAGCAGATTTTGTAAGACTGACAACATCTACCCTGCTATGGAGTGCTGGCAGGGACACGCCAAGCCAAGTGGAGGGGGAAAAGATTGAGGCGGCAGAGGAGGAGGAGGCAGCAGCGGTGGCGAAGGTGGCAGAGGAGGAGAGAGTGGAGGTGGCGACTGAAGTGAGGGCACAGGCCGGATGAAATGGTGCCATGGGCTGGATCCGGCTCACGGGCCATAGGTTGAGAACCCTTGTTATAGAATATGATTTAATGAATTATTTAGACAGGAGTTGCTAACCAACACTGCACTGTACTTTTTTTGTTTACCTTTTGTGCTATGAATCATAGTTGCTTCCTCCACAGTTGTGTGTACCTCAAGCTAGGTGTGTCATGAGGAGGCAATGAATAAACCATCTGCTTTAGATTTACTTAAATGTTTTGTGTAGTCAGGTGAGAAGCAGCTTTCATGCTTCCGTTTCCATCACCCTCCCCTTCCTATCCCCAATTTTGTACACAGAGGTATAT
The DNA here is from genome assembly GCA_035047345.1 of Bradypodion ventrale. Lineage (NCBI taxonomy): Eukaryota > Metazoa > Chordata > Lepidosauria > Squamata > Chamaeleonidae > Bradypodion > Bradypodion ventrale. The sequence continues at coordinate 92,635,693 of JAWDJE010000001.1, forward strand.
AATACAGTAGTTCACTTATGTCTGCAGTGACACGCCAAAACTCCTAGTAGTTTGGCTTGGATACGGAGCTGCAGGGTTTGATTAGATAAGGAACTGCAGTGTATGTAGAATTGTTAGTCTCCTGTCTCCACATTCCTTGAGAACAGGACACGCTGGAGCTGGGCTGCCGTAATTAGACAGAAGCAATTAAAATTGTTAAGTTTTTAACTGGCCTTGTTCCTATTCCTATAATAGCAACTTAATACAGTGATACCTCATACAACGTCCAAACTTGGTTCCACAAGTTTGGACTTTATACAGATTTGGACTTTGTATGAGGCATGCAAAATCCTAGCCGTGATGCCTCATACAACATCCAAATCCTTGCCACGATGCCTCATACAACATCATTTCCAAAGAGATACATTGTACTGTAACAGCACAGACTTCAGGGCAAAGTCAAGGAAACAGACAGGAAACTGACAGAACTTTAAGAAATCATTGTCTAAAGGCTAAAAACATTACAAAAACTTGTCAAACAACCTTGATTGTCCAAGAACCTGAAGAATGCTGCAAAAATCCCAGGAATGCTTCAAAAAATTCTGACGAAAAAATTCAAAAAAAATCCAAAACCACGCTCAAAACCACTTCTAAACACTCTTCACCTCATGCAAAACCCACAAGAGCAATGCATGCATGTAGTCCTGCCTTTTATACTGCCCAGGCACAATGCAACCTGGGAAAACCCCAATGCCTCATACAACGTCGCACGACTTTGTATGAGGCAACTTTTTTCAAGGAATTAGGCGATGTTGTATGAATCCGATGTTGTATGAAGCAGACTTTGTATGAGGTATTACTGTACAGGGAAATGAAGAATGAAGGGTTTCTCTCCCCATCATTTCTACCAGGAAAATTTCCAGTTGCTTAATTTTTACACACAAGGGTGTAGAGTACAAGAAGAGCCAGCAAGAGAGCTGACATTCTTAAAAGCAATGGAAGCCTTATTTTCTTTCCCTTCATCTTCCTATTGTTCAAAAAACAGCCCTTCGTTGGAACTGTATTAGACTGTTCCAACTCAAAACAAGGAGGCTGTAGTTATGTAGAAAAGAGAATGAATGTAACTATTATGGTGTGGAGTGAGTTTGGCCTCCTGATACATACTGATACATATCTTTCAAATCAGGAAAAACATCAGACATGTGTTTGACCTGACAGGTGTTGCATCAAGTTATTTGCATTTCTCATTTATAAGAGTATATCTAGTTTTCTGTTTTAAACTCCCATTTGCACAAGCCATAGTATTTCCATCTGGTAAGTTTTATTTATTTATTTTTTATTTATTTATTTATTTTTCACGCTTATATACCGCCCACTCAGGTACAACCCAACTCAGGGCGGTTTACATAGTGGACAGTAAATACATAAAAGACACATGATAAAAAAGTTAAAAGTTAAAAAAAACCCACCCCTAAAAGGTGCACAAGAACCAAAGGGACCTTGGAGGAAGGCACACTTCTCTATACCAACCACCCAACGGTACCCCCATCCCCACCCGCACCCCAAACTTGGCCCGCCAGCCAGGTCTTTAGTTCCTTCCTAAAGGGCAACAACTCCGTCTGGAGACGCAGTTCCACAGGCAGGAGGTTCCAAAGGGCTGGTGCGGACTGGGAGAAGGCCCTCCTCCTTGTGCCAGAGAGGCGAGCCCCCCTGGCTGATGGCACAATTAGAGAGCCCCTCCGGTCCGCTCTAGTTGGATGGACAGACGTCCTTAGGACGATGCGGTCTCTAAGATACCCTGGCCCACTACCATGTAGGGCTTTAAAGGTCAAAACCAGCACCTTGAATTGCACCCGGAGACAAACTGGTAACCAGTGCAGCCCCCGAAGCAGTGGTGAGGCATGGGCATAACGTCCACACCCCATCACCACCCGGGCCGCGGCATTCTGGACCAGCTGCAGCCTCCAAATGGTCATCAAGGGCAGCCCCATGTACAGCGCATTACAGTAGTCTAGTCTGGAGGTCACCAGAGCGTGAGTGACCATGAGCAAAGAGTCCCGGTCCAGGAGTGGGCGCAACTGGCGAATCACCCAAAGTTGGGTGAAGGCCCTCCTGGCCACAGCCGCCACCTGTTCTTCTAGCAGCAGCCGCGAATCCAGGAGGACCCCCAAGTTGCGCACCGGGTTGGTCTGGGGCAAAACAGCCCCATCCAAAACCAAAGATGGATTCTCCCAGGATAACACAGGACCCCCTATCCATAGCCACTCAGTCTTGCTAGGATTCAGCTGTAGCCCATTTGCCCCCATCCAGACCCCAACAGCCTCCAGACAGCTGGAAAGGACTTTGACTGCATCACTGGGGTCCCCACAGGCCGAGATGTACAACTGTGTGTCATCCGCGTACTGGTGGTACCGCACCCCGTGGGAACGGATGATCTCACCCAGCGGCTTCATGTAGATGTTAAATAGGAGAGGAGAGAGTACCGAGCCCTGAGGCACCCCATATTTTAGGGGCCTAACACTCGACCTCTCACTCTCCAACCACACCGACTGGGTCCGGCCCCTCAGAAATGAGGAAAACCAGGACCACACCGTACCCTGGATCCCCAATCCTCGGAGGCGTTCCAAAAGGATACCGTGGTCAACGGTATCGAAGGCCGCTGAGAGGTCAAGAAGAGCAAGGACGGACGGATGACCGCTATCCCGCTCTCGCCAGAGATCATCCATTAGCGCGACCAATGCAGTCTCAGTACCATATCCAGGTCTGAATCCTGACTGGAATGGGTCCAGATATTCCGCTTCATCCAGTACCCCCTGCAGCTGACGTGCCACTGCCTTCTCCAGAACCTTCCCCCAAAAAGGAAGGTTGGATACAGGTCTGTAGTTGGTTAGGATTGCTGGATCGAGGGATGGCTTCTTCAGGAGGGGGCGCACAAGAGCATGTTTCAGCAGTGCAGGAAATATCCCCTCTCGAAAAGACGCGTTAATTATAGCCCCGACCCAGCCACCTGTCACCGTCTTAGAGGCTTTTACCAGCCAGGCGGGACAGGGATCCAATGGACAATTAGTGGCACGGACCGCTGCAAGGAGCCTGTCCACTTCATCCGGGGCAACAGGATCAAACCGATCCCAGGTAACACCGCAAGACTGCTCACTGGCTCCCCCCGGACCCTCCCCGTCCACACCAAGTTTGAACCCCGAGCGGATCCGATCGATTTTCTCCACCAGATGGTCAGCAAAGTCCTCAGCCGATCCCTGCCAACCAGGCACAGGCCTCGCCTTACCCAGGAGGGACCTGGTCACCCGAAACAGGGTGGCTGGGCGATTATCAGTGGAGGCAATAAGGGAGGTGAAGTACTGCCTCCTCACCACCCCCATCGCCACTAGGTAGGCCCTAATAGTGGCTCTAGCTAGTGTCCAATCGGAATCGCTCTGGGTCTTCACCCAGCGGCGCTCAAGGCGTCTCTTTGCCCGTTTGAGCTCCCGTAGTTCTTCAGTGAACCACGGGGATGACCTAGCTCCACGGGCTCTGAGAGGCCGTAGTGGAGCGATTACATCCAAGGCAGATGTCGTCGACCCGTACCACAGGTCAACAATTGCCTCAGGTGAATCGTGTCACCGATCCAGAGGAAATTCCCCCAGTTCCCTCTGGAATCCATCCGGATCCATCAGTTGCCGGGGCGGGCCACTTTAATCGACCCTGCCTCCTTACGATGAAGTGTCGCCCCCAGAAAGTCTAGAGCCACCAGATAGTGATCTGACCATGGCACAGGTGTTATGTCTAGCTTCTGTAAACTCAGATCACTCTGCCACCGCCCCGACAAAAAGACTAAATCTGGCGTGTGGCCACTGCCCCTGGTCGGGCCCTGAATTACCTGAGCCAGGTCCATACCTGCCATGGAAGCTATGAACTCCTGTGCCACCTCGGAACCAGACCCCAGCGAAGGCAAATTGAAGTCCCCCAAAACCATAAGTCTAGGGAACTCCAAAGCCAATGCCGAGATGGCTTCAAGGAGCCCAGGCAGGGAGTCCCTTACCCTGCAAGGAGGCAGGTACAGGAGTAGGACCCCCAACTGAAAGTTAGGGCCCAACCGCAGGAGCAGAGCCTCACAACCCGAAATTTGTGGAGCGGTGGCCCTGGAGACTCCCAATGACTCCCTGGCTATAATGGCAACACCACCGCCCTTACCCACATCCCTAGGCTGGTGCCAAACACCGAACCCGGCCGGACACATCTCTGATAGAGGCACCCCATCCTCAGGTCTCAGCCAGGTCTCAGTGATGCATGCCAGGTCGGCCCGCTCCCCCAAAATATAGTCTTGTATTAGGGGAGCCTTATTACAGACTGACCTGGCATTCATCAGCAGCAGCCTAAGGGCGGGGTCACCCTGGATCAGCTGCTCAGAACCTAGAGGTGAAACTGGGGGGCAGAACGTGGGACAGATACTAAGCATCGGTCCCGCGTTCCCCGAGTGCGGCCCGCCCCACGGTTCCCGCTATAACGCCCCATGCCCATCACAACCTCTAAATGAGCCCCTGGAACCTCCACCATTAACCCAGACGGAGTGTCGCCCTCCCTTCCTGGCTGGCAAGGCCATCTCCCCCTCCCTCCCTCCCTAACCCACTTAAAACATACCCTCTCACTCCCTCCACCCCCCCTAACAGAACTCCAATGACGGGAGTCTCCTCCTCCCGGCCCTGGTCCAAGCGCTGTAAGGCCACGGGGGTGATGGGGAGGGGGCGCCGCCCCTAAGGCCACCAAGAAACCCCAGGTGCGGCCATAGCTCTCCTCCCCACCCTGGTCCACGCGGCACGAGGCGCGATGCTGCAGGGATGGCGAGGGATGCCACTTTTGAGGCCGCAAGCAACCCCAGGTATGGCCAATGTTCTCCTCCTCGTCCCAGTTCTGGCAGCGCAAGGCTCGTGACTGCCAGGATGGTGGAGGGGGCCGCTTTTGTGGCCGCAAGCAACCCCAGGTACAATCAATGCTCTCCTCCCCACCCCAGTCCTGGCAGCGCAAGGCTCGTGGCTGCATAGATGGCGGGGGGCGCCATCTTTGGGGCCACAAGCGACCCCAGGTGCAGCCGATGTTCTCCTCCCCACCCCCGATCCTGGCGGCACAAGGTCCTCCCTGTAGCTGCTGCGACGGACCTGCACAGCCGGGGAAAATATCCCCTCTCCGAAACCAGCCATGGGACGGAAGACAAACATCCAATGTTCTCAACGGCCTCCACTCCCAAAGATGAAACCGGCTAAGCGGCGGTGGAGGCGGTGGAGGCGGCCTTGAAGCCCAACCAGGAGTCCAGAAGCCGCCCTGCCTCAGGTGTTCTCGCCAGTCTCCCTCCCAAAGGCAGTGTTCTCGGCAGGCCAGGGGCTGGTGGCTTTTACCTTCCCTCAGGCTGGGAGAAGCAGCCCAGAATCAGCTGTGGCCTTGGTGTTCTCGGCAGGCCAGAGGCTGGTCGCTTTTACCTTCCCTCAGGCTGAGAGAAGCAGCCCAGGATCAGCTGTGGCCTTGGTGTTCTCGGCAGGCCAGAGGCTGGTCGCTTTTATCTTCCCTCAGGCTGAAAAAAGCAGCCCAGGATCAGCTGTGGCCTTGGTGTTCTCGGCAGGCCAGAGGCTGGTCGCTTTTATCTTCCCTCAGGCTGAAAGAAGCAGCCCAGGATCAGCTGTGGCCTTGGTGTTTATCCCATTAGACATCTATATGACTTTTAGTCCTGTGTAGATATGGGGAAATATTCAAGGGAAACGTTATATAGGCTCTTGTCAAAGTTGTGGTCTCAATCCAGTGTTCATGTTGATAGTTCACAGGATTATTAAACAGGATGATACAACAATGTCTTAATTCAGTCTGACATGGTGAATAGAGTGAGGGACTCTTGATGGCCTGGGTTCAAATTTCTTCTTGGCCATAGAATCTATCAGAAAGGTGGCACTGATTAAGCCAGGGGTTCTCAGCCCTTTCACGCCATGGGCTGGACCACTCACCCTCAGACAGCTGAGTGTGCTGGGCACATGGTTTCCCCCACTGTAAGTGCTGCTGTAAACCACCAGTGGCATGTTTGCGCATGCATGGGCATATGTATGGCTGTCGTAAATGCATCCACATCTGCTTCCGCTTCCGGGGTCATCACCATGGGCTATACCTTAAATATAATTAGCCTTGAGAACCCTATTAGGGTCACTGTAAGTCAGTTATGACTTGACAATAAATACACAAATACCTCGACTATAGCAACAATCTAGAGCAGAGTTATTCCTAGTTCAAAGGCAGTAGCAAACAAACAGTATTTAGTGTGATGAGGTCAAAGTTCATCTAAATCTTCATGTCTGTTTTCAAGGGAAAGAGAAAAGATATCCAATATAATACAAGAATAAATGAATAAAATTGGTGTCAACATTTTAATTATCAGGGTAAACATTGTGATATTATATACTTTTTCAACAAAGCTGGAAGCATGCTTGATCTCTCAGGTCTTGAACTTTAATGTCCAATTCGTTCACAAGACTTTGGGATGTTCCATGTTTACTCCCTGTGCAAATATCTTGAAAGAAACTGATACAGATGTATTGGCCTCAGCTGTGTTCAAGAAAGAGCCATGCAAAACTGTACATTGCAACTCCTCTGTTTTGGTAGCACTGCCCTTGCTTGCACCAGACCGAAATTTAGCAAGCTTATGGTATCACACAACAAACAAAATCACTTTGGGTAGGTGTATGCTTGGCCTCTCTCATCTAGTTTTTCAGCTACAAAGGCTAATTATCTCCAACTGGGAACTCCTATTGAGAAATAACTGGAACTCCCATAAGTCTCATACTGTGCATTCCTAGGTAATATTTTTCATAGCAACTCATTGCATCTTTCCATTTTGTTTTTTAAAAAATTCACTAATGAATGGGAGTTAACTATAAAGATACCATCACAATTTGAATATCACAATTTCCTTATCTTAGAATGTGTTCAGATGGGCATTCAGTCCACTCTTTGGAGCTTTTGAGGGATGGTCCAAGCTCAGTGTGTCTCCATTATGCAGGCACTAGAGCAGCGTTTACCAAACTATGTTCCATGGAATACTGGTGGACTTCAATTCCCAGAAGCCTAAGTCAGTACATTGGCAAATCAATGCTTTGGGGAATTGACTTGGGCTACTGGGAACTGAAGTCCAAAAACCAAAGTTTGTGAAATGCTGCACTTGAGCACCACAACCTCCCTCTGAGTGATTCTTTTTGAACCTCATCAGGGCTGTGTTGTTGTTTTTTACAGCAATCTCTTATACACCATTCCCAGTGTCTGTGGATGCTGGGAACCATGTATGAGGGAAGCTTGCAACCAACTAAGAGTAAACAGCCATCTGTGGTAAAGATCCAATGTGCTGAAGGGACTAAAGAGCCCCTTCAGCATATTATATATTTGAATTAAACACTTCTTTTTCTCTTCTGAAGACAGCAGGGAAAGTGTAAATATCTCCCCCTCCTAGCCCATTGATGTAGTGCTGGATCTTTTTTCTCTGTTTTCCCCTTTTATCACCAATCAAAGCTGCCACTGTGAGCAATTTTTCAATAGCAAATAAATGGGGGAAATTGAGGGGGTTTATCCTCTTAAACAATGCAGCACTACAATTATTGGCAGGGGGAATATTTATGCTTTCCCTCCCTTCTGCACAGGAGCAGGGGAAGTGTTTCATTTGCTTCTCACCCATTTCAACATATAGGCAAAAGTTACTTGGGACGTTTGAAGGGGGGGCAGGCTAAATGCTATCTTCATGACTGGTTGTGTGTACTGTACTTTCCTAAAGTGATCTGAAATGGGCTAGTCTGGGCATGTTTTTATTTGCCTTCTTTTTAAAAAGATGAATGCTTTAACTAGAAAATAATATTTGTTCAAATCTTCTGGACTACATTCTGTTGTTAATCCCAACTAGAATAAGCACACTAAATGAATTAGACTTGTTAAATCAACATTTGTGTAAGTCCTGTTGATTCAAATTGGGTTTGGATGTCTGGCAATGGAGTAGACCATATAGCCAGCGACTCAATGCTGAGTGTTGGGCGGCAGTAAATAATCTAACTCCCTAAAGGGACCAACAGCTACAGGCGGATGAGCCCCTTTAGGTGGGGTAATGGTCCTCTCAGTGGAGGAAATGCCACTGGAACCCATCACATTGGGCCCAATGGGAAAAAGAGCCAATGGTCATGAAGGCGGATGAGGCCATGCCAGATGGACTGGCTGTGAAGGCACACCTTGTTAATATCCTCAAGGCTGTGGCAATCCATTGCAGTCCCAGTGTTAAATCCTGCATGTCTCATTTCATAAGTGCCACAGGAGAGGGCTCCATGATCATAGAGTGTGGGTCACTTTATGGCAAGCTAGGATCCATCTTAAACAAATTTACACCGATGGCATTTTTCCTGCTTCAGGGAAAAATGCTTTCTTGGATACAAATTGCAGCATGGTTGAATGTTGCTCTTTGTATGGATCAAAGCTGGTTGGATATCTCAGTTAGATATCTGATTGCAGATGCAGAGGTTGGTAGTTCAGTTCCCCATTGTGTCTCTTGGGAGTCAAGCCACCCTGTGTAACCTTGGGCAAGCTGCACAGTCCCAAGGCAACTCAGAAGAATAGAATGGGAAGGGAAACCGCTTCTGAGTATTCTATGCCTAGTAAACCCTGGAAAGAGCTGCCAATTGACTTCATAGCAACCACTTTATCACGGATTAAAAATATCTAATTTGTATCATTAGATACAATATCTAATTGTATCTCTTTCTCTCTCTCTCGTATGTGTGTGTGTCTCTGAAGATTGATTTCCCAACACAGATTTTGGTTCAGTAAAATGGTAAAGGTCGCCTTGCTCAAAAGCCAATCATATCTGACTCTAGGGTTTGGTATTCATCTCCATTTATAGCCAAAGAGTCAGTGTTGTCTGCATTTGCAGACACTTCCGTGGAAATGTGGCAGGCATGACTAGACACTGGTGTGCATGGAACGCTGTTTGCCTTCCCACCAAAGTGGTACCTATTTATCTACTTGCAATTTCTTGCTTTCAAACTGCTAGGTTGGCAGGAGCTGGGACAGAGCCAGAAGCTCACTCCGTTGTGCAGTACTCGGGTCTCGAACTGCTGACCTTCCAGTCATCAAGTTCAGCATCTTAACCACTAAGCCATCGCAGTCCCTAGTTCAGTAAACTTCACTTTTATAGCATTTTACTCCCTGGGCAACCTTATTTTCAGGAAATTTCCAAAGCACTGAGCAGCTGTATGAGATTTACGAAATCCATGGAAATAATTTAAACTAGTTCTTCTTGTGAAAGGTACATACTTCCTTTTCCGTACAGCTCCTGTTTATTTCTCAGTCACCCTTCTATATACTGTGTGGCAAGCTGTTCACCTGAACTGTGTGGTAGGTATCTAAGGTGGTCTCCAGGAAGGTACAGTTTTGGCACATACCTTAGCTATGTAAAGGCAACCTGTCACCAACTTAACAGAGAACAAAAATATTTATGACCCATCCAAGAATTTAAATATTTTAAAAGAGTTGTGGTTGTGCTTTTAATTGCATAATACAGTTACTCTCTGCAGCAATTATTTGGTACAAAACGTTCTCTATATTATTACCCTGAGATGAAATATTTTTCTAATTACCTATATTGCAGAATGCAACTCTTGCTTTGCCTTTTAGGTGATGGTTGAAGATGGAGTTATTGATACTGTGGAGAAAGGCCACAGCCCGGTTTCAATTTAAGATATGTTGACACCGGCCATTTCAATTTTTTCTATGCTTAAATGTTATATTTTTGGAGCAAGTTAATTATATTTGACTGAGAAAGATATGGAAGCAAGTGTGTCTTTGTTAGTGGCTTCCCTGTGTACTCAATAAATCCAAGTTTTATTTTATGTGTTTATTCTAATTCCCTCCCCACGGCATACATAATGGAAATCAAAAATATCCTGGATTATGTTTATGTCTGGGTCAGAACAGTTTTAAATAATAGGTAGCCCTTATTTGACAGCCAATCATATCCAGCTCTACAGTTCAGTGATCATCTCTGTTTACAGCCAAAGAGCCAATGCTGTCTGCGTCTGCAGACATTTCCATGGTCATGTGGCAGGCATGACTAGACACCGGAGTGCACGGAAAGCTGTTACCTTCCCACCAAAGTGGTCACTGTTTATCTAATTGCAATTTCTTGCTTTCGAACTACTAGGTTGGCAGGAGCTGGGACAGAGACACGAGAGCTCACTCCATCATGCAGTACCCAAGAATCGAACTCCGATCTTCTAGTCAGCGAGTTCAGCATCTTAACCACTTGAGCCACTGCTATAATAGCTATAGCTGAATTCTCACTGAGGGGACAAAGCTGTGTGTAAGTAGCTGTGGGGAAGTTATCAGTTGGGAGCTATACCACTGACTTCACCCTTCATTCCATTCTCTGATGCTCCTCTGTAATAGAACAGTTTTGCAAATTATTTCAAAATTTCTTTGCTATCTCCTAGAGCAGCCACAGAAAGTGAAATATAATATATGAGAAGCCTCTATTCATGAAACAGGTGGTAACATCATAGCAAGAATCAGTGCTTTCTACTCATCGTTTTGTGTGTTTCCCCCCACAATGACACAGTGTTAATAAGAAACATAATAAGTATAAAAATAAAACTTCCAGCATACAAGAAAGAGGGCACAGCAAGAGCCATCAGTGGCTGCTCCCCGCCCTACTGCAACATGTATACAAGGTTATTGCTTGTTGATGTATGATTTAATCATCTCTCTAGTACAGTAATATGTATTTCCTGCACATGAAAAATTTGGTATTTGAAGGAAAAAAATTGATATTTGTAGGAAAGCAAGACAAGAACTTCATGACATGCTAGTGTTCTGTCTGCAGGGACTCACTGAACTCATATTTGCTTTCTGAAGTAATAGAGGCTAATTATTTTACAATGGTAAAGCAAGTCTGGTCCCCTGACATTTCAGGCCAAAGCCTGAAACCCAGGGGAGTGTTTTCTTGTCACGCCACAGGAACAGGTCCATCAGCAACGACCACAAAGTGGTGTGTGTGGGAGAGTGAGAATCAACATAGTGTGTGGGTTCCAGCAGCAGTCCTGGAGTGTGCACAATAAAGAGCAAGACACTGGGTCCTTCTGTGCATCTTTACGTGACATAATCTGAAGCCATGAGAATGAATCTGCCAATCTAGACTTTACAGGTTGGCAGCATCTCATTCCCAAGAGATTTCAGGTCCAAAAGCAGGCAAATGGATCCCAATAGCTGAGTTGGGGCAAAAGCCTGAAACCTGGCAAACTGAGCATACAGAGTGTTCCATAGTTTTAAAATGCTATAACATAATATCAGAGAGTAATCAAAACAAGACAAAAAACATTGTGACACCTTCAAGCAGGGGTTCTCAACCTTTTTGAGCCATGGGCTGGACCACGCCCCCTCAGACAGCTGAATGGGCCGGACTAGTGGTTCCCCCTGCCATAAAACACATCCTTGGCTGTTGTAAACACATTTATGATAGCCGCAGGTGCATTTTCAGCTGTTGTAAACATGTCCGCTTCCGGTGGCGATGGAGGTGACGCAGATTGAGAACCCCTGCCTTAAAGACTAAATCTTGTATTTTAATTTTAGCTTTCGTGGATCATGTCCACTTCTTCAGACACCTCATCCCAGATGAACTTTGAGACTACAAAATATTAATTGTGTCAGCTGCATGTAATTGGTTGAGGGAAGTAAGTCTCCAGTTTAACTCAGAGGTTTATCATTTTCCACTTGTTTATAATGTTATGTTCATTTGTTGCATTCTACCCTTCCTCCAAGAAGCTCAGAGCAATGTATCTTTTCCATCTTATTCTCACAATACATTTCTGTGAGGTAGGTTAGGTGGAGAATGGCAACCAACCTTAAAGTTACCTGATTAGTTTTGTGGCCATCTAGGAGTCTGACTCCTTGTTCTGCCAGAGAGTGACATTCTTTGTACTATATCACACAGACTCTCTTTACTGAATATTGAAAAAGCAGCCATTCTTGATAGCACTGTACAGAATTAATACATGAAAGTTTTAAAAATGTTTATTTACATAATTCTAAAGATTTCTATCACATCTTTCTGGTACAGCTCACAGTGGTTCATCATAATCTCACAAACAGTTTGAAAAACATTTTATTCATACCTGTCAAATGCAGCTCCAGACAATACGGGACCTGCGCAGAACTGTTCTGCGCAGGTCCCTTCTACACATGCGTATGAGCCTTCTGTGCATCCCCTTCTGCGCATCCCCAGGTTCTGCGCATGCATAGAAGGGTTCTGCGCATGCGTAGAAGGGGATGCACAGAAGGGGATGCGCAGTAACTACTTTTCCCATGTCGTCAAATTACGGGGTTGTGGCGGCTCCAGGCAGGAAAGTAGGGAAAGCGGTACTGGAATATGGGAAATCCCGGCCAATACGGGATACTTGACAGGTATGATTTTATTACATTGTGCAGAATCCTCTAGTTTCTAGTATTAAAAGCACTATACCTCTGAATGAAGATTGCTCCAAAATATGAATGGCTTTCATGCTGTTTAAGAACTTCTCAGGAACATTTAGTTGACCATTATGAAAAAAATGGAGAACGAGATAAACCTTTCATCTAATCCAGCATAGCCCATATGGTGCATCTGTCATTATACATACTAGTACCGCAAACATGCCCTAAGTGATTCCCTTCTGTTTTTTAAGCTCCAGCTGGCTACAAAAATCTAATATAATAGTGACAATTACATGCTGGTAAGTCCATTCCCACTTATGGTTGCTCTGTCCAGAGTCTTCTAGGTATACTCAGAAGTGGTTTATGCCTTTCTTGGAGGACGGGTGTGTGTGTGTGCCAGGGCTAGATAGTTTGCCTCAAACCACGGAGGTTCAGTCTTCTCCTACAACACACACAGAGAAATTGAGCTTCCAGCCTCTGTAGCGAGTGTTTCTCTCTCTCTGAGGCATCCAGTCAGCTGCAGTTTTATGCAGGTAGCATGTTTCCTCACCATATTGAGGCATATATTGATCCAAATGGTGCTTGATAACTCTTCTCTTCAGAAGTGTCTATCTGTGGTCGGGGTGGGTAGGGACTGGAGCATATAGTTGAGAAGCTCTGAGAGGCAAGGCACAATGCTTTGATCAGGTAATCCACTTGAAGAGGCCTTAATCCACTGCCACACGTGATCTCTAGTATGTACTGAGAATACAATCATCAGGGGCTTATGTTCTCTGCAAGGATCCTCCAGCCATCTTTAGCAGCAGCTACATTTCAGTTCAACACAGAGCTGTTAGCTGGCTCTGTTTCTTATAAACTGAATTTAAAGACTTTCACATCTATGCTATTAGTAGGGCACTCGGCATTGAGTTGCTGGTAGTATGGTCTACTCTATTACCATAGTAGTATAACCTGGCCTGATTATGATTGTAATTTAAAACATGGGTGAGTAAAGTGATGTTCCTGAGCTATATGTAGCACCAGAGACCCAAAGGCAGCCTCCCATCCCTTCTATTCTTTCCTACCTTTCAATGCTACTCCAGATTTCTCCACACAAATGAAATAGGATCCTACAATGATTACAACTAACTAAAATAGGGAAGACTGTAGATAACCTCTGTGCTTGCTGAGTTTACAGTCCTGCTCCTAACTGTGGATGGACACATTTAAGTACAGTAAAACCCCTACTTACATAAAAAGTCTGTTCCCTAGGCTTTATGTAAATCAATTTTTTACTTAACTTGAAGCAAACCCATAGGAAAAATGATTTTTTGCGTAACTCAAAGCAAACCCATAGGAAAATGATATTTATGTAAATCAAAGCAACCCCGCAGGAAAAATGTTTTTTTTACGTAACTCGAAGCAAACCCACAGGAAATTGCATTATGCAAATTGGGACATTTATGTAGACCGGGACATAGTTTTAGTGCAAAAGTCTTTATGTAAATTGAATTTTATGTAACTCGAGGCATATGTAAGTCGGGGTTTTACTGTATCTGCATTTCTTTCTTTACAGTTCTTTATCTTTAATTCAAAACTTAAACTGGATAACTTTTCAAAAACAGGTCTGCCCTTAATAAAAGAAGACATATGACCGACTAGTTAATGAGACAAGTACTTCACGTGCATGTCTGAAAGTTTCAAAATATTTTTTGAGTGGCTTTCAAAAAATGGGTTTGATTTTTGGGCATAAGGATTCAAGATTCTTTTTCACCTGGGCTGTCTTGCAAACACACTAAGTTTTCTAGACTCAGCAGCTTGAAAGTTTGTTTTTCTACCAACAAGTTGATCCAGTGAAAGATATCATCTAACCTTGCTTAGGCTCTCAGTGCCAATAATAATTGTATATGAATACCAAAGAAGACAGGTCTATTATTGTTGCAGTATACAACACATTTATTTCCTCCTCCTTCCACCCAGAGCCCACAAAAACCACACTTTCTATATGACAGAATAAGCGTTAATAATTATTTACAAATAATGATCAGAACAATGTATTATTTCCAGCTCCCTAGTGACCATCATTCTCTCCTCAGGTATTATTCTGACAGGGCTTAGAGACAAACCAGACACTAAGGCGACTGCCACATTTATTTTAATCGCATTTATCTCTTTGTCATATGGAGCAGAGTGTGGGTGTCTCATGAATGTGTAAGCAATTTTAGCACCAACAAGGGTATATGGGAGAGGAGAACTGAATTCTCACCCACCTTACCCCTATATATTGTGTCTGTTTGAAACTGTTTGCTTAATTTACCTCAGTCTTTGCATCAGTCTGAGGGGAGAAAAGGGTTAGGGAAAGAACAACAAGAAGATAAAATGGGCATTTTGGTGTATGAGAACCAAGACACAGGACACAGCCTCGGGCTGGGTTAACTCAGGTTTATTGCATGGTGGACAGAGGGAACATGAGGTAATGGCGGATCAATAGCTCTTTATATACAGTAGTAACACATTTGAACGTGGTTCCATGATAGCCCATTGGCTACTGTCTGCGTGACGTCATTGCTGGTCACGCCCTTCTTGTCCAGGTGTAGGTGGTGGTGGGAAAACTTCCCGCGCTGTTGCCTTTGATGAGTTTGGACCAAGAGAGCTTGGACGCTCGCTGCTGCCAGCTGGTGGTCATTAGCTCGCGTCCGATTACAGGGTTTATGTGATACAGCTGACGGTTACATTGTTACCCGTTGGCAAGGTTACATTGGTTAAGATACATTGTTAGCCATGTAGAAGATTACTCCATTAGAACACAACACTCCTCCCCCCTAGGATGAGACGAAGTCTCGAACTCAACACTCCCCCCCCCTAGGATGAGACGAAGTCTCTCAGCCAAGATGGCTTATTTCGAACACGCTGGGGTCTCGATGCGGGCTGCCTTTCCCCGGGTTTGCTACCTTCTCTTTGTCCCCTGTTTTCCTGTCCTGTAATTGGAGAGGGAGACTCGTTAGTGACTTGCCGCGGCTCCGCGGCGTTGTTGGGAGGTGTGTGCTTTATTAGGGAAGAACCGGGGGCACTGGGGGCTAACGAAAAACCCCTCTTCTCGCTTGGATGGGTGGGGGAACACTCCCGAAAACCCCCCCGGCTCGCAAAATCAAAATCAGAATTAAATTCGGGGGCAGCGGTCGCGAACTCCTCTCCCCCTTCCCCGGCCCCTGATAGAGCTGGCGTATCAAAAGGGTATGAGTCGGGGCCGCTGCTTTCCCCCCTTGTTTGGGACTGTTGTCCGTTGCTGTCTCCCCCTTGGGCTAAACGGGTGGGGGAGAACCCTAACGCTGAATCCTGTTGCTGAGCCCCACTGACCGGCCCCCCACTCACTCGGTGCCTAAGTTGGTCCGCGTGCCTCCTCCAGAGGAGACCGGTGCTAGTCTCGACCCGGTACGACACTGGCCCCGTCTGTTCCACAACCGTCCCTGGTACCCAGGCTGGACCTGCGCTGGCGTAGTTCCTGCAATGCACAGGA
The DNA here is from genome assembly GCA_035047345.1 of Bradypodion ventrale. Taxonomy (NCBI): domain Eukaryota; kingdom Metazoa; phylum Chordata; class Lepidosauria; order Squamata; family Chamaeleonidae; genus Bradypodion; species Bradypodion ventrale. Next base: position 92,651,633 of record JAWDJE010000001.1, read on the forward strand.
TCGCCGACGGTGAAACCTTTCGAGACTGCCAACCCTATGTTTTTTCCTTTGTCCTCGACTCTCGTCGGGTCTAGCCTGGACAGGATCGTGGTCAGTTTTCGCCGCATCAGCAGCTCTGCCGGCGAGTAACCTGACGCTAGGGGGGTCACCCTATACGCTAATAGAAACTGACATACTTGGTGATTTAGGTCCCCTGGGCCCATGCGCCGCAGCGCATCCTTTGTTGTACGCACCAGCCGTTCCACTTGGCCATTCGTGGCCGGGTGAAACGGCGCGGATGTGACATGCCGAATGGCGTTTGCCTCCATGAATGCCCTGAACTCAGCGGAGGTGAAACAACTAGCGTTATCGCTGACCAAAGTGTCGGGTAGACCGAACGTGGAAAAGACTCTCCTTAGCTGGCTAATTGTAGTGGCGGAGGACGTGCTCTTTACTGGGATAACCTCCAGCCACTTGGAGAACGCATCCACCACCAGGAGAAACATGGTTCCTCGGAACGGGCCAGCGAAGTCTACGTGCACCCTGGACCATGGCCCCCTTGCTGCGTCCCATTCCCTATGCGGGAGACGGGCCGCCTCCGGTCGGGAGCCCTGGCATGCCTCACAAGTGCCGACCATGTGCTCAATGTCCGCGTCCAGCTGTGGCCACCAGAAGTAACTCCGGGCCAGCGCCTTGGAACGGACGATGCCCGGGTGGCTTACGTGCAGCAGTTCGAGTACCCTCGATCGCAGGGACGAAGGAACCACCACCCGTTGACCCCACAAAAGACACCCCCTCTCTAGGGACAACTCTATTTTTTTTCGAAAAAATGGGTCGAATTCCGTACCTGGGGATGACGCCGGCCACCCCTTCTGTAGCCATGAACTAACTTTCTCTAGCGTTCTGTCCTTGCCTGTCGCCCTAGCAATGTCGGCCGGTACTATTGGGGGTGAGTCTAAAACCTCTATTAACAAAACCTGGTGATCTCTCTCCGCCCTTTCCTTTTGGACGCCCGACAAGGGCAAAGGAGACCTCGAGAGTGCGTCTGCATGGCTGATCTCCTTCCCGGGCCGGTATTCCAACTCATGTTGGTATGCGTTGAGAAAGATAGCCCACCGCAGCATTCTTGGGGACAGGATCTGTGGCGTGGGCTTATTTGCAGTGAAAATTCCTAACAGGGGCTTGTGGTCAGTCACGATTTTGAACGGCCGACCATACAGAAAATCGTGAAATTTTTTGGTTCCCGCTACTATCGCTAATGCCTCCCTGTCGGTCTGTGCGTAATTACGCTCTGCTTGGGACAGGGACCTTGAATAAAACGCTATCGGGGCCTCCCTTCCGTCGTCCAACACGTGGCAAAGCACCGCCCCCACCCCCACCGGGGATGCGTCGCAGACTAAGACCACTGGCCGTTTGGGGTCGAAATGCGTCAGGATTGCCTCAGATGTTAGGAGCTGCTTCAACTCTTTAAACGCCCTCTCTTGCTCGTCACCCCACATCCATGTTTCCTCCTTTTTTAGCAACCGATGGAGCGGCTCGGCCACGGACGCCTTCCGTGGAAGGAAGGTATGGTAAAAATTGAGGAGCCCCAGAAATGATTGTAGCTCGGTTTTGGATGTGGGGCGAGGGGCGTTCTTGATGGCGGCTACTTTGGCTTTGGACGGCTTAATACCCTCTGGCGTGACTCGAAACCCTAAAAACTCAACCTCAGTCTCGAAAAAGACGCATTTGTCTTTTCTCAGCCGCAGCCCCGCTTTCTCGAACACAGTCAGTACCTTATCCAATCTCTTTGCCAGTTCGGCCTCACTCCCCCCTGTTATCAATACGTCATCAAAATAAGGCAACACCCCCTCCAGCCCCTTCAGGAGGCGTTCCACAAGCGACTGAAAAAGGCCGGGTGCCGAGTTCACGCCGAACTGTAAACGCGACACCTGGAACGCCCCTTTGTGTGTGACTATCGTTTGTGCCGCGGCCGTGGCGGGAGTTACAGGGAGTTGCTGATAGGCTTGTGCCAAATCGAGTTTAGCGAAACACTTTCCCCCATTCAGCCTGGCCAGAAGGTGGCTGACCACCGGCACCGGGTATGCATTAGGGCGGATCGCCTTATTAATTGTACACTTATAATCAGCGCAAATGCGCACCTCCCCGTTAGCCTTCAGAGCGGTCACAATTGGAGTTTCCCACTCCGCGGAATCAACAGGAATAAGAATCCCCTGGCCCACCAGTTTGTCCAGTTCCGCCTCTATTTTGTCCTTTAATGCGAATGGCACCCTGCGCGGTTTGAGTCTTATCGGGCGGACCTCTGGGTCTAGGTCGAAGGCTACAGGGGGTCCCTTGAACTTTCCCAGTCCTTTTTCGAAAACGGCGGGATGCGCGTCGCACACCGCTTGTATTGGATCCACCCCCACTGTATGCACTCCCCCTATGAACAACCCTAGGGGCTGAAACCACTGCGTCCCTAGGAGGCTACAACTTCCCCCCTTAAGGACAACTAGGGGCAGTTCCGCAGAATGTCTCTTAAAACTGACCCGGAATTTCCCGACCCCCAACACCGGAATGCTGTTCCCCTGTACGTCTCGCAACGTGGACCTCAGCGTTTTAAGCTTGGGCCGCACGTGGGGGTCGATTTTCAAGAACTCTTTCTGGGGAATTATAGAGTAGGAGGACCCCGAGTCAATTTCCATCCTGATAGGGGCCCCTTGTACTAGTACCTCAACGAAGTAATGGGACTGTCCCGCGGACACGCTGAACACGGGGGTATCGTCCTCGCTGTCGTCCGAGATGCGGCCCACGCCGTCCTGCTTCCTCGTGGTCTGGGCGCCATCTTTTGGCCTCGCTGGACGGTCCGGTCTGGTCGAACGGTCTTGTGACTGCCTCCGGCCCTCCTTCCGCTTTCTGCATGCCTTGGCGATGTGCCCCCGACGACCGCAGGTGTAACACTCAGCTTTTCTGAATGGGCACCTCGCGCGCTCATGGGCTGCTCCGCAACCATCGCAGCGGCGCCCTCCTTTTCGGACCTTCTGGACCTCCTCGCCGTCGCTGCCTTCTGTGGACGACTTCGAGGCTCGACGGGTTGCGTGCACCGACTGCCCGGACCTCCCGTGCACCGAATTTTCCGCTTTTCCGGCTCTAGGACGCCACTCCCGCCACTGGTGCATTTCGTCCACTCCAGCATTCGTGGCTTCCGCGGCTTCCGCGGCCTCTACAACTTCTGCCAGCGTGGGTGGTGGCTCCTTGTTCATCAAGCTGCGCTGCACCTCCTTGTCCTTCAGGCCACACAGAACTCCGTCCCTGAGGGCCATCTCTAGGTTGTCCCATCTGCAGGGGACGGCGGCTATTCTCATGGCTGTTACGAATGCCTCAACCGACTCGTCCGGCGCTTGAACTCGCCTCCAAAACGCGCTCCGAGCGGGAAACATTGCCCTCGAGGGTCGGAAACGCTCACGCAGCAGCTTCATAATGTCCTCGGCTTTGAAATCGCTCGCCTTCTTCGGTGCAATGATGCCCACCAGCGTTCGCTTGGTTTCTATCCCAAGCATTCTGGTGAGGATGGCCCTCTTCCTCTCCTCGTCGTCTTCTTTGACTTTGAGTTCCACCAGTGCCGCCTGGAAGTCCATCTCAAAAAGCTCCCAGTCTTGCGGTTTGGTGATGTTGAACCCGCTCTGTGCCCTGGCTCCTTGGGGATCCATCATCCCACCTTCGTCGCCAATTTGGTGTATGAGAACCAAGACACAGGACACAGCCTCGGGCTGGGTTAACTCAGGTTTATTGCATGGTGGACAGAGGGAACATGAGGTAATGGCGGATCAATAGCTCTTTATATACAGTAGTAACACATTTGAACGTGGTTCCATGATAGCCCATTGGCTACTGTCTGCGTGACGTCATTGCTGGTCACGCCCTTCTTGTCCAGGTGTAGGTGGTGGCGGGAAAACTTCCCGCGCTGTTGCCTTTGATGAGTTTGGACCAAGAGAGCTTGGACGCTCGCTGCTGCCAGCTGGTGGTCATTAGCTCACGTCCGATTACAGGGTTTATGTGATACAGCTGACGGTTACATTGTTACCCGTTGGCAAGGTTACATTGGTTAAGATACATTGTTAGCCATGTAGAAGATTACTCCATTAGAACACAACAGGCATTAAATTCCAGTTCCTTACACCAATACACCCCTTTTGATGTTAAAAAATTAGTTTTATAACCCTTTCCACCCTCTCTTTATACAAGAATGATACAAGTCACTAACATATCTAATTTCATTCCAAGACAACTATGTTGCAAGTTTCCCCATATTCTGCAATGAAAATTGCTGAAGCCAAATGACAGAAACTTTCATTCATTCATTGCATTTATAGGCCACCTTTTTCCCATTGAGGGGCTCAAAGCAGCTCACAATGCTAAAAAGATCAAATTAAATCATGATAAATTATAATATATATTTAAAATTAAACTATAATTATTATTAAAATACATTGATCAAAACATGATTAAACATTAACAAGTTTTAAAACAGATATTAATTCAACTAAAAGCCAGCACCTAGGACGCCAATATTTCCAACAACGCTTTGGCAAAATGATAAAATTTGTGCCCCAGCAAGATCTCTAAAGGTAAGGGGGGTGCTTTGTTTAGTCACTGTGAATTAGTGAGGGAAGATCAACCTATGATGACTGTTTCTGAAAGGTTAAAGTTGTTAAAGAACAGGTAGGAGGAGGCCCATCTTCTAATTTCTGTCCAGGTCTCCTAGTGGCCTTGGGCAACCCACTGCAGGTTTGATGTAAGAGTCCTCTGAACTCTTTCAGTATAGGGACAAATGCAAGTGTAACAGTTAAGAGTTCAGTGTCTCAGTCAATGTCATGTACAACACCTATTGCAAACTCTGTTTTCTTACTTCATTAATTGACTTATATTACTGAAATCATAAACAAAAAACAGTGAAACTTTCTATTGATTCGCTAAAGATGTAACAAAACAGGTAAACTATTTGTGTTCTCCATTCTAACACTTAAACTGAAGGGATCCTTCCCCTCATCTGCCTCAATTTTCTTGAACATGATCACATGCTTTGCTGTGGTCTGTAAAGCATAAACTGCTCTCCTGAAAGTCTTTCGTGTACTCTAAAAGCCAGTGAATATTTGCATTATGTTCTTATTTTCTGTAATACAGCTTCTTCTTGTTGTTCTGTCATATTGGAATCTGAATATTGGGGAGCCTCATGGTGATCAGCCATGAAGACTGACCTGAGAAAATAATGCAGTGGCCTTTCATCTGCCTTCTGCATCACAGCAGACACCCGTACCACTGATTCAGTTCCATGAGTCACTTTCTGGTCCTGAGCTCTTTTGGCACTCTGAGGAACTCTGATTCATTTGAAGTAAATATAGTATTGAAGAGTGCTTTCAACTCCTTTCATTTGTGTATTGCCTCTTTGGGCAGTTCCAGCTCAAACACTACACAAGAAGAAATGCTGGGTACATTAATGAATAACCTATTTCAAAATATACAAGCAAAGGCAGTTAAAGCTTTTCAATGGGTGAGCAATTTAGTTTTGTGGGAATTACAGAGCCATTGATTGATGAAGGCTGTAGATCATTTATCCACTCACTTACCAGGAATAAGCCCTATTTGCAGTACATTATTCTTAATAAATCTTACATGTAGCAATTTTTCAAATGGCAGCATGAGAAAAAAGTCAATTCTGATCTCATGGCAAGAAATATTATTCCAATCCTCACAAGTGTATTTAATTTGTGTGTGTGTGTGTGTGGGGGGGGGGGGGGGGGCTGTGTTGGACTGTCGAATGCCACAGGGTGAGGGAGCATAACTTCTTTCTCTAGGCTGTACTCCTACCGATGAATACTCACTCTCATTCCCATCCAGTATAACCAAAATAGGATTACAGAGGTTGTAATGAAAGCTAAGATTAATACTGCAAATAAAATGTTAAAAGCTCTTTTAAAAACTTGGACACTATTGAAAAATAGACTGGCCCCAGGGTTGTCCCCAATAATAGGCTTGAGTGATATGAAATCATTCCCATTGAGAATGGATCGGAGAGTAGAAGAAGTATTGAATAAGAACAAAGTAACTTTATTAAAGGTTTGGATAGCAGCATGTAGAGACAAGGAAAGAAAGTTAGATATAGGTAGACAACTCAAATTGAACTGGTTTCAAATGATGTCTATTGACAGTTGGAATAAAAGATATACAGATGAATTGAGCTTGGATAGGAACGGATGAAATTTGAAGAGTTGGTACATAGTCTAAAAAGTGGGCAGGTAAAAGTTGGGTTAGTAAGCAAAATATATAAGTTTTTAGATGATTCGGATCAACATCACAAAGCTTTAAAAGAAACGTGGGAGCTAGATTTGAATATTAAAATCACAGATGAGCAGTGGAATGGTAAATGGAAAAGGAGAATAATGAGGTCTTTGTCTGTAAGAATAAAATAACTATAAATTACTGTGGAAGTGGTATTTGACTCCAGTACGACTATACCAAATTGACAATACAAAGTCGAAATTCTGTTGGAGGTGTAAGGTGGAAATTGGAACATATGAACATATGTGGTGGGGGTGTAAAGAGACGAAATCATTCTGGATGAAGGTGGAGCATGAAATTGGGAGAATTCTAGATGTAAGAAAGAAATTGGATGTAGTTTTAATTTTGTTAATGGATGTGGAGGGGGTAGAGTATCAAAAAAGGGAATTATTAGCAATTATGTTATCTAGTGCTAGGCAATGTATAGCACGATATTGGAAATGTGATGTTACCGCAAAAATAGAGGATTGGTATAAGGAGCTGTGGAATACAGCGTTGAATGATAAGCTCACCTGGGAGTTAAACTTAAGAAAAGGGTTAATTAAAGAAAACAAATTTCAGGAAATCTGGAAATGTTTGATAGACTATACCTTGATTAATGGTCATGGGCAATTGCCGGTGCCAGAATTATATTGCATTTTTGAGACGATAATAGATAAAAGGGGAAATTCTGTCTCTGTAGCATTGTATATAGCACGTGGTGATATTTTTTTGTTTCCTTTTTTTCCACCTGCTTATTTATATTACTGTGCATTTTGTCTTTTCTTCTCTTATATTGTTCTGTGTGTTATTCCTTTTTTTCATTTTTGTATGTGTATTAAGAAAATAAAAATTAAAAAAAGATGTTGTAATGCAGAATACAGTATCTGAAATGGCAAAGATTCTCCAGTTGTGACACAGGATTGAAAAGTTAACCCCCATTGTACAATAGCTATTTAACCAACCAACCAACCAACCAACACCACCTTAGAAATTGGGTGTGGTCATATATGTTAAATAATAAGTAGTTAAATTCCATTTGATTTTTGCTTGCTGTTAAAGACACAGACTAGCTGCCCATTTTAAAAATGATATTCTGTTTCATTTTACACCCGTTTCCCAACCTTTGGTTTTTGGACTTTCAATTCCCAGAAGCCTAAGTCAATTCCTGAAAGCCCTGACTTAGGCTTCTGAGAATTGAATTCCTTCTGTGGGGCACGGACCCCACGTTGAAAAACCACTGCTTTACACCCTTGACTTCAGTTCTCCGAGCTGACAGAACTCCAGGGATATAAGCTTAATTCGTAATGTTGTTTCTTAGCAATAAAATTTCTGAAGAGAGGCATTTTGTGATATAGGCTTCATTTGATTACATACCTGTTATTATCTGCCATCAAGTCAGAACTGATTTATAGTGACCCTAATAGAAGTTTCAAGGTAAGGTTTCAGCTATTTTGAAATACTAAACCAGAATGATTCAGCTTGGCTTCAGAAAAGGCTATCTTCTTCTACAAAAGTGCAACTATTTAGGAAATCTAATAAAAGGAAAAGTTCTTAGTTACAGACTAGATCTGTTTGCCAAGTTTGGCCAGTTAAATAGACCCAAAGCTTCCATCCATAAAATGTATCTATGATTCTGTTGTTGTTGTTGTTGTTGTTGTTGTTGTTGTTGTTGTTGTTGTTAATTCCATTTATACCCTGCCCATCTAGGAGGTATTCCTACTCTGGGCGGCTAACAAGACAAACTCACATATTAAAAACATAATAAAAACACATATTAAAAACCCTATTAGCAGTGGGGAGAAGCCAAATAAGAAACCTAGCGCTGAGCCATTGTTGACACCTTCTCAAAGGACTTTGAGATCATCCAAGGTATCTTCTCATTTAATTTTACAGAACGGATTTTTGAGGGGCTATCTGCCCAGCTAGGTGGCTTGGTCCCTATTCTGGTGGAATTACCCTGTATTCTCACTCCAAAATTTACAACTTGGGGGGTCATTATGGTTCCATTACTCTTTTTTGAACATCAGCTATACAAAAATACAAGACTTTAAGACTGATGGTTTTATAATTGATTTTAAATCGTTTTAGAATACTATTTTGTTTGTGTTTTGTCTGTTAACCACCTGGAGTTGCTTTGGTGAGGGGGCGGCAATACAAGTACGAACAAATAAATAAATACATAAATAAATAAACTAACGGCGGTATCTAAAACTGCCATTTTCCAGTTTCATCAGATTTCGCAGTTGCACTCTTATTTGGACATTCTCTCACAACCCTAGTTCACTCATTAGTAATCTCACAGACTGACTACTGCAATGCTCTCTACAGGGGCTGCTCTTCCATCTGATATGGAGCTTGGAATAGATCCAGAATGCAGCAGCCATGTGGCCATATTTCCCTAGCCTTGGAAGGCTTGCAGTTACCTTCCTGTTCCCTACCATGTCAGATACAAGGTGTTACTGTTATCATATAAGGCTCTATATCAGGGGTGCCCAAACTATGGCCCAGGGGCTGGATCCAGCCCCCAATCCAATTCATCTGGCCCACGAAGCCCTCGTTGCTCCCTAGAGCGGAAGTAAAACACGCGCTCTGAACCATGTAACCGGCCCACGGCCCAAAAAGCTTGGGCACCCCTGCTCTATATGGTTTGGAACATTATCTGTCAGAGTATCTCTCCCAGAGAACAACTCCCCACATCATAATCTGCACAGCTCCAGGTGCCAACCCGGAGGATGGCTAGAAAGCCTATGACTAGAATCAGAGCCTTCTTGGAGGTGGCACCATCACTGTGGAATGCATAACTGGTGGAGGATTATACAAATATTTTACTTTGCCAATAAGTGAGTTGTGTAGAGCTGAGCTTTTCTGCCCTCAGTTGCCTTTAGGTATTTATTTATTGTTTGTTGGTTGGTTTTATTGTTGTTACTTAATGTGTTTGTACACCACTCAGAGTGGGAAATACAGTATCCCAGATGAGTGGAATGAATGATCAGATCCCCTACTTTACTACCGTTACCTATTATTATTGTTATTATTGTTATTATTGTTATTATTATTATTATTATTATTTCCATTTATACCCTGCCCATCTAGGAGGTATTCCTACTCTAGTTGATCACTCGATCAACAGCCCTGCCCGACTCTTGCAAACTCAAATCTATGGATTCCTTTAAGGAGAAAATGCATCTCCTAGTTGAGGGATGCCCAAACTACAGCCCATGGGTCAGATCTGGCCCCTGACGCCAATTCACCTGGCCCCCCTTGCTCCTGGAAGCTGAAGTAAAATGCGCCCATCCGGTCCTTCTCACACTGTTAGCTGAAAGGAACTACAGAATGAACTCCCCAAAGGTGGCTTCATTTTAGCAGTTCCAAGTCTGACCTAGACACAGAAGAAGAAGCTGTTCTTTTGAATCTTCCACTGATTTCTGCAGTTTCCATTAGTATTTATTATTGAACCAAAATATACAAAACGCACCAGTATGGGCACATTTTACTTCCGCTTCCAGGAGTGATAAGGGTGGCATCAGGGATGGTGTCAGGGGCCAGATCTGGCCCAAAGGCCATAGGTTGGGCACCCCTGGTATATAAGCAGAGAAAATGGCAGCTTAAAATCTATCTCATCCTGTTGCAAAACAGATTGCAAGGCGCATTTTACTTCTGCTTCCGGTGGGAGGAACCGTGTGACCGGCCCGCTGACCCACATGGTGGCCTTCTGAACCTTCTGTAGAATTGTTGTCTTTTCTAGAGAAAGTTTGCTTTCTTGCCAGGTCGGTGCCCAACAGTAGGGCAGCCTCAGCTTCGTCGTTGGCTTTACTTTTACCCTTTTTACACCATTCCTCCTCCTCTATACTTGAAGCCAATTGGCTCATTGACTTCCCTTTAACACCCTCTTTCCCAGGAGAGAGGGGGCTTCAAGTATATTTGCATACAGCATAAACAGCATAAAGGTTTCCCTTGCTTGAAAGCCAGTCGTATCCGACTCTAGGATGCAGTGCTCATCTCTGTTTCAAAGCCGAAGAGCCAGCGCTGTCTGCTTCTGCAGACGTTTCCGTGGTCATGTGGCAGGCATGGCTAGACGCCGGAGCACATGGAACGCTGTTCCCTTCCCACCCAAGTGGTCCCTATTTATCTACTTGCAATTTCTTGCTTTCGAACTGCTAGGTTGGCAGGAGATAAACAGCATACTTCCGTGGTTTCCTCTTAAACACAGAGTTTTTAAAAATGAAATTGAGGCATAAAAGGCTAAGACAGTAGACATTTAACTGATTAAAATGTTAAAAAAAAGTTCCATGAAAAAATCACCATAATATGAAATGCAGAGGGGGAAACTTGAAATAGACTTTATTACAATAAACCTGGCTTGCTGACTGCTTTTTTCCTTGTGAGGGGAAGCAGTCCTCCCTTTGGGGGTGGTTCTTCCTCCACTAGGGTATCCATTCCCAACTCTCCCTTGCAGCTCCTTCTTCTAGGCTCTTGGGTGTGCCTGGATTTTGGAGAGGAGGGGGTGTGGCCTGGCAGAAAGGGGCGTGGTCTAAAATTTCCTTTATTTCAATGTCTAAAACTTGACAGGTGTGACCGGGGCGTTCACAACTGGGCTGGGGGTCGTGGGGGTGGTCGACTCCACCTCGACCCAGAAGTCGCTCCCCACAAGTCACCTCAGACGGTTTTGTTTGTTTATTCGGCTTCGGAAGCCCTGTTGGCTCAGTGCAAAACGGACTTCGGCTCCTTCCTCAAACGCCCCTGACTTGACTGAGACACACACACACACACACACACACACACACACACACACACACACACCCAGTCTCGCGCGGGAGTCTTCCCAGCTGCGACGGGGAATTAGAGGGCGGGGAGAGAGCAAGGGAAGGGCGCCGAGGAGGAGGAGGAGGACAATCCGGTCGAGAGACTTGGTAGTAGGCGGCTCCTCCTCCTCCTCTCTTCCTTCCTTCCTCCCTTAAGCAGTTAATAAGGCTCTCCGTCTCTGGGGAGATTTGCCCGCCTCGCCTCCCAAATCACACACACACAGAGAGAGAGCTTCCTTAGGGGCCCCTCCCACCCACCCTCCTCAGGCGTCCTTTGGGTCCTCCTCCTCCTCCTCCTCCTCTTCTTCTTCTTCTTCTTCACTCGCCGGGGTCAAGAAGAGGCGGAGGAGTCCCGGGCCGGGAGGCAGCAGGAAGGAAGGAAAGAAGGTGAGGGGGGGGGGCAGCTTTTGGCGCGGGGTGTGGTGGAGCGGCCAAGCCAAGCCAAGCCAAGGAGCTTTGCCGTGCTTGCCCTGCGTCAGCCATATTGCGGCGGCCACACAGGCGACTCTCGTCCGTGCCCGAGGGAGTGAGTTGGAGAAAGGGGGGGGCGAGGTAAGGCAAGGGCGGCGGCCCAAGGCAAGCTAACACCCCACCTCGGGGGGGGGGTCGGCTGGGAGGGGGTGTTTTGGGGCTGTTTGGGGAGCAGAAGGCGGCGGGGCAGACGCGGCTCTCGGGCAACAGGTGTCGTGGCGGTTCGAGGCGGTGGGGGGGGGGGGCGAGATTAAGGCTTGGCTCTCCTCGAGAAGGAAACCAGGCAGGCACTGGAGCAGGGCTTGGTTCCTCCTCCCCCCCCCCCCCGGTAAAGCCCCTTCTTATTTCCACCACCACCACCCCCTTTTTTAAAGTTTAAAACAAAACGCTACTTTTTCGAGTTGACATTTTGGAAGTGGCAGCCGTGGTAAGTCTGCGTTTTAAGCGTGTCAGGGAGTCAACAAAAGAACAAGAGAAAGGCAAGAGACGTGATGGCACCTCAAAGATGTGGGGGCCACATCAAAATCTTTGGATTTTGATGTGGCAACTTAAAAAGACTAAATTCTTGGGTTTTGATGTGGCAATTTAAAGACTGATTCTTGGGTTTTGATATGGCACCTTAATGATTAATTCTTGGGTTTTGATGTGGCACTTTAAAGACTGGGTCTTGGATTTCGATGTGGCACCTTGCAAACTGATTCTTGGATTTTGATGTCATCTTTCGTGGACGTCCGACGGAGCGGACTTGATCCACAAAAGCTCACATTTAAATATAGGAATTAGTTATTAAGGTGCCACAACGTTTTTTTTGTTTTGTTTACTCTCTGATATGCTTTTTAGACTCAGGGGAAGATGTTCAAGTGTGCCTTCCTTGTTTTAGGTGTACCTTTGCTTTAAACCTCTGCCCTCCCCGCCCCATCCATTTTTCGTGACAAAATCCCACCGAATTGAAAGGAGACTGAACTAACTCCTCGGTCAACAACCACAACAACCAGAAGAGCTGGTGGAGGAGGCTGGGGTGGGAGGCTTTGTCTGCCTGATTCTGGGCATGGAGAAGTCCTATGCCCAATCGAGATGACCTGCAGAGCAGGGATCCTTCCTTTCCTGCCTGTTTACTTAGGAGCCGAGCCTACTGCTTTCCCTGGGGTTGACCTTCAAGGCTTGAACGGGATTGCCATCTTAAAGGAGGACAAGCTAATCAGGAAATTCCTTTAGCCACCCAGGTTTTTTTCTCTCTCCTATCCTCCGGAGCAGCAGAAGGACTAGAAACCTCCCCTCCTCATTCCGATACTCGAGAACAAGAGAGTAACGTGGGAATGCTAATATGCGTGTCCCATTGTGAGTCAAGCTCTGTAGCGCTAAGGGTTCCTGCGCCCAGAATTTATTAACATGAGATTCAAAGAAGGGCACTATATACCCAGCTGGCACAGTGGTTAAACTACTGTACTGCAACCAAAAATTTGTGATTTCTATCCTAACCAGGACTCAAGGTTGACTAAGCCTTCCATCCTTCTGAGGTTGGTAAAATGCTAATTAACTGAACCACCCACTGAGTACTGTACACTAAACACTATGGCAGTGATGGTGAACCTTGTCACTCCAGCTGTTTTTGGACTTCAATTCCCAGACGCCCAAGCCAGCACTCCTGCTGATTAGGGCTTCTGGGAATTGAAGTTCAAGAACAGCTGGAGTGCCAAGGTTCACCATCACTGCGCTATGGGGTGGTGTACAAGTGTGGTTGCTTTGCTATATACTGGACTACAAAGAAAAGTTGTCTTCACCCCGCCCCAACTTTTTTTAAACCGTGGATAGGTTGGAAATTAAAAAGTTCCAGAGCAAATGGGAACCCTGTAGGTTACATCATACCTACCTTCCAACCTATCTAGAAATTCCTCTGGTCCTGTTTGGTGTTTAGTAAGACAAAATGAAGGAGTGATTGCCTCTTGGGAACCTCTTGGAAAAGTTAGAAAGAGGTTAAAATGAAGAAAGCAAAATATTGTGGTATGTTAACAGATTTATTCCAGTATGTGAGGTATTGTGGATCGAAACCTACTTCTTCAGACACAGGAAGTACACTTTTGATCCATAAAACCATACGCTGGAATTAATATATTAGCTTTTGAAATGCCACAATAATTTACTTTTTCCTCTTTCATTTTACCAAAGTGATGTAACTGATTAACAGACTACTACTACTACTTTGGAAATTGCTTGAACCTGTAAAGTTGCCTTCTTCCCTTCACTCCACTATAGAACTGTTGTCTGCACCCTGATTACTCCAGAGTAGTCTGATAAAGATCTTACTGCTTTCTTTTAGAGGGATAGTAGTGAGTTAATGCTACATAGTTTCTAAAGAAGAAACTTAATAGAAGTTTCCATTCAAACCAAGAGAGTTAGTTGACTTTAGTTGCTTGGATACTTGCATTAGTCAATCACCACATACAGTACTGTACATCTATTTCCTCGCCCTTCAAAAGTCTTGATATTGTAGTTCCTACAATGGGTGTGGCTCCAAAAGTGACCCTTTTAACTTGCAATAGGACTCTTCTTTCACTGGGTGAGGCTGTTGGTTTCATGTTTTTCTCTAGAGCAGTGGCGTTACTAGGTAATTATTGGTCATGAGTGAATCATCGCTGCTTACTTAACCTGCTTATAACTTCTTCACCAAGCTATGCTTGGCTTAGTTTAAATTTTATGTAATAATTTTACGGATCCTTTGCCTAGGTCTCCTAGAAAAAAGAAGCAATACACTGTTTGGCTGCTGCATGAATATTTGCTTTTGGACCAAGAGGAATACTTCAGGAATCAAAAATGCCAAAACCAGTAAGTGCTTTATTTTCTGTGAAAATTTGTACTGTTTATAGATCAATGACTGTTCTTTTCAGTTTGACAGAAGTACTATAAAAATGTAGAGATACAAAGATGGTGTTTTCCTATTAACATTTTAAGTGGACTTTAATGGAATTTATCCATGTCCCCATTCAAACAATGTTTGATTTCTTTTTCTTTTCTTTTTTACAATGTGTAAGAGAAAAATTATTCTTATAATTTGAAACCATTATGATCTTCAGCAGACTGACACTCTCATATATACTCCATTTTCCTGGTGTAAAAATCATTCATTTCTTCACTTTTGAACAGACAAGCTTAAGTTATATTCTAAAACCAGGATCAGGGCTGTAGCCAGAGGGGGCCGGGGGTGGAAACCCTCCTGAGCTAACAGCCCTTCCCCCAAACCCACCCTGGGATGCCAATGTTATATATGTGTTTATGGCATTGTTGCCCCTCCTGAAATCCCCCACCCCCAATCTAGAATCCTGGCTATGGCCTTTACCAGGATTCAAATCTATCTAAATCTAAAAAGACTGTTTAAAAGGGAAATTGTTTTTCATAAATGTGCATAAGCCTTCTGTAATTTTCTGTGTACTTATTAAATTTATATTTTCTGCTGACTAGTTGAGTTAATTGAGGTTGTCATTTTTCCTCATTGTGTGCTATGCCACAGATTCATTCAGCAGGGCTTGCTTCCAAGTTCCACTTAAGATTTGTTCTTAGTAATGGCAATGGAAGAAGCTAAAGCTTGTGGTGTCCTTCATTTGTTTAATTACAAGAAACCCCTCTCCAAGGCGGCTTTGGTTTAAAAAAAATCATATTCAAAGAATAATCTTCAGTACCATTTTCATATGTATGGAGAAGATATGGGGTGTTTCCTCATTCAAGAGTTTTACCTGGAATGCTTGCTGTGGCTCCTTTCTGACCTTGGACTGTGTGTTCACACTGAATGGCTGCTATTCTGAATTACTTTGCACAGGTCACACGTAGACAAAGAATTTGCTTCTTCTGCAGAACTGGTATTGAAGAAACAGTTTAATAATGAACTTGGACTTCAGAGGAATAGCAGATTCCAATAACTTGATAGAAGGGGGTTTCTTTCAGGAGAATTCTGAAGTATTAATGTACATAGTTCAAGCTTAGTAAATGGGCTGTGGCTTGCAATACTTTATATTCATTCTTTAGTTATTTGTGATTTGCATTTAATCTGAGGTAAATGCTTACATTGGGATATTCACATGTTTAGTTGAGACTCCATGGCTACAGAGATTAGGCAATAACTAAGACAAAATGATATACAGTGGAACCTCTTACAACAATCACCCCGTATAGCAACGTAATCGCATAACAATTAGGTTTTGGGTGGGAAATGGCATCCCGCATAACAATTTTCCCTATGTAAAAAAATTGTACAACAATTTATCAATGTGGAAAAAACTTAGCGAAAAGAATCGTTGTACGATGCATCCCATACGGAAAATTGCTATATGATGCATGCATCGTATAGCAATTGTTTTGTACAACAATGAGCCCCATGGAATGGATTAAAATTGTTGTACGAGGTAACACTGTACTGTAATTATATGATAAAGCCATTCATAATGTCCATAACTAAGGACATTATGGTACTCTTGGACCATTTTGCTCCTCAAACATGGAGATCTTCAGCATATTACATTCTTTTTTAAAAAGTAACTTTGTGAGCTTTCTGTGGATGCTATATATCTGAGTTCATTGCTATGGTAGCATGAACTCTAAACCACTCTCCCTAAGGATTATGGCCAGTATACTTCTAGCCAGGTGTCTTGAATGGTGGTTCTTCTCTCAGGAAACTTCCTATATTCAGACTGAAGTCCTGTCTACTTCACTGATTAGAGCTCTTGTGGTCAGTTCCAAATCTTTGTATCCTTGCGTGTCTTCACCAGATCAATTCAATGCAACAATTGTAAAGAGGGGAGTGGGACGACCTACACACAGAACTTAAAACTTGGAAGAATTGCTGCACTGGCTTAGTAATTCTGGAAACTATTCCAAACTCTGTTAGAACTATTCCCACCCCCATCTCATAGGAGAAAGAATAGTGACTAAAATTATGAAACCATATTAAGCTAGTGGTGTCCAGGAAAACCTTTAGACTAAAGCAGGGGTTCCCAACCTTTTCAAGGTGGAGGTTGGATCATGCTCTCTCAGTCAACTTTGAGGGTCAGATGGCCATTTTGCCCTGCCTGCACAATGGGGGTGGCCATTTTATTTATTTATTTAAAATATTTCTATCCCGCTTCCCTCACTCAAGAGTGACCCGAAGCGACTAACAACATAATTAAAACAGGAAATAAAAACAGATTAACAAACCCCATTTAAAAAACCCATATTAAAACCATCTAAAAGTCTCATCCCTCCCATACAGATACAGTCAGGACAAAAAACCTGTATAGGCTAAATGAGCCCTTTGTCCCAACAGCTTCAAAGGGATATCCATTTTGTTTCTCAAATGCCCTTGGAGGGGTAGGGAGCACATGAAATGTTGCCATGGGCCAAATCTGGGCCTCGGGCCTTAGGTTGGGAACCCCTGGACTAGACTAGAGTCTTCTATCATATTTGTGCTCAGCTAAGAATTAGTCCCACTTAATTTGGTGGGGCCTCACTGAGTTAAAAGTCCCAAAGTTGTTCTATAAGAATGCTGGACCCCTGTTGTAGCAGAGAGATAGGAAAGGTTTATATTTGAAGATATATGAAATCCTTGTTTATTATTCTAAATAGGCTACTATGATTACTGCTACAATGTGGCTTTTTGAAAACAGGTTGTTATGTGACTGTGAACAGAAAACAGAATCTATTCTTTCAAGCTCCAAAGACTTTAAATGTTGAAAGAGTTTATTAGTGAATATAAGTTGATTTTTAAAAAAAGACATTTTGCTGATACTGTACTGTACTTGCTCCACTCCTTTTGAAGAAACGTGCTGCCATGTTGTATCAGGAAGATTTAGCTCCTTGACTCAAATGTTTTAATTGAGAGTCAGTTGTAATAAATCACTGTTACACTTAAGATTATGATGCTAAGAGTTCTTAATGTCTGCTTGTTACAGTTGTGGACTTTCTTCCTAGGTGCAGCATAGCTTGACAAATGTGACAAGTTGGACTCCCACCCCCAGGAATGTATTAGTTAAAGCTGTGACTTATGAGAAGGGAGATAAATATGTTTGCCAATTACTGAGAGCAATGTTTCCACCCTTGGAAATTGAGAAGTTTACTTAATTACGTGTATGTATGGTGGTATCTTTCTGTTCAAAGGTAACTTGGTGTTACTTAAACAAAAAGATTAAGCAGCTTTAAAAAAAAGCATGCGGGTTAAATTTGCTAATCTCAAATTGCTTGCATTTTTATTTTTATTATTTTATTAATATTTCTATAGCACTAGCAGCTCTTCAGAATTGTGAATTGCTTTGCAGCCTTAACTTATTTTATCCTTGAAACAGTCTTTAACAAGTCATGATTGTTACTTTACCAAGCATTTACTGAAAAGTTGGTAGTAACTGACTAGGAAAGGGATCGTGGGATTGTGGCTGATAGTCTGACTAAAGTAGCCAGCAGTGTTACAGCAGTGGAGTAAAAAAAGAAGTAAGCTCTCTTAGAGATGGAGGAGGGACTGCAACTATTGTATTACTAATTTACTAATAAATCATGAGGTTATAATTGTTGCACCTGAAGAGTTGGAGAGTGCTCAGAAAAAAATAAACCAATATGATGAGGTGTATGAGCAACCCCACAATATAAGATTACAGTATTCTACCTTTTAAAAAGAGTACAGGTGAAACTGGGAAAATTAGAATATTGTGCAAATGTTCATTCATTTCACTTAAAAGGTGAAACAAATATATGACTCACTACATGCAAAGCGAGGGATGTCATGCCTTAATTCATTATAATTGTGATGATCATGATGTACAGCATACATGAGATTATGTGATGATTATGGGGTACATGAGATTGGGGGGTGGGGTTTTCATAAGATGTAAACCATAAGCATCAATATTATAACAAAGTAAGGCTTGAACTATCTTGCTTTGCATATAATGAGTCTATCTCATATATTTGTTTCACCTTTTAAATTGCATTAT
This sequence comes from Bradypodion ventrale, assembly GCA_035047345.1. Lineage (NCBI taxonomy): Eukaryota > Metazoa > Chordata > Lepidosauria > Squamata > Chamaeleonidae > Bradypodion > Bradypodion ventrale. The sequence goes on from JAWDJE010000001.1 coordinate 92,670,135, forward strand.
TGAACTGAATGAACATTTGCACGATATTCTAATTTTCTGAGTTTCACCTGTATGTAAAGGAGGAGGGGGTTGTAGCAGTTTAGTGGTTAAGACACTGGGCTTGACTACCAGCAGGTTGACAGGTCAGCAGTTTGAGACCCAACCACTGCATGACAGAGTGAACTCCTGGCTTCTGTCCCAGCTCCTGCCATCCTAGCAGTTTGAAAGCAAGACATTGCAAGTAGATAGATATAACAGTGTTCCATATGCTCTAGTGCAGTGGTAGTAAACCTATGGCACGCGTGCCAGAGGTGGCACTCAGAGTCCTCTCTGTGAGCACCTGTGAAGTCACCCCAGCACAGAGTGTGCCCCACCCCTCTGCCCAGCAGTCCAATGGGAGCGCTTCCTTCCTCCCCCCTCAGCAGAGTTTGCCCCGCCCCTCTGCCTAGCAGCCCAATGGGAACGTTTCCTCCCTGCCCTGTTGCTGTAGTTGGTACTTTGTGATAAATAAGTGGGTATTGGGTTGCAGTTTGGGCACTTGGACTCTAAAAGGTTCACCATCACTGCTCTAGTGTCTAGTCATGCCTGCCACATGCCCACAGAAATGTCTGCAGGTGCAGGCTCTTTGGCTATAAATGGAGATGTCCACTGAACCGTAGAATTGGGCATGACTTGCTTTTGAGCAAAGGAGATCTTTACCTATGTAAAGGAGGATAGGAAACCCTGTGTAGTCTTGAAGGACTAGGACTCAGCAGGTCATGGTTCAGTTCCTGAGCTCTGCCATGAAAACTTAGTGGGAGTGGAACTGGTAAAACCTCTTTTAAACACCTCACTTAACTTTGAAAACCCTGTTAGGGTAGCTTTATGTCAGTTTTGACTTGACAGCACACAACAACAACAAAGGAGGACAAAAAGGGGGCAATAAAATTATTATGGTGAAAGCAGATAGGGAGAAGATCTCTCATAGTACAGTGGTACCTCGCTTAAAGAGCATAATGCGTTCCATGGTATTGTTCTTTAAGCGAGTTTGCTCTTTAAGCGATACACCATTGTTAAGTGACCAATTGTGACTTCTGGTGGGGGCGATTGTGAACCCCGATTTACTTGTTAAGTGAGTTTTTGGTTGGTTTTAGTTGTTAAGCAAGGCGACCATTCAGAGAAAATTCTGCTCTTTAAGTGAGTTAGTTTCTAAGTGAGGTGCTCTTTATGTGAGGTTTTACTGTACTAGAACCTGGCTTCTAATGGATAATCAGTAGAAGATGTGAGATGAACAAAATAAAGATTTTTCTTCATGAAGCCCATGGCTTCCACTGGAATAGATCTCAAAAAGCAAGTTCATGGAAGGTACAACTATCAGTAGTTGCTGTATTCTTCCATCAGGATCAGAGGCTACATGTTTCTAGATGCCAAATCCCAGGAAATTAATAGCAGTAAAAGGCTGTTTCCCTTGTGTCTCCTTGTAAGCTCTCTTTGAATATATAATTGCCCATGGTAGGAAGCTGGATGCTAGACAGATGGACCTTTGTTCTGATCTACCAGGGCTTTTCTAATGTTCTTAGTGTTAATGGAACAGTGACCTGCCACAGTCCGTGAATCTCAGACAAGCTGCATTTTGGATCAGCATGTTCTTCATCATTCTCATGTATTTTCATACAGGATTTTTAAACAGCTATTGTATTCATTATCTCATGAATGAAATATGGATACACTTGGTTCTAAATTTGTCATGCAGAATATATTTTCCTTCAGTTAGTATTGAATTGATACCTTTACCTGTTTTGTGAGAGTCACTGTACATTTAAAATTGCCCACACTGTTTTTTCTCTGTCCTTCCCAACATATATTTCCACCATGCCTCACACTCTTGCTACCCTGAATTATTACTGCTCTACCAAAAGAAGACTTTCCTCTCTTTAATATGAGGCTTTTTACACTTTTCAGTTTAGCTATCTAGAATGATAAAGTGAGTTTGGAAATCCAGCTGTATGATCACATCCATAGTATGACCTCTTGGATTCTGGCTAGTTACAGAGAAATATTCTTCTGCCTGAGGAAATGTTTTTTTTTTCTTCTAATCAAGAATAGCTGCTTAAAGTTGTCTTCTTAAATGTGCATGAGCTGCATTTGCCTGGGAACACTTGAAGTCATATCTAGTAGAGGTAAACCTGTCCACTTTTCCCCCTGAAGTTTAACAAAAGTCAGTGAGCCAAAATGTTGGGAGAACACAGCAAGCCACCATTTCCGTTTGAGTGATTTGTGAGCTATGTAATGTTGCTAGGGATTTGTAGACATGGCTCTCTGAGAGCTCTTACTAATACACTTCATGCTTAGCTTTCTGTATAATTGAGAATTAAGTAGCTTTCTAACTGATACAATCACTAGGTCTGGGAAAGAAGAATCATTTGAGGATTACCCTGCTTCAATATATTGCTCATCTACCAATTGCTAGAGAATGAAGATTAGCCTTGGAATCCTTCATTACTGTTCTCTAGCCCTGCTGCACATGATTCAGGTGGCCCTAAAGAGTGTTGCATATTTGTTTATAGCCTGTTTATAATAATAAGAGTATGTGTTTGTGTTTCCAACATAACTCCAAGACTATTAAACCCATACACTTACAGTTTGGCGTGGATACTAAAGGGGACCCCAAAAGGTACACATCTCAAGTTTATTTTATTTTTTAAAAGTTTACACTTCAAGTCATAAATGGCAGTTATTAGGATCCTGATGGTAAGAGGTCTTCTTAGATGTAGAAATGTTCCTCCAGAATAGGAAACCTCAAGATATGATCCAAATGTTTGAACCTGGTTTAGATTGGGGTGCTAAGGAAGAGGTGCTTAAATCTTTCCTTCTAATCTACTCATTGCTGATGGTACAGTTGCTGTATCGCACACTTGCCAAGGTTTTACCAGATTTTAGCTATGCCACATAGTACTGTTTCACACCATTATAAGGCCTGATCCCTGCTTTTTAGCTTTTTTAAAATAGCCCTGCTGAAGCTGAGGCAGGAGGCAAAACATGTTTTTATTATTCTGTTGCTGTTTTTCACTATTTCTAGCCAGTTAGTGATGTTAGTGACGTTACAGCTGTAAGGGACATTGCATTTTCAGACAGAAGGATTTAAAAAATGTTCAGTGATTTGCCTCTTTCTTGCTCTCACACTTTCTCATGGATATTCTCAATGTGGATATTCTCAATGTGTGCAGCCACTCTTAAGTGGCATTGCTGTTGAAAACCTGAAGGGACAGCTCTTGAATGTAAATGGTAGAAGAAGAGTTCATAATGTATGTGAAAAGGGAACTGTAAGGGCCAGAGCTTCAAAAATCCCCCCCCCCTTTTTTTTTAATGATAATTTCCATAATCCCCCAAACAACAGGGTTGGTGCATGTGTGTTTTACAACTGGTAAAGGTCCCATTTAAGAATTCTATGTTTTGGAGCAGAAATACATCCTGCATCAGCTTACTCAGAAGTAGACCTCATTCAACTCCATGGTACTTTTGAGTAAGCATGCATAAGATTGTAGTGGTGACAATGCTTAGTGTTATTGAAGTGCTTTTCAGTATACAAAGCACTCTTCCTACACTAAGTCATTAATACTTACTAGCAGACGGAGACATTATAGCTGCCATTTTGGAGGTTTTTTAATGTCTCCCCACCCCCACACCGGTATTATTGGACATAATTTCCAATATCATCCAGAATTCTTTAGGCACCACAGCTGCAATTTGCAGCTATTTCTGCCTGAACTGTTTCAGGCCTTGAGAGACCTATTTTTTAAAACTCAAAAATGACTTTTCTTATTTCCAGGTATAGAAAGGGGGAGGGGACTTAAAGCCAGCAGATAATGGCCCCAAATGGCTCATTTCACAAGCAGTTTCATAGAAGCCTCTGGAGGGTGTGATTGGGAATTTATATGTATTTTTATTGGGATTAGGAGTTCAGATGGAGCGTATTTTGCCTCTGGAAAGTGCCTGTGCTGCTGTTAGCCTACCTTTGCCTTCCAGCAGCCATCACTCTTAAGTCAGGTCAGTAAGACTGATTCCATTCTGCAGATAAGCAAGTGACCATTAGGCTGACCATATAATGATCAAAGTCATAAAATATATGTAGCACCACTCACTTCTCTACTCTGAAATGGATGTTTTATTCACTTTTCTAAATTATCCATTAATATTGGAAAATAAATCACTCTTCCCTTTGGTATTTCCTTCTACAAATTAGTATGAAGATAGAAATTCACTTATTTCTATTTATAAACAAAATATCTTAAGTCTATAGCAGGGGTTCCTAACCTTTTTACACCACAGGCCTGACCACAACCCCAGACAGATGAGCGGGCCTCACCACACCCCTGGAAGTGGAAGCAGGTGCATTTACAACAGCACCTCGCCACTTTCCTCCACCCCCCACCAACGGCCAAGGGATGAGGAGCAGCTGTGGCCACCGTCGCCGTCCTACGGGCCCCACCTATGGTCGGGGGATAAAAGGATGCTGTGGCCACAAGCGGTGGAGCACCTCACTGCCGTCCTCCAGCCCCCACCAATGGCCGGGGGATGAGGGGCAGCTGGGGTCACCGTCGCCATCCTATGCACCCCACCTACACCCGGGGGATAAAAAGATGCTGTGGCCATGAGCAGTGGAGCACCTCACCACCGTCCTTCAGGGGGCCCCCTTACTGGCGGCCGGGGGATGAGGAGCAGCTGTGGCCATCATCGCCACCCTCTGAGCCCCAACTATGGCCAGGGCAGGAATAAAAGGACATTGTGGCCACGATGTGTTGTTGTGGACTTGCTAAATGAATACTATGGACTTTTTAAATGGATGCTTTTTTTCCCTTTACAATGTTATGTGATGCTGTATTTATGATTTGGGTGATGTACACTGGTGTTTTATTTTACTGCATTGTATTATATTATTGTATTATTAGATGTATTGTGATTGTTGTTAGCCGCCCTGAGTTGCGTAGCCAAGTTGGGCGGTGTACAAATCCAATAAATAAATCAAATCGATCAGTCAGTCATTTACAACAGCCGGGGATGTTTACGCATGCGCAGGCATGTTTTACAGCTGACATAAATGCATCTGGTTCCACTTCTGGGTGTGGCAGTGGTGGCGGCAGGCCGCATGAAATAGTGCCGCAGGCTGTAGGTTGGGAATCCTGGTCTAAAGGGACAGTATTTTAAACAAATTTTTAATTTTAGGCTTTTTTCATTAGTGACAAATGAAACCTCTCAATAACTGTGTTGTTTTTCTGTTTCTTTGAAAACTCCCAAGTTTTATGGGTATTGCTACATTATCATCAGAAAGCAAGCTAGTGTGGACTGCTTTGGAATAGTCAGGCTTGATGATTCATCTTCTTTATTTCCTCTTTTACCCCATTTGGTGTCGAAGGACAGGCTTGATTAAAATGACGTAATCAATCCTGCAAGCCATTTGAAAGCCAGTGTTGTGAAGTGGCTTAAAAGTGAGCCACTTTTGGATATTGGGAAATTAATTACTTCATCTGCTTAGCAGAGGGCAGAGGAAGTGAAAAACATATTTTTAACTTTAAGAATCACTGATGTGCTACATCTGATATTAAATATATGTATATATAACTTTTCTTTGCTTCACCAGTCAAGAAACTGCCTACTGTTGAAGCCACTGCCATGGATTTGACTACAAGAAATTTCTCAATTGGCAAAGCAAATATTTAAAATATATGTTTATATACACCTGCTGCAGAACATCAGCGAAAGCCTTAAACCAGGGATTCTCAACCTGCGGCCTGTGGCACCATTTCATGTGGCCCCACCACCACTGCCTCCGCCACACCAGGAAGTTCCATGTGGTGGAGGAAGGGGGAAATGGCCATCTGGCCCTGGAAGCTATCTGAGGGAGCATGACTGCCCCCACCTTTAAAAGGTTGAGAATCCCTGCTGGAGCTTTAAAGATTAAATATGCATTGTTTTTGCACTATCAAATGTAACTTTGCAGTTATTGGAATCATAAACATCTTAAAATGGAAAATTTGTTTCTTGAGTTAAACTATGGTATGTTATGAGGAACTTAAAAGTATTATTTTGGAATTGTGACTTAGGCAAAGCACTGTTTTGTTCATTGAGTTCTGTGGCTGTTGAGACAATAACTGAATTGTGAATTAAAGAGTGAAACAGCAGAACAGAAATTTGTCCACAGCCTCATTTGCTGGCTGTGGGTATAAAAAGCCACCTTCTAAATGTGGAAAAATCTAAGAAAGATATTGTTATGATGATGATGACAACAGCAAGAATGTTAATAGCAGTTCGTTGACATTTGGGGATAATTTATTGAATTTGTGTTGGGAAAATCTAAAGAAATTAAACTTGGATATGAATATATGACATTTTTGTGATAAGGAAAAAGAAAGCTTCATGCAACTTGTATAGTTGCGTTAAGTAATAGTTTTGGGGGAAAGGTAGTCTGTCCCCCCCCCCCCCCGGGTGATGGGTCTGCACCATATTGTAATCATATATTATGCTGTTTTCTTTTTGCTGGTGTATGTTTTTATAAAATACATTTTAAAAATTTTAAAAAGCCGTCTTCATTTTGTGCTAGGTCTTGATTTAGGTTTTTGTGTAACAGTCATAACTTTTTGGCCAAAATCCTGTTCTGAAGCTCTTCTGGTATAGCAAGAGTGAAATCATTGGCTGCAGCAGATTGCCACTAATTGAAGAATTCCATCTTCAATTTCCGGTTGTGTACAGCTTTGTTTCATTGTGGGTGAGCTGGATACAAACTGCAACAAGAACTCTTTAATTAGTGGCAGTCTGCTGCAGCCAATGATGTTATTTCCACTGCTCTGGTAGAGTTATGGAAAAGAGTACTCGCCACTGTATCTTCATGTACAGGTGCACAATTGCTTAAAATGTAAAGTAGCTGCAAATAGTTTTAAATAGCAGTTCAACATGGTCTGTGAAGAATGAAGTGGATTTTTTTTTATTAAAAAAATCTGCTCCAAACTGAGCAGAAATTCTTTGCAGAGGCAATAACTGGGGAGGTATAACTTGATCTTGGGCTGCTGTTTAGCAAATGTACCTAAACAGTTTGAATAGAATGAAGCAAGCCAAAATTCATGCAGTTGGCAATTGTGTGGTTGCTTTTTATAGATTAGGTAGAAGGCAAGAGAGGTGATCCAGAGTAGGACTTCAGTATGGGTAAAGATGTAAAGACCTCCTAATCTCCTCATCCGCCATATATGTTCATTTTAAAAATGTTATTTGTGCAGCTCTTATTTACATGTTGTCATTCTACCATTATCCAGTTGGGTGTTTATGTGTTTTTATATGAGACAGTTGCTTGAGATTCTGTGAAACTATCAAATGTTGAAATTGTTTGCAGGTTCACAGAAAAGGTTGTGCTATAAGACAGTTTGAAAGTTTAGTTAAATGCAAGAATATGTAATGGAAATGTGAAGATGTGCAAATATTAATTTGTCAGAAGTTCCAGGAGGAGGGACTGATAGTTATATTTGAGCACAACCAAAATCTAGGATATTTGTCACACATTCTTTTAAAAAGGTTTGCACAGGTAAGTAGATGCTATTATTATTATTATTATTATTATTATTATTATTATTATTATTATTATTATTATTATTATTATTATTATTATTATTATTATTATTATTATTATTATTATTATTATTATTATTATTATTATTATTATTACTACTTTCCCATACCCGTGATCCCTCCACCTCTCTCTTGCCAATTCTCTTAATCTACCTAACTTTATGTTGCTCAGGTTTATGTACATTTAAACAGACAAGTGAGGTAACATAAATATTTGTAAAGGATTTAAAGCCAGTGAATTCTTTCCATTTTTCAAGTTATTTCCCAAAATTTATGTTCTTCCTGGGGTGGTTTAATCCCCTCTTTATTAGTTAAGGCATGTAACACAAATGACGCCCATATTTCCCAAAACGTGCTTCTTACCATTTCACGCCTTTTTTGTTTCATTTCAGTTATTAGTTTATCGTTTAAAGGTAACTTCCACACCTGTTTGTACCATTTTTCTTTTTTTATCTCAAATTTATTTTTCTGTTCTAAGGCAATTAATTGTCTTGTTACTGATAAGAGCATTAATAGTAATTCTTTCCTTTTGTTTCTCTAACTTTACCTCTTGAACCTCTCCCAGCCTGGCTACTTTCTATTTTGAAGATGTTCTTCAGCTCCTGTTCCAACCATTTCCAACATTTTTGTGCAAACTCACACTCCCACCACATATGAATATAGGTGCCTTTATCTTTATTGCATCTCCAACATTTATCATTCCCCATCCTACATATCTGGTGTACCCTTACAGGAGTCAAGTACCATCTCCAAATTACTTTAAAGTTGTGTTCTCTTTCCTTGTTTCACAGTTGTTTCATCAAACGTTGTTTCCATTTTTCCTCCATGCATCCTGTCTTATCGATATGCCTAACTCATCTTCCCATATTTTCCTTAAAATATTTTGCGAATTTTCATTTCTATCAGAATCAGGCAGAAGGGGGTTTGGGAATACCAAACATAAAAAACTATTACCAAGCTTTTCAACTAATAATAATAAATAAACTAACTCAGGATAAAGAGGAAGCTAAAGAAAGGGATCAAGTAGAATATGTAAAATTCGGAGGAAACCTATTCTTATCAAACTGCGAGAAAAAAACTATAATTAAAACCTTCACATTGAAAGAGTTATACACGTTTTGGCAAAGTGTGAAAAATCAATTAGCAAAAGGGATTTCACCAATAATAGAGGTCCTGGACGATCCGGAATGTCCTTTAAACAAAATAAAAGGTATGAAACAAAAATTAAAACAAAACAAGTTAATCTTGCTGAAAGACTGGTTTGCAAAAGGTGATACGTAACAAACGAGAGAGGAGAACTATAGAAAATTAGAGCTAAGCTGGTTTCAAAAGATTCATGTTTTGAAACAGGATGGGAAAATAAGAAATAAAGGTTATATAGAAAGAGAGATAACAAAGTTTGAAGATCTATTACACAAATTAAAGTAAGGGACAATAGAAAATAAAGGCTTGGTAAGTAAATTGTATGGTATTTTAAATAGAAACGAAAATAGAAATGAAAATTAGATGCTATAATTAATAATGTTGTTTTATAGACATAATGGTTGAAGTCATGTTTCATAGAGTAAACCAAATTATACTTTTTTGTCCTTTCCATCCTGGTAAACAAAGTGCTCCTGATTCTCACTGTGTGTGTGTGTGTGCATAAACACCAAGCTATTTGTGTATGCACACTGCCCAAATATGGCAGAGGCTGTTTGCTTACCAGAAAAGAACAGACCAAAAGTTACAATTTAGAGACTGTGGTGGCTCAAGTGGTTAAGACACTGAACTTGCTGACTGGAAGGTCAGAGTTTAATTCCCGGGTACTGCATGATGGAATGAACTGCTGTTTCTGTCCCAGCTCCTACCAACCTAGCAGTTTGAAAGCAAGAAATTGCAAGTAGATAAATAGGGACCACTTCTGTGGGAAGGTAAAAAGCATTCCATGCATTCCAGTGTTGGGCTTGAGGCATACCTGTCACATGTCCATGGAAACGTCTGCAGACACAGACAGCGCTAGCTCTTTGGCTATAAACAGAGATGAGCACTGAACCCTAGAGTCGGATATGACTGGCTTTTGAGCAAGGATGACCTTTACCTTTACTAAATAACAGAATTTTGGTCAATGTGTTGCATAACCTTTCAGTCAGCTTTATTCTCACACGGACCTAGAATGCAAGCAAGGCATTTTCTAATATAATTTGTAAAGGGGTGGAGATACAGGGGTGATTAGAGTGCACATGTTCTCAGAATTAAATTGTCATTAAGGATAGAGTGTGTGAGAGTGCAGCTTGGATGATGTATCTGCTTGCATCTTACATAGGGTCCTGAACCACACTTCTGCTATAGTTGGGACATGAAATGCATTCTAACCTATGGTAATTCTGGCCCCATTACTCAACATTCATGCATACAGTATTGTTAAGTTCTTGAGTGCGGGAGATGTTAAAAGTTTGGGGCTCTTAGAAATAGAGTGTTTGATCTTATTTTTTAACATTGGCCTGCTTACTAGCTATTCTTAGAATCTTCTAGAGTATTTTGATAGCTGTCCTTTCCTCTTTTACCCCACCTCCATCTATAAACTCTTTGTGTGTGTGTTATTGTTCGGAAGACTATCTAAATGAAGCACAAGCGTATGTTCTTGTCCTAGCTTCAGCTTCTTTATTAATGAACAACCAATTTGCATACAGCTGTTGTATGAAAGCCACCAGCTTAGGGAAGAGTTTGGTACAATTATTGCTCCTTTTCTCTATGTTTGTTTGGTCTGATACAAATAATCTTTCTGTTCTCATGTGGGCGCTCTGAGATGAAGGTGCATGAAAAATTTGTCATCCCAAAGCAGGCAGTATCAAATGACCAAATGTCTAAATCCAAACAATGTTGACTGCTAAAGCCATGGATATGTGAGGGCGATGAAAGAATAAAAAGTCCTTTGGGACTTTAAACCTTATACAGTAACTTGTTTTACTACCACATGCAGATAACAGTTTTGCAGAAGTGGAAAAATCAAGATAATTTAAAATACAGTACTTACCATATATACCTATATTACAAATGTTGGGTAATGGGACAAAATGCCAAATATGTATATAGGATTTTGTCAACATATAAATATAAACAGAAATCTCAGTTTGTGAGAATAAAGGGAAGATTCTTGTGACATCAGGTCAAATGGAATATATTATAGCATGTCTAGGTTGTCAAATAAACCAGAATTCAGCAAGTGGTGTGTGTTCTTTGTGCATTTTCTTTTTTCAGTTTCTCTGCTGCCTTGTTTTGTTCAATAGCTTTTTGATAGAATGCCCTTCTAATAAAATTTATTTCTGGGCAGAAGCTATAGTTATTTTTTTTTAATTAATGAGTTGCTGTTCCATTTGCAACAAATGTATGAGGAAGTTAACCATGTCATCTTACTACTGCTTTCATGCTGATTTATTTTTTGTCATGATACAACTTTGTAAATAGCTTGCATACAACATAACTTCAGTTATGTCATTTAATTGAGTACCATCTTTCCTAGTATGGTGAATTGATGCTTAAGGAAAGGTTTCAAATATATATTTAATATAGATGTATATAATCTTTAGAGTCAGAGGAACACATCTATGATAAATATGGGATAGATATTCACAGGGAGACAGTAGTTCATATATTGTGTTTGTTGAGACAGCAGGACATACACACACACACACACACACACACACACACACACACACACTCACTCACTCACACACAGAGTATATGGTAGATAAGTATTTTATACACAGATGAATGACAAACAGTAGGTATAGAATATCTTTGTCTTGATTCTGAATCACTGGTCCATCTCACACTAAGTAATTAAGAGGATGCATTTAATGTTTGCATTTTAATTTGAACCAGGATGAACAGCATCAGAGTAACAGAGGAAATAAAAAAAGGAAAACAGTATTTCACTATTGATCAGCAGAATCTTACCTTAATTGCCTCTTTAAATAGGATCAGGCTCGATACACAATTATTACCATAATTTTGGGAAATTATCTTAGAGTTTGTTTCTCTAAAAGCAACCCTTGTGCAAACAGCTTCTGAACTGATGGAGGCTTTGAAAAGCAGATTATGATACTGCATAAATATTGACTATTTAAAGAGAGGAACCAAATATCTTATTCGGCATAATTCAAGCACTGATTGTACCTAAAGTAGTTCTTTTATGTTAACCCATACGGAAATGAGCTCCCGCCTTCGTCCCAGCTCCAGCCAACCTAGCAGTTCGAAAGCAAGAAATTGCAAGTAGATAAATAGGGACCACTTTGGTGGGAAGGTAACAGCATTCCGTGCACTCTGGTGTCTAGTCATGCCTGCCACATGACCATGGAAATGTCTGCAGAAGCAGACAGCGCTGGCTCTTCGGCTTTGAAACGGAGATGAGCACTGCACCCTAGAGTTGGATATGACTGGCTTTCGAGCAAGGGAAACCTTTACCTTATATTTGTAAATAACAGGTTTGGCTGGGTTTTTAAACGTCATTGCCAATAGTACTTTCAAGTGAGTTGGAAGAGAGGTTGCATGTACAAAAGTTAATATTAACTTTCATTGGAATTAAAATCTGTACAGTTTAATCAGTTGCACTACATATGTCTTCCAATAAACTAATAGCAAATGATAAATAACCTCCTAGTACAGATGCTCTTGTCTCTACCTCCATACACCTACATCAGCTGGTCCATTAGATACATGCTATCAATCACTACAGCAAGGTTTCTCAGCCTGCGGGCCGGGGGCCAGATGTGGCCCGTAACACAATTTCATGTCCCCCACCACCACCTCCGCCACACCAGGAAGTGCCGTGTGTGGCAGTCAGGGCAAAATGACGGTCCGCCCCCCAAAGCTAAACTGAGGGAGCGTGACCTAGTCTAGGCTTGCAAAGGTTGAGAACCCCTGCACTACAGTACTGTATCTGCATTACCACATACTGGTGTTATTCACTCTGTTAAGAGTTTTGTTGGTTCTGAATTGTTCCATGTTACATTTAATAGATACAAAATATCTATAGATACATAATACCGTAGTGCAATTACAGATGCTATGCAAAGAGTTGGTTCTGTTTCTATCTCCTCCCGCTCCTCCCGACAAGCTTCTTAGCATTAGCTTTAACCTTTTCTGGGAAGATAGCCCACATTAGATTCTTGTCTTTGATGTACCCTATAAAAAGCAGCTTTTGGAAATCCTGAGATAAACTTTAACCTGCTACATCAAAACAAAAAGTCATGTAGCTGAGACCTGAAAGATGGCTTGAATAGCCTACAAAGGAATGTCTAGCCTTGACAAATTTTATATAAAGAAATTAAGTAAAGGTCGCCCTTGCTCGAAAGCCAGTCATATCTGACTCTTGGGTTCAGTGCTCATCTGTTTTTAGACACAGAGCCAGGGCGCTGTCTGTGTCTGCAGATGTTTCCATGGACATGTGGCATGCATGCCTCAACACTGGAGTACACGGAACGCTGTTTACTTTCCTACCAAAGTGATCCCTATTTATCTACTTGCAATTTCTTGCTTTTGAACTGCTAGGTTGGCAGGAAATAAAGAAATTACATAGAATTTCTGAAATGTATTTTCTTCCAATCCTTTTATTCTTAAAGCATGAGGAAGGAAACCATACCTAGAAATGGTAATCTTGGATTTTCTTAGCTACAAATACCACCATTTCCCATCCTCGGAGAGTGCTGCCTACCTTGCATACACCTTTCATACAACTCATTGTGGTTCATATGGGATAAAGACCTAAATTAGAGGGCTTTGAGGCTTAGCTAGGCCAAGCTCCATGCTCAGAAAGAAAGTTCCCGGCTAGCACTGGGACTAGAATGGGAATTTTGTGAGGAGATTTTTTAAATGTTTATTTTGCTGCTGTTGCATATTAGACAATAATAGTTACATTGCTAATTATTCTTAAAAGTAATTTGTTTCATTATGACACATGTTGTATTCCTGATCATCACCTTTTGAGGTACTTTATGAAAAGTTGGAGGGTTAATCTGTGCATTTATGAATGTCTGAGGTAGCGATGCTGTCTTAAGTTCAGAAGTTGAAAGCATTTTGTTCTTTCCTTTTTAAGATAATGCATTAAAAGGAATGTACATTTCCCAAGAAATGTCAGTATGAAAAAAGGAAGATTTAGATCATTGGCGGCGGGGGGTGGGGTGTCTTTCAAACAATGCACATATCTTCTGAACCTTCCTTGGTAATTCTAGGTGCAAATTTTATGTGGATACAGCGGTACCTCAGATAAAGTCCAATTCGGATAAAGTCGTTTTCATGCACACGTGATGCATCACATAAAGTCCAAAACCGCTTTAAAAATGGATGTTATCCAAGGTATTTGGTATAGGAACCTCAAATAAAGTCCTTTTTGGACGCTGTCCGATGCATCGCCCATTTGATTCGGATAAAGTCCAAAATCGGATAAAGTCCAAACTTGTGGAATGGAGTTTGGACTTTATCCGAGGTTCTACTGTACTGATTTTCACCAAGAATGTTATTTATTCATATCAGAGTACTATATTGCACAATTTAAAATTATGAACTAATATGAAATATGGATAAAATTCAAATGAATTAAATGTTAAAATAGACTATTTCTTACCAGAGGCAAACTACTTCAATAGTGTTATCTCAGCCATTTACTAGATCTTCTTTTGTACAGTGGTGTGGCACAAATTGCATGTGGCTCAAGTAGCTGAGACGCTGTCTGGGAAGCGGAAGGTCAGCAGTTCGATTCCCGAGTACTGCAGGACGGAATGAGCTCCCGTCTTTGTCCCAGCTCCTGCCAACCTAGCAGTTCGAAAGCAAGAAATTGCAAGTAGATAAATAGGGACCACTTCGGTGGGAAGGTAAACAGCATTCCGTGCGCTCCGGTGTGTCTAGTCATGCCTGCCACATGACCACGGAAACGTCTGCAGAAGCAGACAGCGCTGGCTCTTCGGCTTAGAAACAGAGATGGGCACTGCACCCTAGAGTCGGATACGACTGGCTTTCGAGCAAGAGAAACCTTTACCTTTACTAAATGCTACATTGATTAAATTTCTCCATGTTCAGAGAAAATTTGTCCTATATTCAAATAGCTCCTTTCTGCTTGATTATTCTTTTATTTTCTTATTTTTCTTTGAATTAACTGACTTCCAAATAATTTACCCAGAATCTTTCCTGGTGGGAGACATCATTTGGCATTCATCTATTTGGCAAGTTGTTTTGTTTTTGCTGTCCCTTCTGGTTTAATATTTAGTGCTTGAGAGGTGTGCAGAAAACTTTTCCTTGATTTATAGTCATTTAGGGGTTGGTGTCTATTAAGTGAATGTGTCTTATATTATCCTATTTGATTTGTTATTTGTGAGGACCTCTTAGTGTACTTCCAAAGGGGCAGGGGTAGCCAAATACACTTTTTGATGTGGAGTAGGTTTCAGGCAGCCAGTAATAATCCTGCTAATTCACATTAAGAGCAACATCTACTTGTATGGAAACTGCTGATTTACACCATACAATGCCAGCATATCCTGCTGTGGAGTAGAACCTGTTGTTCTTTTGGAATCTGAACCAGACAATTTCCTAAGTACTGTATGTTATTTCTTACAGCAACTTTCTGTTTGTTGTTTAGACAATGTTTTCTTGTCCCGGGGTCAATCCAGAGTGGCACCCAAATGCAGTAGGGCAGAACAATGTTGCCTTCTCAGCTAACTTTTGGCTTCCTCTCTTCTTTTCTGTTCTTTAAGTGGAAGTCATAAACCAGTGTTTTTAAAAGGTTTGATTTCAACTGGTTGTTTCTATAAGGAATGATCTTCTAAAGTAGAGATTATCTGGTGCTCCATGGACTCAAAAGTTTCTCTTTTCTTCTCAAGGAAAGGTTATCAGCATAGGTGGAACTCCTGACATATGGGAATATTGGTTGATCATTTGTTTAAATGTTTAAAAGAAATGGTGCCATGATGCTACTCTGTGGGAGACTATTACTTCGATTTTTCCTTGACATTCAACAAAGAATCTTTGGTTTTGAAGTAGAATGGCAATCATTTCTTTTAGTCCATGATCTTTAATAAGGAGAGAGAACTTTGGGAAAAGTAACTGATGTCAGACAATGCCATATGCTGCAGTATGTCTGAAGTCAAAGTAGTGAATCCAAACTAGCTGAGGCTCTTATTTTTATGTTCTGCATATTTTCAGGTCAGGTCAAAAATTATGGTGTTCTTTTTGGGAAACAAAACTTAAAAACTAAAATGGACCATGGCCTATTCTGCAAAGCTGTTCTTATAGTAACGTCTGGCCCACCAAGGTCAAGCAGAAGAAAAATTTTAGTCAAACTTCTCTCCTTATGATTTGTTTCCATTAAGACATTTGCATATAAGCCATAGATACAGAGAAGTATATCATGTCTCACTATCTGTAAACTGCTCTAAACTCATTTCTACTTTCAAGTGGAACTCCTTCAGAGGCAACATAACAGTGCATGTCTATTGGGTTAATGTTGATTAGCTTGGAGAATAACCAGCATCCTTTTACCTCCTTAAAATCCTAGAATAACTGCAGGTCTCATTACAACATTTAAAACCTGCCCGTTAATATTGTCAGCTCTTTGTCCTACTTCCAAAAGGATTTTAATTAAGATGACAGATTCCATACTAATAGCAGTCTTGCTTGGTATAATGATGCACTCTTGAATAATCAGCACTGAAAGGTTATCTTGCACAATCATTGCTAAGTTGAAAAACAGTAGAACATGAAAGGTAATGTTTAGTCTACTTGTTTGGGTGGCCTTAAAGAATGAGTCTCCTGAGGTTGGGGGAACTGATGGCTTACCGTATATACTTGAGTATAAGCCAACTTTTTAGCCCCAAAAAGGGGACACGGTTTATACTCGGGTCAGTGACCTTGAGGGTCCCAGAACCATGCTGAATTGAGATGTGCTAACAATTTCATTAATTTTAGCATATTTTCATGTACTGTATTTTGAGTATAGAAACTAACTATCAGCTTCTGCATTTCCCACCCTTGGCTTATACTCAGGTCAATCTATTTTTCTGGGTGTTCAGGTCAAAATTAGGTACCTTGGCTTATATTTGGGTTGGCTTACACTCGAGTATATATGGTATTTTAAATATTTCATTAAATTTTTGTGTGTAGTTTAGAAGTACAGTAAAAACCTGTTTTACAGAAAAAGTCCGTTCCGTAGCTTTTTCCTTAACTTGTTTTTTCTGTAAAATGAGGCATTATGCCTGACCCTCCAAAAAAATAAAAAAAACACTCTAACTCCTCTCTAGACCACTCTACTGCCACCCACCGGGCCCAGAATAGCTACAGGTGGTCTTTTATAGCCCACCAGGTGCAGTGCGCTCTGGGAAATTGTGTTCTGTAAAACAGGGTTTTTCTGTAAAATGGGACACATTTTCAGCAACAAAAAAAACCTTCTGTAAAATGGGGTTTCTGTAAAATGAGGGTTCTGTAAAACAGGGTTTTACTGTATATTGCACTTTGCAAAAATATGTGTTTTTTAATTGCATGTTGTAGCCCTGAAGTTAGCATGTGAATTACCAATAATCTGGCAACCTCAGAATTTGTGACTCTTTCTGTTTCCTTATCCTTTATTTTCATCTCTTTTCTAGGTCAATGTTCGTGTTATGACTATGGATGCAGAGCTGGAGTTTGCAATCCAGCCTAACACTACTGGCAAACAACTGTTTGACCAGGTTAGTATGAATACACATGATGTTTTCTTTAAACATGTCTGCAGGAGACTTGCATAAATACTTGAAGATCTGTCTCCATAGAAACCGACAACAAAAAGATGACAGCCATAAAACAGAAGTCCCCAAAACTCTTTGTGATGAAGGGTGTACTTGGAATTTTGGGAATTAAGAAACTCCCTTAACAATGAAAGTGACATAACTGAAATACAGTATGTCAATGATTTCCAACATTCAGTGTTATGCTCCTTTTCTTCATAAGAATCATATAATGATGAAGGGTTCTATAAGGCCAGTGGGTCCACTCTTCTGCTCAATGCAGGAATCCAAATCCAAGTATATCTGACAGATGGTTATCTAATTTTCTCTTGAACGCCTGCAGCATTGAAGCACCCAACAGACCCTGAGATAATTGATTCCATTGTTGTAGTACACTAATAGGATTTTTTTAATATTCAACTGAAATCTGGCTTCCTGTAACTTGAGCCTGTTGTTATATGTCCTGCAGTCTGGGATGATCCAGAACAGATTGTGCCCCTCCTCTGTATGTCAATCTTTCAAGTATTTGAAGAGTGCTACCCTATCTCTCCTTAGTCTTCTTTTCTCAAGGCTAAAACAACCCACATCTTTCAGTCTTTCTTCATGGGGCTTGGTTTCAAGTCTCCTGATGATTCTTGTTGCCCTCCTCTGAACTCATTCCAGTTTGTTGGCATCCTTCTTAAAGTGTGGGGATTTTTTTCTGTAGGCGTAGAACTTGTCCTTGTTAAATTTCATTCTCTTAATTTCAACCTAGTATTTGAGCCTATCAAGATCTTTTAAAATTTTGTTTCTGTCTTTCAGAGTATTAGTTATTTCATTAGCTATTTGTGTCATATGCAGATTTGATAAGCATTCCCTGTACTCCCTCATCCAGATTGTTAATAAAAGTGTTGAAGAACACTGGCCCCATGACCAAGTGTTGTGGTACCCCACTTGTTAAACTCCAAGTTTGAGAAGGAGCCATTGATAAACACACTCTGAGTTTGATTCTTTATCCACCTGGCAGTTGTTCTATCCAGCCCTCGCCTAGTTAGCTTGCTAATCAGAATATTATGGGACAGCTGGACTACCTAGATAAGTGCAATCAGTTGGTGATATTAATTGTGCTATAATTCTGTTGGATGAAAATTATATTCATTTATGGCCAAAATTATCTTGCTTTTTATTACATGGAAAGAGAAATCATGGAAATAGTTGCAAGTGATGCAGAATCAGTTAAGATACTGAACTTGATGACTGGAAGGTTGGCAGGTCAGCAGTTTGAGACCCAAGTGCTGCATGAAGGAGTGAGCTTCTGTCTCTGTCCCAGCTCTTGCCAACCTAGCAGTTCAAAACCAAGAAATTGCAAGTAGATAAATAGGTACTACTTTAGTGGGAAGGTAAGCAGCAGCACCATGCACTCTGGTGTCTAGTCATGCCTGCCACATGTCCACAGAAACGTCTGCAAACACAGACAGCGCTGGCTCTTGGGCTATAAACAAAGATGAGCACCAAACCCTAGAGTCAAATATGACTGGCTTTCAAGTAAGGGTGACCTTTACCTAATGCACCTGGTCATGACTGACATCTTCTCAATTAGTTATGGTCACTTCAATCATTTCCTTCCATAAACAATAAACAACAGGGTATTAATCATAAGTTGCAACAGAGTAGTAGTTTGCATTTAATGAATGTGAAGGAACTCCAAAATAGGTGATTTGTTGTACTTTGGAATGATAGAATTCTTCCTTTGAATAATGGATAGGAAAAACTCATCTTAGAATAATGGTAGTTATTAAAAACAAGTAGAAGAAGCCAATGCCAAGGTGGCTCTGTTTAGGCATCTGCAGATTTTCTTTATGCTGCCCTCCCTGCTCCTCTAAAATAAAAGTACTAATAAAGTTTGATAGATTAATCAGCTACTAATCCATTATTTCCAGGGGCCAAGTACAGCTACTGTTAAATTGAATCAACATGAGTAATTGTGGAAGGAAGTCTTAATCATACTAAAATTGCTTAGCACCTGTCGCTGCTGAGGGATTAAGAAGTATGGGGAGGAAAATACATAAGAACATTAGAACAGCCTTGCTGCAACAGACCACATACCATCATCCAGTCCAGCATTCTGTCTCACACAGTGGCTCACCATTTGCTTCAGGGTATTTCCAAGGAGATGCCTTCACCTGCTTAGGATTCCCTGGAAATGGCATTGAGAGATATCCTGCCTATCTCTCCAACCCAGAGGTTGGAGAGATACAGCATAGTGAGGAGATACGGCATAGTGAGGAAAGGAGTAATAACTGGATTTCCAAATGTGAAGTCGATAGGGAGAAAGAGATAATTAATGCATTTTATTTTGTTGCTACAATTGCATGCAAGTGTAAGTAAACTACTGGCGATCCTTTGCCATTCATTTTGATGGAGGAATCTAACTAAAAAGCCATGATTCCATTAATGTGGAGCATCAAGTTGGCTAATGTAAGAAACTAGGTTGTATAATAGTAGAACTGTCTCTTTTTACTACTAAGTATTAAGAATATATGTATTATACAGTAGAATCTCAGATAACGTCCAAACTCCGTTCAACAAGTTTGGACTTTATCCAATTTTGGACTTTATCTGAATCAAATGGGTGATGCATCAGATAACGTGCAAAAATGTACATTATCTGAGGTTCCTATACAAAATACCTCAGATAACGTCCATTTTTTGAGCGGTTTACGACATTATGCGATGCATCATGTGTGCGTGAAAACCACGACTTTATCCGAATTGGACTTTATCCGAATCGGACTTTATCTGAGGTGCCGCTGTACTGTATATTGTATGCTGTAAGATAATAATAATTTTGTGTCAGAAATTATTCTTGGTTGAAAGGATTTTTGCTGGAGAAACTCCTCAGGGGACAACTGAATGAGGCTCCTTTCATGTCCCCAAGATCTTTTCCCCACTGAAGTGGCCCCTATTTATCTATTTGCAATTTCTTGCTTTCGATCTGCTCGGTTGGCAGGAGCTGCGACAGAGACGGATGCTCAATCCGTCATGCAGCACCCAGGTCTCAAACTAACAACTTGCTGGCCTTCCAGCTAACAAGGCAAGCTTCCTAACCACTGAGCCACCACAGCTCCTTATGCTGTAAGATAACTTTGAGGGGGGATGTGCAAACATGAAAGAGCAGAATACTTTTTAAGTTATTTTCAAAGTTGCATCACCTTTCTTCCAATTTATAAACCTGCAGGAGAGAAAAGGGGGGTTTAGTTAACATATAATTATTGTATTTTATTCATTGTATTTTTTCCCTTTCCTTTTCCCCCTTTTGTTGTTAGCGCCCTGAGTGGTGTTCCCACCAGGAGGGTAGGATATAAATGAGCTAAATAAATAATAGCAATAGCATTTACACTTCTATACCAACCCATAGCACTTAGTGCATTCTCTGGGAGGCTCACAAGCTAATCGTTGTATTTCAGAGTCTGGCAAAGATGGCCTTTGATCTCTATCAAACAGTAAATCTTTTTATAACATTTAGATGAATTTTTCTGGAGAAGAAGAAAGCAATAGAAGCAGTTTTTAGAGGAAAAACCAAAATATTTCAGGTTTATAAATTGGAAGAAAGGTGATGCAATTTGCATTAATCAAAACCATTTTATGTAAAGTTGCAGCTGTGCATGTTGTGGTTAACCATAACAAATGCAACGCTTTTTTCAAAAACCTAAATATGATCACAGGTTCAGCACAACTCAATATCTTTGGTGTCTCACTGAATGAGTTTATCTCTGCCTGTTACATTTAATTTACATTACGATTATGCTTTGTTACCAAACCTGATCAGCTCTCTCTTTCGTGATCAAACCCTGGACTGCCAAAAAGAAGCCACCTTCTTGGCTTTGTCATTTGCCAAACCTAACTCCTCATTGGTGCATGTTTCTGGTAGTAATCGGCAGACTAGCAAATGAGCCAGATTCTGTATCAGAAAGTAAACAAAAACAAAAAATGTTGTGGCACTTTAAAGACTAGCTGCTGTATTTTAATGTTAGCTTTTGTGGATCAAGTCCATTTCACAGCATGTGTTGTTGTCCACCAGCAGCCGCCACTTGAGCATGTTGGTCTTACATTTAGGCACTCCAACCCTTAACCTGTTCAGAGTCCTCCAAGTGGCAAAGCGGAGGTTAAGTTCCTCAGCCATATCCTGCTTTAATGTTATTCTTTGTTCAGTGAGCTCCTTCCTCCATCTTCTAATTTGATTTTGCTCTTGTGTACCCTCAAGAATGTTTGTTCTTGTCATAAAGCTCTTCCTGGATCTGAGCCGGCGGTCTTGAGGCTCATACCCATTCAGAGGATGTTGATGGTCATTCCCTTACTTAGTTCTCAGCATCTGCTTCTATTTCAATAAGCAATCTGAAGCAAAGATCCTACAATGTGATGTGTCTACCTCTAGCCCAGGGATTCTCAACCTGCGGCCTATGGGCTGGACGTGGCCCGTGGCACCATTTCATGTGGGGGGCCCAATGCCTCCACCACACCAGGAAGTGCCATGTGGTAGAGGAAGGGCAAAACGGCCATCCGGCCCTCAAAGCTGTCTGAGGTAGCATGACCCGACCCATGGCTTAGAAAGGTTGAGAACTCCTTCTCTAGCCTACAATAATAGTTTGAACACAGTAGATTCTTCTTCCATGTCTAGGCCATACATGAAACTGCCCAAAGTCCCACCTTTGGGTGAGTTCATTCTGCAGTTTCTTTTACCTGACCTAGTGTAAGAAAGATTGGCCAACACAAGGTGGCCGTTGCTCGGGGTATGCCCAATTGTGGTTCAGAAATACCACAATATTTAAGGGGGCTCTTTCACAATAGATTAAATTCCTTTAACCAATTTTTCCTGTGCACATTCATAATAAGTTCAATTTCATCTTGAGAAATGTTTGTTCAAATTCACAATATGGAGTTTTCCCAGAAGTGAGCAAGAAAATGTCAGGAGTTAGGGAGAATGAGTATGTGTATGTTGTTAGAAGAGCTACTGCTAGCCAGGCTGCAAGGAAACTAGGCAGTAAATAAATGGGACAAGCAGACTTGATAGAGAAGTTTAAGAGCTGACTGGCTGGGCAGCAGGGGGACAGAGAAGGCACCTGGACAGGCTTCAACCCCCAAAAGGTTGTTCAAAAAGATTGAAAATGGCTTCCTAAGAGAGGTATATCCCAGAAGAAATTGTGCTGCAACTGTGTGTTTCTGTGATCAGTAATTTTAACTAAGTTTCTGCTGTTGGCACAGCCGGTTTTTTAAAACAATTATAATGTTCATTAAAGAATTTTATCAGATTTGGAATGAGCCAGACAACTCATTGAACAAAAAGGCTCATTAATTGTGTTCAGATTATCCTAGAGAATAGAGTTAAATGTGGTCCCACAGAACAATTTAATTAATTTCATATTATTGAGATGAAAGACTACTGCCTCTCTTGGTTTCAAAAGAAGGTACAAGCTACAAAGCCTTTCTAGAACCTATAGCAGTTCCAGATATCTTTTTCTTCTCAATCTGGAGCTGTTTATGGTGAATTGTGTTTTTATTAAGCAGATGTTTATTAGGCACACAGGCCTTGTGAGCAACGGAAGATTTCTACTGAATAAAAGACAAGAGCGTATTACCAAACATTGAATTTCTTTTAGAGAATGGTTTTCCTATGAGACAGTATAACATAGAACTTGTGTCTCAAATATTTTAGTGATATTGAATGGGTTGGAACAGCAAAGATCATTTAAATGTGAGATATTTAATTCTGAAATCTGAAAGATCTTTTTGTATCTCTGATATATTTTAAGAATGGGTCTAATAGACATCTAAATAAGAGTGGAACTAAGAGGCAATAGTTTTAACCTTTCTGTAAGTTCTTTAATCAACTCTCATTTTATGCCCTGTTTGGAGTCATCATTGATTTAAGTTCTAATTAAATCAGCTGTGATTAATCTAGTATTCTTGAAAGTGCAATTTTCATAGCATGTTGATACTGATGACTTTAAGGGTAGCATTTGGGATTATTAAATTCAGAAGAAATCATGTCAGAGGTAATTTTAAGAAACCAGAAAACTGGTGATTTCCATATTTGAGCTTCCAAGTTCTACCAGTTTTAGTCGGTACTCCTGTTGCTAACAATGACAGAACCTGTAGTCTAATAATGGGAAGAACATAAATCGTTACTCCTTTAACATCTTCAAAAGAATTCTGCAATTTTTATTAAACTCATGATTAAAAAATGCAAGTCATAGCTAAATATTTCTTGGTTAAAATGCTATTTCCTTCTTTCCTTTTGCCCCTGCACAATAAGCCTCCTTAAACAGGGCCCAATTACTTCTAATAAGAATGTCCCAATAACAATTATACTATTAAAGCTGTTTTTAAAATTATAAATACAACTATAATTAACTATCTTTGTTCCCAGTTTGCACGCTATTTTTTCTGTTCTGTTTTGACAATTGATCAAAATATCCTTTATACAGCCATTGAGACCAACAATTCCTTTTGTTACTTGGCACCTAACATTTTTCCCTTATTCATAGTTTCCTTTTCACTATTTGAATGGGAACAAACTGAATGGATTAGGTCCAACAAATTTGGCTTCTAGAGAGTTTTGAAGCCATATCTTTGAATGGCAATCAGTTGATTTCACCAAACAGAAGTTTTGTAAGGCAGATGCAGCTAGCATCTTAGCAAGTATTGTGAATATTTGACCTGCTATGTGAATAAATTCTTCTTTCATTTTTTTAGGTGGTGAAGACCATAGGCTTGCGTGAAGTTTGGTACTTTGGTCTTCAATATGTGGATAATAAAGGTTTCCCAACCTGGCTAAAACTTGACAAAAAGGTAAAAGAAATTGGAAGTTAACTTCAGTACATAAGAGTCTTAAAACAGGTTATATCTATGTCTTAAAGATTTCCAGATGTGCAGTTTGTAATCATACCGATCCTAGATTATAGCATGGGAAGTATTAATTCATTGATACGGTTGAATCCAGTAAAAGAGAGACTTTTACCAAAGCTCCTCTCAGCCCTTTCCTCTTTGCTTAGTTGAACAGTTAGTATTGGAACTTTATTCCAAAAAAGAAATGTATAGTTGAAGTTTTGTAGCCTTGCGGTAACATATGTGGCTTGACAAACAATAAGTATTAGCTTAATTTCTGTACTTGACTATTGAGAACCTGAACCTGAACTGTTTGTTCATAATCTAGTCCTGGCGTGTCTTTGCCCACCCCAATAGCAAGCTATTGTGTTTATTTCAATTAGTGGAACCTCTTAGTATACAATGCTTAATCTTCTAAAGGCTTTGCAAGTCTAGTTGCCAGGCTACTTAGAATGAGCTGTTCTCATTGATAAATTATAGTGTGGAGGCTAGTCTAGACATCTTGTTCAAAAAGTTTCAGCATTTTAAAGAATAGATTGAGCAACTGTTTTAAGAAAACACAGAATACACCACTTTGCGTATTTATCTGTAGTGAACTGTCTCCCAGCTTTTAGCAGCACATAAAATTGATATGATTTGTATAGTGAAAACTCGTAGAAAAGGACTTTACTGGATTTGCGTTTATGCAGCTGAACATAAATTGTAATACAGTGGTACCTCATACAACGATTTTAATCCATTCCACAGGGCCCATTGTTGTACGAAACAATTGTTATATGATACATGCATCGTATAGCAATTTTCCCTATGGGATGCATTGTACAACAATTTTTCTTGCTAAGTGGTTTTCCCCTTTGAAAAATTATTGTATGATATTTTTTCCCATAGGGAAAATTGTTATGTGGGACTCTATTTTCCCCCAAAACCTAATTGTTATGCGATTTCATTGTTATACAGGGCGATTGTTTTGTGGGGTTCCTCTGTATTACTTTTTTCATACATTTTCTTTTGGAGAGCATTTTATTTGCAAATGTACTATTTTTCTGCTTCTTTCTTTACAAATTATTCATTATGAGCTGTATATAATATTATATGAGCTAGGAATTATGATTGCTTTGGAATTTGAGCCAGTTGTATGTAATTTGACAGAAGATGGATCAAACACTCTGGACAGAGAATTCTGTGCTTGATTGAGCACAGTAAATCACACTAGAGTAGGCCAATTGAATCAGTAGTGGTTTAGAGAGTTAAATCATTAGTATGTTACTTTGATTCAAATGGCCCTATTCTAGTTGTAACCTATTTTAGCATCCTCAGTTTGACTTCAGATTGGTCCAGTAATTTTTCTTACCAATAAGGGATTAATTAGCACACAAACAGTTGAACATGTGCCTGTACCATTTCATCGTGCATTTATGCATTTGCATGGTTGCTATGCTTGGTGCTGTCTTTTGACTTAAACAGAGGAAGAATCCTGGACAAAAAGTGCACAACATAATGTAAAGCAAGGCAGACAGTGGGGAGCAAAATCAGCTACTGACAGATGTAGGTATTGTAATCACCATAGTAAGGCTGTAAGGTGAAAGGTACTTGAAAGATAACCATAGGACTAATTTCTGAGAAGCTGTTTGAAAAACTTTAACAGTTTAAATGCTTAATGGGTTGGGAGGAAGGCAAAACAGGTTGATTTAGATATTTAAGAAGAGATTTCAGGTCGAGATAATTTTCCATATTTAAAAGAAGTGAACTTTGAAGTTTTTTTAAAAAACTTGTTACAAATTGAGAATTTTACCCTTTAAAATAGGATTGTCCCAGTGGTCAGAGTCACTGGACTGAATTTGTATTATTTGTAAAGTAAACAAAACTTGTTGATAAAATAGATTTCATGGTGCCCAATATTATCTGCTCATATTTTTATGACATCATTGCTTTCTCCTTATCTCCCCTGCATTTCCATTGTAGGTCTCTGCCCAGGAGGTCAGGAAAGAAAACCCACTGCAGTTCAAATTCCGTGCCAAGTTTTTCCCGGAGGACGTATCTGAGGAGCTGATCCAAGAAATCACACAAAAACTGTTCTTCCTGCAAGTGAAGGAGGGTATCCTTAGTGATGAGATCTATTGTCCACCTGAAACTGCAGTCCTCCTTGGGTCCTATGCTGTGCAAGCCAAATATGGAGACTTCAGTAAAGAAATACACAAACCTGGATACCTCAGTTCTGAACGCCTGATCCCCCAGCGGTGAGAATATTTCTTGAATGTATTGCCAGAGAAAACCAGGCTTCTAGAATTTATCATTAAAACCTGGATGTTAAAAAATTTAAATTAGAGGCCAGCTATTTTATTTTATGTATTTTACTTTTTTATTTTATTCTGGTAATTATATATATATATTTATATTTAAATATGTGCCTGTTTTTAATGTGTAAGTTTGTGCTGTTAGCTGCCCAGAGTAGGAAAATCCCCTAGATGGGCAGGGTATAAATATAATAAATAAATAAATAAATAAGCAAGCATATGTCAGTGGAGGCCAAGATCGTCCACACTGCTGTCTTCCTGATCACACTATGTACAAGTGTGAAAGCTGAAAAGTAAAATAAGCTGTCAGGGGGAAAATTGTTTGAACTGTGGTGCTAGAGTACAATTTTGCAGATACTTGGACTGCCAGAAAGCTGAACAAATAGGTCCTACAGCAAGTCAAGCCTGAATTATCTCTGGAAGCAAAAATGATAAAACTGAGGCTGTTTGGACACATCATGAGAAGGCAAGACTCTGTGGGAAAGACCATAATGATAGAAACTTTTGAAGGCAGCAGGAAAACAGGAAGATCAGATAAGAGATGGATTGACTCCCCAAGGGAAACCATAGGCTTCAGCTTACAAGACCAGAGTTGTTGAGGATAGGACATTTGGGAAATGCATTCATAGGGTCACCATGAATCAAAAGTGACTTGACAGCACATAACTACTACAACATCAGCCCCCTTCAGCTAGAGGGGCCCACCTCTGGCACACAAAGAAGGGCCTTCTCCGTGTCCGCACAAGCCCTCTGGAACCTCCTTCCAACAGAATTGAGGCTACAGACAGAACTGCTGCCCTTCAGGAAAAGTCTGAAAACCTGGCTGGAAGGGCAGGTGTGGGGCCTTAATGGGAATACGGCTCCAGCCTGTTGGCTCATCCCCAGTTAGTGCTTAGTTAATATCCCTCCCTTTGTGTTGTTGTATCCCCACCCCAGTTCCCTTTTATTTCTTTTTATTCTTTTAATTGGGGTGGGGGGTAGTAGGGTGGGGAAGTGAGTGGGCGATTTGGGATTTTAAAATCTGTTTTTATACATTTTTAACTGTTGTACACCACCCTGAGTCGGGTTCTCCTGATTGGGCAGCATATAAATTTAAAAATTAAATTAAATTATGAGGCCTAGAAACAGATAGTAGTACAGTACTACTCTGATTATTGGGCTTTGACTTTTATGAGTCCTCATCCCTCTGTCATAACAAGTCAGACCATTTGACATTTAGTGAAATGGATGACTACTGAAACAGAAAATCATAATCATAGAAATAATAAAGTTACTTCTGATATATCAGAGAATACTGTATCCTGGTGGTGTTTGGCACCATTTTATGCATGCACTTTCATTTGTTGAAATACTGATAGAAATATAACAGGCACCTTTCTTTCTCTGGTGTAAACTTTGTAGGCACACTTTAAGTTTTGCTAGTAAAGGATTGAAATTATTTCTTTCCTATATAATTTTTTAATTCCTGTAAGGGGGTGTGGGCCTTACATTGGATTGTGTCATTTTTAGTTATAATATTCCTGATTAACCTTGCACAGACATGTGTGTGCCTTTTTCGTTAGCCCCATAATATATTGGCATAATATGTTGTTTAGTTTGCAAATTCATAAACTAAAAAATAAGATGTTGCAGTAAACTTTCTAAAGACCTATGCATTTCATAAAGGGTTTTTTTTTAATCGTAGTGTAATGGACCAACATAAACTCTCACGAGAACAGTGGGAAGAACGGATTCAAGTTTGGCATGCTGAACATGGTGGAATGCTTAAGTGAGTTATTCTTCTTTTGACTTTCTTAGCATCCTTAAATGTTTTGAGTACAATATATTTAAAGTAAGATTTTAAGCATCGCCAGGCAGAAACATTTGACACTCTTATTCCACACCTTGCATTTAGAGAGGAGTTAAGCAGTAGTCAGCTACTCTGATAGGTTCTTAAGAGTAATGCTTGCACTAAGTGGTCCGGTCACGTGGTTCCTCCCACCAGAAGTAGAAGTAAAATGCACATAACACTGCTGTAACACATTTATGACAGCTGCAGGTCATTTATGCACATGCGTGTTTAACTTCTGCTTCCAGGGGTAGCGCGGGTGGCACAGGCGGGATTAATTGGTGGCAGGGGGCATAGTTTGGGCACCCCTGCACTAAGCAGACATCTTCTTTCATAAAATCTACAAAATGGACAGTTAATAAACGTAGACGTTCCAGTGCTGTGAATCCTGTGAAGTACAATATTGCTGACGAGTTATTGAAGTAATGTTGAATGTATTGGGAAGAATGACATTAAACTGAGAATTTGCAAATCTGGAAATTTGACAAAAACATGAGTTAAGTGATGCCTTTTCTGTAGGCAACCTTTGGAAAGTTACTTTTCAGGGGCAGGGGGGAGACTAAAATTGGTCGAGCTAGCATAGCTTTTCAGACATTGCAGTGAGACCCTTTAGTCTTTTTGACAGCATAAAACTCTTTATCAGTTCTAAAAATGTCTGCTAACATTTTCTGTATATCATATCACTGTTGACAATCAGGGAGAATGCCATGTTGGAATACCTGAAGATTGCTCAAGACCTGGAGATGTATGGAATAAATTACTTTGAAATCAAGAATAAGAAAGGGACAGATCTCTGGCTGGGCGTGGATGCACTTGGGCTGAACATTTATGAGAAGGATGACAAGTAAGTTGAAGTTTTACTGCTTCTGTGTGACGCTGAAGCCTTTGTGTTCTTGCCAAAGAATTATTTCATTATCTGTCTTTTTCTGGCTACTTATAACAAAACAAGTCACCTTGCCTTTCAAAAATATTTCTGGATACAGTTATGCTAGGTTGTATGTGGACACAAAATAACTACCCTTCACTTCTTTCCATGTGACCTATTTTCGCTTTAAGTTCATGTACCAGCCTGTGATTTCAGAAGGGCAAGCAGGGGTCAAATGCAAGGATCCTTTTATGGTCCGAAAAGTAAACCATATATCAGAGACTGATGATAAGGCCTGGAATGAACAGCAGAGGCCTTCTTTTTTACACATGGTTTCAGTGCCAAAAATAATTATGCATTAGATTAACCATTATGAAATATAACATAGGGAGAGGATGTGTTTGTTAAATAGGGGATGGTATTATACTGCCTGCTGCTTTTTCCACATTCATTTCTAAGAAAGGGAGCCTGGCAGACAATCTTGCCATGAACGTTTGGGACTTCCATTGATAATTTTATTGTCCTATCCACAAGAAACCAATGTATGCCTGAAGAAGTGATCTTGAATCACAAAAGCTTGTACAATGATTGATTTTTAAAGTGATCCGATATAAAGGTATCACCTTCCTCCTACGTAGGGAGAGAATGTTAGTCATGCATGGTGCATGAGCCAAAGCATATTGTGGAGTAGGGAATTTTTATACAGTTCTTCTGTATGATGTGTAAACAGTTGCTTCAACACTTTTGTATTGCCTGGTTCCAAGTAGAACATGACCTCTTTGCTTACCCAGTTTTCCTGTATCAGAGAGATAGTAGATATGCTAAACGTTTGGAGACAGCCTTGTGCTAGTCTGCACAGTGATTCTCTCCATGCTGGCAATGTTGGGATTAACTCGGGAGCTAATTAGGTTGAGACCTCTGCTATACTGAGATTTCCAATCAATCCTTTTCAGGAGGCAGCTGTGAGACTTCTAATTATGGAGGACAGTGAGAAAAGGGCAAACTGATAACCAAGAAGTGAAGGATCTAAGACAGGGCTCCCCAACCTTTTCAAGCCAGGGGCTGGGTCACGCTCTCTCATTCAGCTTCCTGGGCTGGACAGCCATTTTGCCCTGCCTGCACAATGAGGGTGGCCACTTTGTCCCAACACCTTCAAAAGGGAGTGGCCATTTTGTTTCTTGAATGTCCTTGGAGGGGTGGGGGGCACATGAAATGGTGCTGTGCGTCAGATGTGGCCCACAGGTCTTAGGTTGTGAACCTCTGGCCTAAGATGTTAAAAGGACAAAATATAAAAAGAAATTATTCCTGTTTACATGTGCATGTGCTTAGGGTACAAGGAAGGTGTCTGATCACGATTTTAGGATAATAGTTGGGAGGAATTTGAGATAAGGAACTTGTTTGAAATGCAGCAAAGTATTTGTCAGTACTAACTTGCTTTATCATTTTTATCCAAGGAAAACTTAAGATTCGTAACCATACAAGTAAGAGACCAAAAGCTGTTTATAAGGGTTTGAAAAAGGATAGATGAAGTGTTGGTGTTAGTTTTCTTTATAATTGTATTGCGCCCATAGAGTGGCCTTCTCTTCCTCAGCTGTGCTATTGTGTACCATCACTTTGAAAACAAGGAGTGTCACTTTAAGTATTGCATGACTGAAACTGCTTCTAATTTCTTGAATGACAGGCTTCTTTGTGCAGCCACAGTAATGCAAACAGGTTTTACAAGCTCTCTAAAGACTGTAGAAAGGAACATATGTCCCTGAAGGATAGGGGGTGGTGGGGGGTAGTATGCACAGCAAACTTAAACGCGGGCACATCCAGTAGTTCATGATAGTATTAACATGAAGTTAACTGGAATTTTCTTCTTTCCCCTTTGTTTATGTAATAAGGACTGTGTTCACCTAAATATATTAGAACTCAAACATACAGGGAGAACTGCAGGGTAAGATAGGGTATCTTTACTAGTGGTTGATTTGTTGTTCAGTCGCACAATCGATTACGACCCTTTGGGACCCTATGGACCATTGTCCTCCAGGCACCTCTATCCTCCACCATCCTTCTCAGCCCGCCCAGCTCTGTGCCCATTGTGAACTTAATAGGACCTCTGCTTTTCACAATGAAAATGGATTCTGTTTCTATTTACTGTTATGCTGGTGCTCTAAGGTGGTAGGTGGTAATATAAAATAATGTGATCATAGTTGTACCCAGACATATACAGGAAGTAAACTAGATGACCTCTAGTGGATAAATTTATAATTCCAAAATAAGAGTATAAAGCAGTGACAGAGGATGTAAATAGCAGCTTGTTAACTATACAATATATACCATTGAATTTTAATCAGCATAGGATTATGGTCAATGAGCATTAAAAACATTGGGCATTTCATATATATTTTTCTATTAATTACAGCTGAATTTTTAATCTGTTATATGGATTAAGTTCATGGTGTGATTCACTTATGTTAAGAAGAATTTCTGTGGCTTTTTTTGTGCAATAGTGTCAGGAGGACCGGAAATGTAAAAGAGCTGAATCATAGAATTTCTGAAAGAATAGCTTAATATGCGCAACCACAATTTAATGAACTAAGTTTAGCTAATGTTGTAAAATTATTGAAGGTACTTAAGTATTGAACTCATTAGTGCCAATGTGGAGAATTGTTGTAAGCCTCAGGTAAATTACTTGAACTTATTTTTAAAGCTATCTTTAAGAGTGGGACATCACTATTAGGATCTCATTAAGACACACTAGTAGGTAGGCTACCAGCAGTGTTTACTTCCAAGTCATTGTGTCTAGTGCAATTAAAAACAGGTTGCCCTACAATGCTAGTGTAATTGTTTTCATTGTGCACTGCTTTTTGAGTCTACCATCAAATGCATAAAAATTAGAATAATTATTTAAGGTCAAAGGTTTTTTTTATTAGATTTGACTTTTTTAAATGTTACATTTAGCTCAAATGTTGAAATCCAGTGAAAGCTCTGCTATAATTATGGCTAGTGGTCCTACAAATAATGTTTAATGTTAAAGATCAAGTCAGTGACCTAGTCCCCTTATATCTGTTGAGTTTCATTTGTTTAGGTCTGGCGATACGGACAAAGGGCTTACTTATGTTTGGACAGCCATTTGTTTACAAATTAACTGTCTCTTTATATCAAGTGGGAACCAGAAAGTAATAAATTCCTCTGTGAGGGAGGAAAACAGAACCAACCTCTTTAAAACAGGCAGTACTTAGGCTGCTCCTGAAGAAGAAAAGCCAGTTACCAACACCCTCAAAGTGCTTAATTAGTGGCTGCTGATCAAGCCCTCTTGAATAAGAATTATTTCCTAGCTCCATCTCAATCCAGTTTTAGGCCAGGTTTTTGTGAACAGAAATGGCCTTGGTTGCCCTGTGAGCTGATGACTTGTGCCAAGAAAGAGGTGGGGGGATATGACACTGTTGATTGTCTTGCACCTCTTAATGGCTTTTGACTGTTCCTCACAAGCTGGTTGTACTAGCTGAACTCCTATGGCTTAACATAGTAAGTTGCAAATAGAGTAGGCCCATTTGCATAAGTGGCAATCAGTCTGTTTTGGAAAGGCTTGCACCTCCTATCAACCAGGGTGGCCAAAATATGGGCCTTTTTAAGTCATTGGCTTGCAGCTCCCAACATTCCTCACCATTAATCATACTGGCTTAATAAGAACAATAAAAGTTGCCTTGGAGTATCTGGAGGGCATACCCATGGCTAAAGAATCAGGTTTTTAATTTGGAATTGCCCTTACATCCATTTTTTACAGGTGTAACCTTAGTGGCTTGGTTTGCTTCTTACCTGCTTAGGTGGATGCAGTAACTATGACCCCACCTGGACAGAGGTAGTCTTGCAACTGCTGCTCATGCTCTGGCAGAGTCTCCTTTTAAAATTATTACATTATATTTTATATGGCAGTGATGGTGAACCTTAGCACTCTAGCTGTTCTTGAACTTCAATTCCCAGAAGCCCTGATAAACAGGAGTGCTGACTTGAGCTTCTGGGAATTGAAGTCCAACAACAGCTGGAGTGCCAAGGTTCACCATTGGTGTTACATGGAGTTGCCTTTAAAAGCAGTCTAGAAACTAAAGTGTGTTTAAAAAGCAAATAAGGTGCCTAGATAGGATCTGGCCAATGTCACATTCTCCAGTATTCTGCTATTTTCACTGGCTGTTTCCATTTCTGCGCGCAATTCAGAATTTTTGCTTTAATGTGAAAGGCTATAAGTGGCTTGTCCCAGTGTGTCCAAAAGAGAGGCTTCACGTATATTTTTTGCATCCATTATCTAAGGTTGTTATCCAAGTCTTTCCTCTAAGAACCTCTTCTAAATGAGGCAAGGCAGGTGACTACAAGAGAATGTGGTGTCAGCCAATCTAAGCAAAGTCTTCCTGAGAAAGGCTTGCATAGCACATTTTGGTATAGTCTTCGCATCAGGAAAAACGCATTATTCTCCCAGGCATTTATCTTGCTGGTGATTTGGTTTTGCTTTCATTTTGTCCTGTCTTCAGTTATTGTTTGTCATATATGTATTCTCTTCCTTAATGTTTTGTATACTATTCAGAGAACTGTCCAATAAACAGTACTCAAAAAGTGCAGTAAATAAAAGAGGAAGTGTGTTTGTTCTAAAATGTTTACAGTAAAAATCATACAATTCTACTGCAAATATTACTCAAAAATCTCTCAGTATATCCTGATCTAGCTTCTGTTCATTTTGCATTTTCTAGTTGTCAAAACAAATGTAATGCACCTTCAGTGACTTGTCTTTTAACATATACAATTATTTATTTCCAGATTAACCCCTAAAATTGGCTTCCCTTGGAGTGAGATCAGGAACATCTCTTTTAATGACAAGAAATTTGTTATAAAACCAATTGATAAGAAAGCACCGGTGAGTATAAGTAACAATGAAAGATTGTGCTAAACTGAAAACTTTAGCCTCCTTGTCTACTTTAGCAGTAATGCCATTCTCAACCCTTCAGTACTCAGCTATGCCTATTGCTTACATTGGCAACCACCCTCTCTGTCACCATTTAGGTTTTTAGATTCTTCACTGTAGCCCATGAAATGAAAGAATATATTGGCCTTACAGAAAGTTTTTAACATTTTATTTGTGTTTATCTGTCTACAGTTTAGGTGGTTCCTAACCTTTTTTGTTTGTTTGTTTGTTTGCCATGTCCCACCTAAGCATCTCTAAAATTCTGATGCCTTTCCACGGTGACATATAATTCTTATTATTCAAAAAGTGAACTCCTATTCACGTGGAGGGAGCCTAAAAGGCCATTAACTTGGTCTAAACCTGTGGTTCCCATTCTTAAATTGCCCTCCTTAAAAATCAAATTGCCCCCCAGTTGGGCATGTGCCCCACACAGGGAACCACAGATCTCCAGTATGTTTGCCAAAACACCTCAAAATATCATTTAACTTAAATAGTCAAAATCTGTTGCTTATTGTAGTAAATTGCAGTTAAGTAGACCCATTGACTCATTGGAGATTTAGTGAGCCAACTCTGGGAATTCCATTGATTCAAATGAACCTACATTAGCTGCAACTCAGTATGCCAGTGATGGCTAACCTTGGCACTTCAGCTTTTCTTGAACTTCAATTCTCAGAAGCCTTGATCAGCAGAAGTTCCGACATGGACTTCTGGTAATTGAAGTCCAAAAACAATTGGAGTGCCAAGGTTCACCATCACGGCACTATGCTAAAGTAAATTGTAGTTAAAGTGGGGCCATTTGGATCAGTGATTCACCAAATCCCTATTTGACCTACTCTAGTACAATTTACTATGCTAACCCATTGGATTTTGGCCATTGTTGCTACATTCTTCAACAGACACAAGGACAATGCCTCATTAATTCTTCCAGTCAACATTTCTGTATATTGTTCTGTATGTCTTGAGGAAAGATTTTTCTCTGAGCATTTTAAATGATGTATCTCTTAGGTCTGCTTTTCTAAGTAACTTATACTTACAGATTATTGTTGTTATTGAAAATTATTATGCATATTATCAGAAACGTTTCATGAATATCTTCATTTATTTAATTTCCTTTCCATAGTAGCATCAAAATCTACTGCATTTTTTGAGAATGGAAGGTCCCTTCTCTTTTTCTGTCATGCAGTGTTTAATACCTGGGTTTCCTTTATAGAGGTAAAAAATATCTTAAACACTGGGAACTTTCCACCTCTTTACTTGCAAACCACGCAGACAATCCCATATGAACATTTCAGAAAAGGCTCTTAAGAAATGATAATATAGTAGTTATTGGAAAGATCAGATTCAGGAATTATTAATGACTTTGAGATGTTGATGTAAGCATTGTGCATTCCTGTTACAGGAAGAGAACAAGAGACTCATGCAATTATCCATATAAAACACTGTTAATATGGCACTAACTGGATTTTCCATTACAAAGAAAGGATAAAGTTGGAAGTCTAGAAAAGCTGTAAGATAAGTTTACTGAGCTAAAACTTAGCTTACCAAGATTTGCTTATCTTTCTTTATGCTCAGGACTTTGTATTTTATGCTCCACGTCTAAGAATTAACAAGAGGATCCTGCAACTCTGCATGGGAAATCATGAACTTTATATGCGCCGTAGGAAGCCTGACACCATTGAAGTTCAACAGATGAAAGCCCAGGCCCGTGAAGAAAAACATCAAAAGCAGCTAGAAAGGTAAATGCTTACTTGAATGGAGAAAGTGATTAGATGTAGTGTGTCATATAACAGAAGTTTGAAAAGGTAGAGATTGGTGACTAAGGTATGATGTAATGAAAGCAGGTTCAGGTGTCAAGACATTTCTCAGAACTGCTCCTTCTGGTCTTCCTGCTGCATTGTCTTCCTGAATCTTAGAACAAGAGTTGTTGTTTTCCCCGTGTCTAGGCCAGACGTGAAACTGCCAAAATTATTTTTTTGTAATAGTAGCCATGTTAGTCTGTGGTTCAGACAAATCAGAAAACAAAAAAATAAAATAAAAATAAAAACACTGCAGCACTGTAAAGACTAACTGTTATATTTTTACTGTTAGCTTTCATGGATAAATTGGACTGAAGAAGTGGACTTGATCCACGAAAGCTAACAGTAAAAATATAGCAGTTAGTCTTTAAAGTGCTGCAGTGTTTTTGTTTTATTTTATTTTATTGTTTTTGTTTTCTGATATGCCAAAATGAAGTCACATTTTGGCAAATTAATTCTGCAGTTTCCTTTGCCTGACCTAGTGTGAGAAAGATTAGCCAGCAACACAAAGTTGCTGTTACCAGGGTGTGCCCGATTGTGATTCAAAAATACTACAATCTTCAAGGAGGCTCTTTCTGTGTACCCCAGAACAATAGTAACTGTGGTATAATAGTTATCGATTGTTGACCTAGGTCCATACCTGTCAACCGTAGCTCCGGCCAATCTGGGACTTGCGCAGAACGGTTCTGCGCAGGTCACCTTCTACGCATGCGTAGAAGGGTTTTACGCTTGCATAGCTCCCTTCTATGCATGCGTAGCCTTCTACGCATGCGTAGAAGGCGACCTGCACAAAAGGGCTGTGCAGTACCTCTTTCCCCCCACTGCCAAATTCTGGGGTTTTGGTAGCGCAGGGTGGGAAATGGCGCAAATCGGCGCCGAAAACCGGGAAATCCCAGCCAATCCGGGAAGGTTGACAGGTATGCCTAGGTCCAGTCTTCTGCCCTCAGAATCATAACTGTCAACCCGCGGCTCCGGAAAAACGGGACCTGCGCACATCGCTTGTGCGCAGGTCGCTTTCCACGCATGCGTGGAAGGGTTTTACCCCTTCCACGCATGCGCGGAAGTGCTACACCGCTTGCGCAGCTCCTACGCAAGCGGCGTAGCGTTTCTTCGCATGTGTAGAAGGGGTAAAACCCTTCCACGCATGCGTGGAAGCGCTACGCTGCTTGCGTAGGGGCTGCGCAAGCAGCGTAGCACTTCTGTGCATGCGCGGAAAGCGTTTTCCCCCACTGCCAAATTACGGGGTTTTGGCAGCGCGGGGCGGGTTATGACATCAATCGACGTCAAATTACAGGGTTTTCCCGGGCAAATTGGGATGGTTGACAGGTATGCTCAGAATCCTTTGAGGCCTTAAGGTTTACAACAATGCTAAAAACAGAAGAGGCCAGTAGTCTAGGAAATGGGGGGAACAGATGTGATCTATTTAAAATGGAAATCACTAGTAATTCCTAGTTCTTTTGGTTGTGGAATATTTTTTTAATGGGAGGTTCCAGAAGATCTACATGTCTGGAAGCCACAGAAATCATGTTCAAGTGCCACCTGTATCCCTCGCATCACATTTTGTCCACCCCTGATTTCCAGGACTTGTGCTCTTGCCACACAGGGTAAATCATACTACTCAACCATTTATCATACAGCATATATTATGTCATATAGGTGTTGGCTATTATTTTCTCTAAATTAATTTGTTCTTTGATCATTCTCCAGCATACATGGTGATAGCCTTCAATAGCAATAGTAATTACACTTATATACTGCCCCATAGCACAGAGCACTCTGTGGGCGGTTCATAAGGTATTGGCATTATGGCATTTTTGCCCCCAACATGCTGAGTACTCTGTTCTCAATTATCCCAGAGGGCACGTCACATAATAATGGGCTCAAACTAAAGGAAGCCAGATATAGGCTGAATATCATGGAAAATGTCTTAATGGTTAGAGCTAGTGGTGGGCATCAGCAGGTTCACACCAGTTTGCCACGCCAGAACCGGTAGCTGAAATTATGGCTGGCCCCACCCATCCAAGTTTTGAAATAAAGTAGTCCTAATTTGGGTGCAATGCAGGGCTTTCCCCCTGGCCATGGCCACCATACCACGGCCAGTGTGCTAGTATTTTTTTTTTGAGCCCACCATTGGTTAGAGCAGTACGACAATAGAACTAACTGCCTCAAGCAATCACTGGAAACATGCAAGAGAAAATTGGATAATCATCTGTCAGATCTACTATGACTTGGAGTCCTGCATTGAGCAGGGAGTTGGACTCATTAGCCTAAAAAGGCCCCTTCCAACTCATTGAATCTTTGATTCTGTTATGTTTATGAAGGGTATGTACACTAAAACTTTAAAACAAATTAAATTTTATATCCTTATAGACAGCAGTTGGAAAATGAAAAGAAGAAGAGAGAAACAATTGAAAAGGAGAAAGAGCAGATGTTAAGGGAGAAAGAAGAATTGATGATGAGATTACAGGAGTATGAAATGAAAACACAGAAAGCAGAAAAAGGTACTATTTGCATTTGTTCAGCAGAAAATAAAATAAAATTTGTTCAGCAGAAAATAAAATCTCCTATCTGTTTAGATATCCAGCATAGCAGTGTGTTTACAAACCAGAATACATTAAACAATACCGTTCCATAACCATTTCTTGATTTTTCTGGTTTACATAAGTAAGCAGAGAAACATGTTCATAGAGCATGCTGACCACACTTGAATAGACTGATGGAGAAGGAGAAACAACTTCTAAATGCTTCTTACTTCTCCTCTATATCACATTATTTCTCCTCTGTATCCCACGTTTTAGTATAAACATAATAATTGTGCCTGTGGTTTGCTGTACACTTTGATTTGAATGCTCTGACATATGTAATTGATATATGAAGTCCAATTATGTAATATCTGACTTTAACCTGTACCATAATAGTATTTAGAACAGGGGCTCTCAACCTTTTAATCTGCTGGCCGGACCACGCCCCCTCAGACAACTGATAGGGCCAGACTGGTGATTCCCACCCCTGCTGTAAATGCTACCGTAAAACGTGTCCGTGGCTGTCGTAAATGCATTTATGACAGCTGAGGGCGCATTTACACACATTTATGACAGCCGTAGGCACATTTACCACTGTCATAAATGTTTCTATTTCCAGTGGCGGCGGCAGCAGTGGGCCACATGAAATGGTGCCGCAGGCTGGGTCCGACCTGTTGGCCGTAGGTTACGACCCCATGATTTAGAATCTATGTTTTGCCTGTATTCCTATTGTCATCACTATGTAAAGTGATGATTTCATTTCAAAGTAGAAAGTATTGTGTATAATGTAAAGGAACAGATGTTGCCATTCTGAAAACACCGCCCCATGGACCTCAAGTACCTATTTACTGGTGTATAAGATGCACTGGAAAATCAGTGTGCATCTTATACTCCAGACTGGCGAATAACATATTTGCCAGTGAAAACACGCACTTCTCCCCCTTAAAATACACCAGAAAAATGTAGTGCATCTTATATTCTGGTGCGTCTTATACACCGGCAAATACAGCATATACTGCTTTGGCTTAGTATCATTTTTAGGGTCATGCCTTACAAAAAGCCAACAGTTTAGTCTAGAAGTGACTTTTGCCTTTCTTTCTTTTAAGAGCTCTCAGACCAAATTGCAAAAGCCCGGCAGCTGGAGGATGAAAGGAAAAGGGCTCAGGAAGAAGCTGAACGTCTAGAAAACGAGCGTTTGTCTGCTCTGCAAGCTAAGGAAGAACTAGAGAGGCAAGCGGCCGATCAGATGAAGAGCCAGGAGCAACTGGTGTGTATCCCAAGGCTTTTGGGAATGAAAATTGGAAACCTGTATGTTATGTATGTTAACTGTCTTTTCTGACAGGAGCAGAATGTATCTTTTCTCATGTATCTATTCTTATGCAAATAAGTGGATCGAAAATATGCACACTCTTATTAGCCAATGGGCTTGTTGTATTACTGTTACTGTTTATAGTGCATATAAGTCCGAGTTTTGCCCCATCCAAACTGTGTTCAAACCTCACTGATAAAGAGCTGAATTTCACTACTTCACTCATCTGCTTCTTCATTCCTGAACACGAAACTGGCGACGAGGATGGGATGGCATCCCCACACAGCAGCAACATCAGCCCATTTGACCCAGCGCATCCAGAGAAATGGGCAACATACGAACACCGATTCCGCCATGCAATGGCCTTGCAGAAGATCACCGACGAAGACCAGAAGCTCTCCTGTTTCCTTGCTTAGTGCGGTTCTGAGACGCTTGAGCTGGCAACCCACATTGTTCTCCCAAGGGTCATGGATGTGGTGCCGCTCGCAGAAATCATGTCCGCACTGAGGAAACACCTGCAGCCAGAGGTCTCGATCTTCCCGGCCAGGCTGGCCTTCCACAGAAGGGAGCAGCGACCTGGGGAGTCCATTGCAGACTACTACGCCACTCTGCGCATTGCTGCCGCCCCGTGCAAGTGGGACAACATCTAAGAAGCACTCCGGGACCATCTGCTGGCCGGCATGAGGGACGAAGATGATCAGAAAGACACTAACTTTCAAGGCTGTCCTAGAAGAGGCGGTAGCGTCTGAGGCCGCACGGTCCGGCATCAAAGTTTTCCGGCATCACCACTCCACCACCAGTGTCACCAACTCAGCTGTGCAAGCACAGCAAAATTCATCTTCATCCTCCTCAGCTTCGCCTGGTTCCACCTCTTCATTGGAGTCCAGCAACGCAGAGGGAGAAGTCCGAGTGGTCCGATGAAAGCACTGAGAGCACCGTGACGATCGGGAGAAGAAATTCCTTTGCAAGTGTGATGGCTGCGGAGCCCGGCATGACCGCAGGAAGTGCCCCTTCTGCACCGCAGAATGCCACAACTGCGGGCGACAAGGGCACATTGCTAAAGTATGCCAACAGCAAAAGCAAAGAACTCCAGCACCTGAGTCCAAGAAGAGTCATCACCACAAAACGTCCATCGCCAAAGTGTCACCAGAGCCTGAGCCGTGCCAAGTGGGCATCGTCAGCGAGCGTTTCTTCGCAGACCTGAGCCTGCAGGACGTCCCCTTCAAGATGGAGGTGGATTCAGGTATTACCTTCTCCATAATCCCACAGCGGGAGGTTTTGAGAATTCCCGTTGCCTCTCGGCCCAAGCTCAAATCTTTTAAAACTTCCCTCTGGGATGTGCAAGGTTGCCAGATTCCGGTCCTGGGGTTGGGAAATTTCTTGGTCAAATTCAAAAACATTCGCACCTCCTTGCCATTGGTTGTAGTTAGCAGGGCACTAACTGTCTTATTGGGACCCAATGGTTTAGGCCCCTGGGAATCCGGCTTTCTGGCATTCACGCAATAGATGCTGTCCCAATCCGGGACATATGTGCTGCACATCCTGAGGTGTTCAAAAAGGGTTTAGGGTTATACAAAGGACTCCCTGTGGACTTTGAGCTTGACCCAACCGTCCGGCCCATCCGGATGAAGCCACTCCGGGTACCCTTTGGCTTTAAAGGAGAAGATAGAAGCTGAGCTGGACAAACTGATGGGGCAGGGCATCCTAGTGCCAGTGGACTCTGCAGAGTGGGGGACACCACTAGTGACTGCTTTGAAAAGTAACGAGGACGTCAGGATATGCGCTGACTACAAGTGTACCATCAATAAAGCTATTCGCCCGAACACATATTCTGTGCCTGTGGTAAGCCACCTTCTTGCCTCCTTGCATGGAGGAAATTGCTTCGCAAAACTTGACTTTGCCCAGGCTTACCAACAATTAACTGTGTCTCCTGCTGCTGCCATAGCCCAGACCATAGTAACGCATAGGGGGGCATTTAAGGTAACTCGACTACAATTCGGGGTGAATGTGGCCCCCGGAATATTTCAATCTCTTGTAGAACGTATTTTAAAAGGTTTGCCCGGTGTCCTGCCATATTTTGACGATGTCCTGATCACCACTAAGGACACTGTCGAACTAGCGGCCAGGCTCGATTGCGTCCTCTCACGTTTCTAGAGGGCCGGTCTACGTCTCAGAAGAGACAAATGTGTGTTTTTGGCACATGAAGTGGAGTTCCTGGGGTACCGAATTACACCCCAAGGTATCATGCCCTCTGACTCCAAGGTGGCGGCCGTGCGAAATGCACCCAGGCCAAAATGTAAAGCCAAATTACAATCATTTCTAGGATTGTTAAACTTATATCACGCTTTTCTCCATCACAAAGCCTCAGTTGCCGAACCATTATATCGGCTTCATAAGAATAGATACATGAGAAAAGATACATTCTGCTTCTGTCAGAAAACACAGTTAACATACATAACACTGTATGAATATTAGCACCTGAGTCTGACTGGACATTATGTTTGGGGCACTAAATCAGTTCAGCACTCCTACCGTAATGTAGATCTGATTCAGCCACAATTATGTGAGTTTGTACTTCTGAATAGCAAGTTTGAGAGTAGGGAGAATAATAGGCTTTTTGTTCTTAAAAGATGAAACTTTATTTTTCAACTCCATTTTCCCAGTAGCATTTTATGCCAGCTAAGTTTCAAAGGAAATCTGCTTGTAGAAAATAGGTTGCAATAGTACAGATTTTATGATAATAGGGATGTAGCTTTGGCCAGATCTGCCTTTCCCAACAAATGGCAAAGCACTTTACCCAGCCGCCACCAATTAAACAGTATTTCAGTTCCAGAATGCAACCCTGATTTTTAAAATGAGAACACAAATCCATCTCAAGCTGCAATTACACTTGGTTTGCAGCCTGTGTTATGCTTATGTTCAGAGAAGGAGATCACATGGAGATTGCAGGTTGTTTCAGTGCCAATCCCTTTCCTTGGATCCTGCCCTCTGCCAGTCCTCATGTCTCCTTTTATGATTCATTGTAAATCCATTAGGCCTATGATCACAAACCTTAGCACTCCTGCTGATCAGGGCTTCTGGGAATTGAAGTTCAAGAACACCTGGAGTGCCAAGGTTCACCACCACTGCATTAGGATATATAAATTTGTTGCACAGCACTAGGGGAAAGGGACAGTTTTCCAAAAATTTCCATAGAATACAAGCATGTTGCAGAAACAGATAAGTCTGCTGTATTTCATCAGAATTGCTTCATTTTCATATTTATTTTTACTTATTTTTTTCTCTGTGCAAAGGGGATCTAGCGGTAAACTATTAATCCAGTAATGAGGTGATCTAGAACTTAACTCAGTAGTTTGTTATAGAAAAAAGTCTTTGAGGTGAATAGAGAGTAAAAACACAAGGATTAGTGTTCTCACTGTCCAGAACCTTATGCTCAGTTGAGTATGTCACCATGCTTACCCTCATTGTGCAGATCAAAACTACTGATCATGCAGCAAAAACACCAGTTCAATTGCTCTGGCTATATAAAAAAGTGGAAGATCCCAGTGGCAGGGAAGGAACATTCTACATCTGAAGGAAACATTAAAAAGGCTGGGCTGGTTTGCATTGCCTTTTTCATCTTTTGATTAGTTTATTGAAAAGTTCAAATTCATCCTTTCTACTTCTGTAGCAAAGGGGGACTGCGGTGGCTTAGTAGCTAAGACACTGAACTTGATGACTAGGTTGACAGATTTTGTCCACCTTTGCACGAACTCTATTTTGAGGCTTCAGTGTTAGTGATATTATTCACTTTGATTGTATATCTTCTATAGTGTATCGCTGTCTCTTTCTGGCTGACTTATTCTTGTGTTATTATTACCCTATTAAATTTATCTATTTTCGCAGCTTTTGTTTCCTTTTCGGGGTGTATCCTTCTCCCTCCTCGTGTATATCTTACACCTCTGCCGCTTTTCCTCCCCCTTAGGTTGACAGGTCAGCAGTTCGACCCTCGAGTGCTGCAAGATGGATTGAGCTTCCATCTCTGTCCCACTTCCTGCCGACCTAGCAGTTTGAAAGCAAGAAATTGCAAGTAGATAAATAGGTACCATGTGTTGAGGCATGCCTGCCACATGACCACGGAAACGTCTGCAGACACAGACAGCACTGGCTCTTTGGCTATAAACTGAGATGAGTACCGAACTCTAGAGTTGGATGCGACTGGCTTTCAAGCAAGGGTGACCTTACTTCTGCCGCCAATCTTGTACTATTTACCAATGTAGTTGCAACCTAAACCAGGTTGTTTCCCCATCCCTAGACAGACAGACTTCCTAAACACAAG
Source organism: Bradypodion ventrale (assembly GCA_035047345.1). NCBI lineage: Eukaryota > Metazoa > Chordata > Lepidosauria > Squamata > Chamaeleonidae > Bradypodion > Bradypodion ventrale. The sequence goes on from JAWDJE010000001.1 coordinate 92,714,173, forward strand.
GTATTTCACACTTCTGTAGGTTATATTAACAATCTTCTTTATGTGTCTCACAAGGCTACTGAACTTGCAGAATATACAGCCAGGATTGCCCTTCTTGAAGAGGCAAGGAAACGCAAAGAGAATGAGGTGGAAGAGTGGCAGCACCGGGTAAGTTTGGAGAGATGAGCACAAGCATGCCATATTTTAAGCCAGGGGGTGCCTAAACTTTTTGGGCTGCGGGCCAGTCACATGGTTCAAGGGACCAGTCACTTTGGGCCATGGGCCAGATCCAACCCCCAATGCCAATTCATCTGGCTCGTGAAGCCCTCATTGCTCCCGGAAGCAGAAGTAACGCTCAGCCGTACGGGTGCGTTTTACCTCCGCTTCTGGGAGCAACGAGGGCTTTGCAGGCCAGATGAATTGGCATTAGGGGCTGAATCCGGCCAGTAGGCCGTAGTTTGGCCACCCCTGTTTTAAGTGGTTTAGCAATTAAGTGGTTTAGCATTGAAAGGCAAACCTTTCAATGTCACTGTGATCCAAATATACGCACCAACCACTGGTGCAGATGAAGCCACAATGGACCAGTTCTATGAGGACTTACAACACCTCATAGAACAGACACCAAGAAATGATGTCCAAATTATATTAGGAGACTGGAATGCCAAAGTAGGAAATCAAAAAGTGGAGGGAATAACAGGCAAATTTGGTCTTGGAACACAAAATGAAGCAGGGCAAAGATTGATAGAGTTCTGCCAAGAGAACGCACTGATCATAGCAAACACTCTCTTCCAGCAACACAAGAGGCGACTTTACACATGGACATCACCAGATGGCCAACACCGAAACCAGATTGACTACATACTCTGCAGCCAAAGATGGAGAACCTCCATACAGTCAGCAAAAACAAGACCTGGAGCAGACTGTGGCTCAGATCACAACCTACTGATCGCAAAATTCAGGCTTAGACTAAAGAAAATAGGGAAAACACGGAGACCAGAAAGATATCACCTAGACAGCATCCCTAAAGAATACACGGTGGAGGTGATGAACAGATTTAATGGCTTAGACTCGGTAGACAGAGTACCGGAAGAATTATGGACGGAGATGAGGGACATCATGCAGGAAGCAGCAAAGAAAACCATACCAAAAGAAAAGAAGAGCAAGAAAGCAAAGTGGTTGTCTGATGAGGCTCTTAAAATAGCAGAGGAAAGAAGGAACGCAAAAGTCAAAGGTGAAAGGAAAAACTACAACCATTTGAACACAGAATTTCAAAGAAAAGCAAGGAGAGATAAGGAAAACTACCTAAAAGAACAGTGCAGAGAAATGGAGGAAAACAACAAAAGAGGCAGAACCAGAGATCTTTTCAAAAAAATTGGGGAAGTCAAGGGAACATTTAAAGCAAAAATGACCATGATAAGGGACAAAGATGGAAAGGAGCTAGCTGATGCAGAAGAAATTAAGAAAAGATGGAAAGAGTACACAGAGGAACTTTACAAAAAGGACCTCAATACTCCTGATAATCACAATGATGAAGAAATTGAACTTGAGCCAGACATCCTGGAGAGCGAAGTCATAAAGGCCCTAAAGAGCACTGCAAACAACAAAGCTAGTGGAGATGATGGTATCCCAGTTGAATTTTTCAAAGCGCTAAAAGATGATGGCGTCAAATTACTGCATTCAATATGCCAGCAGATTTGGAAAACAAAACAGTGGCCACAGGATTGGAAAAGATCAGTATACGTCCCAATCCCAAAAAAGGGCAATGCCAAAGAATGTTCAAATTATCGAACAATCGCGCTCATCCCACATGCCAGCAAGGTGATGCTCAAGATAATACAGGACAGACTTCAGCAGCATGTGGAGAGAGAATTACCAGAGGTGCAGGCTGGTTTCAGAAGAGGCAGGGGGACTAGAGACCACATCGCCAACATACGCTGGATCATGGAGAAAACAAAGGAATACCAGAAACAAGTTTACTTTTGTTTTATTGACTACACTAAGGCATTTGACTGTGTGGACCACAACAAGATGTGGCAAGTAATTAAAGAGATGGGAATACCAGAGCACCTCATATGCCTCCTGAGAAATCTGTACATGAACCAAGAAGCAACAGTCAGGACAGAACATGGAATAACAGAGTGGTTTGGAATAGGAAAAGGAGTAAGACAAGGCTGCATTTTGTCACCATGCTTATTCAACCTATACACAGAGCACATAATGCGCAGTGCAGGGATGGAGGAATCACAATATGGGATTAAAATCGCTGGGAGAAACATCAATAATCTGAGATATGCAGACGATACCACCCTAATGGCAGAAAGTGAGGAAGACCTAAAGAATCTCTTGATTGGGCTGAAGGAGGAGAGTGCAAAAGCTGGCTTGAGACTCAATATCAAGAAAACCAAGATAATGGCAACAGGCCCAATCAGTTCCTGGAAAATAGACGGGGAAGAAGTAGAAGCAGTGACAGATTTTACTTTCTTAGGATCAAAGATCACTGCAGATGGGGATTGCAGCCATGAAATAAAAAGGCGACTGATTCTTGGGAGACAAGCGATGAGAAACCTGGGGAACATAGTGAAAAGCAGAGACATTACATTGCAAACAAAAATTAGAATAGTCAAAGCAATGGTTTTCCCAGTAGTAATGTATGGATGTGAGAGCTGGACAATTAGGAAAGCTGAACGCAGAAGAATAGATGCCTTTGAAATGTGGTGTTGGAGGAGGGTTTTGAGAGTCCCCTGGACAGCGAGGAGAACAAATAGGTCAATCTTAGAAGAAATTAACCCTGACTGCTCATTGGAAGGTCAAATAGTAAAGATGAAGCTAAAATACTTTGGACATCAAATGAGAAGGGAGGATTCACTTGAGAAGGCATTGATGTTGGGAAAGGTGGAGGGCAAAAGAAGAAGGGGGAGGCCAAGGATGAGATGGCTAGATGGTATTATAGACACAATGGGCACAGAGCTGGGAGGGCTGAGGGGGATGGTAGAGGACAGAGGCGCCTGGAGGAAAATGGTCCATGGGGTCGCAAAGGGTCGGAGTCGACTGTGCGACTGAACAACAACAAGCAATTCTAGTCCTTCACAGATGTATTAAATTTTATTTTCTTTCCCACAGTTGTTGTTGTTGCAATTCCTTTTTTGTTCTTTTAATCCTTTAACTAGTAAACTAGTTTGCTCTTTTATGTCAGGCAGTTTATCTGAGAATATGGACTGCATTGTTGCATATGTTAGTGTTTGTGTAACTTGCTGGAGCTGAGTGTGGCTAATTAACAACATACTGACTGCACAGTCTGGTGTCTAATGAGGCATGCAACTGAGATGTGCCCTAACACCTTGCCATTTAGTTTTACACAGACATGTGAACACAAGTAGAATTTTGATACATCTGCAGCCATAAGAGCATAAGAAGATCCATCCTGGATTGGGCCAAAGGGTCTATTGTTGTGATAGGGAACTCTGGTCCTCCAGATGTTTTGGACTTCAGCTGCTCTACAATGGCCAGTTACAAAGAACTGTGGGAGCTGTGGTTGAAAACATCTGGGGATTCAAATAGACCCCTTCCCTAGTCTATCAGATCCAGTATTCTGTTCACACAGTTTCCAGTTGGATGCTTATGTTGGAAGTACAGTAAAAAAAACGACTTACATATTCCTCAAATTACATAAAATTCGACTTACATAATGATTTTGTGCTAAAACCACGTTCCGATTTACATCATTTCCTATGGGTTTGCTTCAAGTTACGTAAAAATTCATTTCCCTGTGGGTTTGCTTCGATTTACATAAAAACTTCATTTTCTCTATGGGTTTGCTTCGAGTTACGTAAAAACCCGATTTAAGCAAAAACCTACGGAATTGACTTTTTTCGTAGGTAGGGGTTTTACTGTACTATCATAACTCATGGCCATTGAGCATGTTTGTCTGCTATAAATTTGTCTAATCATGTTCTCAAGCCTTCCAAAGATGTGGCCCAGCACTATATCGTGTGGTAATAGATTCCAGTTTTACTTGGTCCTACAGAAAATGCGAGGGGACTATGTATATGCGGCTACAGTGTACTTATTTAAGCTCATTGTACACCACATGACAGGCAAATCTTAAGGTGATTTAAACAAAAAGATTAAAATAAGAGGCATGTGTAAAATATTGTTAACAGAACAATGGAGGAAAAAGCACCGTTGATTTTTGCAATCTAATATACATAATAGCACCCGTGCAGTTCAAGGAGGTCTAAAGATATGTCTCTTTGTCTTCACTTCCTTAGCTGCTCTCTAATGTTGGGAGTAAGCCTCTCCTGATAAAGTGGACCTGACCTCTGAGTTGGGCAATCATAGAATTGTACTGTTAAGTATTGCATGGCAGCTTGCTTAAAAACAAATTCCCACTCTAGAGAAAGAATGTTAATAAAAATACAATGTATGAATTTGTTTCCTGGTTTCATTTTTAATAGGCTAAGGAAGCCCAAGAAGATCTTGTAAAAACAAAAGAGGAACTTCACTTGGTGATGACTGCTCCACCTCCTCCACCTCCACCTGTTTATGAGCCAGTGAACTTCCACGTTCATGATAACCTTCAAGATGAAGGGATGGAGTCATCTGGCTACAGTGCTGAATTCTCAAGTGAAGGCATATTGGATGATCGCAATGAAGAGAAACGTATTACTGAAGCAGAAAAGAATGAGCGTGTGCAACAACAGTTGAAGGTAACATTTCTAAGTCATCCATTTCTAAGAAATAGGACTTATTCAGATGTGTGTTTGGATTACCTAGTCCAGTGATGGTCAACTTTGGCACTCCAGGTGTTCTTGGACTTCATTCACCAGAAACCCAAGTCAGCACTCCTTCTGATTAGAGTTTTTGGGAATTGAAGTTCAAGAACATCTGGAGTGCCAAGGTTGGCCATCACTGGCCTAGTCTCTCTGAAAATTCAGAGAATTGTCATTTGCTGGATTGTCTAGGCACAACTAGAAAAATGGATTGACCAAGTACATGGTATGTTGCGCTTTCCCCCTACTATGTTGCTAAATGGGTTACTTTGCAGAGGGATAGATTAAATGAATAATACCTCTGTAGTACCCATATATCTGCAGAACAGGATACCTAGAGGTTAACTGTTGTGTGCCTTTAAAAAGAAGGACTTAAAAGGAAGGAGGCAAACACCAAGACAGCTAAGCAAGTAAATTGGGATTTGGTGATCTGACTGCCTTGGATACTGGATTGCTGGGTGTCCTGAAATAAAGGATAGGGACCTTGCTCTTGCCTATCTTTCTCTGCCATAATTCAGAAGTGATTTAAGGATCTCTGGTAGATCCCCTATTGACTTATGGTCCTGGTAGCCATTGACATTAAGCCTGAGATATCTAGACCCCTGGTGGTATAATGGTTAAACTCCTGTACTGCAGCCAAAATGTTGTGAGCTTGATCCTGATGGGTCAAAGTTGACTCAGCCTTCCATCCTTCTGAGGTCAGTAAAATGAGTACCCAGCATGTTGGGGGCAAAAATGCTAATTACATTGTGAACCACCTAGAGCAGGGGCTCCCAACTTTTTCAAGGTGGGGACCGGGTCACGCTCTCTCAGTCAGCTTTGAGGGACGAGTGGCCATTTTGCCCTACCTACATGATTTGGGTGGCCATTTTGTCCCAACAGCTTCAAAGGGGTGGCCATTTTGTTTCCCAAATGCCCTTGGATTGGGGGGGGAATTGTGCTGTGTATCCAGCCCACTAGCCTTAGGTTGGGAACCCCTGATCTAGAGAGTGCACTAAGCATTATAGGATGACATATAAGTCTAATTGCTATTACTAATTGCTGTTACTACATATCTACACTATATTTGTTCATTACCTGCAACTGTTATGGCTTCCACTCAAAGATTAGAAGGATTGGTCTTGTGTCTGGTTTGGGCGAAATTGTTCTCAAAACAGTTTAAGCCTGGGATGCAGAATATGTATTATGATACTAAGCACCTTTCCTAAAACTTTCCTTAGGCAATATATAGTTATACTTAGCAGCTCTGTATGGATATTTAGTTGTTATTGAGAATGGAAGGTGACTGGCTGCCACTTTGCATTCTAAAATATGTAAAGTGAATTAAGCACCCGTACAGTATAATTCTGCATACATGCAGGTATTCTGTGTTGTGTAACACCGTTGTTTAAATATTGTAGACACTGACCGATGAATTAGCCCAGGCCAGAGATGAAAACAAGAAGACCCAAAATGACCTCATCCACACAGAGAACATGCGACAAGGACGCGACAAGTACAAAACGCTGAGGCAAATCCGGCAAGGCAACACCAAGCAGCGAATTGATGAGTTTGAGGCTATGTAAACACACATAGCAGACAGCAGACTTTGGGGAAGGCAGATTTTGAATGCAGATTTTTTCTTCTTCCTGAAGGAGTCACTGAACAGTTGTAGGGGGGAAATAAAACAAGTTGCCCTATCCATTAAACTATCAAATGCTATCTGAGTCTAGCTAATGAAACCATTAACTTTTTAGTGTATCAGGATAGCAGCCAAAGAGTTTCAGTCAAATCATGGTAATATTTGGTCTTATACTAGTGCCAAAAGGCCTTTTAGAATTGTTTCGTCTCTGTATGTTAACAGCATGCTATCTTATTACACTGCTTGAGTTCAGGCATCTCTACCGCAACAGGTGTCTCCCCAGGGAGGCACTGTTAGTAACCTATGCGAACTTCCTTGCTTATAAACACCACCAAGTTGTAAATCTGACATTGTCCATCACGTCTCCTCACCTTTTAATTGTGGTTATTGTAGAAATATCCCCACAGCGTCACAAAACCCTTCTCTTAAATTTAGCTCTGAGGGGACTTTTTAATTGCACTAACTGGAGAAGCCCCCCCTTCCCCCACAGTGATCACTCAGAAGAAATGTATTGCAGGCACACTTACATGCCTTTCTTACATAAGAATTATTAGTCAGGGATGTTGCTGGTCTTCAATATTATTGATAATAAGGTACTCCAGCTTAACCAATCAGCTGTAGCATAGTAATATATATATATATATATATATATATATATATATATATATATATATATATATATATATATATATATATATATATATATATATATATATATATATATATATATATATATATATATATATATATATGTTAAAGATGTTAATTCTAGGTTTGAAAAGGGAGGATGAAATTCTTTTGTTTTGTATATTTTGTTACTAATTTCAGACTTGATATTACGAGAATAATATGTAAAAGAATTAAACAGTATCTCTTAGTCTCTGGGGCCAGGCAGTGTAGGAAGCTGATTATGATCTAGAAAATATTTGTAAAGATTTTTTTACTTCAAAGAAAATTGTGATGCATGCTTATGATTGAGTATATACAATTTCACTGTACCAATTTTTTCTAACAAATTTTCTAATTTTTTAAAAAATGATCTAGTTTCAGACTCCAACCATGAAGGGACTTGACATTTTTTTTATTTTCTCTGTTAAGGAGAATTCCTATGAATTTCCTTCCCCACCATGCCCATCTTAACACATACCTGTCCCCCACCCCCCATACACACAAACATTCCCACCTCAGACTTTGGAAATCTGCTAGAATTTCAGAATACCATACATCGCTCTACATAGAAATTTCTGTGCTGCTTTATACTCAAATGTTTAAACCTTTGTATCATGATACAGCGTTGTGGGTGTATTTCAATGTTTTTGTGCAATTCACCCACAAATAAAAAAATCTGCTAGGCAATGCATTTGTGAAGTACTGTGTGATTTTATTTTTCTGCTGAGAAATAATTTTTTTCCCCTTTGTAAATAAAAGAGACATTGGAACAACTGATAATGGCACTTAGGTACATAACCAGTGATGCACTGTGAAAAATCTTACTACCCACTCGGTGGGTGTGACTATCTGTGGGCATGGCTATCTGTGGGCATGGCCTTAAACGCCACACCACGCCACACACCCCCAAGGAGAAAAAAAGAAACCTACCTTGCTCTCTTTCTTCATGGAGGTGAGGAGGACAGAGGAGTCCCAGAGAAGTGATGCTGCTGGGAGGTGAGAGGGCAGGTTGGTGGGCTGACCACCCCTTCCCAGCACTGCTGGAAACGTATTCCTGCTAGTGGCGTTGCTGGGAGGTGAGCGGCTGGGTTGGTGGGCTTGCGTGGCTGGCCTCCCCCTCCCAGCGTCGCTGGAAACGTGTCCCATTTGCCTCGCCTGGGGCCGAAGGCACAAGGGAAGTGCGGATATTAAAGTGTGCCTTCGGCCCCGGGCGAGGCAAATGGGACGCGTTTCTGGCAGCACTGGAAGGGGGAGGCCGAGGGGTGGGCGTGGCCAGCCAAGTGGGTGTGGCGTGGAATTTCTACTACCAGTTTGTCAGAACCGGCCACAGGACCACACTGTAAATAACACAACCCATCTGTCAACCTCAAAGGCAATGTTAAAGCAGATTATTTGAAGAAAAAAATTAAGGAGCAGAATAACTATCTTGAAGGTAGATAGATAACATAACTGCAATCAGTTCAGTCCCTGACTTCTGTGGTTAAAAAAAATCTTGGACAAGAGGATATTTATCTTAAATGTAAGGAACAGCTGCCAGTCAGATAATACCATGCTAATTGGATCAGTATTAGGTAGCTGTAGACACTGTGAAGCTATTTTCTTTCTAAAGGTCAACTTTCCAGAAAGGTCTGGGTGTCTTTCATTCCAGCTCCTTATCTAGACTGAAATATACTTTGCAGGCACACCCCCCAATAAAGTACTCAGACACCATTGAAAGTGGATAACGGCATTGGGCCACATTTATTGATTCATGCCCTAGTCCGAATTATAAATTTCTATTGGTAAAACGACCAATCATAATTCTTAAGGCAAGCAGGCCGAAGTAACACTGGTAAGGTACCACCCCAAAATTGCCAACGGCAATTGGTTACAATGTATCTATTTGTATCAATTTGTTTGTTGACAACAAACAAATTGTTGACCGTAGTCAATATCTAACTAATGACCCCACCCTCTGACGCGTATCCGTGAAATCACGGGGTGATGCATGCTGTCTAGCTATCGCCATCACCCCGTCGCCTAGTTCGTCGTTGACCGGACAACGTTTAACTAATTTATTCCTGTCTAGTATTGTCCAGTCAATTGCGAACCTGCCGGATACCTATGGGTCATGACTGTTTACCTTACCAGTGCTACCCGCCCATGTGACCAAAGTCAACAGCAGCAGTAGAAAACCCCTATATCAAACCATAGCAACAGTGTGGGATGGGCAAAAAAGCCAGGACCCGAGAGCCAATGTGGGTCCCAGCCAAAAATTCCCACCCGGCCCCGAAGCGACCAGAATATCACACTGTTAACTAGGGAGGGGGTGGAGGGAAAAAACTTCTCCGCTCCGTCGCTTCACTAAAATGGCAGCGCGGCTGCCTCGTGGCCACCCCTTTTATAAGGGAGCTGGCCACGCCCCTAACTACCCGGATCCTTCGTCCTGTGGGGGGGGGCCCGCAAAGAGCGCGGCGGCCATTTTGGCGGCGCGCTTGCAGTACTGTGGTTTTCTTGTATATTCTATGCAAATTATAATTTTAACTTGAGTAATTCTTCTCTTGGGCATTCAAGAAACAGGGTGAATAGCCATTCACTGAAATGTTTTGACTCGCCTTACAAATGTCATTTAAATTAATGAACCAACTATATGTTCCAACTACCAATTGGCTAAGCATGAATGCTAAACATCCATGCTTAGAAAAGCACATAGAGATATTGAACATAGTAGTCCTGCTACAGTGAAATAACAGCAGAAAACTAACAATGAAGTGGGAAACAAATGTGGAAAAGAAAACTACATTGGGACAGAATGAGATGTCGCATCCTACAATCACCATAATTCACCCCAGCAGTTTATATCATGGAAGCATTACACCAGACAGACAAACTCAGCTGTCCAAATTTCCAGTGCTGTGACCTCTTACTCCACAGGTCCCTTAGAGGCATCTCATTGGAAGAATATTTAATTGTATAATAGTATCTTAGAGAATCTGCCCCTTTTAATGGGTTATGTTAGAGGTAGGTCTTACACTAAGCCCAGCTGCAGGCTAAATGGTCTTTGAAAATTGCAGAAAATAATGACATCATGCAAGCCAGATGGACTGTGTTTTCCAGCAGGATAACTGGTGCTCCTTGTATTGAAAATTAGTATAACTGAATTCCCAATCTAATTTCACTACTTTGATTTTGTGATTGGAGGTTTTCAAATATGATCTGGCTATAATATTCAACCCATTTCCCAGAAACATCAATGAGCTTATAAGATATCTTGCATTTCTAGCTGGGTAGAGGCAGTGCAGGTGGGGGACAGATTCAGAGCATTGTAAGATTCTATTACAGGCAGAAGGAGAGATTTTAAAAATCTGATTTGTTTATTCATGACATATGTTTTTCGAGTTAATATAACTATAATACTTGTTTGGGCAGGCAATGGCCAATGCTACAAAATACACTTTGTTCATTACAGCAAGAAATACTCTGAAATTGGCAGTTCAGAATTTTAATGCAGAAAGTTGAGGGTACAATTGAAACGCTACGTCTGTCGATGTATCTGGACTGCTGAATGTCTTCTCCCACTGAAGACACGCTTGAGAGCTTTTGTCTACTATGCCTGTTGTTGTTTCTGCAAAAATAAGAGAGTGTAAGCCAGCTTGATTCTGCCATTTTCAGTTGATTCTGTTGCTTTTATTTACTTTATACAGCCTAACATTTCTTGCCCTGTATAGTACAGCTCAATGCTTAATTGTAATTCACTGAAGAATCAGATGTAGGCTTTTCACACTTACAAAATCTTTGAAAATGCATCATTACCGTATGTTTGCAAAACAGAGCATATCTCAGCTGAAAAAGCTCTTGGGTTGTAACTGAGAAAACAATTTTAAAATCTCTGTCTGCTTTTTAAGACCAAGAGTCAAGAAAGAAAGATATAAATCCAAAATTAATTTTAAATGCATCAATAACATACAAGTAATGGCAGAAATAAATAAATATATGTGTGAACTTTGCATAAAATAAGTAAATACAGGTTATAGACCAGTGATAGCGAACCTATGACACGCGTGCCAAAGGTGCCATGCAGAAGCGTCTTTGTTGGCACACATGCCATCAAGGGTAAGCCCCATCCCACCAGCCAGCCAGTGCCAGTAGCAGCGCCACTTCCCCACTACCCCTCTCCCTTCACCAATGGGGAGGCAAGAGTGGAGGCTGAAATCCTGGTCAGGAGGTGGTGGCAGGGACAAGGTAAAGTGACAAGACACCCCCTCCTAGGAGTCAGGTGTACCTGTGGGTGGGGGGAGCTCTGGGAGAGCACCAGTGGGGTGGGGCAAGTGCCCATGGGAGTGGGGAGCAGCCACAGAGTGGGTGGGGAGTGCCCACAGAGTGGGGGTGTACCCATGGGGATGGGGAGCATCTACAGAGGGATGCCCCCACGTGACTTCACCAGAGGCATGCTGGCAATGTCACATAGGTGTGTGGGCACACACGGTGCCTCCCCATGCGCCTCCTTCTCCTCAGGCAGTTGGTCTCTAAAAGGTTTGCCATCACTGTTACAGACAATTATGCTGTATACATGCATCCTCAACATACATCAGATCGAGAGTATGTTGTACAGAATATATACTTTAAAGGCACAGAAGCCAAGCATTTTATTAAGAACCATGTTTAGAGTGTAAATCATAGAAGGCCAGATGCATTTTAAGAACAGACATCCTCATTAGTCAATTAGAAAACATCCTGCTTAAACTCCCCAATACTTCTCAAAATGCATTTAAATATGGGACATCAAAATTCTGTATCAAGGGGGAGGAGGGAGGAAACCTTTTCTTTCTCCTTCAGATCTGATGGAAATTACCAATGGTGGTCCAAAGCCAAAGTAAAGAGAGAGAAAACGTCTGGCTTTCACTTTCAAGAACTCTGCAATACAACAGAAGCCCAGAGCAGAATACAAACAAGTTTAAAACATGAGAACTTTTTCCTGGGGAACTGGCCTCTTAAAGCATCATATTCAGAACCAGTGCTTTGAAATCACAATTGAAACCACAGCGATGCAATGATTAATTGGAAATTTGTTCACCTCACAAGGTGCCCTAAGTTCTGACTATTAAAACCACCTGCAGCTACCTTTCCTTTGTAATCAAACCATTCCAGTTCAAATGCCTCAGTAGTGGGGGTAAATTCAAAGATAATTGGAGTGAGAAGATTCAAGGCTGCTTCAGGATTACATGGGGGGTGGGGAGTGGAAGAGTGTCTCTCTCACACACACTACCACATCTCTTTAACTTTGCCATTCTCCCTCTTAAAACTTTGACTACAGAACCTGCAACTTCATCAGTGAGCCAGGATGGTTTCTGGACTTCTCTATTTCTCTTCATAACCAGTTATCTGCCATTCCCAGTCCTGATATGACTGGAAAACTTACTTTTTAAGGCTATATTAATGGTCCAATAAAGGTATTCCCAAGCCTGTTTTTTATTTAATTTTGCACATGGTTGAGAGTTATGGTTTGGTTTTGTTTTGTTTCTGTGAATAGTAGAATGATTGAAGGATACTTCTTGCACTACACTTTGTACAGTAGTTGTTGCCACATAATTAAGATATATACTGTATTCCATTTTGTTTAAATCATCTGCAATGCTATGCAAGCTGTTTACTACATAACTCTGTTTGCCCGTTGACCTGGGTTTGAAGCTGCTAATTGGTCCAGCTGCTAATTCATTTGTGTCTCACCACTTTTTAATTAAATGGGTCTCTGGCAGTAGCAAAAGAATGTATACCACAGAGGTAGTGCCTAGTAAAACACAAAGCAAGCTGTGAGCAATTCCAATTAGTGTTGCTAATGGCATGTCAGTATCCTTTGTCCTTTTGATTGTTTGCCAGAAAGAAGATTATTATGAGGACAGCCAGGAGAAATAATAATGGAGGATATAATTGGCTAATGGAGTGAGCAACAACCAGGTCAGTGATTCTCAATGAATATGGTAGGCCTCAGTTGGAAAATGCAGAGTATTGCAGAGGAGACTAGACTTCCATAGCAATTCCATCCTGAGATGTGGGCTAACTAAGCCAGCAACAGTGTGCTAACCCTTAAGTCTTTTAGTTGGGCCTACAAGAACCTTCTTGCCTAGCTCCTAGATGCAGCTGTGCTTCAGACTGCTCCTCAACCAGAAAACTAGTATCTAAAAGGCCATAGGCTGAGAAGAACTGCTCTAAGATGATGCAGCAAAATTGTCTTTTGGGGAGGGGGGGCAAGAGGACAAGTTTTCAAATTACAACAAAGATGATTTTAGTAATTCTCTGGAAGAACGGTTACAAGATACCCCACATCATAACAGACAGACTGGCATGGAAGATGATGGTGAACTTTTCTTCTGCATCAGAGAAATCTTTATGCAGATACTAAATATCCAAATGGCAGGGATGATTTGGACTTCCGTATCACCTCGCGGTGGGAATAGGTAACTTCTGAGAGCCATTACAGTACTCTAAGATATGTTTTATACTCACTTAACTTTACTAGACAAAAAAGTTTGTATCAAATGTTAGGTATCTATTGTATATTTGGTTTTAAAATATGATAATGTTGGAAGATACAAAGATTAGTCAGTTACCTTTGCTTTGAGCTGATACCAGTTGAATGACTGAGCTGAATTGTCTTCAAAATCCCAAGTTTCAAATGGTATCATCACCTCTCCAAGGAATACTCGATAACTAAAAGTGCCAGCGTGCCACACAGATACTTGAAGTTGTCGGGTTTCCAGCTGGGAGTATTCAACCTTGTACTGTGAAGACAAACAATTCCACAGGTATAAGGCATAAACTCAGTGACACTCATTTTATGGCATTGGAGCATAAAATCTAGTATATTATATAGTTCATTAAAGTACTTCTGCTAATAATCATTTTAAAAAGTAGCTTTACAAGTTCAAAACTGACCTTTCTGATTAGTTCTCAATAAACTACTGGATGAAAAATTATCCAGGCCATTTGACAAACAAAGGGTGAAAGGAAAGTTAAATGAAAGAGGGAAACATGAAAGAATACAAAACACTCATGTAGCAATTTTTCATTTAAATGGATCATTCATTTTTAAGAAGTTTTAATTTAGACATTGACAAAAGAACATAAACACAAAGAAGAGCTCTTTTTTAAGTTGCATCCCTACTAATTGGAAAGACAAACCTAACAGATCTATACCTATAAAAAGGCCCCTTAACCGTTGGGTTTGTTCAAAGGCTCCTGCACCAGGTCCAACTATCCCCAACCTAGCCCTCCGCACTCATTGTAACCCCTGCCTTCCCAACGCCGTGGGGTTTTGGTGGTCGCCAGTGGGGAAGCCGCCAAATGAACACAACCAAAAAAAATCTACGATTCCCAGAATCCTCTGTGCTGCGCAACCCCTCAGCCAATCAGGCTGAGGGGTGCAAGCACATTGGAGGCCGGGAACGCGTGCGCTGACTTAAAAAAATGCCGGGAGCTGGAGGGAAAGACAGACTTTGAAAGACCCAGCCAGAACCGGCAAAAGCTAAGTGCGGTCGGTGGGGGTTAGGGAGTGGGTGGGTGAGGCATGGCCCCAGTAACCATGCCGGCCGCCCCCACCTAGCCCCCCCTCCCTAACCCCCACCGACTGCACTTAGCTTTTGCTGGCTCCAGCTGAGTCTCTCAAACGCTTTCCCTCTCGGTGCGGCCTTCTGCGTAGGGAGAAGCACCGGTCTCTCCTTCATCCCTGCTGTGGGCGATGTGGCCTGGGCTGGAGCACCTCCTGGCCTACCAGAGAGAAGGACTCGCTTCTCTCTGAGTTAGCTGGGAATGAAAGTTCCATTCCCAGCCAATCCAGAGAGAAGCAAAGCCCCTCTGTGATGGAGATTAGTTCTGCAGAGGTGCTGCAGAGAGGGGATCCCCCAACCACCACCACCTGGAAGGACACCCTGTTATTAAAGCGAAGAAACCAAGCGGTTTCTTCTCTTTAAAAATGGAGTGTTTGGGAAAGGGGGTGGATTCAATCCCCTCTCCCTGGTCCCCTGGGTTTGGTAGGTTGGGAGACAAAAGGGGTCTGTCCCCCCCAACCTTTACAGAGCCAGGGGACCCTGCAGAGAGGGTATCCCCCCCCCCGCAGGACACCCCATTATTAAAGAGAAGAAACCAAGCGGTTTCTTCTCTTTAAAAACGGAGTGTTGGGGAGGGGTGGATTTGATCCCCTCTCCCGGGTCTCCTGGGTACAGAATAGTTGGGGGGACAGACCCCTTTTGTCCCCCCAACCCTTACAAATCCAGGGGACCAGGGAGAGGGGATCGAATCCACCACACACACCCAACACTCCGTTTTTAAAGAGAAGAAACCGCTTGGTTTCTGCTCTTTAATAATGGGGTGTCCTGCAGGGGGATCCCCTCTCTGCCTGGTCCCCTGGGTTCAGGGGGGGTGTTGGGGGGGACAATACACACACACACACACACACACACACACACACACACACACACACACACACACACACACATGCACGCTGCTTCTCTCTCACACACACACACACACACACACACACACACGAGATACTACTGCCTTGCCAGGAATTTTTAATGTGTGTGTTGGTGGATGGAGTGATATTGTATGGGTGGTGGTGGTTGTGCACACCCAAAACCACCCCTAACCACCAACACACACTTTAAAAATGCCCTGCTGGCCGGGCACAAATATGCTAGTGGTCTATAAAAATGCATCACTGTTGAAACAGTAGAAAATAAGGTATGTTCCTTGACTGCAATAGGAAGAAGGAAATACAGTGGAACCCCTCATAATGAATGTTCCGTTTAATGAAAAATTCGTATAACGAAGCATTAATTATGCAAAGGCGATACCCTGGTTAACAGAAACCCCGTATAATGAACATTTTTTCCCATTATGTGGGGATCTCCCATTGGATCCGCATAGTGAAAAAAACCACATAGTGAAGAGCTGTATGGAACAGAGCTTTTTCACTATGCGGGGTTCTACAGTGTCTATATAAGGGCGCGGTGAAGCCAAAATCATACATGAAGTGAGAAGCCACATGAAATATCATTTTGCTATTTCAAAGCTGTGGCAATTTACAAAATGGTCTCTTGAGGATACAGTAAGAATGAAAAGCCAGCCAGCCTTTTCTGTAATTCCATTGCACCAGGATGGTATATTTCATGTACAACCTATTCAGAAGTAAACCTACAATGAAGGCATTAATGGCACTATCACTGTATTCTATTTACCATCAAGTTACTTCCTTATAGCAACCCTATGAATGAATGATCTGTTGTCTTTAACATTCCTAAATAAGTGTAGCAAACTAAAGGATGTGGCTTCCTTTATTCAGTCAGCTTATTTCATGTTACGCCTTCATCTTTTCCTGCAACTTCCCAATTTTCATTGCATTATTTTCTTTTCCAATGAATCTTGTCTTCTCATGATATGCCAATAATGTGGATCTTTAATGACAGCTCAGGCTTCATTTTATCTAGAAATCACTTATTTATCATAGAGGTCCATGTTATGCATAAAACTCTTCCTCAATTAATGAACTGTTGTTGTTTTCTCAGCTATCTTCATTGTCCAGTTTTCATATTTGTACTAATACTAACTGGAAATATAGCATTGATGATTTTAATGTAAATCCCAAGTGATATGCCCTTACATTTAAGGATTTTTTTTTCAAGTTCCTTCACAATTATCCTTCTAAGTCCCAACATCATTCTGATTTCATGGCTGCAGATCTCTTCATTGTCAACATTCAAATTATGTAACTTCTACAGTCAATACTTCTATCTTCTTTATAGTTGACATTATTATTATGCACACTGAGTGCACTTTAGTGCGGAGGTCGGGTACAGATGTAATTAAGAATAAATAATTGTAGATCCACATTCATAATTGAGGAAGTAAAGATGAGGTCTCTAAATGCCACACTAATGACACAGAGCAGCCAGATGTAACAAGATCTCCTAATGCTCTTTAAAGTGATAGCTGACACTTTTCAGTTAATACGCCCAAAGAGCATTGCTGTATAAGATAGTCACCAGAAAAAGAGGAAGCATACCCAGTGCATTTTATTCCTTTTTGACTAGAGAAGTATTTAGTCTAATTTGCAGATCATTGTATGAGATGCTCCCTTTAGCCTTAATACAAAGAGACATTGCTCAAGAGCAAGAGTTCTCAACCTTTTTAAGCCAGGGGCCAAGTCACACTCCCTCAGACAGTTTCGGGGGCCAGATGGCCATTTTGCCCTTCCTCCACCATATGGCACTTCCTGGTGTGGTGGAGGCGGTGGGGGAGCACTTGAAATTGTGCCATGGGCCACATCCAACCCACAGGCCACAGGTTGAGAATCCCTGTTCAAGAGGTTAAAAGAATGTCCACTGTAAGAGATGCTGTTGCTGTAGACCCATTTTTAATGGCACAGGTTTTTAATTTTTAGTGCTGTCTTTGACTATAGCACAATTCAACTTTCAGTAGAAGAAAAGTAACTTATGACTTCTGATCTGCAGCCATTTTATAGGGCTAGTTTCAGTTGTTCCTCTTGTTTTGATTGTACCTTCTTCTTCTTCTTCTTCTTCTTCTTCTTCTTCAGGTGCCGTCTCCATTCCAGATATTGGCTATCATCATGGAGATAATCTTCCTGTTCTTAACTCCTCAGAACAGTTCTTCCGAGGACATGCCACACCAGTCTCTCAGGTTCTTCAGCCATGAAGTCCATCTATGTCCAGGGCCTCTCTTCCCAGGGATCTTTCCTTGAAGAGCAAGTTGGAGTATTCTTTATTTTATGTCATTCCTTGTGATATGGCCAAGGTATTGGAGCTTTCTTTGCTTAATGGTCTTAAAGAGTTCTTGTTCTTTACTCAATCAGTGCAATACTTTTACATTAGTCACATGGTCAGCCTATGATATCCTTAGCAGCTGTCTGCATTTCGGAAAGCTTTGATCCTCTTTTCAGATGCTTTAGTCCAGAAGTTCTCAACCTTTTTAAGCTGGGGGCCAGGTCACACTCGTTCATACAGCTTTGGAGGCAGGGTGGCCATTTTGCCCTTCCTCCACCACATGGCACTTCCTGGTGTGGTGGAAGCGGTGAGGGCCACATGAAATGGTGCCATGGGCTGGAGGTTGAGAACCCCTGCTTTAGTCAATGTCCAAGCTTTGACTCCATATAGCAACACTGGGAATACGTAACATCTCACTATTCAGATCTTTATAGCAAGAGTTAGATCTCTACTGCATAACAAATGTCTCATTTTTATGAAGGTGGATCTTGCTTTTTCTATTTGTATTTTAATTTCTATCTCGGGATCCAAATTTTTATTTAACATACTCCCCAAATAGACAATTTTATCTCTCCCCTCCCACCTTTTGATTCTTGTGTTCCTGGCATTAGCTTGCTGTGAGTTGGTGTTCTGCTCTGTGTTGTACCTGTTACTTGCTAAAAGCTATAAGTGGATTTGATATACTGCGTGGTGGGGGAAGATTTTTCCTCAAACATAAAAACCTTGAATTAAAGGCCTTCACTGTCTCTTTTTTACAGAACATGTCACTTATGAGATGTTTACTCACAGCCAAACTACAACAGATACTCATCTTTGCATTAAGAAGTAGAGTTCCCTAAAATGCATCACTTTCATCAATGGAAAACAAATCGCACGATCTGCTTCTGACTACCAGTCCAGTATCTCATGCAGTTTGATTCTAGGTCTGCCAAAAATATTTTCTGTGCAAAAGAAGATCCAGAGGTCAGAAGCCTGGATGCAAAACACTGCTTAACATACCTTTAACGTTTGTTGAAACAATGGGTCCAGTGTGTTCTTTTTGACAGAGGTCTTCCTTTTACTCTGAGAAGATTTATCAGGCAGCAAATAAGTTTTAACATACCTTGCAGTCAAAGATGGAGAAAGCAGTTAGGAGCCATGAGGGAGGAAGGGCAAACAAATAAGTCATATAGTTAGTAAAGGTCAAGGTTGCCCTTGCTCAAAAGCCAGTCGTATCTGACTCTAGGGTTTGGTGCTCATCTCTGTTTATAACCAAAGAGCTAGCGCTGTTTGCATCTGCAGACATTTCCGTGGACGTGTAGCAGGCATGACTAGACACCAGAACACACGGAACGCTATTTACCTTCCCACCGAAGTGGTACCTATTTATCTGCTTGCAATGTCTTGCTTTCAAACGGCTAGGTTGGCAGAAGCTGGGACCTCACTCCGTTGTGCAGCACTGGGGACTCGAACTGATTACCTGATGACTTTCCATTCATCAAATTCATTATCTTAACCACTAAGCCACCACAGTCCCATGCCATATAGTTGCTACTAGGATTTTTTTCTGCTTAATTCTCACACTGGTGGGTTTTTTCCTTTTCTTCACTCATCATTTCTTTCCAACTGCCTGTCACTGACATCAGGCAACCCAGTCTCAAGACTCCCTGTAAAATACAAATCCCATTCCCACACATGTACAGACCCACGCACACCATCCCATATAATAAGAGTTTGAAAAGTTGCTGATAAACAAGCAATGAGTTGGTATTATTATGTCTTCAAGACCCTCAAAGTAGTTACTCTTTGTTTTATTTTGTTACAAAACTAGCTCTCTAAGTTCCCACGTCTCAAAAGAATTTCAAATCGTTGTATTCTAGTTACATGTAAAACACACACAGCTGAATGGAGCAATACAAAGCACGACAAGAACCAACATTTTACTCATGTCACACTCCTTCACTACTATTCACCTAAAGCAGGGGTGCCCAAACTATGGCCCTGGGGCTGGATCTGGCCCCCAATGCCAATTCATCTAGCCTGCAAAGCCCTCGTCAGTCCCGGAAGCGGAAGTAAAACGCGCCCATACGTGCATGTTTTATTTCCGCTTCCGGGAGCAACAAGGGCTTTGCAGGCCTGATGAATTGACATTGGGGGCTGGATCCAGCCCCAGGGCCATAGTTTGGGCACCCCTGCTTTAGGTGAATAGTAGTGAAGGAGTGTGACATAGTGACTGGCCCCCTGAACCACATGACCTGAAAAGCTATAAAACCCCAATTACAGTTAGAGCAGTACTAGAAGGAGTAAAATTAGTCATTAAGCTACAATCATAAGGCACTTTAGTTATATCATTGTTATTTGGGGGAAAGCGCTAACTGCAAGTAATTTGTTATCTGTAACTAATTATGCCCAAATTCTACATAATGATGAGTGTTGTTTCCTTTTGATAAATAATAACAAGGGGCCTCCTGTTCTAGCAAAGTACTTAAGTATACTGTAAACATAAAATCAAAGTTACAAATATTTGAACAAAAATTGAACAAATATTTCAACATCTTTCTCCTGATGTTCGAAAACACCTGTTTTTCATTTTAGCAGCATTATCTTTTTTGTGACAAATGAATGTGCAATCAGACTTATCAAGGAACTCTGTACAGTATTTACATTTTTGTGATGAATTACATATGTGCTGGTAAAATCCTATAATGCATTTCCATTTTCCCTGTTTCTTTGTCTGTATCCCTCTTTATCACTCTATCTCTTTTTATTTCTTTACACTATGATGCTTTCCGCTACTCAGTCCAAGAACAGGTGTTTAGGAAAATGGAATTTATGTTTTACCTGTCTTTTCCTTCCAGCGTTTCTTGCAAAACCACTTCCATACATTCACTATGGGCACTAATGTAATAATTTCCACCACCACCACCCAACTTATCAATGAATTTAGACAATGGTCATGCCTATATATCTACAATCAGCCTTTCCAGAACTCCATTTCTCTCTAGGGCAGTGATGGCAAACCTTGGCACTCCATATGTTCTTGAACTTCAATTCCCAGAAGTCCTGATCAGCTGGAGTACTGACTTGGGCTTCTAGGAAACTTGGGCTTCTGAGTAAACATGGCTTTGCATTGCCAAACATAAAGGGTTTTTTAGGCAAAGCTTGAAGCACGCAGTGATGTCACATGGGTGCACACATACCTACGTGATGGCACCGGCAGCAGGGATGGCTCCCACCCACCCATTTTGGGCACTTGGCCTCTAAAAGGTTCGCCACCACTACTCTAGGGTGAGAAGCTGAGATCTGGGATAGCAGGCTTAGATGGTGAAAACAAAGCCAGGAAATTGCACAATGCCTAACCGAGAGAACAAATGTGCTTCTATAACCAGACTTTCATGAAATTGAGATATCACTTCTTTCAGGATACAGAGTTAGTGCAGTGTCTACTTTTGGCCTGAGCCAGATGTGGTCATCTCTGCTCCTGCCCCCACCTTCCTGCACTGATCAGACAGCAGAAAGAGCTCTTGAAGCTCAATTAGACAAATAGCCAGCAATTAAAGAAAGAATCTTGTGCACTTATTTGGGAAGAAACTGTGGATATCAATTAAACATATTTCCAAGTAAATATATGTAAGACTAGACTGTAGAACTTTCTCTGTTTGGAGCCAGATTATATGGAAAAACTGCCTATGTAATAATTCAGTCTAGTCTCTGAGATCCAGATCATAAATTTGCCAGTACTGTATATTATACCAAGTTAGCAAGCACAAGGGTGGTGGTGGCTTCTTAATTATGGAACCCCATTAATAGGAAAATTTGTTCTCTGTGTTACGCTTTTAGATATAGGTTTTTCAGCCTTTATCATTTTCATTTTCATTCACTTAATTAATTTGAAACTGGACAAGTCTTTTAAATGATTTTTTTAAAACCATATGGTCTTTAAAGTTAATTTATAAATACTTCAAATAAATAAATATGATTATGCTTAAATAATCTTTACAAAGATGCTTATCCCAACAATTAGACTCTATTTTAAAATTTTAGTTTGATAAGAAATTGGTTCTATACTGTAGTTTCCTATTATGTATTACCTGCTGCCCCCTGCTGGTCAATAAGTGTCTGCAGCAAAATAAGCCTTTGAAATCACATTACCAATAATACTGTATTGATAACAACAGCATCAATTTCAACTTCTAGAAACCCTTTCCTGTGCTTTCTAAATTGAATTGACAGAAATATTTGCATTGATTTGCAACCTGTGTTGATCTCCGGGTATCTGCCTTTTATTTTTGCTTAACTAAAGTTTCTATATACCGTATGTTAAAAAAAACCAGCTGGCTAGATAGCTAAGTGATTTAAGAGAGCCCGAGGTTGCCCTCTGTGTTACGCTTTTAGAGATAGATTTTTCACACTTTATTATTTTCATTTTCATTCACTTGATTCATTTGAAAATGGACAAGTCTTTTAAATGATTTTTAAAAGGATCACTGTGACTCCTAGAGGAAAAGCCAGCCTGCGTAGTCATGAAAAAGCTACACAATTCCAGGTCACTCCTAGGAGGAGGAAATGGTAAACCACTTCTGAGTATTGTCTAATTGGAAAATACTGGAAAGGTTCACAATAAGTCAGAATTGACTTGATGACACATAATTATATTGAAAAATTGCTCCTATATAAATTAAAATAAACCCAATAATAATTAGGGGACAGAACAGTCACCAATAAAACATTATTCTTCCAATGTCCAATGCAATCTTCCCTCAATTGTTTTTTTTTAATGTTCAATTTGAATGTTCCCCTTCTTCTTCTTCTTCTTCTTCTTCTTCTTCTTCTTCTTCTTCTTCTTCTTCTTCTTCTTCCTCCTCCTCCTCCTCCTCAACCCCAGGCCAATATTGATGAAGCTGCTGCCCTCCATCAAGATGGATTCAAGTGGAATTTAATCCACTTGGGGACCATTACCTTTATTTGTGGACTTCGCCACCCAAGCCTGTTAGTCCTCAGGGTTATCAGGTTACTTAACTGCTGCCTGACAATTTATTTATTTATTTAGGATATTTTTATCCCGCCCTTCTGGCACGAAGGCCACCCAGAGCGGCAGACAAAATCAATAAGAATGCTCCCTATGACTAGAGGAGCAATCTTGACATAATACAAAATATTAAAAACCCTTAAAAACAGCTAAAAGACCTTCCTATACCCTCCCTAACCCCTTAAGAAAAAAATAAAAATAATAAAAATGATTGCCGTTGAGTCACTAGCAGTATGGTCTACTCTATCATCATAGCAGGATAACTTGGCCAGACAAGACAATAGCTCTAGTAACAAGCAAATATCCCTTCTGTGTGGCAATCCCTTAGATGAAAACTGAAAGAGTGCCTTAAATAAAGAAAAAATATTATTTACAGGGCTAATGAAGCAAGTCCTTCCCCCATTGGCTGAAATCCTCTTCACAGCTCTCAATACGAAGCTATAGGACTTGTTCTGAAAATAACAGACAATTTGCTGTTCTGCAGGTGCATTGTGCAATGGTCATGATGGGAACCACAACTGAATTGCACAATCATTGTCAGCTGGGTGTAATGCCTGGGAAACTTATACAGCTGTAATTTTACATTCACAAAGAAAAATGGGATTTCAGCCATTGTCTGGTACTGTACTGACATTTTAAGACTTATGCTTTTGAAAGGTCAACCAAGACAAACTTACGGGTTGCATTTTTTCTTTGCCTTCTCTCCATAAGCCAAGTTCTTGCAGGCCTTGATGCATACTTCTAAAATGTCAATTTTAACGTGGTATCTGATAGCAAATGCTATCTCCCCACTTACATCAGCTTTCTCAAAGTTGCCTGTCTCAGTGCATGTGCTACTAATGCTGTATAAACTGTCCTGTAACAAGACAAGGAATAAATAAAATGGAATGAATCCAATTTTAATCCCAACTAGTTTAGACCTACTGAAATAAGAGGTACTTACTAGTCAAACCTTAATATAACTTACAGTCAGTGTTGGGCATCAGCAGGTTCGTACCAGTACATGCGTACTGGTAGTAAAAATGGCTGGCCCAGCCCACCTCCCTACCCCACCCACCTCCTTCTCCTCCTAGAAGAGGCTTCGGAGGGGGCTGGCTTCATTTCCCCCTTCATCAAAGACTTTTCCTGGGCTCTGTTTCACCCCAAAGCGCATCCCCAGCCACTCCAGGGTGAAACGGAGCCCAGGAAAAGCGTTGGAGGAAGGGGGAAATGGCTTCAGAGGGGGCTCTTCACTATAGAGCTATGAAAATAGAAGCCTCTTCACACCCCAAACACTCCGAAGTGGCTGGAGAGGCGCTTCGGGGTGAAACGGAGCCCTGGAAAAGCCTTGGACAAGAGGGGAATGGCTTCAGAGGTTTGCTATGGAGTGATGAAAATAGAAGAAGCTTCTATTTTCATGGCTCTATAGCAAAGAGCAGTCACATGGCCAACAGGCCACACCCACCCAGTCACATGACCACACCCACAGTGTGGTAGGAATTTTTTTTTATGCTCCTCACTGCTTACAGTCATTTCAAGAGATCTACTCTAAAGGTCACCCTTGCTCCAAAGACAGTCGTATCTGACTCTATGGTTCAGTGCTCACCTCTGTTTATAGCCGAAGAGCCAGTGTTGTCTGCTTTTGCCGATGTTTCTGTGGACATATGGCAGGCATGCCTAGATACCGAAGTGCAAAGTGGTCCCTATTTATCTACTTGCAATTTCTTGCTTTCGAACTGCTAGATTGGCAGGAGCTGGGACAGAGACAGGCCCTCATTCCATAATGCAGTATGTATTCTGGTTTTGAACTGCTGACCTTCTGCCTCCCAGTCAGCATCTTAACCACTTGATTTAAACAATGATCAAAAGCTGGTAAGACATACATTGGTTTTCCTTTTAAGTCTAAACAGCACCAAGTTATTGTCTAGGAATAGGTAAGATCAAAAAGTGGAGGGCCAAATGGTATAGTCAATGTAATAAAGCGTCCCGTTCGAGGCAATACAAAAATCAAATCTTCATTTATTATGTTGGAATAACCAAAAATACTTAATTCAGTATATGGAAATCAAAATTCATAAAGTTGAGTTATTCATACTTCATAACTTCATAACTTCAAAACACAATAATCTTCAAAAGACACAACCACACCGACACCGTTTCGGTAAATCGGTATTTCGGTACTTCATCAAAGGTGTGTCTATGGCACTAAAAGAATTCACTTTAGAGGCTGTTTCGACGCGTATCACAAGATTATACACACCTTTGATGAAGTACCGAAATACCGATTTACCGGAACGGTGTCGGTGTGGTTGTGTCTTTTGAAGATTATTGTATTTTGAAGTTATGAAGTATGAATAACTCAACTTTATGAATTTTGATTTCTGTATACTGAATTAAGTATTTTTGGTTATTCCAACATAATAAACGAAGATTTGATTTTTGTATTGCCTCAGACGGGACGCTTTATTACATAGGAATAGGTAAGGCAATGTTTCTCTATGAAATGTGTGTGTGTGTGTGTGTGCGCGCGCAACTGTGTATATTCCTGGGTGGCAAAAGGAATTTTCCAAAGTTTGGGTGCAAAAGCAGTAGTGATGAATGTTTAAGTTTCAGAAACATAATGTGAAATGATGAAAAACAGAATGAAAACAGGGTCACAACTTACAGATCGTACACCTTGAGAAAATATGTCACTTGCAGGACTCATTGGAACAATCTCTTCACTTGAAGCCCGTTTCAAAGCCGTTCCAGTTTTGCCTTGCACATCACGTACAAGCCAGTGAAGACTTGAAATATGTTTTACCTGAAAATCCAATGCTCTAAGTTTTATTTATTTATAATTTGTATGTGCTCATTTATTTATAAATGTATACCCCACATTCCTTCCTAAAATAAACTTTTAAAAAGTAATTAAAACAGATAACACTATAAATAATTGAAATGATAATGATACTGATTCCAATTATAATTTTAAAACATTCAATTTCATATATTAAAAGTAAGAAAAGGACAGTTCAGTATAAAACCAAAAATTTAACCCATCATAAAAGTTTTCAAAATGGAAGTCCTGGCTGCTTGCCCAAAGCTTCATAGAAGCCCCTAGTCTGACCTTTCTAAGCAAGAAAAGCACAAACTGGGTGTTGCAGCCCCATTATTTATTGGAGAAATTGCTGTAATCCAGCAGTTTGCAGTGGATGGAGGATCTCTATTCATATGGAGCACCATCCCATTTGCTTCAGTGGAAGAAAAAGACTTTCACATAATCAAAAACGATGTTTATATAATTTATTAATTATAATTTATTAAACTACAACTAGCAGAAGAACAGGTGGGCTTTTAAAAACCAGAAGCTGTAGAGATACAATTTTATGCTTAAACAACTAATAGAGAAAAATATACAATACAATAAGAATCTCTTTGTTGCATTTGTAGACCAAGAGAAGGCATTTGATAGAGTTGACAGGAAACTGCTATGGCAAACATTGGCTAAATATGGAGTAAGTGAACATCTTATCTGATTATGTAAAAGCCTAATACTGTATAGCAACTGCAGAAGTGTGGCTAGAATGAGTCAAGGAATATCAGAACCCTTTCTAGTAACTTCTGGAATGAGTCAGGGATGTGTACTATTGCCATTATTATTTATCACCTACATAGACAGCATAAGCAAAAAAGATCTAAGCCTATGAATGGAAACAATATAAATGAATTACTTTTTGCAGATGACCAGGCATTGATAGCAAGTATACCGGTAGCTAAGGAATTACAGCAACACCTTAAGTTCATGAATCAAGAGTGCAAGATAAATACTATGAGAATCAATAAAGAAAATACTGAGGTAATAGCAATTAAAAGGAAACAGCATAGTTTAAATATAAAAATAGAGGGAACAGGTATAAAACAAGTGGGAGAATTCAAATACCAAGGAACAACATTTACTAAAGATGACAAAATGGACAAAGAGATTAACATACAGTGCAATAAGGCACTGTTAGCTCCACACTTACACATAAGGCAATCTTGACCAGCACAAAGAAACACGTCATACAAAGCATATTTATTTCCACCTTGTGTGACCAGTGCCAAACATTGACACTTAAAACAAAACATAAACAAAAGTTGGTCATCATTAAAATAAAATGTCTGAGGAAGGCTGCTAGAGTGACTAGAAGTGATGAACTCAGGGATGAGATGATGAAGGAAAGAATGGAACAGAACCAGTCTTGCACTACATACAAAGACAACAAATAAAGTGGTTTGCCCATTTGGAGAGAATGTCTTGGAATTCCATACCATACAAGGCATATGTGGAAAGATGAGAGAGATAAAGGCCACGTGGCAGACCCAGAGGAAGGTGGAGAGATAACATCAAACAAGAACACCAAATAATGCTGGTGGAGTGTTGTGTTCTAATGGTTTTCCTTCCACATGGATTACAATGTATCGGAGCCAATGTAACCTTGCCTATAGCAACAATGTAACCTTCAGCTGTATCATATAAACCCTGTAATAGGACGCGAGCTAATGACCACCAGCTGGCAGCAGCGAGCGTCCAAGCTCTCTTGGTCCGAACTCATCAAAGGCAACAGCGCGGGAAGCTTTCCCGCCACTACCTACACCTGGACAAGAAGGGCGTGACTCGCAATGACGTCACGCAGGCAGTAGCCAATGGGCTACCATGGCACCACGTTCAAATGTATTACTGCTGTATAAAAAGAGCTATCGATCCGCCATCACCTCATGTTCCCTCTGTCCACGATGCAATAAACCTGAGTTAACCCAGCCCGAGGCTGTGTCCTGTGTCTTGGTCTTCATACACCAAATTGGCGACGAAGGTGGGATTATGGATCCCCAAGGAGCAGCCAGGGCACAGAGCGGGTTCAACATCACCAAACCGCAAGACTGGGAGCTGTTGGAGATGGACTTCCAGGCGGCGCTGGTGGAACTCAAAGTCAAGGAAGACGATGAGGAGCGGAAGAGGGCCATCCTCACCAGAATGCTCGGGGTGGAAACCAAGCGGACGCTGGTGGGCATCATCGCTCCGAAGAAGGTGAGCCAATTTAAGGCGGACGACATCATGAAGCTGCTACGGGAGCGCTTCCAACCCTCGAGGGCGATGTTTCCCGCTCGGAGCGCGTTTTGGAGGCGAGTCCAAGCGCCGGACGAGTCGGTTGAGGCATTCGTGGCCGCCATGAGGGTAGCCGCCGTCCCCTGCAAATGGGGCGACATCCTAGACATGGCCCTCAGGGACGGCGTGCTGTGTGGCCTGAAAGACAAGGAGGTGCAGCGCAGCTTGATGAACAAGGAGCCGCCACCCACGCTGGCAGAGGTCGTCGAGGCCGCCGAAGCCGCGGAGTCCACGAATGCTGGAGTAGACGAGATGCACCAGTGGCGTGAGTGGCGTCCCAGGGCCGGCAAAGCAGAAAATTCGGTGCACGGGAAGTCCGGACAATCGGTGCACGCAACTCGGCGGGCCTCAAAATCGTCCTCGGAAGGCAGCGACGGCGAGGAGGTCCAGAAGGTCCGAAAAGGGGGGCGCCGCTGCGATGGTTGCGGGGCGGCCCACGAACGCGCGAGATGCCCGTTTAGAAAGGCTGAATGTTACACCTGCGGCCGTCGGGGGCACATTGCCAAGGCATGCAGAAAAAGAAAGGAGGGCCGGAGGCAGTCACCAGACCGTTCGACCAGACCGGACCGTCCCGCGAGGCCCAAAGATGGCGCCCAGACCACGAGGAAGAAGGACGGCGTGGGCCGCGTCTCGGACGGCAGCGAAGATGACGCCCCGGTGTTCAGCGTGTCCACGGGACAGTCCCATTACTTCGTTGAGGTACTAATACAAGGGGCCCCTATCAGGATGGAAATTGACTCAGGGTCCTCCTATTCCATAATCCCCCAGAAAGAGTTCTTGAAAATCGACCCCCACGTGCGGCCCAAACTTAAAACATTGAGGTCCACGCTACGAGATGTACAGGGAAACAGCATTCCGGTATTGGGGGTCGGGAAATTTCGGGTTAATTTCAAGAGACATTCTGCGGAACTGCCCCTAGTTGTCCTCAAGGGGGGAAGTTGTAGCCTCCTTGGGACACAGTGGTTTCAGCCTTTAGGCCTGTTCATAGGGGGAGTACATTCGGTGGGGGGGGATCCAATACAAGCGGTGTGCGACGCGCATCCCGACGTTTTTAAAAAAGGACTGGGAAAATTCAAGGGACCCCCTGTAGCTTTCGACTTAGACCCGGAGGTCCGCCCGATAAGACTCAAACCGCGCAGGGTGCCCTTCGCACTAAAGGACAAAATAGAGGCGGAACTGGACAAATTGGTGGGCCAGGGGATTCTTATTCCTGTTGATTCCGCGGAGTGGGAAACTCCAATTGTAACAGCTCTGAAGGCTAACGGGGAGGTGCGCATTTGCGCTGATTATAAGTGTACAATTAACAAGGCGATCCGCCCTAATGCATACCCGGTGCCGGTGGTCAGCCACCTTTTGGCCAGGCTAAATGGGGGAAAGTGTTTCGCTAAGCTCGATCTAGCACAAGCCTATCAGCAACTCCCCGTAACTCCCGCCACGGCCGCGGCCCAAACGATAGTCACACATAAAGGAGCGTTCCAGGTGTCGCGTTTACAGTTCGGCGTGAACTCGGCACCCGGCCTTTTTCAGTCGCTTGTGGAACGCCTCCTGAAGGGGCTGGAGGGGGTGTTGCCTTATTTTGATGACGTGTTGATAACAGGGGGGAGTGAGGCCGAACTGGCAAAAAGATTGGACAAAGTACTAACTGTGTTCGAGAAAGCGGGGCTGAGACTGAGGAAGGACAAATGTGTCTTTTTCGAAACCGAGGTCGAGTTTTTAGGGTTCCGAATCACACCCGAGGGTATTAGGCCATCCAAATCCAAAGTGGCAGCCATCAAGAAGGCCCCTCGCCCCACATCCAAAACCGAGCTACAGTCATTCCTGGGGCTCCTCAATTTTTACCATACATTCCTTCCGCGGAAAGCGTCCGTAGCCGAACCGCTTCATCGGTTGCTTAAAAAGGAGGAGACATGGATGTGGGGTGACGAGCACGAGAGGGCATTCAAAGAGCTAAAGCAACTCTTGACTTCTGACGCAATTCTAACGCATTTCGACCCCAAACGGCCGGTGGTATTAGTCTGCGATGCATCACCGGTGGGGGTGGGGGCGGTGCTTTGCCACGTGTTGGATGACGGAAGGGAGGCCCCGATTGCGTTTTATTCAAGGTCCCTGTCCCAAGCAGAGCGAAATTACGCACAAACCGACAGGGAGGCATTAGCCATAGTAGCGGGGACCAAAAAGTTCCACGATTTTCTGTATGGCCGCCCGTTTAAAATTGTAACGGATCACAAGCCCCTGTTAGGGATCTTCACGGCAAGCAAGCCCACGCCGCAGATCCTATCCCCGAGAATGCTGCGTTGGGCTATCTTTCTCAACGCATACCAACACGAGTTGGAGTACCGGCCCGGAAAGGAGATCAGCCATGCTGATGCACTTTCGAGATCCCCTTTGCCCCTGTCGGAGGACCAAAAGGCTAGAGTAGACAGAGACCGCCAGGTGTTGCTAATCGAGGTCTTGGACGCACCCCCACTAGTACCAGCCGATATTGCTAGGGCGACAGGCAAGGACAAAACGCTGGAAAAAGTTAGCTCATGGGTACAGAAGGGGTGGCCGGCATCGTCCCCGAGCACGGAATTCGACACATTCTTTCGGAAAAAGCTAGAGCTGTCCCTAGAAAGGGGGTGCCTGTTGTGGGGCCAACGGGTGGTGGTCCCTACATCCATGCGGCCGAGGGTGCTCAAACTGCTGCACGTCAGCCACCCGGGGATCGTTCGTTCGAAAGCGCTGGCCCGCAGTTATTTTTGGTGGCCACAACTGGACGCGGACATTGAGCACATGGTCGGCACTTGTGAGGCATGTCAGGGATCCCGTCCAGAGGAGGCTCGCCTCCCGCATAGGGAATGGGACGCAGCAAGGGGGCCGTGGTCCAGAGTACACATAGATTTCGCTGGCCCATTCCGAGGAACCATGTTTCTCCTGGTGGTGGATGCGTTCTCCAAGTGGCTGGAGGTTATCCCAGTAAAGAGCACGTCCTCCGCCACGACAATTAGCCAGCTACGGAGAGTCTTTTCCACGTTCGGTTTACCCGACACGTTAGTCAGCGATAACGCGAGTTGCTTCACCTCCTCGGAGTTCGGAGCATTCATGGCGGCAAACGCAATTCGGCATGTCACATCCGCACCGTTTCACCCGGCCACGAATGGCCAAGTGGAACGGTTGGTGCGTACAACAAAGGATGCGCTTCGGCGCATGGGCCCGGGGGACCTAAATCACCAAGTATGTCAGTTCTTATTAGCGTATAGGGTGACCCCCTTAGCGTCAGGTTACTCGCCGGCAGAGCTCTTGATGCGGCGAAAACTGACCACGATTCTGTCCAGGCTAGACCCGACGAGAGTCGAGGAGAAGGGAAAAAACATAGGGCTGGCAGTCTCGAAAGGATTCGCCGCCGGCGACCCTGTTCACTGTAGAAACTATGCCAGCGCAGGGCCAGCCTGGGTGCCGGGGACGGTAGTAGAACAGACGGGGCCAGTGTCGTACCGGGTCGAGACCAGCACAGGTCTCCTCTGGAGGAGGCACGCGGACCAGCTGAGGCACCGAGTGAGCGTACCAGACAGTGGGGCTCATCAACAGGATTCAGCGTTAGGGTTCTCCCCCACCCGCTTAGCCCAAGGGGGGGACATCAGCGGACAACAGTCCCAAGCAAGGGGGGAAGGAAGAAGCAGCGGCCCCGACTCATATCCTTTTGATAAACCAGTTCCATCAGAGGCCGGGGAAGGGGGAGAGGAATTCGCGACCGCTGCCCCCGAATGTAATTTTGGTTTTGGTTTTGCGAGCCGGGGGGGTTTTCAGGAGTGTTCCCCCACCCATCCAAGCGAGAAGAGGGGTTTTTCGTTAGTCCCCAGTGCCCCCGGTTCTTCCCTAAGAGAGAGCACACCTCCCGACAACGCCGCGGAGCCGCGGCAAGTCACTAACGAGTCTCCCTCTCCAATTACAGGGCAGGAAACCAGGGGACAAAGAGAAGGTAGCAAACCCGGGCAAAGGCAGCCCGCATCGAGACCCCAGCGTGTTCGAAATAAGCCATCTTGGCTGAGAGACTTTGTCTCCTAGGGGGGGAGTGTGTTTGAGTGGGGGCTCGGGACTTTGTCTCATCCTAGGGGGGAGGGGTGTTGTGTTCTAATGGTTTTCCTTCCACATGGATTACAATGTATCGGAGCCAATGTAACCTTGCCTATAGCAACAATGTAACCTTCAGCTGTATCATATAAACCCTGTAATAGGACGCGAGCTAATGACCACCAGCTGGCAGCAGCGAGCGTCCAAGCTCTCTTGGTCCGAACTCATCAAAGGCAACAGCGCGGGAAGCTTTCCCGCCACTACCTACACCTGGACAAGAAGGGCGTGACTCGCAATGACGTCACGCAGGCAGTAGCCAATGGGCTACCATGGCACCACGTTCAAATGTATTACTGCTGTATAAAAAGAGCTATCGATCCGCCATCACCTCATGTTCCCTCTGTCCACGATGCAATAAACCTGAGTTAACCCAGCCCGAGGCTGTGTCCTGTGTCTTGGTCTTCATACACCAAATGGAGGCCACTAGGAATGCCAGAACAAAACCTTGTATCTCCCTCAACGCCCAAAATAGTAAAAGAGGAAGTAAGGAAGAAAAAAAGATTAAATTCAAAGAATCTGTTGTATAATCTGTTGGAAGACTATTGTGTTGGCTGCTGATTTTGATACTGGTTTAGGTGTAATATGCTAATTCAACAAGCATATTTATTTTTAAACAGTCTTTCAAAAATACAGTTAATATATATAATTTAATACCCCAGATGCAAAATTTATGGCAGTATCAGAAAGAC
Organism: Bradypodion ventrale; assembly: GCA_035047345.1. Taxonomy (NCBI): domain Eukaryota; kingdom Metazoa; phylum Chordata; class Lepidosauria; order Squamata; family Chamaeleonidae; genus Bradypodion; species Bradypodion ventrale. Next base: position 92,746,879 of record JAWDJE010000001.1, read on the forward strand.
TTCTTTTCTCCTTCACTGGATCTGTTTGCTGCCCATAATCTGTAGTTAGAAAACATTTCTCAGCTGTCACATCGTTCTGGGACTTTGACATTTCTAAATTGAAATAAAGGAGAGTGGGAGAGAATAGACATAAATAAATTTTTAAAATTAATTTGTCAATGCTTATAAAGTTAGTATAATGCCGTGATGGCGTACCTTGGCACTCCAGATGTTCTTGGACTTCAATTCCCAGAAGCCCAAGCCCCCATGAACCCACACGAATGGGTTTGCTGCGATTCATCCAACCCATGCCGCCCCCGTCACTCCTGGAAGCGGAAGTAAAACGCGCCCGCTCAAGTGGCTAAGACGCTGTCTGGGAGACGGAAGGTCAGCAGTTCGATTCCTGAGTACCCGTCTTTGTCCCAGCTCCTGCCAACCTAGCAGTTCGAAAGCAAGAAATTGCAGGTAGATAAATAGGGACCACTTCGGTGAGAAGGTAACAGTGTTCCGTGCGCTCTGGTGTCTAGTCATTCCTGCCACATGACCACGGAAATGTATGCAGAAGCAGACAGCGCTGTCTCTTCGGCTTTGAAACAAAGATGAGCACTGAACCCTAGAGTCGGATACGACTGGCTTTCGAGCAAGGGAAACCTTAATGTGCTTTGAGCTCTAGCCCTGTCTCGTTCTCTCTGTACAATCTCCATTCCTACAATCAAACAAAAGAAAACCAGTTCTGCTGGTTTATAGCAGAAGCTGGCTATACTGAACACTGACTAGCTGGCATTCCATGGAGAGTTTTTCAACTTTTAAAAAAAAACCACTCATCTGTTATTTTACCTAAAAATAGAGCACTGAATGGATTCTTAGATACACAAACATGCAAGATGTGCTTTAAATGGGTTTTTTAAAATGAAAATTAGGCCCATGACACACCCTGAACAGAGAAAGGAAAGACAAAGTGGACAACTGCATCAGTCTTGCAGTTGGAAGCAAGTACAGTATTTCTATTTGTAGTACATTGGCCACGTTGGGCAGCAAACTCCTTCCCCCTTCCTAGAAATAAAAACTTGTGCTAACTCTGGTTCTAAGGCTGGCAGGCATGTGCTGGTATATCGGGCAATTGGGCTTTGTCCCACCCTGCCCTCACCTCTGTCACCCTGGGACGCCAATAGCAATATATGGAATTCCACCCCAACCCCCCAAAAATAGGTGCCCCCACCACTCCCTGTCCAGCGCCTTCCCATGATGCCCTTCACACCCCTGAAGGCTGGTATAGGTATAAGTAAAGGCTACCCTTGCTCAAAAGCCAGTCATATCTGACTCTAGGGTTCCGTGCTCATCATTGTTTACAGCCAAAGAGCCAGCTCTGTCTGCATCTGCAGACGTTTCTATGGATATGTGGCAGGCATGACTCGATACCAGAGTGCACGGAACTCTGTTTACCTTCCCACCAAAGTGGTACCTATTTATCTACTTGCAATTTCTTGTTTTTAAACTGCTAGGTATAGATGTAAAATTTCTGGAAATTTTGAAGCTCGAAAAAAACCCCGGTTTTTTCAGGGGGGGGGGGGACGGAAATTTTCGGGAAAATTCAAAATAATCTGATACCATGCATATTTTTTTTAAAAATGATTTATAAAATATTTGAACCTGGCCTTATCTTAAAATATTTTATTCATCATGTTAAAATAAAACATTCCATAATATATATTTTTATTTTTTCAATTTTTTCAATTTTTCAGGGGAAAAACAGAAAAGGCTTCAGGGAAAAAAACAGGTTTTTCCTGAATTTTTCCAGTTTTTTTCCGGGCCTTCAAATTGGGACAGAGACAGGAGCTCATTCTGTCGTACAGTTCTCAGGTCTCGAACTGCTGACCTGCCGACCTTCCAGTCAAGTTCAGTGTCTTAATGCTGGTATACACATTCCTTAATTTTTCAGTAGGCTACATGTATTACCACTTTGCCCATGCATCCTCATCCATCAAAAACGTTCATTCAAATCTAGAGAAAGGAAGTTGAATTATTCACCTGCTCTATTATATTTCCTGACCCTGTTACTTAAAATACACTGGGACAGGTAATACCTTGGTATTAGAACACCAAAGCCCTAAAAAAAAAAACACTTACTTTTTATATGTGTAGTAAAAGATAGAAAGAGGTTTTCTATAGAGCTATGGAAACTTTTACGCTGGTCAGGTTCCTGCAACACACAAAAAGGGTTGGAGACAAAAGAGAAAAGTTATAATCATCTAAAGCAGTTTGTTGTCAAGGCTTTTCACATGACTTGCCCGTGATCTTCTACTGTGAAGGAAGTATTGTGCAAGAATTCAAACAGAGCTGTCCAAGCAATTAGTAAAATGGCTGGCTTGAGCAGAACAGTTTGTGTCTCCCCAAAAGTACAAAGAGACCGTTTTATATCTACTGAAGTACAAGTATCTCCAGAACTATACTAGAATAAATCCCTGGAATATTGTTATAATTTCTGTGATTTATTTTTGTAGAAAGCTTTAAGTAAAATTCTTCTTCTTCTTCTTCTTCTTCTTCTTCAAGTGCCATATTTGATTCTGAATATTGGCTATCCTCATGGCGATCAACTATGAAGATTGTCCTGGGAACAATAGAACGCATTGGTCTTCCATTTGCCTTCCGCATCACAGCATTATACCCATACCACTGATCCATTCCATTCCATTCCATTCCACTTTATTTTTGTATACCGCCCCACTCTGCCCGAAGGAGGCTCAGAGCGGTTTACATAGGTGCATGCTATCTGAAAGCAGACAGCAGCAAAAAAGTATACAATAATAGTTTCATGAGTCATTTTCCGGGCCTGACCTGACCCCTTTTGGCAGACAAAGTCCTCCTCAGCCCCAATAAAACACAGTATCAGACAATTTAAAATGGATAATGACTGGAGTAGGAATAGGCAGGCACCTACACGTGCACACGTAAGATCAGTACTTATCAATTTTAACTCTAGTTAAATTCTGCATTTTATTCTACAAAACAGGGTGTCCTGAAAACTCGCAGGAATTTAGGTACACAAATACCCAATCACCAGTGGTAAAAGACAGATACAGTGGAACCTCAAACAACTATTTTAATCTGTTCCACGGGGCTCGTTGTTGTACGAAACAATTGCTATACAATACATACATCGTATAGTGAATTTCCCTATGGGATGCAAGAAACTAATTGTTATGCGATTTCGTTATATGGGACAATTGTTGTATGAGGTTCCACTGTACTTGTGTTCTAAGGAAGTGATATCTTTGAACTTGAAACTAGATGCTTCATTTGAACAGGGGCAGCTCAAATTTAAAAATAAGAAATAATTTCACTATCATGTGTTCTGTTCATACAACAAGATGGTAGAAGTCTACATTACTGTGATCCTGAATTGAACCAGGCAGTGAGCTTTTCATTCGGTTGAAGGCCTGCTGTAACCCAGGAAAAAAAGCTATAGGAAATCACTCACTAATATATATTTTCTTTTATCAACTGAGGGTGTATCCTGATTTGCAAAAAAAAAAAAACCCACCAAAAAACTCATACATGCTTATGTTCCCAATTGATGTAAAGATCAGGAATTGCCCAATGTTACAGCCAAAAACTGATTCATTTTGGCTGCCAAGTAATTTGTTTGAACAGGGACAGCTCAAATTTAAAAGTAAAGAAGAATTTCACTGTCATGTTTCCTGTTCAAAAAAAAAGATCTGAACAACTGGCTGGAGGAAATTTTTAACCAATATTTAAATTCTAACAATATTAGAATCTGCATATATGTAAGGCACAAACAATTCAGTTTTTAAAAAAATACATTACCACTGTATTGACTTCCGTTGCAGATTCAGCAAATGGAGGAGGCGTTGGAGGAACCACTGAAATTTTGCTAAGGATTTAAGGGGAAAGGAATGTGACCGACCTTATTTAAGTACATTTCTGCAATGTTCCACTGCTTCTTCCCACTTTACCAAGCCTAATAATTTTGACAGATGACTGTCAAAAGACTGTTCATAATAAATATATCAATAAAAAGGTAATGGCAAAACTATCCCCCCTCCCCCGCAAAAAGTAATAATCTCTCAGTCAAAACAGAGCAGTAATAAACTTTGGAGACAAATATCAATCTAAAGAAAAGTTTTCATCTGATGCCCCTGTCATGAAAATCCCAAGGGACGTTATTATTTTTGGAGTTGTTTCATATTCATTTAAGTTACACTGTAGCTCTTATATTCTCTTTAAGGTTGAGAAAGGCTAACTTGAACAGAGAAAGCATCTATGTCATTAACATTCCAATACACACTCCGCACATTAACACGTCATTGAGAATAGGGATGCCAATCTAAAGGGGAATCCCGAATGAGTACAGGGTGACAAATAACACCTGAGAATTTGAATAAACAAGACAACAGTCAAAACAAATTAAGTCATTTCACATCTTTAACTTTCTAGAGGAAGGTGTAAGGAGGTGAAAAGGGTATTTAAGAACTCAGGTTTTGAACCTCAGAAGGGATCTTTCCCCAGGTAGGCAGAAGCCTATGTTACCCTTTATTGAGACCACAGAAAAACGAAGTCTCGCATGAGGGCTATTAAAGCCCATCATCTACCATCTATTTAAAGAGGTTAGCTATTTTCTCTTTTATTATTTTATCAGTATATAAATTAGAATAGAATAGATTAGTTCTTCGCATGTTTATTCTGCATATTATGGATGAATATCAAGCTTGAATAAAATCTCCAAAGTCAAGCCATGGAGTTGCATATTTGCTCAGAAGATAGGAGTATTTGCGGAGAACAGATAAAAAAGTTTGAAGCCGGCTATAAGGCTAAACATTCACACCAACATAACCTTGAGGAGCAGTCTTCCTCAAAGGGGACATTTTACTGGTAGATAAGGATTGCTACCATGATCCTAGTGAGAGTTTACTTTCACTCTCATCAGCCTGGGAAATTTTATCAGCCGGGACTTGCCAGCTTTAAAGTTAAAAGTTACTTTTTTTGCTACATCACTTTCCCAGGGCCGGACCCCCTTTGTGAGTTTGTGTGGTTGTTTGGGAGATGGCTATAATAATGGGACTGTTGCTTTGTCACAATATCATCTACCACCATTCCGGCTAGGAAGCGGAATCACCATTTTCCCAATAACAGCTTAACTGGGCGGGAGGTCCGTGCCGGCGGTAAAATGCACAGAGAGTGGAAAGCCTCAGCCTGGGCCACCACACGGCAGGAGGGCAGAGCGGGACTGAGGGTTGATTGTGACCAGCAAGGATGCAACACAGTAGTGCAACAGGATATTTGTGACCCCGGCCACACGCAAAAATTCACAACAGCCCTAAGACCTATAAAAATTTGAACAGCAGACCTTCCTAAGAATATTATTACATAACTGCAATATCACACAGATGAGATGAGTAGGCCACAATAAGTCTCCCAACAGATTGTAAACAAAGCAGAGCCACAATCTCTTGGTACTCTATAGCAGAAATCAAAACTCTCATTTCATAAGCCTATAATCATGCATTGATCATATGCTCAAAATTAATTAACTTGATTCCCCCCTATCCTACAAATAGGATGATGTTTGTACCTTAAAAAATGTCAGCCACCAACCTAATAATGAGAAAGTGCCTCTTTGAAGAGATGCCTCTTACTGTACCTCTTATTGTTTTTTCACAAAGGTTGATGACTCCTCCTCTACAGGATGTCCCAAAAGGGGAAATTGTAGCTAAATGTACCTTTATTGACAAAATATTCATCCTAATTTTTTTACAATTTTTTTACAAAATATTCTTTATGTGTTGGCCACCTCTTCTTATGTATAAACAAAATCTTCTCCTCCACTCATAGCATACATGTTCCAAGATCTCTGTTGTTGTGCAACTTTGCCTTGTTGTTGTTGCTCAGTCAATTACGACCCTTTGCGACCCGTTGCGACCCTATGGACCATTGTCCTCCAGGCACCCCTGTCCTCTACCATCCTCCTCAAACCGCCCAGCTCTGTGCCCATTGTGTCTACAATACCATCTAGCCATCTCATCCTTGACCGCCCCCTTCTTCTTTTGCCCTCCACCTTTCCCAGCATCAAGGCTTTCTCAAGTGAATCCTCTCTTCTCATTTGATTTCCAAAGTACTTCAGCTTCATCTTTACTATTTGACCTTCTAAGGAGCAGTCAGGGTTGATTTCTTCTAAGATTGACCTATTTGTTCTCCTCGCTCTCCAGGGTACTCTCAAAACTCTCCTTCAACACCACATTTCAAAGGCGTCTATTCCTCTGCGTTTAGCTTTCCTAATGGTCCAGCTCTCACAACCATACATTACCACCAGGAATACCATTGCTTTGACTATGCAAATTTTTGTTTGCAATGTGATGTCTCTGCTTTTCACTATGTTCCCCAGGTTTCTCATACCTTGTCTCCGAAGAATCAGTTGCCTTTTTATTTCATGGCTGCAATCCCCATCTGCAGTGATCTTTGATCCTAAGATTGTAAAATCTGTCACTGCTTCTACTTCTTCCCCAACTATTTCCCAGGAACTGATAGGGCCTGTTGCCATTATCTTGGTTTTCTTGATATTGAGTCTCAAGCCTCCTTCAGTCCAATCAAGAGATTCTTTAGGTCTTCCTCACTTTCTGACATTAGGGTGGTGTCGTCTGCATATCTCAGATTGTTGCAATTTTTAAAAAATACAGCAATTTTAGTCCCATATTGTGATTCCTCCATCCCTGCATTGTGTATTATGTGCTCTGTATATAAGTTGAATAAGCAGGGTGATAAAATGCAGCCTTGTCTTACTAATTTTCCTATTCCAAACCACTCTGTCATTCCGTGTTCTGTCCTAACTGTTGCTTCTTGATTCATGTGCAGATTTCTCAGGAGGCATATGAGGTGTTCTGGTATTCCCATCTCTTTAATTACTTGCCACATCTTGTTGTGGTCCACACAGTCAAATGCCTTGGTGTAGTCAATAAAACAAAAGTAAACTTGTTTCTGGTATTCGTTTGTTTTCTCCATGATCCAACGTATGTTGGCAATGTGGTCTCTAATCTCTCTGCCTCTTCTGAAACCAGCCTGCACCTCTGGTAACTCTCTCCACATGCTGCTGAAGTCTATCCTGTATTATCTTGAGCATCACCTTGCTGGCGTGTGGGATGAGCGCAATTGTTCAATAATTTGAACATTCTTTAGCATTGCCTTTTTTTGGGATTGGAACATATGCTGATCTTTTCCAATCCTGTGGCCACTGTTTTGTTTTCCAAATCTTCTGGCATATTGAATGCAGTAATTTGACTCCATCATCTTTTAGAGCTTTGAAAAAATCAACTGGGATACCATCATCTCCACTAGTTTTGTTGTTTGCAGTGCTCTTTAGGGCCTTTCTGACTTCACTCTCCAGGATGTCTGGCTCAAGTTTAATTTCCTCATCATTGTTATTATCCGGAGTGTTGAGGTCCTTTTTGTAGAGTTCCTCTGTGTCTGATTAAGTATTTTGCTGAGAAATGGCCGTCCTGTATTCAGGAATTTACTCAAACATTCAGTGAATCATCTCTAAGCAATCAATTTGTTATCTGCTTGTCACATTCCTGAAAGTCTTGGTTATTTCTTTGCTGGACAAGTAACTGCTGTATGCCATAAGACACACCATGATGTGTGTTACATGTGTTTTGACCACTATTTTCTCTGACATGGCAAAAGATCCCGAGTCACTGGTCAAATACTGTATGCTGCTTCATTTATATTCCCAAAAATACTCCTGCTGCAGTATGTGTGGGTGACTGGCTGGTACTGTCCAAATATGGTGCTATACTAAGCTGGCCTTTGTTCTGATCCAACATATTTGTTCTTAAGTTCTTGTATGTTTGTCTATATCAGGGGTGAGTAACCTATGGCCCATGGGCCGGACCTGGCCCATGCCACCAAATCATCCAGCCACCAATGCTGGAAGCAGACACAGACACATTTACAACAGCCATAAACGCGCCCGTGGCTGTCATAAATGCATTTATGACAGCCACAGACACATTTTACAGCAGCGTTTACAGCAGAGGGAACCACCAGTCTGGCCTGCTTAACTGTCTGAGGGAGCATGACCAGCCCCCTGACTTTAAAAGGTTGCCAACCACTAGTCTATATGATAGGTAAGACTTTGTTACACTTGATCTTAGCCAAAAGGCTGAGAAGTAAATCAACTATCAATTATATTCCACAGCAAAAGCTCAGTACATACTGATTTTATTAGATAGAATGACATACTGGGATCCTAAAAAAGACTAATTTATATCGTCAAGGGTATAAATAAATAGGTAGTCATCAGAACTGTCACATTTTTAGCTAGGACTGTCCAACAGAGAAAATCTTATAGAAAACATATTGGGGGTTGCATGTAGCGGTGAACAAATTTGAATTTAATATTTATCTTATTGTACAATTCAGTATTTTACCTTATTTGATATAATTCTACATTATTTTAACCATATCTTATTTTATACAATTCAATTTTATTGTAGTTTAATATATTGTATTCCTCTGTGTTCACACCGCATTTACTGCAATAGATGCTGATATTTTGATATGATAAGTCGACTAATCAATGCATAAAAGAATGAAAAGGTAAGACTTTGCTGAAAGTATGCAACAAAAAGTTTGTTTGTGGAACCACAAATGTTTAATAAATAACATTGACATTTTGTGGAAGCTTTACAGGACAGTTTATTTTGCACTGTGTAATATATTCCTTAGTACTGTATCACCTTTCTAAGACAAATCATTCTTCTTGTTTTTACCTTAGTTCTTCATAAAATTTCAAGAGCTTTGAGCCAGCAGTTTCATGTTTACCTATGGGGGGAAACAGATCCCACCAAGGTTATTTAATAGCAATAAACAGGTACTCACATATTAATTCTTTCTGCTCCAACACGCCTAACAATTGCATGCATTTGTGATAGGTTTGGGATGCATGGTACTGTGTGTGATGTGCACAAGGGAAGATCCAGGACCCTTTGGTCAAGCTTGCTCAAGCATAGGGTTGCCATATGTCCCGGAAAACCAGGAATTTCCCAGATTTTGATTGTCCCGGCCGGTTCTGTAAAAATCATTGAAAAGTCCCGGATTTGCAAAGTTTCAAACCAAGGGACATGTTCTTAGTTTGGGGAAAAATTCTCGCCTTTTTCTTGCTGCCTTAGAGCAGTGCCTCTACTTAAGCACCAGCCAGCATCTGTAGCAGCAGCCACAGCAGTTTGGTGGCTGAAGAAGGAGATTGGGGGGAGCTGGCTAAGATGGCCGCTGTGTAACATCTAGTTTTGGACGCTCGCGCTCAACAAAGTGGTAAACAATGGGAAGGAGCAGAACAGAAAAAATTTAAAGTGGCAAAGCCTAAAGATAAGATCCTTGCCTGTCTCCGTGGAAAGTTTGGTGAGCTTTTGGGGCTGGCTGATCGAAGTTCGAGAGATTCTCTGGCGGTGGAAGCTACGGCGGCAGTCGCGGCTTTTCTGCTGGAGCTAAGGAACGGGATCAGCAAGACTGTGGAGAAGGCGTTTGGAATCGGCTTTGAAAGGGGCAAGAGGAGCCTGAGTGTGAAGTAATTTGCATGTAAGTGCCTGTGGGGAGCTACATTCTCAGTGCAAGCTATAAAACCAGTTGGGATCTTTTTTTTTTTTTTTTTTTTTAAAGAAAAAAAAAGAGAGCTGAGTCTTTGAAATGGAAAAGGTGGAGGCTTGAAATGGCGACGGTCAGGGAAAACGAAAGTGACTGTGCGAGGGTTGTGATTTTTTTCTATACTCCAGAGGACCGCGCCACGTTTTGATATTAACAAAGGTGGATTAATTTTTGTTTTTTCTCTCTCTCTCTCATCTCTGGGCTGGAATATTGGAGAAACTGTGGGAGTTTCTTTTTCTCTTTTGCTTAAGCTGTCTGCTCCTTGCAGGAAGAGGGGGAAGAGGGGGGGCCTTTTCTCACTTAAAAGTTAAGGCACTCGCTGGAGAATGATGCTTTAAATACCCATCTCAAAGGAAGGAATGTGTGGCTTTGATTGCTGGTTTCTTTACTGTGTGGATTGAGGAATATCTTGCTCATCACCCCAACCCCTCAGAAGCTGGATTTTTCTTTTCCTCCTGAGCCCCCCCCCCCCCTCAACAACTGGGCTAACTGTTTCTCTGAAGCCTGTTTTTTTTCTGTGGCTGGAAGACGTTTGTTTGGACCGCTGGCTTTGGGGGAAACGATCTGTTGTGGTTAATAATTTTTTTTTATTTTTAATCTGCCTGCTTGGAGAGTTGTTTCCTTTAGTTTCATCGTTGTGGATTACAGTATTTTGGTACCTTCTGCTGACATAAGAACTTTCCTGCTGTAACTGTGGAACCAATGACTGCAGAGTTGTAAGCCTTACTATATCGACAAACTGTTACAGCGATCTGCAACATTGGGTTTGAAATACAGTGGATTATTATGGAAAAAGTTACAAGAGGAAAAGCGAAGGAGGAAGAACAAGTTGTAAAGTCTAAGACGACTGGAAAAACAACAGTGGGTGAATCTGCTCAACCATCATCTATGTCTACAGTGCCAATGGACCAGACGCAAATTATGGTGGAAATGGGTAAATTGATGCAAAAATTCGAGAAAAGTGAGGCTTCAAGGGTGAAAGATAGAAATGAAATAATTAAAGGGCAAGAAAAGATGATGTCAACATTGAATGATTATACAAAAAAAATGGATTTAAATTTGAATAAATTTGCGGGAATGCTGAAAGTGGTTCAAATTGAGGTGGATACTGTAAAGAGGGAAGTAAAAGGGACCCAGGAGGTGGTGCGGGACAGTAAGCTAAAAATGCTGGAACAAGAAATGAGGATTGATGTTGTGGAAGATTTGATGAGAAAGCAGAATATTCTGATCCGTCAGGTACCGGAACGGACTCCGGATTTGTTAAGAGAGAGGGTGGTTCAGTGGTTAAATGGTCTAAAAATGGGGAAGGAATTTGTTCAGGAGGATTTAGGAAGTGTGTTCCGGGTGGGTCCAAGAAGAGGGAGAATGGCACAAAGAAATGTGCTGGTTAAATTTGCAAATTGGGCAGATAAACTAAAAGTAATGGCTCATCTGAAAAGAGCAGGTTCTGATGCGTTGAAACTTGATGGTTCAGAGGTTGAAGTCTATAATGATATTTCATTAAAAGAAAGAACATGGAGGTACAAGATGAGGCCTGTTACTAAATTGTTGAGGAGTAAAAACATAAGGTATAATTGGAGATTTCCACAACAATTGCGCTTTTTTTATGAAAAAAGAATGCAAGTTATTGATGAAGGCACTAACCCATTGGAATATTTGAGTATGTTGGGATTGGTACAAGCAGATTCAGAAGAATGGAAAAATCTTAAGAAGGAAATGATGGATTCTGGAGCTTTGGGAAGGGAACAAGGGAGGGAGGAAGCTGGCGGGGCAACAGGTGGAACACCTCAGCGAGGGGAGGAGGAGGAGGAGCTGTCTTTGATTATGGTGGAAGAGGAGATAGGCAAGGAACAATGAGATCTGGATAGTAGCAAGCTTAAGTACTTAATAGAGGTAGAATGGGCAAATAGCGCATAGCGCCGGCAGTAGGGCACGTCTTGCAGGTCCCCCCTCTCCCCTCTTTGGTTGACAGAGGCGACTTTTCGTTGGAAGGTGGGGAGAGTGAAAATGTGTGTTATATGTAGTGGTATGGTGGTAGGGTTGTTGGTGGCACGCCCGATGGAGAGTTTAAAGTTGGAAGAAGAAATTGGATATGGGAAGTATTAAAATAATATCATGGAATGTGAAAGGTACAGGTTCTGTTCTCAAGAGACGGAGGTTGGAATTGGCGTTGAAAAAAGATAGACCAGATATTTTGTTTTTACAGGAGACACATCAGAAGTCAAAAGATACGAATAAACTTTTTTTAGGTTGGATGCAACACTATGAGATGGCGTTTGGAACATCTAAAGCAAGAGGGGTGGCAACTATGATTTCTAGAAAGTTAGGATTTGAAATCACAAAAAAGATTGTTGATCAGGAGGGTAGGTACTTGTTGTTAAGAGGAAAATTGGAGGATGAGGAAATCTTGTTGGTAAATATTTATGCTCCGAATGACCACCAAACAGTGTTTCTCGAAAAAATTCGGAAAATAGTGGAGTTGGAAAATGTTGCTAAAACTATTGTGGCTGGTGATTTTAATTTGATTAGGTCAGGATTAGATTGCACAAATATAGCTAGAAGTGGAACTGGTGTGAAAGGGAAGGTGATGGATAATTGGATGAAAGCTACGGGTTTGAAGGACTCGTGGAGAGAGTTTAAAGGTTTAGAAAGAGCATATTCATTTTTTTCTCACGTGCATGGGACTTATTCGAGAATAGATTATGTTTTTCTTTCGGAAAATTTAATTGGGGATATAGAAGGCACGGAAATCGGGATTATTAAGGAATCGGATCATGCTAAAGTATATTTGGAACTGAAAGTACAAAAAAATACTCAAAGAGTCAGAAATTGGAGGTACGATCCTAATTTGTTCAAAGATCAGAAGAGTAAAGAGCTAATTATGGAAAGCTGGAAAGAAAGTTGGCAATGGAACGATAATAATGAGGTTAATTTTAACGTTGTGTGGGATACCATGAAGTCGGTATTTAGGGGTGAAAGCATAAAATTGGCAAGCTTTAAATATAAAAAGAATAAAGCAGAGTACATAGAAAAAGAAAGGGAAATAAAACAATTACAGGTAGAACACGCAAACAGTAAGGATAAAAAAATTTTTTTGAAACTACAAGGACTTAAGGCAGAAGTAATGGGTAAAGATATAGACAAAGTTAAACGAGATTTGATTTATCTAAATAGGGAATATTTTGAATTTAGTAATAAGAACTCAAAATTATTAGCAAGGGCAGCTAAGGTTAAAAGGGAAAAGAGAGAAATTGGGGTGTTAGTGGATAGGCAAGGTTCAAGGTGCAATAAGAATAGCGATAAATGTAAAATAGTTAGAGAATTTTACCAGGAGCTATATGCAAAAAAAGAAATAGATAAAGAAAAGCTTAAGAAGATATTGGAGAGGCAGTTAGGAAATGGGATAAAACAAGAGCACAGGGAGAAAATGGAGGAAAAAATAACTGATAAAGAGGTTAGGGGGGTAATAAGTGGATTGAAGATAGGGAAAGCCCCGGGGGATGATGGATTATCAACAGAGTTCTATAAAGAATTCAAAGAGGTAGTGGTTCCGAAATTGGTGAAATTATACAATTATATATTGGATGGAGGATCAATTCCGACCTCATGGTATAACACCACAATTGTTCTTTTGCCAAAACCTGGAAAGAATTTGGAAAGAGTGGATTCGTACAGACCAATTTCGCTTATAAACCAAGATGCGAAGATCTTCACAGCAATATTGGCTAATCGTTTAAATAGTTTTATGGGGGAATATATAGAGGTTGATCAAGTTGGGTTTTTAAAAGGACGACACATGGCGGATTTGACTAGAAGGGTATTAGATTTAATAGACAATGTCAATCAAACAAAGGAAAAAGTGGGACTACTATCATTGGATATTTTTAAGGCATTCGATTCACTGCAGTGGTCTTCAATTAAGGAAATAGTTAGAAAATATGGGTTTGGGGATAAATTTAATAGGGTTATAGATTTACTATATCAAAAAGGAAATGCTAAGGTTAGAGTGAATGAGGAGCTAACGGACTTGGTAAAGCTAGAGGCGGGTACTAGGCAGGGTTGTCCTTTATCTCCTATCTTGTTCATAATGGCAATGGAGATTTTAGCTAAAAGTATAAGGGAAGATTCAAATATAGAAGGGATTATGGGTAATAAAGTGAGTATGTATGCAGACGATACATTGCTTATGGTGAAGCACCCGGAACAGGTAATGGATAGGATTAAAGATCATTTACAAATATTTCAAGCTATAACTGGATTAAAGATAAACTGGGATAAGTCTGAATTGATGTTGTGTAATTTGAAAGTGAGCGAGATGGGTAGGACGGTGTCGACACTTAACATACAAGTTAAAGAGAAGCTGAAGTATTTAGGGATAATCATTTCAAATAAATTAGAAGATCTTAAACGATTGAACTACGACAGCTTGAGAATCGAATTTAAGAATAAAATACAAGAACTCCAGAAGTTAAAGCTGTCATGGTTCGGAAGGATTGCTATGTGTAAAATGATACTGCTACCAAAGATTAATTTTTTATTTGATACACTAGCGATCCATTTAAAAGAGAAAGAAATTAATGAGTTTCAAAAAATGTTTAATGGGTTCTGTAATGGAGGAAAAAAATCTAGGCTTCCAAAGAAACTATGGTATATGTCTCAGAAAAAAGGGGGTTTGGGTATGCCTAATTTGCTAGTATATTACCGAGCATTTCAAGTCAGGAATGTTGTGAAGATCTTGGCAAGAGAAAAGGTGATTTGGGAACAATTGGAAATGAAAGAGTACAGAAATATTGGAAATTTGATTTTCTTGGGAATGAAGGATAAGGTGAAAAGGTCAAACAATACTATGATGAAAGGTCTCATGGAGGTATGGAAGAAGGTAAAAAAAGATATGGTTCCGAATCTCTCTCCAATTTTGGAATTGACTGATATGATGTGTTTCCCAATAAAATTAGATAAAGAAAAAATGGAAATATTGGATAAAAATGGGAGGTTGTTATTGAAGGATTGGTTAAAAGCATGTGAAGTTGATGACGAGCGGAAAAAAATGTTTGAGATTTTAAATCTGAACTGGTTTCAGAAGTTAAAGGTGGATAATTGGAATAAAAAATATAAAAAAGAAATAGGGATAGATAGAGTATATACAGAATTTGAGGAATTGGTAAGGAAGATTAGAAAAGGGGAAAGCAGTACTAAAGGTCTTGTAAGCAAGCTTTATAATATATTGAATAGAGGTGCAGATCCACAGGAGGACTTGAAACGGAAGTGGGAACAAAACTTGAATATAAAAATTGGGGAGATTGAATGGAAAAACAAATGGAAAAAGAGAATTATGAGAACAATGTCTGTAAGAATTAAAGAACATAATTTCAAAATGTTGTGGCAATGGTACCTGACACCATTAAGACTTTACCAGATGGATAATAAAAGAGATAAGTTATGTTGGAGATGTAAAGAATATGACGGAACATATGAACATATGTGGTGGAGCTGTAAAAAAATAAGGGATTTCTGGGCAAGAATAGAAAATGAGTGTGATGAAATATTGGGTAAAAGTGTTAAGTTGGTGTCCGGTACCATTCTTTTAACGAATGTGGAAGGTTTGGGTTTAAATAAGGAGGAAAAAGAACTATTGGAAATCATATTGACAACAGGTAGACAATGTATAGCTAGAAATTGGAAAAACGATATAGATATACAGATTGGAGAATGGTATAAAGAAATGTGGAGTTTAGCACTGAATGATAAATTGACATGGGAGATTAAAGTCAAAAGAGATAATTTAAAAGAGAATAGATTCTGGAATATATGGAAACCGTTTGTGGATCACTCTATTATGGCAAGCGATAGTTCAGGACCAGTACCATCACAAAGAAGCTTCTGGAATTGAGTAGAAAATAAACTCTCCGGGCATTGTATATATACACAGGGTGATTATTATTGGTTAAAAAAAAAAAAAAAGATTAGTGCTAGTACAGAAAGTTTTTTCTATCATTTTGGATATTGAAATAATGGTTTTTAATATTTGGTGGTTAAATAGCAGTTAACGAGTATAGATATTGTTATGTGCTAGCATATAGTAATGTCTGTTAGTATGATATTAAGGATTTGTTAGTGTATTGTATCGTTAATGTATTGTTAATGCTTTTTTTTTTTCGTTTTCTGTATGTCTATTAAAAACTCAATAAAATTTATAAAAAAAAAAAAAAAAAGAAGGAGATTGAGTTGATCAGTGTGGCCTGATCATCAGTAAGCAGAGGTCCCCAACGGCAGTGCGCGGGGGGGTGGGGGGGGCTTCACTGAATTGTCTTCATTAGATTTCTGCAGTTTTTCTATAGTCATGATTTTTGTCTTCTTGACTGCTCAACTGCAGTTCTGCTTTGGCACTTGTTTCTTTCAATTTAACTAAAAGATTTTGTATGCCTTAGTTCAATCATCAATCCAAATCAACCAAGCACCCCCGGTGGCTTAGTGGTTAAGGCACTGAGCTGGAAACTAGAAGGTCAGGTTTTGATACCCGAGAACTGCACTTGGGGACATGAAAGGAGCCTCATTCGGGCGTCCCCTGAGCGTAGTTTCTTCAGCAAAAATCCTTTTGACCCAGAGTAATCTGACATGAAATTATTATTATCAACCAAGAAACCAGAAGGAGACAGAGACTCAAAAGGTTAACAATAAAAGAAATAGAAAAGATCATCAAGTGTAAGGATGTGTTAGTGGAGACCAAGATTGTCCACACTACTGTATTTCTGATCACTATGTACAAATGTGAACGCTGGACCGTAAAGAAAGCTGACAGGGGGCGGGGAATGGCTCATTTGAGCTACAGTGCTAGAGGAGAGCTTTGCAGAAACCCTAGACTGCCAGAAAGGCAAACAAGTGGGTCCTAGAATACATCAAGCCTGAACTATCTTTGCAGGCAAAATTGATGAAACTGAGGATCTCCTACATCAGGAGAAAGCAAGATTCTCTGGACAAGACTATAAACCTGGGAAAGGCAGAAGGTAGCAGGAAAAGAAGAAGACCAAACATGAGATGGGTTGACACCCTAAAGGAACCCACAGGCTTGAATTTGCATGACCTGAGCAAGGCTGTTAAGGACAGGGCATTTCGGAGATCTCTTATTCATTGGGTCACAATAGATCAATAGTATCAATAGTCATTATAATAAATATATACAGACAAGACAAAGTGCACTCTATTTGATAAAAACACTAAACATCTCCTCCATTATTGTTCACTAAAACAAGCTGCATGTGGCACTCTGTGTTATTTATTTGAGAATCTATTGTTTACTTCAGACCACGCTTGTATCTTGCTAAAAAAAAGCAAAGGTGAGCAGGGCCATAGCCAGGATTCTAGATTTGGGGAGAGGGGTGTGTGTGTGAAAAATATTTCAGGAGGGGCAACAATGTTACACACACACACACACACACACACACCATAGCTGTCAAGTATCCCGTATTGGCCGGGAAAACCCCTTATTTTACCCTCTTCCCTGCCTTCATCCCATATTAATTAGACTGCAATGCCCTATTGCCGCCATTGGAGGGCAGCAAAGGATAAGCATAGCTGTCAAGTATCCCGTATTTGCTGGGAAATTTCCCTTATTTCCAAATCCAAAACTTGACAGGTATCTCACACACACACACACACACACACACACACACACACACACACACACACACATTGGCATCCCAGAGGTGGGGGGGGCTGCTAGCTCAGCAGGGTCCCCCCCACCCCACGCCTCCCTCTGGCTATGGCCCTGTTTAAAAGACAGTAACAGTTTACCAGCTTATCTTGCATTCAACACTGCTCACTCCTGGTGCTTTTTAATAACTACCTTCAGCTGGGAATTTCTTTGCTCGCACTTCAAAAAACCAGTCACCAGCTTTCACTTTAATATCCCTGCAAAAACAAATAATATGGATTGTAACCATCCACATATATTTTTTTCTAGAATGATTTTTAGTAGCCACATGTGGACTTATTGCAAAACAACAAGAAGAAAAACCTCCATTGCAATTCTAAAAAAACAATAAAAGTTTGCAATAGCTTAAAAAGGGATACATTTACTTAAAGGCTTTGAGTTAGCATGGAAAATTAGCAGAATTTGGTACCAGATAAATTTACAATGTCGATGCTTCTAAATGTTATACATATGAAAACAGGCTTGAAAGCGTAGATTTTGGATTACTTTGAAATAAAGTTTGAAGTCAGGATTTGAAACTAGTTCAAAGCTGACCACCGAACTCTGAAATGCATTGATGCAATGGAAGCAAAGAGTTAATGCCCATTTAGGCCCCCAGTCCTGAGTCTGATTGCAGGATGCCTCTGCACCTATGATTTACTTTTAAAATCCATTTTTGTTGTTGTTGAGTCGCATAGTCGAGCCCAACCTTTGCAACCCCATGGACCACTGCACGCCAGGCACCCCTATCCTCCACCATCCTCCACAGCCTGCTCAGCTCTATGCCCATTGCATCAACAATGCCATCTAACTATCTCTTCCTCTGCCGCCCTCTTCTCCTTTTGCCTTCGATCTTTCCCAGCATCAAGGCCTTCTCGAGTGAGTCCTCTCTTCTCATTTGGTGGCCAAAGTACTTTAGCTTCATCTTCAATATTAGTCCTTCCAAGGAGCAGTCAGAGTTATTATTTGGATGCCAACACAAGGAATCAGTCTGGCCAGGTTATCCTGCTATGGTAATAGAATAGACCATACTGCCAGTGACTCAACACTGAGTGTCAGATGGCAGTTAACTAACCTGACAGCCCTGAGGACTAACGGCCTTGGGGGCCAAAGTCCACAGGGAAGGGTGATTGTCCCCAAGTAGATTAAATCCCACTTGACTCCATCTTGATGGAGGGAAGCAGTTTCATCAATACTGGTCTGGGGCTGATAAGGACTTTATGTGCCAAAAGGGCTCAGGACCAGAAAGTGACTCACGGAACAGGATCAGTGGTACAGACGTCACACTGCAATGCGGAAGGCAAATGGAAGACTTTGTTGTTGTTGTTGTTGTTGTTGTTGTTGTTCAGTCGCACAGTTGACTCTGACCCTATGGACCATTGTCCTCCAGGCACCCCTGTCCTCCACCATCCTCCTCAAACCGCCTAGCTCTGTGCCCATTGCGTCTACAATACCATCTAGCCATCTCATCCTTGGCCGCCCCCTTCTCCTTTTGCCCTCCACCTTTCCCACTATCAAGGCTTTCTCAAGTGAATCCTCTCTTCTCATTTGATTTCCAATGTACTTCATCTTCATCTTTACTATTTGACCTTCTAAGGAGCAGTTAGGGTTGATTTCTTCTAAGATCAACCTATTTGTTCTCCTCGGTGTCCAGGGGACTCTCAAAACTCTCCTCCAAC
This sequence comes from Bradypodion ventrale, assembly GCA_035047345.1. NCBI lineage: Eukaryota > Metazoa > Chordata > Lepidosauria > Squamata > Chamaeleonidae > Bradypodion > Bradypodion ventrale. Next base: position 92,765,881 of record JAWDJE010000001.1, read on the forward strand.
ACCACATTTCAAAGGCGTCTATTCTTCTGTGCTCAGCTTTCCTAATGGTCTAGCTTTCACAACCGTACATTACCACTGGGAATACCATTGCTTTGACTATGCGAATTTTTGTTTGCAAGGTGATGTCTCTACTTTTCACTATGTTCCCCAGCTTTCTCATAGCTTGCCTCCCAAGAATCAGTTGCCTTTTAATTTCATGGCTGCAATCCCCATCTGCAGTGATTTTTGATCCTAAGAAAGTAAAGTCTGTCACTGCTTCTACTTATTTCCCATCTATTTTCCAGGGAGTGATAGGGCCTTGAAGACTACTGCATTATATTCTTAGGATAGTCTTTGTGGTATGAGTGCACAGAAAGAGCCTCCTCTCACTTTGAAAATATGCTCACATATCTGTCCTAAATACTATCCAGCCCTAGCCTCCCCTTTCCTCTGCTGCTCAGAGGACTATGCTATCACCCTGTCTTCTTTTTCATCTCATGCAATCACTCCCTTCCTCCTCTATCCTTCCTGAAACATGCCTTTGCTTCTTTTTCAGCAGGTGACTGTGTTGTCATTCTTACAGAACTGAAACTACACACTCTCACATGGGTATGACCACATCAATGCATTTCAGAAAGCCATCAAATAACAAAAGGCTTAAGCTCCCATTTGAACAAAGTCTGTATAAGCCTTACTCAAGAGCATAGCAGACCGTGCACCTCCATAGGTAGGGATTCAGAAAAACACGGCAACTGGAGCAAACTTGATGGCTGCACCCGTTGCACACGGCCCCTCTGTTGAACAGCATCCCAAGAGCCTTCTGACAGCGGGCACAAGACCTCTCCTGATAGTCATGGTTGATGCTTTTTGCCTCTTTCCACAAGAGTTGCTGAAGCTGCATTTTCAGTTTCCTTCTCTCACCCAGAAAAAGATGAAAATATGTGTACATTTTCTCAAAAGTAGTTTTGCAAATAAATGAACACTTATGGAACTCCCATAGACACAGTGCTTTCTAACTAGTTGCACAGAAAGACTTTCCTTAATAATATGCTGTAATTGGAGCAGTTAATACAAGCTAGTATAACAGAGACCAACTCTCCTATCAAATTTCTCCACTGAATACCATTACTGCTACTTCTTCCATCACTAGGCCAGACATGAAACTGCCAAAATGAAGCCCCCCTTTGGTGAGTTCATTCTGCAGTTCGCTTCACCTGACCTAGTGTGCAAAAAATTAGCCTGCAACACAAGGTTGCCGTTACCAGGGTACGCACAATTGCAATTCAAGAATACCACAATCTTCAAAGAGACTCTTTCTGTGTACCCCAAAATGACTATTGAAAAAAAGCAAACTCAAACTGTATGGTCCTGAATATTTATTATCTATTGGCCAGAATCCTGTTGGTCATCAATGATGGCTATAATAATAATAATAATTTCGTGTCAGAAATTATTCTGGGTTGAAAGGATTTTTGCGGAAGAAACACACTCAGGGAACACCCAAATGAGGCTCCTTTCATGTCCCCAAGAGCTGGAACAGAGATGGGTGCTAAATCCATCATGCAGTACCTGGGTCTCAAACTGCCAACTTGCCAGCCTTCCAGCTAACAAGGTGAGTTTCTTAACCACTGAGCCACCGCACATACCCAGCAAGCGTGGCTCCGGAAAATACGGGAAATTACTGTGCATGCACAGTCGCACATGCTCAGTAACCTATTTGTGGATGTGCAGAACCCTTTGTGCATGCGCAGAACCCCTTTGCAAAGGACGCACATGTGCAGTAACCCCTTTCCCTGCCATTCAAAATACGGGACGATGACAGGAAAGGGGAGGAACGAGCACCAAAATACGGGAACTCCCGGCCAATATGGGATACTTGACAAGTATGTCACCGCAGCCTGCTATGAAAGATGGCTTATAATGGGAAAGAACAGAGAAAAGTATGTCCTTTTTGATCCTCCTGTAGTTCTTGTTATTTTTGTTGCCTGGCTAAAGTTGCTCTTGATGGCTTGGTATTAACCTCCAATGGCCATGGCTCCCATCAAAGTGGCATCTGTTTATCTACTTGCAATTTCTTGATTTCAAACTGCTATGTTGGCAGGATCTGGGACAGAGATGGGAGTTCACTCTGTCATGCAGCACTCAGGTCTCAAACTGCTGACCTGCTGACTTTTCAGTCATCAAGTTCAGCATCTGAACCACTAAGCCACTGTAGTCCCTATGTGTTAGTAGACTTCTTCCTACAAACGTTTTCGCCCAGTGTTTCATTATTAGAATGGTTTTGCTAAAGAGATTAGATAGAAGAATGCTGAGAGAAATACTGTATTACAAAAAACCAAAGCAATTAGGGAAAGAAATAATCACACTGAATAATTGCAACATACCTTACTCTTTCTTCCTCCGCCTCTCTCAACATTTGGTCACGGTGCAGGACATCTAAAACAACCTCTTGCTCCAGTCCCTTAAGTAAGTTGAGGTCCAGTTGCAGGGACATTTTTGTTTCCCGAGTTTTTGTGATTTTTTTAGACTCCTATCTTGATCTTTGCTGGACCAAGTGAAACTAGAAACAGGGTTCAGTATTCAAAATATCTATGAATCTGTTTAACTTTCTGTGTCCTTTTTTGCATTAAGGATACATTCGCATTGATCACTCTTCTGAAGAAAGTTGAAAAGAACATTTTCCCATGCAAAGCATTGCTTTCACACTCTTGTCAGGTGCTGATCACACTTGTTTTGCTGGGTTGCTGTTAATCTGCTGTCTTCTGGAAGCAAATGACGTTAGGTCCTCAATCAATTCCAGATAGCACTCAAACTGATAAAATAATAGAAATGTGGCCTAATACACTGAGATGTGTCTCAAACTAAAAAGAAAAAGTGGAAAGGGAGAAATTCCACTTACCTTGCTTTATGAATCTCATATTAGTAAAATATGTTATTTCTCAGGACCTATTAAAAAATAAAATTCATTTCACTTCTCCTTTTAGCCTTTAGTGCAATGCAAGTTCCTATTTCTACTTTAAAAAAACCAGACATATATTGTTCTGACATACAGTCCATGAAGCCATTTGGTCACAGCTGAGATAAGAAACATGACTGATCATTGCCCAGACTCATTTTAATATGACAAGCCCTGCTACCCATCACAGTGTTTACTTACCCTGGTGCTAAAGAAGAAAACCCAACCCAATATAAAGATGTTTGTACAAACCATTTTGCTTTGTAATTTATGAAAAGGCAATGGGGGAGAATAAAACTTTTCAAGTAAACAATAGCATAGAATTCATAGACTGCCTCCTACTCAGATGAAAAAATAATGCTACTTGAACTGAAATACGATCCTTCTCCTTGCTCACTGAAGTTTACCTTGTTCTGTTGAAGTGAAGCATGTAGAACTAGTGTGGTGTGCAAGAGAGATGCTCCAATGTCTTTAAAAAAAAACAATCAATTATTTATAGGTCTTAATAGGTAATGGACGTGTCATCAGAATGTGTCTGCAGAGGTAGATAAAAAGGTTTCTCACAGCACAATAGGGTTATCACTAACAACACACATCCCACATAAATTCAGAAAATGCCATTTTCTTTCTGGCATTGCGCACTTAGCAATTCATGCATTAGCTCTGCGCAGAAAATACACCAAGGAACAGGAGAAGCCCCTTCTCTGTCAATGTATAGATGACATGTTGAAAAACAAAGGGCACTTTAATAAAAGCCTGTTAAGTATTTTGGAGAAATTGGCCAGAAAAAGGAGATGAAAGTAAATTGCAACTTGTTGTTATGTGTCATCAACTTGGAACCAAGTTTTAGCAACCCTGATAAGGGTTTCAAGTTAAGTGAGATGTTTAAATCATGTTTTGCAGGTTCCACACTTCCAGCAATTTTCTATGGCTGAGTGGAGATTTGAACCGGGGCCTCCTGAGCCCTAATCCACCACTTTATCTATTATACCACACAGGGTTTCTCTATCTGGACTTTATTTTCATCATAGGATTCCTCTTCAAAGGAGTCTGTCATTCTTGTATCTCTTATATATAGGTCTTCAGTATATTGTACTGTTTCCGCCTTCTCTTTATTTTATCTTGATCAGATACAGTGTTTCCCTTTTGGTTATTTAGCATTTCTAATCTAGATTTACATACCTCACAATCAATGGGGAAAAAATTCAGTAACAAATGTAAAACAATGGTGGTGATATAGACAAAGTAGCAAGTCTTTCAAAAGTAATTTAATGCCCATGCTTGTATCTGGAAGGGTAGTATAATCTGATTTGGAACAGTTTCTTTCATACGAACATGCTGATTATTCCTAAAACAGTACTTTTAATTAACGTATTCTGAAATAATCATCTAAAATGTGCAGCATGTAATGTCCTTGGGTTATATTTTGTTGAAAGGAAAATGTCTAAAATTCTATGAATAAAATTCTAGAATAAAATTCTATTTTATTCTATCAGTAAACCGACCCTGCTTCCACAGCTCTGCTCATAGCACACCACTGCCTTTACACTAGTGATCAAGATAAGCAAGCAGAAGACAACAAATAGTGTGGTGATATATCTGTTATAAAAAGTGAAGTAAAGGGGAAGCACAGATGGAATAAAACAAAAGACAAAAATTAAAGACATAAAGTACACAAGTTGTGAGTGTCTTGTTCACTATTACAGTCATTTATATTGCACCAGGAGGTCTAGATGTCGTCCTGCAAAGCATTTACTGTTAGATTTGTAGTTGGAAGAGTGTTGGTTTAAAAAAAAATTCCATGCATTAAAATCTCTAACTGCCTGTGCTACATCTTGCCTCAGGATTAGAGCTACTCCATTTCTTCTGAGTTGGCCATTTCCAGAGTAGAAGACTTTGCAGTTGTTTGACTGAAATTACTCTGTTCCACTTTAGTCCACTGACACCAAGTATTGAAATGTTTACATGTTCCATTTGTTGCCTTACACTTTACCTTGATTCATACTTCTCATATATTATGTTCCAATTGTATGGGTTTCACAGCACCAGACTTTCCTTCCTGTTCTATCTATGGCAGCCTAGACATCCTTTCAGCTTTAATCTGGTTGTGTCATTAGTAACACCACTGTTTGTACTTGTTCTTTGTTCTTTGATTTCATTTTCGACTGTCTCATCATAGGGTTTTCATGGTAAGTAAAATTCAGCAGTTATTTGCCATAATACTAAATTAAAAAAAAAGCTCGAGAGACATCACTGTTGCTTCCTCTACCAGTGACACCTTCAGCTACTGCTGTCTAGTAGCTACAACTCCCATTACCAGAGGAATTATCTATCCAAAAAGGAATTGTGCTGCTTACTTTCAGAAAGTAAAGAGCTGTTTATAAAAGAAGACATGGATTACTCTTTAACATGCAACTTAAGAAAATATGAAGAATTGCCTATCCAAAAAAGTTCAGAAGCCACTATTTGGAAGTTACAAATAACCTACTGTGCAATATGCTCAAAGGCAAGAATGATATTGCTCAGAAATACAAGATATGTTAAAGTGTTAAATTTATGCAGGGATTATCAACCTATGGCCCACGGGCTGGATGTGGCCCACAGCACCATTTCATGTGGCCCTCCACCACCTTCACCACACCAGGAAGTGCCATGCAGTGCAGGAAGGGCAAAATGGCCATCCAGCCCCCGAAGCTGTCTGAGGAAGCGTGATCCAGTCCCCGGCTTTAAAAGGTTGAGAACTCCTGACATAATGCATAACTCATTGTTCATTTCATACTGTGCAACCACAGAAACTGACATTCTCTCTGCAACATTACATAAAGTCTTAAAATACATGAGCCAATATCCTATTGCCACTCTCCTAAAGATTCAACAAGACTTGCATAAGTATTGACTTAATATTCAGCAACTGATCCAGTATGCCTATTTCTTAGTTGAAACTAGCTATAGGATACTGGCCATGACATTTAGTCAAACTGTGCTGCAGATGTTATGTGAGTAATATTAATAAGAATCTTGCCAAACTCAGATTAGATCAAAAATATCCTGACTGATCAATCTCATCTAAAATTTATCTTAAATATAAAGTTTGTGACAAAAGCAACATCTGATCAGGACACCTCTTGATTTGCAACATGTAACTGTGGCAACTATTTTATGTCACATCAACTGTGAATGCGATATAATAGCATTTTAGAAAGAACAAATAAACACAACTGCAATATTTTGCTGTACCAACAATTATCAATCTTTAAAACTGTGAACTCTGAAAAATTATGGTGATAGTGTGATATCTTACTGAAGACGAAACATTCTCTTATTAGAAATTACTTCAATTTTTGTATTTTCAGATTTGCTTTAACCCTGCACAAATTTGGGATATTATATCAACAGGAGCTCCTGTAATCTGAAATAGAATGTCTGATTGCTAATTCAATAAATCTTGAAGAACAATGTGTCCACCGTATACACTCTGTATGAGTCTATATTTTTTAAAAGTCCCTACATTTCTTCTCTATTAGGAAAGATTAACTTACCTTTTTCTCCAACAGAAGAAAGAGATGCATCACGATTCATTTTATTGCAGAAAATGTTGTATCATATCCCCATCAGTTTTGTTTGCTGGAACCAATTTTGATAGATTTCCTCTGTGTGCACTATAGCATCTTACAATCTTTTGCATTAACCGCTACTAATGTAATTTCCGTCGCAAAGAAGCTTCGAGTGCCTTAATGATGTGAGAGGAAATAGTTCACCTTGAGAAAATGTACTTAATATGTAACTCAAACTAAAACCTCCTAACAGGAAACGTAGTGGCTGTTAAATGTGATGCTTTCAAGTGGCTTCCCTCTCACACATTCACCAATGTTAGATACGTGCAATATTGCAAACCTCAACTTCCGCAAACAGTCAGAATTAGAACAGAAAGTTCTTCAATATGTTATTTACTAGAAATGACATTGTTTCTTTTCTTTGACACCTCAATGTGACTATGTTTAGTTATTGAGATATCTATTTTATTGTATAAAACAATCCCATATGCTTGTAAAGTATCAACACACAAGCTCCATCAATTTATTCATGTAGAATGAGGTACATAAGGGGACGGAGCTGAGGGTACAGTTTTAACATGAGAGAAATGTCCAAATGCATTCCCCCAACTCTACAGAGAATATAACCATTTTCCTTTCCTTAAGGAAAGACCAGTGTTTCTGTGACATCAGCAGCCAGTTACCCACTCATCTCCAATCTATCTAAATCAGGGGTTCCCAACCTTTTTACACCGTAGGCCTGACCACACCCCCTGGACAGCTAATCTCTATACATAACTAACTTTTAGCACATAGTTCCATGACAGCTGTACTATCCAATAAGATGGTTTAACACTAGAGACAAACCCTTGGTCCATATCACCTTATATATCAATTTCTCACATCAGCTCATTGACTTGCCCAGACATGCCCGGCTGCTGCTGGAACATGCATGCCACCAGGGGACATGATTCAGCTGAGGTGGCAGCAGGCGTAGTGGTAGCTGCAACTATTATAATGTTCCCATATAAAAATACATGATAAACTTACATGGGAGTTGTTGTGTTCTCAATACTATGCCTTTAAACATGTAACACTCGAAGGAGTAATTATAATAACCATCAGCTGTAACACTGTAACCCAATGTATTAGGACGCGAGCTAATGACCACCAGGTGGCAATAGCGAGCGTCCAGCTCATATGGTTCCAATTCCCCAAAGAACTACACCTCACCTGGACAAGAAGGGCGTGACCAAGGAATGACGTCACGCAGACGGTAGCCAATGGGCTATCATGGAGCCACATTCAAATGTATAGCCACCGTATATATTGAGCTGTTCATCCGCCATTACCACATGTTCCCCCGGACCACCATGCAATAAAGATGTGTTAAGCCAATCATACGGCTGTTCTTGTGTCTTGGTTCTCATACACTAAAGGAGTTGAATCAAAAAAAGGGTATAACTAAACAAAACAAATTTTGGGATGTATGGAAACCATTTGTGGAATATACACTGTACAAGGGTAAAGGTGGTAAACCAGTGCCAGATCAACTGAGGTTTTGGAAAGCATTAATATTGTGTTAAGACAAATGCAATCTCCAGGGCTTTGTATATATCATTGGTGATTTTTATTTTTAGTTTTTTATGTCTTTGAAATGTTGGGAATAGTCTGTATTATTGGGTTGGATAAAAATAGAGTAAGCATTTACATATATACAATGTTATGTCAACATATTATGAATATATTATATAAAGCAACATAGTATACAATAAGTTTATGTTCTACATCAAAAAAACTTTTTTCCTTTTTCTGTTTTGTTTGTTTGTGTTTTACTTTATAATGCAATGTAATGTTGTTTTATTTTGTATGTTTATATTTTTAAAAGTTTAATAAATATATTTAATAAATAAATAAATAAAAATACATTACCCAATTGCCGACCATTTGAACAGCTATAGCACACCTATAACTTAAAATCTGTGGGTGATAGGCCAATTCTGAGTTCAGATTTGGAGTCAGCACACTCGATATCATGTAAATCACATGTGTAGCAAAATTTTTGTCGTGCAGTGTTATGGCCCAGAATGCAGCAGTTTAGTGTCTTGCACGGAAGACAAAGAAGGAGTCGCAGTGAGGACTAACACAGGTTTATTGGTTGATGATCAAGATGAACATGTGGTAATGGGTATTTGTAGCGATGCCTGGCCGCTAGGGCGGCGTTACGTCCCGGAGGAGACTGATCAATGACAATACGAGGCAAGGAAGCAGGATCAGATCAGTGCTTTATTGGAAAATACACACACCTTTTATAGATCAGAAGGCAGGTAGAAAAAACCGTCACCAGTGATTCAATCAGGTTACCTGTTTACTCAGGTTAATTGGGAAAACTCTTCAGGGGAAGTCAATTATGACAGGTCAACATTTGACAGGGGAAGCCCTATTGTTTCGGGCTTACCGGCTGGGCAAACATGGTCCCTGTTTGTGCCCGCGATTAGCGCCAAGCCAGGGGGAAGAATGTTTACCTAATTATACACAGGAGATGCAGGAGATAGCGTTCTGCCTGTCTGGCAGAGCCGCTGGTCAGGTCACGTTAATTGGGTGAATCAAACCCTATAGCCCTATAATTTATTCACCCCCCTTGATATGGCTGCCCACAGAAGCCACCGCTAGGAGCCTTCTCACTCAAGCGGCCTCTGCCTGGCCGTCCCATGCCCAAAGGGGCACGGGGAAACCATATCTCCCCTTACTTATTTATATTAAGAACCTGACCAGCGACCCTGCGCAGAAGCGGCACCAGCTGTTGGTCTGGAGTGACGTCACGGGGTTTCCTTCTCCGGCGGCATCTTGAGATTAGTGGGGGAATACATTGAGCAAGACAACAGACTGTAATGCCTAGTATGACTACCCCCACCACTACCTTGATTACCGTCTGAAGCCATCCCCAGGGGATCCACGACCACATCCATTTCCATAGTGAGCTCCACCATGCCCCCCATGCAGAGCCTTCCGTGATGCCAGCCACTATGGAGTGAAGATCTTCGATCTGGCTTTGAATCTTACGAGAGTTGTCCGTAAGATTAAAGCAGCACATACCATGAAAAGACTCGCAGCCCAAGTGGTGAAGCAGTAGGAGGTAGTCGATAGCCGCCCGATTATCGAGAATGGCATGGCGAAGTTCCGCCTGCTCCTGATTGAGGAGCGCTATCGCTGAGGAGGTATGGTTGATGGCCTTTGCTAAACCGCAAGCCAAATGACCAATCCTTTTTGCGTTGCCGACGGCTAAGCCTGGCACGCCAAAGATGCTGACCGCCAAGGAGAGGTACACGGCGGGTCTCATTACCCTAAAACTGCTTTCACATGAGCTGTCTAACATGGTGGTGCGAGTGTGCCGTATGAGTGAAGGGACATTAGATACATTGGAAACATTAGGAACATTGGGGCTTGGGGCAATCATATCCTTAGTGGGGAGCAAGAGTGTCAACCGGCTAATACAGCAAATAGCATCTGACATATTGGCAGGAATGTAATTAAACGTATACTGGTTACAAGTGAAAAACCATCCCGATGGAAGGGTGATATGTGCATACATTGTGCCCATCGGCACTGGGTTATTACAAGTCCAATTGCCACTGCCCACGTTGAGGCAGCGGCGCCCAATTCGGCCAAGTCCGGAGCAACCGTGCATTCGCCCACAAGTAGAGTTCGGGCTGACCGCCACTCGGGGAGTATGGAGAGTGGCTGCATCAGCCGGCAAAGTCATGGTTAGCCGCATCTCCCATCGAGCGTATTCCGAGGAAGCTGATGGGATGTATGGGCTGAAGAGTCTCCTTACCAGCCAGTCCCCGTCCCGGGGGTGCGCGCCTGGAGAGTGGCACACCGGGACAAGGCAGGTGCTGAGGATCGAAGCAGAACCGACGTCCTGTCTGAGGCAAAAATCGGACTGGTTGACAAGGCTTGCCAACCTTTCCCAGATGTTGTACTGCATGCGGGCAGAAAGGTCTCCGCCCAGCATTAAATCGTTGGCCTCCAGTGAGGCGGCCTGAACGCCTCCCCCCGAAAGCAGGGTGAGGGTCAGGATGATGGTGATTGCCATGGAGTTGGCATGGATCTGGGCGAAAACTGCAGCCACGAAGCTCTCTGGTGTCAGCTCCTTCTCCTCGCGCTGGATGGCATGCTGAGCATCATGGCAGAGGGTCTTGACCATCCCCCAGGTTATCTTCGGTGGTGTCGTCCGCGACCGCTGCTTCTCCCGGCGGGTCCCCTCGGTCAGAGTGAGGTCCTCCATCTCCGGGATCGGGCTCTGGTCGGTCTGTGTCCACGCCATGTGGTTCCAAGTAGGGCTTGACGCACCGAGCTGAAATCCAAACGACACCTGTAGGGGACATAACTGCAGCATACCCTCTCCCCCATGTTATGAGCGGCACCGGGCCCCTCCAAGAAGGGTCTGGTGGCACTCGGTACCGGACCATAGGTCGCGGGAGAGCTTCCGAACGGCGGAAATGCTTCTCCTGCGGTGTACAGTCCGAAAAAACATTAAGGTGATTGTAAGCGAACAATACCTTATTTAAGCAAAACTGTGCCTGTCCCTGTGATTTGGGGAGGGCTGGTGGCTCCCCCCTTTCTGTTTGTTTGTCAATGTAGGACTTTAGCGTCCGATTGACCCGTTCTACAATCGCCTGCCCTTGCGGATTGTAGGGAATCCCAAATGTATGCTTGATGTCCCATGTGGCCATGAAGGCGGCCAACTGCCTGGAGCAGTAGGACGGGGCGTTATCTGTTTTCACGTGCCGCGGCTTGCCCATCGCCGCGATGCAGGAAAGGAGGTGCTGCTCCACGTGGGAGGCAGTTTCCCCCTTCTGCGCTGTGGCCCAAACGAACTGGGAAAAAGTATCAATGCAGACATGCATGTACTGCCATCTGCCAAACTGCGGCACATGCGTGACATCCATCTGCCACACTTGATTAGCTTCAGTCCCCCGTGGGTTAACCCCCCACGAGGGCCCCCCCGGCGCCCCTGCACAATGCTGGCAAGAGCGGACTATGCCCTGGGCTTGAGAAAGTGGCAGATTGAACTGTCTTGCGAGAGCTTTGGCATTTTGGTGGAAAAAGGCATGACTTTGGATCGGAGTAGTAAAAACACCCAAAACTGAACGTTGCTGAATTTCCTTTGCGGCCGCGTCCGCTCTGCTATTGCCCGTGGAAATCGGACCCGGTAGGTCTTGGTGACTTCGAATATGGGCAATATAGAGCGGCTCCGTGCGGTTTCGCAAATGAAATTGAGCGGTGAGAAACAGGCTAAGCAAATTCTTGTCTATCGCGGGAGTGATGTAAGCTCCCGGTAGACTGTGCAGCAAATTCCTAACATACAGACTGTCAGTTATGATATTTAAACGTTCCTGGGCGAAGGTGCGCAAGGCAAGGTTCACGGCTGCCAACTCTGCCCGCTGAGCGGACTTCTGTGGAAGAGTTAGCAGCGTGTGCCAAGCTTCGCCCTCCTGCCAGGTCAGGACACCATATGTGCGTCCCCCATCTGTGAAGACTGTTCTGGCCCCCTGAAGCGGGACCAGCGAGAGCAATTCGAACAAGCTGACTGTGCCTGTCTGTAGTGAAACGAGCCTAGGATCTTTGGGCAAATGGTATGCTAAACTTCCAGTGAAGCCCTCCAAAGCTATCGGAAGCGAATCACCTAGCTGCATTAACTGGTGAATTTGTTCCTTGGTGAACGGGACTACAATTTTGGCCAAATCATTTCCTGAAATGTCCCTAGCTCTCAGCCTGCCGCGGTAAATCACCGCGGAAACCAACTCTTGGGGCGGAACAATGTTCCGTGATGATGTGTTAGGCAAGTAGACCCACTCCATAATTTTCGCTCCCTTCTCTGAGTCTACGCCTAGCGCCCCGGTGAACATGGATCCTGACCGCACGATGTACAAATTCAGGATCGGGGCATATGGCCCCTGGGCGATCCTATCCACCCACCTTTGGCTGAGAACTTGGTTCACTTTCTCGAGCGCCAGGCGCGCGTCTCGAGAAATTTTTATCCGGTCTGCCGGCTGCCTACCTAAGGTTAGCAGCGAGAAGAGCGGTTTCAGAAGATCCGTATCCAATCGGAAATACGGTCTGGCCCAATTAATATTCCCTAAAACCTGCTGTAACTCTACCAGGGTGACTGAGTCCTGTAAAGCTATCTGAGGCAAAACTGGCGCTGCAAAAGAACGGAGAAGCCGATGACCCAGGTATGAAAAGGGCTCGGTCTTCTGCACCTTTTCCGGGGCAATGAGTAGACCTTTGTCCCCCAGGCTGGCCTGGAGGTCTGAAAACACTTTGCTGCCAAGTTGCGGCAATGCTACTAAAATATCGTCCATGAAGTGACACACAATAGCTTTAGGGTAAAGGCTTCGGAACTTTGCCAGCGCGTCGTGAACATATATTTGGCACAGAGTGGGCGAATTGAGCATGCCCTGTGGCAAATATCTCCACGCGTAACGCTGCGTGGGCTCACTGTGGTTCACGACCGGCACTGTAAAGGCGAACCTTTCCCGGTCCCTGGGGTCTAAGGGGATAGTATAAAAGCAATCCTTGAGATCTACGACTAGAATCTCCCACCCTCAGGAATCATGTTAGGATTTGGGATGCCGCATTGAAGCGGACCCATCGGCTGAATGCATTTATTGATCTCTCTGAGATCGTGGAGGAGTCGCCACTTCCCCGACTTCTTCTTAATCACAAAAATTGGCGAATTCCAAGGACTTGTGGACTGTTCTATATGTCCTGCGTCTAGCTGTTCTTTCACTAGCTGCTTGAGAGCAACTAATTTCTCTCCCACTACCGGCCATTGTTCTACCCAGACCGGAGTATCGGTGAGCCATTTAAGTGGCAACGCCATTACCCGAAGGTAAGGGTGGCACCGTACTGCTGAAGAATGTCTCGCCCCCAAAGATTGATGTGCACGTCAAGAATGTGCGGCCGAATCACCGCCGTGCCGTCAGCCCTTGGGATTGTGACCTCTACCCACTCTCGGCTTCTAAACGCTTCCTGAACTCCGCCTACCCCCCACACATCGGAGACCGGCTCAATGGCCCACTCCCTCGGCCACTGGCTTCTGCTTATCACGGTCACATCTGCTCCGGTATCGAGTAACCCTGAGAACACTTTTCTGTTCAAAAATACCTCGATAACAGGGCGCTGCTTCCACTCAATGTTGGTCTCCACTGTCGCTAAGACCTGGTATCCTTGCACTGCCTCACTCGCGCTCAAGCGGTCTGCGGGACCGGACTCTGAGCTGTCACTGAGCCTTCTTTGGCTGCCTGCTGGCGATTGACAAGGAACCATGATCAGTTGCGCTAAGGTGTCTCCCTTGTGGATTGTTTGGGGCAGGTGTGTCCAAAGCTGGACCTGGAGAACGCCTGAAAAATTCGAGTCAATGACTCCTGGAATTATAAAAATTCCGCGTGCTCCAGCCACACTACGGGGCAAAACTAGACCTATAAAGCCTCTGGGCAGGGGTCCCATGTACTGAGAATCGACTAGATAGACTGTGCCCGGCAGATCGCATGTAACGTCCGCCTGGCAAGCCAATTCTAGCCCTGTGCTACCCTTGGGGCTGGCCTGTGCCCTAGCAGTGCCTGGAATGTGCCTGGGACCTAGTCTAATTCTGGGGAATTCTGGATCTGGGGGAAGGAAGCCTCTGTTTGGACTGGGGCCAGAGACATGCCCGTGTTCCGGTTTCCCGAATTCTGGCAATATCTGGCCCAATGATAGCCTTTCTTGCACTTCGGACAGAGGGTGTTCGGAGCCTTGGGACGGCCGGACTTTTGTCCGCCTCCCTTGGATCGGCACTCCCTAGCGAAGTGGCCGATCTTGCCACAATTGTGACATGCTACTTTGCTCTTACCATTAGGTCTTTTCCCTCCTTGCACCGCTGCCGCTAGCAGACCCATCTTATAGGATTCTGTGCCAACGTCGGCGCAAGCTCTAATCATGTCCGATAGGGTTAAGTCAGGACGATTGCCTAGGGACTGCAAGATTCTACGGCAGTCTAAGTTGGCATTGTCCTTGGCTAACTTAATCATGAGCTCTTCCTGGGCTTGCTCATTATCAATCTGCCTGCTAATAGCCTCTTCCAGGCGATTGATGAAGTCCATGTAGGGCTCCTGGGCTCCCTGCTTAATGGAGGTGTAATTTTTAGCCGCTTTGCCAGTGGCTGGGACCTTAAAGTAAGCCCTAAAGGCTGCCTCGGCTGACATCTCAAGAGTGGCGAGAGGCAAGTTGATCTGAGCGTTGATTGACTCGAAGGCACCTGAACCATACAGCTGGTCAGGAATTACCGCGCCTCCCATCCTGGCAGCTCGAGTTTGAGCCTCTAGGCGAAACTCGCTGTCCCAGATCATGTACTGGCTGGGGGTAAGCATCATCCTCATGACGGCTTTCCAATCATGAGGAATCCACATGGTGGTTTTGCACACTTGCTGAAGCGTGCCCCTAGTAAAACGACTTTGGAGCCCTGTTTCTGCAATGGCCTTCCGCATAGCCATGAGAAGCTTATACGGAACTGGGGAATGAACAATCTGCTGTGCGCCCGTGAGCGCGTCCATCTCCATGCGGATTGGACATATCTGCCTGAGCTCAGCTAGCTCTTCTACTGGCAGGTCCCCCTTTCTAAGCTCTTCCTCAGCTGTGCGCTGAAGGGCACTTTTGGTAACTAGGGAAGCTGAAGCTGTCAGAGAAGCGCCTGCGTTTCTCATTCCTTGCATTCCCTCGGTGACGTCTGCAGCTGTCACCGCGGGAAAGCTCCCTACGCTACTCTGTTGGTACTTGAATGTCGGATAGAGCGAGGTGGGCGCAGTCGGTTCGACTGGCTGAACTGATGACTTATTTAACGGGGGTTCTCCTGCTTCTATCCGGACTGGTTCGATCTGCTCTAAGAGTCTTCTACACTTCCTCCATGTGCTAACTATCCCTCCTGGGGCTTTCGGGGGTTGCTGAATGCAGTCTCCTATCTGATCCCAGAGCTTCAGGGTTAACGTACCTACTTCTGGGTAAAGTAGGCAGTGTTCCCTAAGGTACGCCAAAAGTCTCGCTAGCTCCCTGCTGTGAAAACGTAACTGAAATACCCTGGCCAGGATCTTAAACTCTTCCTCACGAGTTTTTTGGCTAGCGGACGGACTTGGTCTATGAGAACAAGTCCCCATATTACCTGCGAGTGGTCCTCTGAAGTTTCCTCCTCGGGACGGGTTGACGCGTCTTGGGGCAAGGTAACAGGTCTTGGCGACGATCGTCTGGGTAGAGCTCGGAGCGTGGCCTCCTGCCACGGGCCCTCGGCGGCCTCTGCGCTGTCAGGGGCTCACAGCTGCCCTGAGCGGAACGCGTTTCTCCCTTTAGTGCAAGTCTCCCCGAAAGCCGGGAGCGAGGTGTAGGGATGTCTCTTTGAAATGCCTCGCCGCGGGCCGTCCTCTGACCGGCTGGCTGCCGACCAGAGCGCCGCGCTGTCCTCCGGGCTGATGGGTCGCAGTTCAAGCGTAGAACCGGACCGCGTGGATCGCTACTCACGAGTAGACCTCTCCGGGGTCTCTTACTCACGAGTAGAATCACGTCGGGGTCACCAGATGTAGCGATGCCTGGCCGCTAGGGCGGCGTTACGTCCCGGAGGAGACTGATCAATGACAATACGAGGCAAGGAAGCAGGATCAGATCAGTGCTTTATTGGAAAATACACACACCTTTTATAGATCAGAAGGCAGGTAGAAAAAACCGTCACCAGTGATTCAATCAGGTTACCTGTTTACTCAGGTTAATTGGGAAAACTCTTCAGGGGAAGTCAATTATGACAGGTCAACATTTGACAGGGGAAGCCCTATTGTTTCGGGCTTACCGGCTGGGCAAACATGGTCCCTGTTTGCGCCCGCGATTAGCGCCAAGCCAGGGGGAAGAATGTTTACCTAATTATACACAGGAGATGCAGGAGATAGCGTTCTGCCTGTCTGGCAGAGCCGCTGGTCAGGTCACGTTAATTGGGTGAATCAAACCCTATAGCCCTATAATTTATTCACCCCCCTTGATATGGCTGCCCACAGAAGCCACCGCTAGGAGCCTTCTCACTCAAGCGGCCTCTGCCTGGCCGTCCCATGCCCAAAGGGGCACGGGGAAACCATAGGTATTCTCACATCACCGGATCTCTGGCCACTTCATGCTGGTTACCTGTTAGCTAAAGCATGAGGGAGGTTCAAAGCTTTGACTCTAACATATAAAAGCCTTCAAAGTTTGGGATCTTGCCTCCAACCAAGTACATCTGCCCATCACACCAGATCCTCTGAAACTTTGCAGTTGAGGGTGCCTACCCTAAATGTAAATGTAAAGGTCGCCCTTGCTCGAAAGCCAGTCGTATTCGACTGTAGGGTTCAGTGCTCATCTCTGTTTACAGCCAAAGAGCCAGCGCTATATGCGTCTGCAGTCATTTCAATGGACATGTGACAGGCATGCCTTGACACCAGAGTGCACAGAACACTGTTTGCTTTCCCACCAAAGTGATACCTAAAAGAAGCCTGTAAATCTGTAACAAGAACCCAGACCTTTTCAGCAATAGCACCATCACTATGGAACAACCTCCCATGGGAAGTCTGCAAGGTCCCATCCCGTCTTGTTTTCAGAACACAAATTAAAACTTTGCTCGTGTTCTTGAAGAAAATATATGGCCACCTGCCATGTTGTTGCATTTGTATTATGATGATTATGATTATGATTATTATTAGGTTTATTTCTATACCGCCTTTCTCTCGGTTGTTTTGGTAGATGTTTTATCCTTTAATTCATTAAACCACCCAGGGTAGCTATCATGCTAGATGGGCAGTACAGAAGCTGAACAAAACAAAAATGAATGAACTTATTTTTCTTGGGCAAAAAAAGGCAAATGGACCTGGACACAATGTTGGATGGGTATCTGTTAAAAGACGAGGTAAAGTTATAGGAGCTTTTTCGCCCTGAACACCCTCTTGTTTTTTGCAGCCTCTCCCTCAGACAGTTGAGCGGGCCGGACTGGTTATCCCCGCCGTAAATCACATCCATGGTTGTCCTAAATGCATTTACGACAGCTGGGAGCACATTTACGATTGTCATAAACGCATCTGCGTCCGCTTCCACCAGTGCCATGGGCCGGGGCTGGCCTACGAGCCATAGGTTGCCCACCCCTGCTATAGAGTACTGTATTACTTTAGGCATATACTTGGGTCAACTAAAAGATATTGAATCAATCCAATATATTAACCAAGATGGATAAAATGTTCATCGTACACAAAAAAATAACACTGAGAATGGTTTGTTTTTCTGCACTTTTAATTTATTTATATATTTAGTAAATACAAGGTAAAGGTTTCCCTTGCTCGAAAGCTGGTCATATCCGACTCTAGGGTTCAGTGCTCATCTGTTTCAAAGCTGAAGAGCCAGCGCTGTCTGCTTCTGCAGACGTTTCCGTGATCATGTGGCAGGCATGACTAGACACGGAGCGCTGTTACCTTCCCACCGAAGTGGTCCCTATTTATCTACTTGCAATGATTGGCGCTGCTCTAATTAGATAAAGAGGTACTGCTTCGGAGGAAAAGGTAACAGCTTCCCGCAAGCTCCGACGTCTAGTCATGCCTGCCACATGACCACGGAAATGTCTGCAGACGCAGTGTTATGTATGCATGTACAATGTTACTTTAAATATATGAATGTAACCAGTCCACAATCACAATGTATCTCAGCTGTTAAGGAACGCGAGCAAGCCGCCCATAGAGGGCAGCTGCGAGCGTTCAGTCTCACATGGTTCACATTCCCCAAATCACGAACAGCCGCGGGAACTTCCCCGCATGATCAAGAACTACAGAAGAAGAACTACAGAAGAGAGGCGTGACCTGGGCGAGGTCACGCCGGTAGCAGCCAATGAGCTACCGTGCAGCAAGATTCAAATGTATTGTGCTACTGTATATAATGAGATGTACCTCCGCCATTACCACATGTTCATCCTGATCATCAACCAATAAACCTGTGTTAGTCCTCACTGCGACTCCTTCTTTGTCTTCCGTGCAAGACACTAAATTGGCGACGAGGATGGGATCGATGGCGAATCCCAAAGTCAAGCCGTACCAGTTCGATGTCAGCGAGCCCGAACAATGGGAGCTCTACGAGTGCCAGTTTCGGCACACGATGGAAGCCGCCGGCGTCGACGACGACGCGAAAATGCGCTCACACTTCCTGGCCCAGGTGGGGCCGGCCGCGATGCGGATCTTGATGACCCTGGTGGCCCCCCGAAAGGTGGACGACGTGCCCATCGACTGCATCTTGGAGAGGCTTCGTGAGCATTTCCAGCCGCCCGTTTCAATCTTCCCAGCCTGGGTCGCGTTCCATAGGCGAGACCAGCGCCCAGGCGAATCCGTGTCCGCCTACGCGGTGGCCCTCAGGCTTGCAGCGGTGCACTGCCAGTGGGATGACCTGGACCAGGCCCTCCGAGACCGCATGCTGTGCAGTTTGAGGGACGAGGAGCTTCAGAGGCGGCTGATGACCCGCGACCACCGCCTCACGTTCAACGAGGTACTGCGGGAGGCCCAAGCAACCGAGGAGTCCAGGAGCGGGGTCAGACTGTTCAAGTCCCGAGGGACCGCGTCTGAGAGGGCCAAGTCACCAGTGCAGGCGGCCCGGCGGACACCAGCGAAGATGGCCTGGCGGGCCCCCAAGCCGCCCGCCGGCTCACCAGCGACCTCCAAGGAGTCGTCCACGACGGCAGACCCCTGCTCCAGCGAGGACGATGACGTCCAGCGGATAAGAAAACGCGGGGAGAAGCGCGAGACCCGCGAAAGGCAAGACCGCTGCTGCGACGGTTGTGGGGCGTCCCACGACCGCACAAGGTGCCCGTTTCGTAAGGCCGAGTGCCACAACTGCGGCCGAAAGAGACACATCGCCAGAGTATGCAGACGCGGGCGAACCGAGGACAAGGGCAGTCCAAGCCATCCCCGGGGACACCAACGGAAGGCGACCGGCACCAGAAAGGTCTCAACCGGCTACGACGAGGAAGGCGTCAACCGCGTGGGCCTGGAGCACCGGCGTTTTTTCGTTGAGGTACAGTTACAGGGGCTCCCAGTGAGAATGGAGATAGACTCGGGGTCATCCTACTCCATCCTATCCCAGAGAGAGTATATGTGCATTCCCCCAGAGGCGCGGCCCAAACTGCGGGCCATGAAGTCACACTTGCAGGACGTGCAGGGAAATGGGATCCCAGTGTTGGGGGTGGGAAAGTTTGAGGTAAAATTCAAGAACTATTCCGAGAGACTGCCCTTAGTCGTCCTCAAGGGGGGGAGATGCTGCCTTTTGGGAACACAGTGGTATGCTCCCCTGGGAATCGAACTGTCCGGCATTAACGCCATCGAGACTGACCCAATGCGGGACGTGTGCAATGCGCACCCGGATGTTTTCAAAAATGGGCTCGGAACGTACAGGGGCCCCCCAGTTTCCTTTGAACTGGACCCAGAAATCCGGCCCATCCGCCTCAAGCCAAGGAGAGTGCCCTTCGCCCTAAAGGACAAGATCGAGGCGGAACTGGACAAGCTGGTGGGGCAGGGGATTTTGGTTCCAGTTGATTCGGCGGAATGGGAAACGCCGATTGTTACGGCCCTTAAATCAAATGGGGAGGTCAGGATTTGTGCGGACTATAAATGTACGATTAATAAGGCCATTCGGCCAAATGCATATCCGGTGCCCGTGGTCAGCCATTTACTGGCCACATTACATGGGGGGAGGTGTTTCGCCAAGCTAGATTTAGCGCAGGCATATCAGCAGCTCTCGGTAACCCCAGCTGCTGCCGCCGCACAGACGATCATAACGCACAAGGGGGCCTTTAAGGTGACGCGCCTTCAGTTTGGCGTGAATTCGGCCCCCGGGATTTTCCAGGCCCTCGTGGAACGCCTATTAAAGGGACTCCCAGGGGTCCTCCCCTACTTCGACGATGTCCTGATAACAGCGGGGAGCGAGGGAGAGCTAGCTAGGAGGTTAGATGGGTTCCTCTCGGTTTTCGAAAAAGCGGGGCTTCGCCTACGAAAGGACAAATGCGTGTTTTTTGCGAGAGAGGTCGAGTTCCTCGGGTTTAAGGTAACCCCAGAGGGAATTCGGCCCTCGGAATCCAAGGTTGCGGCTGTGAAGAACGCCCCTCGCCCCACCGCGAAGCCAGAGTTGCAGTCCTTCCTAGGGCTCCTCAATTTCTATCACTCATTCCTGCCTAGGAAGGCATCGGTCGCGGAGCCACTGCACACGCTACTCAAGAAGGACGCGGCCTGGCGGTGGGGGGACAGGCAGGAGAAAGCATTCCTAGAGCTAAAGTCACTCCTCTCATCGAATGCTGTCCTGACCCACTTTGATCCGAGGAAGCCAGTGGTTCTAGTCTGTGACGCGTCCCCGGTGGGGGTGGGGGCGGTCCTCTGCCACGTGCTAGAGAGCGGGCGGGAGGCCCCGGTGGCATACTATTCAAGGTCCCTTTCAAAAGCTGAGTGCAATTACGCGCAAACGGATAGGGAGGCCCTGGCCATAATCGCGGGAACGAAAAAGTTCCATGACTTTTTGTATGGCTGCGAGTTTACAGTGTTGACGGATCACAAGCCGCTTCTGGGGATCTTCACTACCGGCAAACCAAACCCCCAAATCCTATCCCCCAGGATGCTGTGTTGGGCTATCTTCCTCAACGCCTACCAGTACGAGCTAATTTACCGCCCAGGGAAGGAGATCTCCCATGCAGACGCACTGTCCCGATCCCCTCTCCCTAGCCTAGGGGACCCCGCATGCAAGGTGGAGCAGGACCACCAAGTCCTGCTGATCGAGTCCCTCGACTCACCCCCCATTGTTCCGGCTGACCTCGCCAAGGCCACGGCGGCCGACAAGATCCTGGCCCAAGTCAGCTCCTGGGTTAGAAAAGGGTGGCCCACTACTCCCCCAGATGAGCAATTCAAGCCGTTTTGCAGGCGCAGAGTGGAGCTCTCCCTGGAAAGGGGTTGCTTACTCTGGGGACAGCGGGTAGTCATTCCAGAGAAGTTAAGAGCGAGGGTACTGAAGCTACTGCACACCAGTCACCCAGGGATTGTGCGCTCCAAGGCTCTAGCCAGGAGTTTCTTTTGGTGGCCCCAAATAGACGCGGATATAGAACGTTTAGTGGGCACGTGCGAGAGCTGCCAGAGCTCTCGGCCCGAGGAGTCCCGGCTACCCCACAGGGAATGGGACACGGCCCGCGGGCCATGGTCCAGGATTCATGTCGACTTCGCGGGGCCTTTCCGCGGGGCCACGTTCCTACTGGTAGTCGACTCCTACTCCAAGTGGTTGGAGGTAATCCCTATGAGCAGCACCTCCTCCGCGGCGACCATTAGGCAGTTGCACAAGCTTTTTGCCTGCTTCGGCCTGCCAGACGTCCTTGTGAGCGACAACGCGAGTACCTTCACATCTGCAGAGTTCAAAACGTTCATAGAGAGGAACGCAATCAGGCACATCACCGCTGCCCCCTTTCACCCCACCACAAACGGTCAGGTAGAGCGCCAAGTGCGCACTACGAAAGACGCACTGCGGCGCATGGGTCCCGGTGAGTTGAACCTGCATCTGTGCCAGTTCCTCATCTGCTACAGGACAACCCCCTTAGCTTCAGGTTTTTCCCCAGCCGAACTCCTCATGAGGAGTCGTCCGTAACACTTTTTGACCGGATGGATCCGTCCAGGGTGGAGGATGAAGGGAGAAATATAAGCATAGGGGGAGAGAGCTCTAAAAGTTTTTCGGTAGGGGACCCGGTTCACTGCAGGAACTACGCGGCCTCGGGGCCAGCGTGGGTACCGGGGACAATTGTTGAGCAAACGGGGCCGGTATCCTACAAGGTCGAGACCAGTTCAGGTCTACTCTGGAGAAGGCACGCCGACCAACTCAGAAGGCGAGTCACCGGTGAGGGGGAATCAGCGTTAGGGTCCTCCCCCACCCGCATTACCCAAGGGGGAGACACAGCGGCTCCCGGGATTACAAACGCATACCCTCGGTTTTCACCCACAGTGGAGGATACCTCAGAAGGGGCCAAATTTAATTATGACTTTCCGTACCAGGGGGAGTTAGCGGAGTGGTCCCCCACCCGTCCTAGCGAGAAGAGGGGTTTCAGTTCAGCCCCTGGTACCTCCAGCCCCCCCAGTCCTTGCGTACTAGAGTACACCATAGCTCCGGCCCCTAAAAGACAAGCACCCCAAAGACAGGCAGCCGGCGGGAGCTCGCCCGCCTCAATTTCCCGAACTCCCGAGCAGGCAGCAGGAGGTGGCGGGACCGCGAGGGCATCCTCGTCGGTCCCGAGGTTCGTGCTGGGAGGGTCCCCGGGCTCCTCAGGCAGTAGACAGGGGTTCACTTCCCAGCTGTTTATTCCATTCCCGTCCCCCAATGCAAGGGTGTCGCAGACTCCCCACAGAACCACTAACGAGTCTCCATTCTCCGTTGCAGGACGAGACTCCGCGGAACCAGGGGCCACAGGCTCCCCTGTATTAGGTCAGGCGGCCGCACGCCCCAGGCGCACGTGCGGCAAGCCACAATGGTTGAGGGACTTCGTCCCATCCTAGGGGGGAGGGATGTTATGTATGCATGTACAATGTTACTTTAAATATATGAATGTAACCAGTCCACAATCACAATGTATCTCAGCTGTTAAGGAACGCGAGCAAGCCGCCCATAGAGGGCAGATGCGAGCGTTCAGTCTCACATGGTTCACATTCCCCAAATCACGAACAGCCGCGGGAACTTCCCCGCATGATCAAGAACTACAGAAGAAGAACTACAGAAGAGAGGCGTGACCTGGGCGAGGTCACGCCGGTAGCAGCCAATGAGCTACCGTGCAGCAAGATTCAAATGTATTGTGCTACTGTATATAATGAGATGTACCTCCGCCATTACCACATGTTCATCCTGATCATCAACCAATAAACCTGTGTTAGTCCTCACTGCGACTCCTTCTTTGTCTTCCGTGCAAGACACTAAATGCAGAGACCGTGCTGTCTCTTGGACTGTCAACAGGAAACGACACCGCCCCCTAGAGTTGCACACGACTGTCTTTCGAGCAAGGAAGAGAGACCTAAAGCCATCCAGCCCTGCTGCTAATCCCACCCCCTCTCCTCCCCTTCCTTCTACGGTCGCCAAAGCCGCCGGCGCCGTAAGTTACGCCAAGAACGTCCCAAACACAAAAGAACAAAAAGCGCCCACCCGCACGCCCCGCCCCCTCCGCACTCCATGCCGTGCCACGAAAGCCTTGGAGACGGTTGGCACACGCGCAGAAGCAACGCGGAGCGACCGTCGCCGAGCAACCGTCTGAGACGCGCCCCGCCTCCCTCGCTCGATTGGTCGAGAGGGGTCCGAGGAAGAGAGAAAAGGCACGCCGGGCGCTGCATTTGCGCATGCGTGGCTTACAACGGTCGCGGGCTAAGGGAAGTAGGCAGGGGGCGGCGGCGGGGGCGGCGGCGCCTCTGGAGGAGCAGCGGAGAAGATGGACGAGCTCCAGTCTGCGGAAGAGGTAACCGAGTTGGACGGCAGGCAGGAGGAGTCCGTCCGTCCGTCCGTCTGTCTGTCTGTCTGTCTGTCTCTTTCCCTCCCTCGCTCTCCCCACACGGTCTGCTCCCAGGGGGAGGAACGGAGGAGCCCTCGCCGTCTAGTGGTCCCTTCGGTTCCAGGCACCGTTGCCCGTGGAGGCGGCGGAGAAGGGAGAGAAAGAGGGAGACGCCCCGCTCGGGACCCGCCTCTCTTTCCCCTTTGTTGCTCCGCTAGTCGTGTGCGTGAGTAAGTGAGGGAGAAAACGAACTGGCCCCCTCGGATGTGTGTGTGTGTGTGTGTGTGTGAGAGAGAGAGAGAGAGAGAGAGAGAATAGATCTCGTGTGTGAGAGAGAACAGAATAGATCGTCTCGTGTGTGGCAACAGATCCTCTTGAGCGTGCGTGTGTGAAAGAGAGAGAACAGAATAGGTCGCCTTGTGTGTGTGACAACAGATCTCGTGTGTGTGTGTGTGTGAGAGAGAGAATAGATCTCGTGTGTGTGAGAGAACAGAATAGGTCGCCTTGTATGTGAGTGTGACAACATTCCCTTGTGTGTGTGTGTGTGTGTGAGAGAGAGAGAGAGAGAGAGAACATATTTTGTATGAGTGTGACAATAGATCCGTGTGTGTGTGTGTGTGTGTGAGAGAGAGAGAGAGAGAGAGATCCATCAGCCTCTCCCAGCTCTTCCTCTGTGAAGGTCTAAGGCCTGCCCTGAGGTGGGGCCACGTTCCCCTTAGGGGTCCCTTCAAACCGCCGCCCCCCTCCAACTCCCCCCTCTGCCCCC
The DNA here is from genome assembly GCA_035047345.1 of Bradypodion ventrale. Taxonomy (NCBI): domain Eukaryota; kingdom Metazoa; phylum Chordata; class Lepidosauria; order Squamata; family Chamaeleonidae; genus Bradypodion; species Bradypodion ventrale. The sequence continues at coordinate 92,790,684 of JAWDJE010000001.1, forward strand.
TCCACCGATTTGAAATAAAAAGGAGGCAAATGCAACCTCAGTTATTCTACTGGAGGGGGCAAGGGAGGAAGGCAGACTTGGGTATGTAAGTGTCAGAGAGCCTTTCTCTCTTTTGGGCCAGCATCCCGTCAAGTGTGTGTGTGTGTGTGAGAGAGAGAGAGAGAGAGAGAGGCTGCACAAATGGCGCTTCTGTGCTGGGCGTGGGTCCCTCCCAAGGGCCTTTGGAATGAGCGGTGGACATGGGAAGGAAGGAGTGCGTGTTGCAGGGGCATCTGAGCCCTTTTGTGTCCTCCACTTTAAGAAAGATGCAAACAAATTTGAGCAGGTACAGAAAAGAGCAACAAGGATGATCAGAGGAGTGGAAGTCAAGCTCATACTGGTCAAGTATCCCGGATTGACCGGGAAATCCCATATTTTGGCCCTTCCCGTCGCTGTCCCGTATTTAGAACGGCGGGGAAAGGGGTTACTACACACACATGCACGTGCAGAACCCATCTGCGCATGTTCAAACATGTTCTGCGCATGCGTAAAGGAGTTTTTGCTGCGCATGCGCACCCGGGGCGGAGCAGTTCCCATATTTTCCGGAGCAGTACTTGACGGGTTTGGTCAAGCCCTATGAGGAAAGACTGAAGGAACTGGGCATGTTTAGCCTTGAGAAAAGGAGACTGAGAGGGGATATGGTCGCACTCTTCAAATACTTGAACGAGGAAAGGAAGGATCTGTTCTAGATCATCCCCCAGTACAGTGCATGTAATAACAGGTTCAAATTGCAGTGGAACCTCAGTTAACAAATTTGATGCGTTCTCCGGGACCTTTTGTACTATGCAAAATTTGTAAAGCAAATGCATTGTATGCAATTTCCCATAGGAATGCGTTGAAAACCAAAATTTGTTAACCGAAATGAGGTTTCCCATAGGAATGCATTGAAAACCAATTAATCCGTTCCAGGGGGAAGTTGTTAACCGAGCCACTATGTTCTATGGGTTTCCTTTTCTTGTGCGGTTTTTGTGTTAACCGAGCCGTTTGTTATGCAAGGTTGCAGTGTAATGGAAACCAAATATAGGCTGAATACCAGGGGAAATGTCCTACTGGTTAGAGCAGTGCGACAGTAGAAGCAACTGTCTTGAGAGGTGGTGAGCTCTTAAATACTGGTTGCATTCATGAGACAATTGGACACCCTTCTGTAAGATCTGCATTGAATAAGGGGTTGGACTTTCCACCAGAGCCCGGAGGCGTGTTTGCTCCCAAGACTTACGTTTCCGTCGTCAGCGGCAGGGGCGATCACACGTTTCTTCAGGGCTTTTGGACAGGCTCCGCTGCTTCCCATGGCGGCAGGATACTTTGCGGATCCAGATGGCTCAGTTTTTAAAATTTTCCACAGCTCCCCCGTTCTGTTGCCACAGCTAATCCCCGGCGCTTGGAGACTGCGCGGTACTGAACCAGGAAGTATCCAAGTGGTGGCCATCATGGGCCCGATTAATGATATGCACGGGCTGGGGGTTACGAATGACTGCCTTACAGGCTCTTTACCGTAACTCCATTACTTCATGATTTCAACTCAGCTAGATATTCTATGATTCCACCAACAGTTTTAGCGGTTTACTGTCATTGTCTTTTTGTATGGGTATCAAAGGAGGTCAAACATACATTTCCAGGATGACCTGCTTCTCTGTGAGCTTCTAGATTTGTTCTTTTGTGACTGCTTATGTTCATCCGGGACTGCAGTGGCTCAAGTGGCTAAGACTCTGACTGGAAGGCGGCAGGATACTCGAATACTGCAGGACGGAATGAGCTCCCGTCTTTGTCCCAGCTTCTGCCAACCTAGCAGTTCAAAAGCAAGAAATTGCAAGTAGATAAATAGGGACCACTTTGGTGGGAAAGTAAAAAGTGTTCCGTGCACTCCGGTGTCTAGTTGTGCCTGCCACATAACCACGGAAACGTCTGCAGAAACAAAGTGCTGGCTCTTTGGCTATGAAAAAGAGATGAGCACTGAACCCTAGAGTCGGATACGACTGGCTTTTGAGCAAGGGTGACCTTTACCTTATGTTCCTCCACTCATGAAGGATAGCATTATGACAATTGAGCATGGTATTGGGTACTTAAGTCTGTAATCATATCCTGATTGATATTAGAATGGTTAAATTACAAATTCCTACTGAGTTTTTATCAGTTTTGCACAGTGCAAACTTTACGTTTGCTTAAATTGTAAAATGTTATTTCTCATTTTTTTAAAAAGACTGCCTTTATTGTGGATGAAGTGAGCAACATCATAAAAGAGGTAAGACGATTCAAATGCCAAATTTTAAGAATGTAAGACTGTATGCACAGCTAAAATTGCTGTATCTTTCCCAACCATGGTCAGAATCTTCTTGTTGATTAGTAGAATAATCAAGTAAAATAATCATTAGTAGAATAATCAGGCTAAGTAGAATACAGTTCTCAAATGCATATGTCCCAGTCTTACCAGTACTGTACCTCAATCCTTGTGGGTCAAGGGACTCTCTTGAAAAGCAATCCCTGACATGGCAGGAGGATTCCTGAAGCATGGAGGGAGGGGTCTTTTGTGAGCATAAGCTTCATCTCCTTGTGGAATGACATCATAGGATACTTCCTGTGTACCTGCTTGATCCTATGTGGGGAGGTTTGAATCCCAGCTATATATCTGTTGCCAATCTATACAGTAGACCCTCACATAATGTTGCTTGGTTCCCCAAGTAGCATCACTATAGGGGAAACGTCGTGCGGTTTTCAATGGCAGCTGCGCCATCTAGCGGCAAAAAACTGTCATCTGCACTATGACATTTAAAAAATTGTTAATCCGCACAACAACGTTTTTTCGTCGTGCGGATAGTCACGTGGCGAGTGATGACGTGTTGTTAAGCGGAAATGACACTATTTGAATACATCGTTAATCGAGGGTCCACTGTATTGCATTCTTAGTATCCTAATAGAGCAACATCCATAAAGTTTTTAAAATCTTTTTAATGATTAAGCGACTGTGGTGGCTTAGTGGTTAAGGCGCTGAACTTGATGAGTGGAAGTTCGGCAGGTCTGCAGTTCGAACCTCGAGTGCTGCAAGATGGATTGAGCTCCCGTCATCTGTCCCAGCTCCTGCCGACCTAGCAAGAAATTGCAAGTAGATAAATAGGTACCACTTTGGTGGGAATGTAAACAGTGTTCCGTGCACTGCAGTGTCTAGTCAGGCCTGCCACATGACCAGATAAATGTCTGCAGAAGCAGACAGCGCTGGCTCTTTGGCTATAAGCAGAGATGAGCACTGAACCCTAGAGTCAGATACCACTGGCTTTTGAGCAAGGACGACCTTTACCCTTACCTAATGATTAAGCATAGCTGATTGGGACTTTGCCCGATGTGATATAACTTGACTTCTACCCTGAACTACAAGCTATCTAAATCTACTTCATTTGCAGTGGTGACTTTAGTTGGATTTAACGCAGTGTTTAATGCTTTGCCTTAACTTTACATGTTAGTTACAGTAGACCCTCGCATAACGGCATTACTTGGTTCCCCAAGTAATGTTGCTAAGTGATTTTTGTTCTTATGCGGGTTTCTGTGGAGTTTCCCGCATAACGATGTTTTTAGCGTCGTCCGGTTATTTTAGCGTTGTTGTCTGGATGACAATAAAAACGTCGTTATGCAGGGAAACACATGGTGCATCACGACGCGTTAAGCGAAAATTATGTTATCCGAATGCGTTGTTATGTGAGGGTTGACTGTATCAATGATAGAATCATGTAGTTACTAGATTTATTGTAACTGTACTCGACTTCAGAGTTTTCAAGGTACGGTACTGTACTAGTATTTTGTTTACTAATCCTTTGGTAATCTTCTTGGCAATTAGTATAGACTTATGAACTTGCACTAAATATTCTATGAACTATTGAGTGCTGGTGCCACTCTTTCTTAACACTTGGTGACCTAACTGTAACTACAGCTTACCTGTTTAAGGTAGTTTTCCTTTTCTAATGCTGCATTGATGTTTGCTATGCACTGTTTTTTTCTCCGGCATGGTGTCTAGCTTTAAGATCTGTAGAAAATACATAGAAAGTAGTGACAGTGAATGAAAATTCACTTTTCTGTTCCCAGTACAGAACACTACTGATTGCTAGGACAAATATTGCATGATTATCTGAGTCTTTGGAAAGAATTCACCGCTCCAAAGGTTACATCTCAAGCAAACAGTTTAGTTTTTTAGTCTTAGTTTTGGCTTGTTTCACTGACATTCAGTCTTAGTAGTTGCATAGGAAAACTTTCACATACCAGTTCTAGCCTTTGAAACTAATGAATGGACTGGTGTGCTGTTTGTCATTCCACATGGCATGCCCATATTACATTTGGAGCAGGAGGTGAAGTTCTGGGAGAGTGGGTAATTGTGTAACACAGCTCTGAAGCATGAACAAACCAGCTGGAATGCCCATTGGGCAACACCATGAGTGCAATTTTAAGATGGATACAGGCATACACACCTCTAATGTCAGAGCAGCTTGTGTAATGTCTAGTTGCGACTGCTGATTTTACTAACCTACTAGCCATGAGTTCTTGGAATTATTTTTTACCAGCAGAATGACGATGGTAAAAGAAACCTCTTCTGATTTGCAGGCCATTGAAGGAACAATAGGTGGCAACTCATACCAGCACAGCAAAGTCAATCAATGGACTACAAGTGTTGTGGAGCAAATTTTAAGCCAACTGACAAAGCTGGGGAAGCCATTTAAATATGTTGGTAAGTGAATACCCATTTTTATTATTATTAGTTTGATAAAGAAGATTTCGGTAAAACTAAAAAGCTAAAGTTTAAAAAAGTTAAAGGTGAATTAAGTGTCGAAACTGAAATTACATAATTGCCTTTAAGACTCAAAGCCAGTATAATGTAAGAGAACAGTATTGCCCTTTTCTAACAGCATTCTTGTTTTCTGCAATTTACAGTGACATGTGTGATTATGCAGAAGAATGGTGCAGGTCTTCATACAGCAAGCTCTTGTTTCTGGGACAGCTCTGCTGATGGTACAATAATGTTTTAATACAGTACTTTGTCTGCTGCTCGGGTGAAATGTTTTACAGGGTGTTTGCATAGCTATGGAAACAACTTCCTTTGGGAAGAATCCTCTGCAAGCACTTACCCTCTGGAAACAGCTTCTGATTCCAACAGATGTAAATGATCAGAGATCAAGGTTTCATCGTGATTAAAAGAGACTTAATCCTTTATTGCCCTGAGTTGGCTGTTGAAGGCTGGAAGCTGAATGCAATCCATATCTTGCAGATTTCTTTGGAGCAGTACATTATGTCACAGTGTTGCTGTGAAATTCTAAGAAAGCTGTCTATGTAGTGGTGAGTTAGCTTAGACTTAGAACTTTGAACAGCAGTTTTTAACTCAGTCTCAAATGCATTGCTTTAACATTGAGGCACTATTTTTCTTTTCATTGTATAGTTTGTTGTTGTTCAGTTGCATAGTCGAGTCCGACCCTTTGCGACCCCATGGAACACTGCATGCCAGGCACCCCTATCCTCTACCATCCTCCTCAACCTGTCCAGTTTTGTGCCCACTGTGTCAACAAGCCATCTCATTTTCTGCCATCCCCTTCTTTTGCCCTCAACCTTTCCCAACATCAAAGCTTTCAATGTCTAACCCCGTGATTCTCATATGGGGCACATGCCCACGGGGGGGGGGGGGGGGGATTTGAGAATGAGTTATTAACAGTGAATTGCCTTTTAGGCTTCCTTCATATAAATAGTTCATTTTTTGAATAAGAATTATGTCATGGGGTGGGGTGGATTAGGATTTTAGAGATGCTTAGGTGGGGCATGGCCAAAAAAAAAAGTTGGGAACCATTGCCCTAATCTAATGTTATTCTTTCTAGGAACCTGCACAGTGAGATGGGAAAACAAGACTATGTACTGTATTGTCAGTGCCTTTGGACTTGCAATATGATTGCCTTGGAATTCTTCAGCCTTTGTGTCATCATCTCCATTTCATAAATCCTCTAAAACTGTGAATTCAATGAACAGCGCTGTTTTTAGAGAACACCTGCTTTCTTCTAGTGAAAAAATGGGGGAGCAATTTCTATACTGTTACACAAACACATCACACCCTGTATCCATATCCAGCACTCCCTGTATTAACACTGTAAGATTTTTTCTCAAGGTGCTAAACCTGAAATCTGCTGCAGTTATTCAGCTTTATTCCAACTGGTTTGAATAAGACTAATTTCCACACTATAGTTTTGTTTATTAAATTATTGAAGTTCTGAGCATGTGTATGTGTAATTTATCAAAGCTTCAGATGAAGAAGCAAGAGTGAAAAGGCGGCTGCCCTATTACTCCCCTTAACCCAAGGGTTCTCAACCTTTTTCAACTGCGGGCCAGACCATGCCCCTCACAGTTGAGCGGGCAGGACTGGTAGTTTCCCCCCGCCATAAATGCTGTAAAACGCGTACACGGCCATTGTAAACACATTTACGATGGCCATGGACTCATTTACAGCTGTCATAAATGTGTTTACAACAGCCGTAAATGAATCCACAGCCAATTGTAGTGGCAGTGGCAGGAACAAGGTTGGGGGCCAGATTAGTTGTTGCCACAGGCCGGATCCAGCATGCAGGCCGTAGGTTGAGAACCCCTTCTTTAAACTGTCCAACCTGAATGGCCTCTTCTGCATTTCCCTGGTATGCTTGATCCAAGGTGAGGGGGGGCTGAGATGGTTTTGCTCTCTCTCACACCTCAAAATGATCACAAAGTAGACCACAGCATTTATGAGTAAAATGAGTTAAATCTGAATAGAATCTTTAGTGGGCCAATAAAATATAATTTTTAAAAGCATGATAATTTCAAGAAATATGAATTAATTTTAAAAAGTAGACAATTTCAATGTCTCCTTCAAGCCCAAGAAAAATTCCCTAAGTGAACAGAAATAGAAATGCATTGGTTTACAATAGCTTTTGCTAAGAGCAGTGACTAACTTGAGATGCATATACGGAAAATAATGGTATGACATTTTTTATTCACAGGAAGTTACACAGGATTTGCAAATGCAGAGTTTCAGTATAAAAATTTATGAACATGTTGAGCACAATTATAATATGCAGTCTCCAAGCACCAAATATTTACTGAAAGTAAACTTTAATCTTGTTTTGTATCACCCGTCAGGGAATGTTACTTCTAATGATTCTGGCTACCCAGAGCAATTAAAAACATTTCCCCTGAAGCATTAAGACAAAGCATGCATAACCTTCCAAAAAGCAAAAACTATTTACTGTACAAATTCCCATTAACATGAACATCCACTTTGAATTGGCTCTAGTTCGGTATAAAATATTTTCTAGAGATTTCAGTCATTTTACATCTATTTACAAATATTAAGTTCACTTATACAGTGATGCAAGGACCTCTTCATTATCAGTTACTGGCAATTGGAACATGAAATGCAAAACACAAGATCACACTGTTTGAATGCAACAGTTGCCTTTTGTCTCAGTTATCAGTTTAATTTTCTCCCCACTAGAGAGAAATCCTTTGTCCTTCATTTGGGAAGGACCACTGAACTAGTGAGACTTCTAAATCAATTCATACAGGATGAGTCTGCACGTTTCTTGTTAAAACAGCAGGGCTGTCAATGAATTAAGTTTGGCCAACAACAAAGCCAAGAAAGTGGCTTCATTTTTGCAGTCCAGTGTTTGATTGGGACACAAAAGAATAAGAATAGATATTTAAACATATCTCCTGTTCTCCAGCATATTCCACTGAGTGGCATTTATCATATTTATCAAGAGCCTCCTCGAAGATTGTGGTATTTTTGAACCACAGTCGGGCGTACCATGGTAACAGCAACATTGTGTTGCCGGCTAATCTTTCTCACACTAGGTCAGGCGAAAGGAACTGCAGAATGTACACGCCAAAGCTGGCTTCATTTTGGCAGTTTCATATCTGACCTTGACACAGAAGAATCTTATCCTACTTGCTATTTTTCATGAACAGTCTTGTTCAGAAAAAACTTGGGGAGGGGCTGAAAATCGAAGAATATTTAAAATAACTCATCCTTGGTGATACCGTGATCCACCCAGATTTGACTGGCAACAGGACAAACATGACATCTCCAGCACTACATGATCACTGTCTGAGTGGGACCATCTATAAAGCTTAAGCCAAGAACAAAGCACCAGCCTAGTGTAAAGGAGCCAGATGTTACAACAGCAGCAGATGCTGCTACCACCAGGGAAAACCAGTGACCCTGTTCAGGATATTTAGAGCATAAAATAGCTGTCAATTTTTGATTTGATGTCTAGTTTCTATTTTTAAAAGCATTAAAACAACCCTAGTTCTGCTCTGCCCTCTTAGCCTTACTGGTTTTGGTACTGACAAGTTAATATATTTTCTTGTCATTTGTAAGCACAACCATTTAGGTCTTCAGATACTTTTCTATGCACTGGTTTATGGTACAAAGAGATGGGTATAGTGAACCTTAACACTGGCTAATAAGCTTTTTTTAAAAAGGGAATATAAACCAGATGAACTTCTAAGAGGTCACATAGGTACATTATTATATATATACTTTGTACTACCATATTTTAAGGAAGCATACATTTTTTTCTCAGTGTACATTTTCAACACAAAACATGTATTTATTTGTAATTTAAAAAGCATCATTTTGCATGGGCCGCTATTTTCTTTTGTTGTAACATTAGTTCTTGCAAATATCTTCTGAAGATTTAGTTATGAGGGGATCTAGCCTAAATTGAATTAAGCCCAGCTGAAGAATGTTTCATTAACTACTTTACTACACACCATATCAAAAGGCACTTTCATTAACAGCTACTCCAAGCTTATCCGTACAGAAAGCAAACAGCCAGGCAAGAGGATCTCTTATTTAAGGTAACTCCTTGTCATCTAGGAATGCAATGCCTCTTTCTCAAGTGCAATACCATCACATCAATACAAAAGAGATTTAATAAGTCTGAAAAATAGTCTTGGTTCCAAACTGGTTAGTGGAAGACAACAAAATGATATTCTGATTTGTTCACAGAGCATTTCACTCACATCTTGTTCTTTCTACCTGTAACACAGTAACACTACCCGTTCCCTCTCAGCAGTCAAGGTTACGCTGAGAGTGTACATCTCTTTGGCAGAACAAAGTCAGACTTCTGCTGAAGACTTTTATAACAAAAATGCAGCTGCTTCATCTTGTGGTCAAAAGTAAGAACATTTTTTTAAAAAAAGAGGTGCCTAACTCAGTCAGGTATAATTTTAACTTTGGCAAGCAAATGGTTTCAAGACGATAATCGAAAAATGCATTTTAACGTTTTAAATATTTATTAGGTTCAAATTCCGTAAGCTATAGAGAAAAGATTGTTGCAAAACTCTACAACCTTCTAACAGTGCAATGCATCTAGAGTTAAGCCGTTCTAACTTTCCCTCACTAAGCATTCTTTATTTTCCAACTGAAATCAGTGACATTTATCATTCAAAAGCAAACTGTACCATTTGCTCTGCAAATTCTGAACTAAATGAAGGAATTATTTAATGAAGAGGTAAGTAAAGAAAGGAGTATAGGAGTTCATTCGTCTCCTTGAGACTTAGACAAAAACTAGAATATATGTGTAAAGGCCAGACCTGTGTTAAGTGAATTAGGTATTATAAAATTTAGGAAGAAAGCAAATCTAAAATGTATACAAACATGAAAAGACAAGCAGCACAGTTTTTACATATGCCTACAATGAGTAAACATCAAGTAGTATAAAAGATCAGGGAGGGAATATATATGCCTCATTTTCCAATCTGTCTTATATCTTGAGTACATTCAAGGTTCAAACTTTTAATTTACTGATTTTAAAAAGCATTGTGCCAACTATATACTATCATTTTAGTATGCTAATGTCACAGAACAAAGAAATCTGAAATGTTATAATTTATCCAGGGTTTGAGTTCTAAAGACAGTGAAGCTTTAAACTCAGCTGATTTATATATATGTTGGCATAACTCCAACCGTGAAAATATGGGCAAGAACCTGCCACAATTTAAGATGCTTGTGCTTTTTTGCTTATACACCAGGTTACACAACCACCATGTCAACAAATGACAACTTCCTAACAGGCAGTAATTTTCCTCTGAAATTTTCACTGCTGGATTCCAGGCACTGATTTACAAAAAAAATAACTTATTCTTCATGATATATTAGTAGTTTTGAAATATCATTTATCTTGCACTTCTCCATGACTGTGATCCCAAGGACCCAGCCTGTGATTTTAACTAATAGCTATAGAAGGAGCCATTAACTACTAGGCCATTTCTACTCCCTGAAGTTCTGTTAGGAAAAGATTTGCTAAAGGCCTTAAGAGACCTCAAGTTACCGTGGCTCATCAATCTTACGTTACAGGTCAATGTCACATGACATTTTGGATGCCACTCATTCATAGGGTCGCCACAAATTGGAATGACATGACGCTACAGATTAACAAGAATACCACAATGGCTCACAATGCCTGTGCAACAAGAACCTAACATAATCCTTTATGAATATGAACAGGACCTTCTAAAAGCACATAAAAACACTGAGAAATTCCGTTAGGTAGGGAGATTATTGTTAAAATTTTCTGTAATACTAGTTCACAGAATCCATTTAAAACCAAAGCTTGTAGAGTGGATGAGCAAAGAGAAATTCACAATAAATTATGACTGGAAATACAGTTTTGGCAAGACTTTCTTAGGCTCAGTAGTGCACAGTCTGGAATGGGTAAGAAAGACAAACACACAGAATATGTGGAAGCAGATATTTTAAGCATATCTGAAAAATTACTAAAAGAAAAAAAAATCACAGAAGGAGATCCAAAATAGCTTTGATTAAATCTTTTCTGGAACAACTGTAGGTAAATCCAAGAGTCACCACACCAAGAGGCTTCATGACTGCATTGCTGGGATATGAGAAAGCCACTTGCTAGCACTGCAATCATGCCATGACACAGTGCATCCCATATGATCATCAGCACGTAAGGCAGCTATGAAATCAAGGCTATTCAAGTGGCTTCTACGTGATTATACTCTGTTGCTGTCTTGCAATATTTATGTACAATCTTAAAGATTTATACTCCAGCCCGGAATTAATCCAACAGAACAGATCAGTCACCATTTTTTTTATGTTCTCAGATTAAATAAACAATGCCTTACTTAAATATGGTCAACACTCCACCTAAAAACTCACCCAGTGCATAAACTACCCGTTAAAAGCTGGATCATTTTGGCAGTTTCACTGGCCTAGACATGGAAGAAGAAATTAGAGAGTGGTAAGGAAAAGCGTAAGTTTTACAGACTGTTCCTTTTAATTAAAATATAGCAGCCACTCATTTATGCATGCAAAAGGTGCTAAGATATTAAAATACAGTATTTGCTGGCGTATAAGATCCATCCACCCCTTAAAATACACTGAAAAATGGAGTGCATCTTGTACTGTATTTAGTGGGCTATTTTGGTAATAACGGGGTGCCCTGTACTCTGATGGGCCTTATATGCTGGCAAATATGGTATGTGACCATTCAAATAGTAACTATATTAATGTTATTGAGATGTTTTTAAAAAAACAGCCTTGGAACAATTCTCTTGCTCAGATAATTATGCCCATTTATACAATTCTACATTCATCTTTAAAAAAACTGAATGACTTTGCATTATTCACAAAAGCAGGTAACTGAAAGAACAGAACTCTTCATTTCCTGAACTCAAGTCATAGATAAGAATTGCAGCTGTGATTCAGTATAGCATATCTTCACTCCATCCTTGAAATGAGGACTTATAAACTGAAGTTCTCTAACGGAAAAGTGTCAGTATGTTTTTTCATCTCCATGTAGGGATAGGACTGAAAGGTGTCGGAATCATGACATGCACTCTTCCCCTCTCAACAGAGTCTGCAACTAACAATGCATTCCTGAATACGACCCTCTGTGTAAATCTTACATTCAGTACTCTTAGTGTTTTGGTCCTTCTGTCTTTTAAAATGACAACTTTTTTGTTTTTATGCCATATCTAATATGTCCTCCTTGCGTTAACATTCTTCAGTTTTAGATTTGTAAACAGAAAAGGGGGGGAGGAAAAACAGTCTTTCCACAGAAGACTGTACTGAGAGTAGACATGACAAAAACATTTAAGGAAAAGCTGAAAGTCTTTTTCTCATAAAGCAAGTCATTTCTATGCGAACTTTAATCACTGTCTGATTCTTCCTTGTATTTGGCTCTGATCGCTTGGCCATTCTGAAGGGGCATTTCTTCATAGTCACTCCTGCCGAAAAAGAGATATAGTTGAGAACACTACGGATTAGAAACAACAACATAAAACTACAGTTTCAGACAAGGAAAAAATAAAAATCAGTTCTGTAACAGGAGCTAAATGGTTTTGTTTAATCTGTCTCCACTGCTCAAGAGGGCAGATAATTGAGCTTCAGCTGATACTTCCAAGATAGGAGACTAAAGAGTTATGGCAAATATTGGTGATAAAAAAAGTAGAGACCTTATTGACTGTCAAGCATATAGGAAGGCAAAGTTTAGTTTACATTTTTTTAAACTCAGTTTGCTGTGTTTCACCCATCACAAAAATTAGTCACAGGTTAATTCACGTTGTAAGATACCCAATGGGGTACAGTGGATAAAGTAACAGAGTAGGACACAGTAGGCTGGAGTTTGAATCCCCATTCAGCCATGGAAGTTCATTGGGGGTGTGGAACTGATAAAACCACACCTTAAATACAGTAGAACTTCATATAACAATCACCCCATACAGCGATGAAATCGCATACCGATTAGGCTGGGGGGTGGGGAGGCGTTCCGCATAGCGATGTTCCCTATGGAAAAATCCGTACAATGATTTTTCAATAAAAAAACTGCTTAGCACAAAAAATCGTTGTACGTTTTTTTCCATAGGGAAAATCGTTGTATGGAGCATAGCGATGAGCTCCGTGGAACAGATTAAAATCGTTATGCGAAGTTCTACTGTATCTCACTTACCTTAAAAGTCATCACTGCAAGTCAGTTCCAACTTGAGGGTATAAAACAACAACAAACCTCACATTGTACCAAACTGCTAGAATATTTACAGTGTGGAGAACTACTCTTAAGCGTATAAAACTAACTAGCAACTAAAATATTGTGATTTTATCTTTGAAGGTAGTAATTGAAATTACTTTTTTTCCCTTAGTAACTGTCAAGCAAACACTTTAGTTTTTCTCGACATAAGCCATAGTGACTACCTAAAATACTGCCTAATATTATTCCAAGCAGTTCACTGGGGAGTAGATTCTTTGTCATTTTCTTTTACCACAAAAGCATCACTCATGGCAGGGTGGTTTTCTATTAAAAAAGGAAAATTCTAAAATCAAACATGAAACCCCACCACTCATACTGTGTAAAATGCAATCACGCGTACATGACTAAGACCACATTATATCAATTACGTTAATGTTAACCTTACCCATATATGACATCATCATCTGAGTCGTTCAGCATAGAGAAGGCAGGGTTGTCTTTCAACTGAGACTCTAAAAGATTTTGCAGATAAAAGATTCATTTAGCAACTCCTCTAATTCTGGGAGACAATCTGTAAAGTACGCCACATTTTAAAGCCTTTTCAATACAGTACATTCAAAACAAAATCTTTGCCATCAAAGATTTCATTTTATCGAACATCTTTAGATTGACATCTGACTTCTAAAACACACTCAGCTACCATATAATACTGTAGAACACCAAATCAAAACAAATACTAGTGACAAATACAGAAAAAGGATCATGTAGGCCAGTTTTCACATTCTTTAAAATCAAAGTCTAATTTGAAAACGCTTATATAATGCTTCTTCCTGTTGGCTAATTTTTTTCCTCCAGTTTTTTTTAATGACAGAGAAATTATCCTTGCAGTCAGTTTTGATGCAGTGCTACAATACGCAACAGCAGTCAAGTAATGAACAGTCTAGTAGAGTTAGCTAGAATTTCAAACACAACTTCTAGTTGGCAAAAAGGGCACCTCACTTTTCTCCAATACCACCCCACTACCACATACACAGAACTAAAAAGTTCCCACAATTCCCAGTGATTCTATATCAGTTTGAAATCAGCCTTCATTAGTGTAAATTCAAAAGTACAGTGAAACATCGTTCTACAAGGCTGTCTGCTATGCGATATTTTTCGTTATACGATCCCCCCCCGCCCATATAACAAAAATCCCTATGGAAAAATCATATAACAAAAATCTCTATGGAAAAATTGTATAATGAAATTTTTTTCACTAAGCAATTTTTCCCATAGAAATTTTCATTATACAATCCCCCCCCCCCGAAAAACAATTGGAAAAAAATGACGATTCACATAGCGAACATTTTCATTATATGAGTTTTCCCCACAGGGAGCGCTATTTTCACATAGCAATTTTTTTTGTTATGCGAGTCGTCATTTTTTCCAATTGTTTTTCATTATGCCATTTTTTTCACTATAGGGGACATTAGTTATACAAGGTTCCACTGTATGTTGCAATTGGCGTTGAGGTCAGGTAGTAATCTAATGACTTCTCACTTTAGCAAGAAATGGAAAAGATTGTATAAATTACCCACCAAAGTTTTGTCTGATCACAAAGCCAATCCATTGGACAGCCTGATATCAGTGATACACATTGATTTTCAGTTATATGTTATCAGATGTTTCTACTTGAATCTGCTGTGTTGTTTTGCCCCATTTTGTCCTGTTTTCTAGAGAAACTTCCCAACCACAAGTACCTTACCTTCAGGTAGCCTTACATATTTAAAGTCTTAAGTTTGAAATAAAAGGAACAGACCTACCTTCTTAAAACATAAACAATGAAACAACCAACAAAATAATATGCAGTGGCAGAAGAGCTGGCCCATGCCCCAATACATCTGTAATTTCACTATAATCTAAAATCAATATCCCATGGGGGGAATCAAAATGGGGTCAGTGCTTAATCTCTCTCTCTCAAAAGTATGCTGTAGCATGCTACCTTTTCTGAACCAGAATTTTGTCAGAAGAAGCAAGAGAGCTTACTTACCATAGAGGGCATTTTTCGATGGAGAATACACAAAGGCTAATGTGTATAGGTAAAAGTTCAATAAGCCGTAAAAAGATAAGAATTCTGCAGGTATTAACAGTCAAGGAGAGAATACCACACAGTTCAAGATGCTGACTTGGGGTCATGCAATTAAATGTTATTCTTCACACATAAGCAGGAAATGAAACTGGATGTAGCCCAGACCTAAGTGGAACATCTTCTCTGAAAATTATGTCACATGTTTCAAATCTGACACCTGAAGGTGACTTTAAACATTGAAAGCACTGCTAATGTACAAAGCTAGCCTAACCTATAAGAATAGATGACTTTATCAGTTCACCAAGATTTTCTATGGCTTGTCCTACCAACATCTTCAATGTATTTGGCTATAATGTGGCGAGAGGTTCTCTCAACTTCAGTCCTGTGAAGCTTCAGTGTGAGGAAGACAGCCCCTGAAAAGTGCTCATCTGCCTTAATTGCTTATCATGTGGTGTTTTATGAACTTTGTTATTTAATATGCTCTAAGACATTTTCAGAATGTTTATGACAAAGTGTGGTAAGAAAAAAATCTTATACAAAAAAAAATACTTAAAAAAAACACCAAACAGGAAGCACCTGGAAACATCTGGATCTTTCTACTTAGAGAGTACTTAATATCCCAAGGCATGTATAATTAGTGACCCAAGTTGACAGATGCATCAAGTATACTACTGGAAAATGCAAATCGACTACAGAGTTTTTCTTTAATAAATATGAAATTAGAGAATGCTAATCCCTCAGCCAGTCTCAACCACAGTTATGCAATATCTGAAACATCTCAATAATAGAGTGTCGGGATAAAAGGATATAGTTATGATAGTGAGTTGATAGTTCAGCCACAAAGTTGTCCTGCAGAACTTGAGCTCCAAAACGCAAGTAAAGTATAGCAATGCTGCAGTGGTGAAGAAGGAGAACAAAGAGTCACTCTACACATTTGTATCTATATATAAAAGAAAGGTGTTTGTTTGTGGGTCCTGTATGCATTCCAACACCCCTGGACGGATCCATGTCAAAGTTGGAACACACCTACCTTGCGCATCCAGCATCATAAACGTCAGGGTCCCGGGGCTGGCAGTGGGGCACATGCCCCACAATCCAGGAATATACGCAAAGACTATACCTCCCAGCAGCCACTGCGGCACACAGCAACCAATCAGTGAGGCCGGCCCACGCACATCATGGGAGGGGCAACAGCCGCATGGCCGGGAAACAAACAGCTGCCACGCATGCAGCGAGCGGCCGTGGGGAACTCCAGCACCCAGGCCCAGACATCACAGGGCCCCTGTGGCCAGGCCATCACCGCCGCCGCCTCCACTGCTGGCGCAGGCCAGGCCGGGCCCAGCGAAAGGAGCCGCAGCCGCATCCGGAGGGAAGGGACACTCACTCACCCAGCCATGACGGCGAGACTGGGGCGACTGGGAAGCCCCGATTCAGGGTGCTGTGGGTCTTTGACCTCGTCCTGGCTCGGCCCTTCAATGGCCAGAGACTAGGCACAGCCGGAGACTGCAGGGCGCACCTCGCCATAAGGGAAGCTGGCCTCGGAAGGCCTCCCGGGCCTCACCGCAAGGGAGGCGGGTGCACAGCCGCCCATGGCAGGCTTCTGGGAGCAGCGGCAGAGCTCTTCCTCCTGCGATTCTCCTGCGGGTGAAAGGGCCGGCGTGGCACTCTGTGTGTGTGTGCGTCCAAGGAGGGAGGAAAGGGGGCAGAGAGACGGCGAGGTGTGTGTGTGTGTCTGTGTGCACGTGGGTGCGAAGCAGAGGGGGAACAGGGGGGTAAAGGGGGGGCACGGTACGGGTATGTGTCTGTGTGTGGGGGATGCTTCGGGGACCTCTCAATGGAAAAGCCCGCGCCCGTTCACTACATCAACGTTGAAAAAAGCTTTACTGCCGACGTCTCCTGGCGGGGCATTCGAAAAGCTGCCATGCCTTTACAGAACACAGACGAAACCCCGGGCAACTCCAGACATGGCAAAGGGTAACGCCAACCCGGGAGGTACGTCAGGTTCCACAAGTCTTAGTGTTATCCAATTTTTAACATTATGCGATACACTTATCACACGTTAAAAAAAGCTGCCTTCCCCCAAATGAAGGTGCTGATGGGAGGCTCTGATCCCCGACTTGCCTTGGGAGAAACCGTGCAGGTGCACCCGCAAGCTTTCTCCCAAGGCAAGCCGGGGATCATAGTGTCCAATCCCTGGCCTCCAGAGATTTCTGCCCCAAAGCCCGCAGGGCTGGTCTCCAGCCCTGCGGGCTTTGGGGCAGAGATCAACATCAGGAAATTTGAGGAAAACTTTTGCATCACACAACGTTAACTTAACGTTGTGCGGTGCAAAAGTTTTCCTCAAATTTCCCGACGTTATCCGGTTTTAACGCTGTGCGGTGCAAATGTTAACCAGGGTATTACTGTATTTGACACAACATACACTGACTTTATTACCTTTCCTGCTGAAAATAATCTTGCTGAGAATGCTTCTCTTCTTAAGAAAGCTTACCTAATCACAAGCACAACAAATGTCAATGCAGTCAAGAATTTCAGCCGGAGATCTGAAAAAAGGAAAGGACAAAACATTATTAAAAGGCAAAGAGTTGTCTCACCAGAAGAACAGTTGCACAGCAACAATGACCACACAGAAGAAAGCTTACCAACATAGGGCATGTTATGAAGTTCTGAACATGCTCTGATGATCAGGAACAAAAGGTACAAAATGTACACAAACGCTACCACCAGAAAGAAGATTTTCATTCCCTGTTACAGAAATATATTAAGAAGTTAGATTAACATTACTCTGACATCACTACACTACAAGGCCTTCCTTTCCTTCCCACTCTTGAACTTTCATTCTACACACAGATCACAATTTGTGCAAGAATGATGCAAGGATCTTGCTCAAGTTGGTGCCCCTTCATGTGTGTCAGGATACAATTCCCATTATCCCCTACTAGCAGATCTAGATGCCACGATTCGGTGCACGCATACTGCTAGACTTTAGCTGGCTGCATTTAGACCAGTTTGCATCATTAGAGGGATAAGAAACTTATGTCGTGAAACAGCTGTTCATCATTTTGGGCAGCAACAATGAAAATAAACAGATGAACATTCAGTTGTTTGGAGTTTCCTCTCCAAATACAAGCACACAATTTACTTGGATCCTAACCCAAATGAAAGATTTAAGTACCTCAAAAGAGTCTTCAGGGGATAAAACTTTAGGATTATCCAAGAGTATGTATCAATGCTCTCCCATACAAAACATTTAAGGTTTGACCAAAACCTGGCGTATAAGACGCATTGGAGTATAAGACGCACCCCGCTATTAACAAAGTGACCCACTAGAGGCCACTATATACAGTGAACACTGTATTTGCCGGCACAAAAGACACACTCAATTTTTCTGGTGTATTTTAAGGGTGGGGATTGCGTCTTATACGCCAGCAAATACAGTATTTAACAGAGACAGAGCAATAAATATTAACAGATGAAAGCCATGTTGCACTTGGGATGGCAAAGGCAATTTTCCCCTATCTACTTCCAGAAGGCTCACAGCAAGTGACTGTAAAGGACAGCTAAAACACAGGAAATCCTGGCTTTGGACAAAAGTTGCACAAATGAATTTCTGCTCATCAGATGAAGATTACATGTCTGCTTGCAGCAACTCTAAAAGACCAGCTCTGAAGACCACAGGATTCCCAGGGATGGCACAGAATCAAACTTGCATTAGCAGAAATGCCTCCTGGTTAGGCAAGAGGGCCCTTGGATCTAGGCCATTACACTTGCTTATCCACATTTAATCTCAGCTTCTCAAACAAGAACAGCTTTGCGTGGTTTCTGAAAAGCAGGTCACACTGACTGAAGGTTTCACAAATGTTCACAGAGGACAAGTACTGGGTTTATTTATCTGATAGCTAAGTAAACTCAGGGCCTCAGATTATGAGGGGCCTTTAGATTTTAAAAAGTTTCTCCCTCCCCCAACCCCAAATCAGTTAGAACAATAAAAAAATATTTCTGTAATGCTTCCGAGTCTTTTTGGCTTTACTTCACATTGTTCCTCAGCTTGTCTTAATCAGATACTGGAGAGAAAGCCTTCATCTAACATGGAACAGACACAAGATTTGCTCTGTATGACACGGCAACAGAGACTTGGTGTACAAATACTTATTAAATCTTAACAGTAATTGGCCATTTCATATAGAGAAATTGTAAACAGGACTAACATTATCAAATACAGTGGTACCTCATACAACGATTTCAATCCGTTCCATGGGGCTCATTGTTGTACGAAACAATTGCTATACGATGCATGCATTATATAGCAATTTTCCCTATGGGATGCAGCATACGATTTTTCTTGCTAAGTGGTTTTTCCCATTGAAAAATTGTTGTATGATTTTTTCCATGATAGGGAAAATTGTTATGCGGGACACCATTTCCCCCCCCCAAAAAAAAACTAATTGTTATGCGATTTCATTGCTATACAGGACAATTGTTGTATGAGGTTCCACTGTACTGTAAATTAATTATCTACCATAACTTAACTTAGATATTTGGGTGTAAAGTAGGTTTATACATGAGAAAATCTTAAGAGAAAATGGGGGAGGGACAGGAAAGAAGCCCTATTTTTTTTTTGTATTTTTCTGTATTTTCTTCCAGATATTCACACCTGTAGGTGGTATAAAAATACTATTTAATTAATATACATATATGCAACCCTACATATTTAACTTCATTTTTCTCTTTCTCATTTTCTCTTAATAAACTCGTCACCTAGTATTTTACTTTTATTGCTTTATACTGAAGAAAATAATTCTTATTTGATCTTAGAATTTGAAACAGGTACTACTGTACTAAAAATCTAGAAAGGTTTCTTTCACTCAAACCTACCTGAAAGCTGCTTGTGTCAATCCCATACTGGTATGTTGGGTCACGTAGTTCATTAACACTGAAATGAAAACCCCAATATCATGAATGTATCATCAAAAAGCTTATCAAAAACACACAAAAACTGACATTTTAACATGTTTCGTGTTTCTGTTCTCAAACCAAACCTAAGAAGCCATAGATTTAGGTCTTTTATTTACTATAGTCTCCAAGATAGAACTCTATTTTCTAGGAAGTGTCAAGAAAACATACAATTCTAATTTAAGTGTGTAAGTGTGGTTGAAACCATTCCCATTTACACAACTATGGACATATGAACTAGTATTATAAATGCCCACAAGAAGCAAAAGGAAATGTTTATAAACATAGATTACTGGTACTAAATATATTACATCATGTTTTTACATATTTCTATAAACTGTATATTTTCTTACTGCTGTATTTAGCTGTCTCTGCAGTGTCTTTGTTGAACTAATATTAACATTTATATTTTCACTTTCTACTTTACTAGAACAGAAATACCCATCCCCATGCAACTAAAAAATCCTTTGACTCTTAAAAAACTTTTGATTAAAAAAACATATTACAGGATACTATAACTAATAAATTGTTGTTGTTGTTCAGTCGCACAGTCGATTCCGACCCTTTGAGACCCTATGGACCATTGTTCTCCAGGCACCTCTGTCCTCCACCATCACCCTCAGCACTCCCAGTTCTGTGCCCACTGTGTCTACAATACCATCCAGCCATCTCATCCTTGGCCTCCCCCTTCTTCTTTTGCCCTCCACCCTTCCCAATATCAAGGCCTTCTCAAGTGAACCCTCCCTTCTCATTTGATGTCCAAAGTACTTTAGCTTCGTCTTTACTATTAGACCTTCCAATGAGCAGTCAGGGTTGATTTCTTCTAAGATTGACCTATTTGTTCTCCTCGCTGTCCAGGGGACTCTCGAAACTCTCCTCCAACACCACATTTCAAAGGCATCTATTCTTCTGCGTTCAGCTTTCCTTATTGTCCAGCTCTCGCATCCGTACATTACCACTGGGAATACCATTGCTTTGACTATTCTAATTTTTGTTTGCAATGTGATGTCTCTACTTTTAACTATGTTCCCCAGGTTTATCATGGCTTGTCTCCCAAGAATCAGTCGCCTTTTTATTTCATGGCTGCAATCTCCATCTGCAGTGATCTTTGAGCCTAAGAATGTAAAATCTGTCACTGCTTCTACTTCTTCCCCATCTATTTTCCAGGAACTGATCAGACCTGTTGCCAATATCTTGGTTTTCTTGATATTGAGTCTCAAGCCAGCTTTTGCACTCTCCTCCTTCAGCCCAATCAAGAGATTCTTTAGGTCTTCCTCACTTTCTGCCATTAGGGTGGTATCGTCTGCATATCTCAGATTGTTGATGTTTCTCCCAGCAATTTTAATCCCATATTGTGATTCCTCCATCCCTGCATTGCGCATTATGTACTCTGTGTATAAGTTGAATAAGCAGGGTGACAAAATGCAGCCTTGTCTTACTCCTTTTCCTATTCCAAACCACTCTGTCATTCCGTGTTCTGTCCTAACTGTTGCTTCTTGGTTCATGTACAGATTTCTCAGCAGGCATATGAGGTGCTCTGGTATTCCCATCTCTTTAATTACTTGCCACATCTTGTTGTGATCCACACAGTCAAATGCCTTGGTGTAGTCTATAAAACAAAAGTAAACTTGTTTCTGGTATTCGTTTGTTTTCTCCATGATCCAACGTATGTTGGCAATGTGGTCTCTAGTCCCCCTGCCTCTTCTGAAACCAGCCTGCACCTCTGGTAATTCTCTCTCCACATGCTGCTGAAATCTATCCTGTATTATCTTGAACATCACCTTGCTGGCGTGTGGGATGAGAGCAAATGTTCGGTAGTTTGAACATTCTTTGGCATTGCCCTTTTTTGGGGATTGGGACGTATACTGATCTTTTCCAATCCTGTGGCCACTGTTTTGTTTTCCAAATTTGCTGGCATATTGAATGCAGTAATTTAACACTATCATCTTTTAGAGTTTTGAAAAATTCCACTGGGATACCATCATCTCCACTAGCTTTGTTGTTTGCAGTGCTCTTTAGGGCCTTTATGACTTCGCTCTCCAGGATGTCTGGCTCAAGTTCAATTTTTTCATCATTGTGATTAACAGGAGTGTTGAGGTCCTTTTTGTAAAGTTCCTCTGTGTACTCTTTCCATCTTTTCTTAATCTCTTCTGCATCAGCAAGCTCTTTTCCATCTTTGTCCCTTATCATGGTCATTTTTGCTTTAAATGTTCCCTTTATTTCCCCGATTTTTCTGAAGAGATCTCTGGTTCTGCCTCTTTTGTTGTTTTCCTCCATTTCTCTGCATTGTTCTTTTAGGTAGTTTTCCTTATCTCTCCTTGCTTTTCTTTGAAATTCTGTGTTCAAATTATTGTATTTTTTCCTTTCTCCTTTGACTTTTGCGTCTTTTCTTTCCTCTGCTATTTTAAGAGCCTCATCAGACAACCACTTTGCTTTCTTAAGCTTCTTTTCTTTTGATATGGTTTTCTTTGCTGCTTCCTGCATGATGTCCCTCATCTCTGTCCATAATTCTTCTGGCACTCTGTCTATTGAGTCTAAGCCATTAAATCTGTTCATCACCTCCAACATGTATTCTTTAGGGATGCTGTCTAGGTGATATCTGTCTGGTCTCCTTGTTTTCACTATTTTCTTTAGTCTTAACCTGAATTTTGCGATCAGTAGGTTGTGATCTGAGCCACAGTCTGCTCCAGGTCTTGTTTTTGCTGACTGTATGGAGGTTCTCCATCTTTGGCTGCAGAGTATGTAGTCAATCTGGTTTCGGTGTTGGCCATCTGGTGATGTCCATGTGTAAAGTCGCCTCTTGTGTTGATAGAAGAGAGTGTTTGCTATGACCAGTGCGTTCTCTTGGCAGAACTCTATCAATCTTTGCCCTGCTTCATTCTGTACTCCAAGACCAAACTTGCCTGTTATTCCCTCCACTTT